>OZ020605.1:12636275-13236275 GCA_963971545.1 Philophylla caesio
GATCGAAATTTTTATGAAAGTGTAATTAATTTTTTCTACATTTTTTATTTAAGTTAAAAAATTGTTTTTAACGGTGTTAGTTAGAGAATTAACGATGTTTTAATTAAAAATTTAAAAAAAAAATTCCAATTATTTGAGGACAAATACATTTAAATTGAGAAACTGGATAACAAAAAACATTTAACTGTAAAAACTATATATATACATACATATATACAGTTTTCATATACACTCTGTTAACTAATTATAGCACAAACACATATTGACACATTTAAAAAATGTATTTGTCCTCAAATAATTGGAATTTATTTTTTAATTAAAAACATCGTTAATTCTCTAACTAAACCCGTTAAAAACAATTTTTTAACTTAAATAAAAAATGTAGAAAAATTAATTACACTTTCATAAAAATTTCGATCTTTTTAAAAAATTATACATATGAACTCATAAGTGGACGGTGCCACGCCCCCTGTATAAAATTTTTATACAGTCGGATTTCCTGCTCGAATACAACACTACATACCAAATTTGAGCAAATTAGCTTCCATTGCTACTGAAATATAGCAATTTTTCCACTTGCGACAATTGCCATTATATGGGAGGTGGGCGTGGTTATTGTCCAATTTTGCCCATTTTTAATACCAACCTGCTCTGTCAAGGACAATCTACCTACTGAGTTTCATTTATATCTCAATTTTTACTCAAGTTTTCGTCAGCACGGTCGGACGGACGGACAGACAGATAGACATCGCTAAATCGACTTCTCTTTTCATTCTGCGCATTTTGGTATATATATGTCTATATCTATCTTGATTCCGTTATGCTGTTACAAGCAACCGTTATGCGAACAAAGTTATAATACCCTTGTGCACAAGTGCGCGGGTATTATTATTAAACATTTAAGCCCATTAAAATTTAAATAAACATTTTTCAAAAAGCTCGAAATTTTGATCGGATTTTGTTAAAAGTTGTACATATTGTAAATATTTTAATAAAATTGGTGTTTAAGGTTTCCTAGCGAATGAGCCATAAATTACTTAAAAATTAATTTTAATTAATTAGAAGAAAAATAAAGTACCCAAATCAGTCAATATGTAATTGTGTTTAAATTTGTGGACATAGTATATAAATCAGTGTCAGATAATACAAAAGCACGAAAACTCAAAGTAATATTGTTTGCAACTTATGTATGTATATTTATTTGCTTTTATTAATTTTAATTTAAACTATGGTAATATTCAATCAAAAATAGCAGTAGTTAGGATTCCATCCTAGTTCATCACAATTGTCGCAAAACAGGCTGTAACTTTGGCAACAATCTTTCTCTTCACAAAGAGATTTACCCTAAAGTTCTCAAATGGACGACTTTTAGGCTTAACCCAAACCAAACTAAAAAAACACTCGACGGTCATGAAAATGCGGCGCATGCAAATCCTTTAACAGCACTCAAAGTTTTATGGCAGAGTTTAAGGCGAAGGTAGCCAACTCTTGCAGCAAATCCGTCCAAACAAGCTCACATACAATCATTACATGCAGATATTGATGGCAAAATTCTCCTTCCGACAGCCATCGTCGCAGTTGAATACGAAAGGTAATTGTTTCAGCTTAAAACCTTAATTGAGCAGGGCTCGTTAGTTCAAGAATGGTAGAAACTTCAATTCGAATATTCCAGTTTTGAAATATTCAATAGGTGTGTGCGAATCGTCCAACGCTCTTCCAAACTTTGTCCACTAACACTGGTTTTATCCAAAACCATACAAAAGATAAAGAGCAATTGTTCTACTTGAACAAGCAAAGGACTTGCCAATATTCCCCATTACTTTCACAAATCCTGCTGGAGGGTGTGCAAAGGACTTAAGACACCATACTTGCACAAATTAGAAACTTGGCTGGATTTGCAGAGGTAACGGAAGAGAGAGTAACGCAAAATGTTGTGTCAGAAGTAGAAGAATACTTAAATGTAACCCCCAGTTCTCAAATGAGAATGCTTCGGGAAGAGAAGGAGGTTCCACAACCTAAAAAAAATTCACCGGAAGATCATTTGAGCATATATTTGCAACGACAATTGCTCTTGCGCTGTGTGACTCCCTTTCCAAGGGGAATTCTCCAACGAGCTCTCCCCAAGCCGTGTGAAATAATATCTGATGGTAAATATTTGTCTTATACTTGTTGCATCTCATCCTCCAGTCGTTATGCCAGATAAAGTGACTATCACATTTTACGTGATGGTCAACGCTTTCAGACATATATGTACATATGTTATATGTGTATGACATTTGCTCACATCAGAAGCTAGCTGGCTTCATATTAAAAAACTTTACGATCAATCATCCGGCAATATTAAAAAATTCAAAATGACGATCTTCTTCAAAATTCGTGATCGCCATATTGTTCGTTTTTGATAGATTGCGCTCATAGATAAATTTTCGTACCCGACTCTGCAAGGGTCTAAGTACTGTCAAACTAAATTTTTATACGATCGGTTGGCTTTCACTCGTGGTTATTCTGCCAAATATTATGTTTCAATAACTTTGGCTAGATGGCGTTGAAGCTGGTCATTACTGTTTAAAAAAAGTCGATTTGTAAACATTCAAAACATTTTTATGGTAAGAGTGCACTCTAGCTTGGCCGGAAAGACCACATTCTGCATAGTTATTTTCGAGCGATAAGAGCGTGTTGCAAAATATAAAAAACTATATAACAAAAAAATCCCTTCTCTTAATCTCAATTCCATAATCACCTCATAACGCAATTATAAACCAGGAGACCTACAGACAATTTGCTCTTAGCCACCTAGGTGAGACTGGGAAGCCTCGAAAACGTTCGGCGTGAGCCTGATAACCACATACAAAAGGAAGTTATCACGCGCCCAGTTGCCAATTTATGCTTTATCCCAGTGAAGATTTTCCCGCGCGAAGCAAAATGAAAATAAATTACGCTCCGCACGGAAGGCACGCCCACTTGCATCGACGACTGACACAGACAACTGCCTTCTTTGCCACCGATACCATGCTCTTAGATCATTTCCGGCATTCCGTACAATGAGGCCGCGCCAACGGGCGGCAGTAGCCCGAGCATAGGGGTACTGCATTAATTGCCTTGCACTCACCAACACCACCAGAGAATGCAATTTATCAGTCAGATGCAAGATTTGCGGCGTTTCGCATCATACGATGCTGCATGTAGCTGGTATAAGACCAACGCGCAGGGGCACATATGGATTTAATATAAAAATCAGAAGATGAGTTTTCCTTGAGCGTATAAATAAAAATCAAAACAAATCAGTATACCAGAGCCAAAGGATAAAAATCGATTGACAATACAAAATAAACATTCAAATTTTAATTAACACTAGTAAAATTATTGTAGATTACAGTCGGAAATACAAAGATAAAGCGAAGCCGGAGAGAATTCTGTAGAATATCCGTTTATTCAACCCAGCGCTACCCGCAGGCAACTGGAAGGTGCTGGAAATGGAGAGCAGTACAAAAGCGACGCGTCAGGTGATTATGATGCTAAACAGAGAAACCCTACCGTTCTGGAAAGGACGAAAGGGACTATCAAGTATGGTTTCGGCACCGCTCGTGTTAGGATGGAAATTATCAATAGTGCACATGATTCTTCATTATTATCACTTTATTAATCAGATCATGCTGTCTGATGAGTTCTCTGTTACAAACTGACACTTACATTCTAAAGCTAATGTCTTAAATAGGTCCCTGCACCTTGTCGTAGTTGTTGTGTTCCGCAGTTCGATGTTAGTATTATTAAAAAAGTTATCTTATAACGTTCACTCGATATGCCGGTGAGTTCGAGGTTCCAATCTCAATCAGCGCAAGCAAAATCTTAATCATAGAAAAAAAAAGTTTTTTTCTAATAGCGGTCACCCCTCGGCAGGCAATTGCAAACCTCCGAGGGTATTTCTGCCATGAAAAAGCTTCTCATTAAATACATTTGCCGTTCGGATTCGGCCCAAAACTGTAGGTCCCTCCATTTGTGGTATAATATAAAGACGCACACCACAAATGGTAAGAGAAGCTCGGCCAAACACTGAGCTATATAGTGTAAGCGCCAATATTATTATATTATAACGTTCACAATAAAAAATCTGTTCAAAGATATATAGCAGATAAATGAGTCACATGTGACTCATGAACTTCTTTCAAAGCGCTCACGTGAGTCATATGTGACTCATTGGACAGAGAAGTTGTTAAGATTTTGCTTGCCCTGACTGAGATTCCAACCTCGAACTCACGGGCATATCAAGTTATAGCACGCACCGCTACCAACTCGACTACAGCGGCCACTATATCAAAGAATAAAATAATAAATTTTCAAAGGCTGATGTTGGGTAACATATGAAAAGAAGGAAACATTCAATTCCGCGCGTTCCATCATATCTTATGGGGTTTTCTGCAACATACTCAATTTATATGAAAGTTGAAAAAACGCGATTTTTCATTTAAATAGCATGAAATGCATGATAAAATAGTAAAGATAAGGTAATGTAAAGGGTGTTTTTTTTACAGGTTTGTTTTTCGAATAGAGATAAAACTGGCATTTTGTGGTCAAATCTGGCAACTCTAATGTCATTTATGTTCAGTTTGGTTTGCCATTTCATCATGAACAGGTTGACAAAGGAACAACGCTTGCAAATCGTGCAAATTTATTTCGAAAATAATGGTTCAGTTCGCGAAGTTTACCGTGAGCTCCGTCCATTTTATGGTCGACATAATCGTCCATCAGAGCAATTAATTCGGTTAACCATGGATCGTTTTCGCACTACGTTTACTCTATGTGATAATACGCATCCGCAGAGACGTCGAACAGTGCGCACCGAAGAAACAATTGCCGCTGTAGAGCAAAGTGTTGAAGAGGACCCGAATGAATCGATTCGCCACCGTGCACAGCAATTGGAGCTTTGTCCATCAACTTTATGGAAGATTTTGCGAAAAGATCTTGGCTTGCGACCTTACAAGATCCAGCTTGTGCAAGAATTAAAGCCGCGAGACCATGCAATGTGTCGTGATTTTGGTGTATGGGCCGAAAATGAGATTGATCTCGATGCTGATTTTTATCGCAAAATTTTGTTCAGTGATGAGGCTCATTTTTGGTTGAATGGCTACGTCAACAAGCAAAATTGCCGCATTTGGAGTGAAGAGAATCCACATGAGACCCTTGAAACGCCATTACATCCACAAAAACTGACTGTTTGGTGTACTCTATGGGCTGGTGGAGTCATTGGGCCATACTTCTTCCGCAATAATGCTGGAGAGGCAGTTACCGTTAATGGAGACCGGTATAGAGCCATGATAACCGACTATTTTGTTCCCGAATTGGATGGCATGAATGTGGATGAGTTGTGGTTCCAACAAGACGGCGCTACATGCCACACAGCGCACGTCACAATCGATTTATTGAAGGAAACATTCGCTGAGCGCATAATTTCGCGGAATGGACCTGTCAATTGGCCACCAAGATCGTGTGATTTGACACCATTGGATTATTTTCTTTGGGGATATGTGAAGTCGCTCGTCTACACCAACAAACCAGAAACGTTAGGGGAATTGGAAGCCAACATTCGTGGCGTTATTGCCGACATACGGCCTCATATGCTCGAAAAAGTGGTTGAAAATTGGACCTGTAGAATTGGCTTTATTCGAGCCAGCCGCGGCGGCCACATGCCCGAAATCATATTTAAACATTAATGGCATAAAATTATCCTTCCAATAAAGCCAAATTGATGGACCTTAAAACGATTTTCTTGTATTTCAATTCGAAGTTCTATACCCCTAAAAAAAACACCCGTTATATAATTTTTTAAAATCTGCAAACAATTGTACACGTTTTTGCGTAAGAATTGTAACTTCTTCCCACGACACTTTTGGCGTAGAATACGTCTTACCTTACGGTATGGGAACCCATGTCAGATTGTTATTGTTGTAATCTCTAATTCTTTAATTATAAGGAAACAGCGAGATAAATTTTTTTAAAAATTTTTTTGTAGTCAAATGAAGATGTTAGCCTTCGTTTGACATACATTTCATATTGGTTGATATCTTCCTAATATTTAAATTTCTCAAATGAAAATTTTATAAACACATCCAAACAAATATGTGTGTGGTTTTTGGTTGAGTGTGTAGTAGTGGTGGGTAACACAGTGCAGCACTGTGTTACCCACCACTAGTGTGTAGCGTGAATAGACGTTCATTTTATTGCATAATTTTAGGCGGGAAAATTTAAGTAGAGTAAAGGCAGAGAAAGCGCTGCCAACTACTGCAAAATAACAATGGTGATTGATGCTGTTTGACAACAGCTGAAAGTTGACGTTTAGTATATTAAAAAATATAAATCATGCTTCATTACTGAGATCATTCCGTTTTATTTGCCAATATGCCATAGAATTGGGAAGAGATTTCAGGAATGCAAAGCTTTTTTCGGCACACTCAGTGAAGAACGTTGGGTTTTCAATTTCTTCGCGAGTCACATTTACTAATCCAACATGATTATGATTTAAAAACATATTTATCCTATTTTTCCTATCATAAGCCTATATTCTCAAAAGTAACTTTCAAATAATCAAATAGATTTGGGTCTGTTATTTATCTTTACTATTGATAACTACCATTGACTTCGTTTTTCCGAGAAATTTAATTGATAATTTAAAAACATTTTTATCCTATTTTCCTATCATAAGCTTATGTATATCATCAAAAGTAACTATCAAATAAAGAAATTCATTTGCTTGTATTATT
Source organism: Philophylla caesio (assembly GCA_963971545.1). Taxonomy (NCBI): domain Eukaryota; kingdom Metazoa; phylum Arthropoda; class Insecta; order Diptera; family Tephritidae; genus Philophylla; species Philophylla caesio. Next base: position 12,643,031 of record OZ020605.1, read on the forward strand.
TGTCATTATAAATTATCATTATACATATGTTTTCTGTCTTATCGGATGGCGTATTCTACGTTAAACTTAATGGCCGTGTCTCTGACACAGCCTCCTTCTTTTTTTTTTACTGCGTTTCCATGAAGCTCAAATGCGTAATTTCGGCACTCAATTCCTGTTGAAATTGTAGCCGTCAACACGATTAATCTCAATTTCCATACCAATTTTATTGACAATTTATATTTAACAAATTGAAGAAGTTTTCAGCAAAAAGAAAAAAGTTTCTGTTCTTAACATAGGCGTGTTATAAAGTCATCTTCATACAAAGATTTTGATATTTAAAAATTTTACGTCAGCTGTTAAATGTACAAGCTAGGAGAATACAACAAGTCTATCTCTATGCTTAAGCTTTCATTGAAGTACAAATTGTAGTACGGAACCCACAAATCTGTCTAAGGTAAAAGGTTCTGTCGAGCGTATTGGGCCTTAGGCTTGGTAAATCTACCATCGACCAAATATTTACAACATGCCAGATCTTGGTAAAGACCCGAGAAAGATCGCACCATCTTTTTGTCGATTTTAAAGCCGCTTTCGACTGCATACGAATAAGTTAACTACACGCCGCAATGTCAGAATTTGGTATCCCAGCAAAACAAATGCGACTATGTTAAATGACTTTAAGCAACACCACCAGCTCTGTAAGAATTGGAAAGGACCTCTCCGAACCGTTTGATATCAAACGAGGTTTTGGAATCTTTGTCGTGTGTTTTCTTTAACCTGATACTGGAGAAATTAATGCGAGCCTTAGAACAAAACCAGTCAGGGATCAGAGTGTGCAACTGCTTGCGTAGTCCGATGACATTTATATTATTGGTCTTATCGATCGCGCAGTTAGTTATGAATTTTCCTAAATGGGTAGAAAACCGAAGCGAAGGCAATACTGTAAGGGCACCCTGTGTCCTTATTATTTCATTTTACACTTGTTCGCTGTCATCGTGCATACGTGGCAGGGGCAAGGCAATAAAATGTCAATAAGGTGCCGTAGAGGCATAAGAGGAGTGACTGGTGTTGGTTGTGAGGGTGTGTGCGGTAAAGTGTACCATAAGAGTATGGCTTGTGCGTCAATAAATGACTATTGCATGCAAGGGTTAGTAAGTTGCCCTTTTTTAAGATTTATGTGTGATGATTGCATTACATATATTTCTAATATAGATGATGCTCTCAGGCAGATAATGTCAATATCAGAAACAAATAAAATTAATCTGAGAGCGCAAAAATGTGAAGTAGAGAAAATGTTAAGTGATCAGAAAAAAGAAATTAGTGCAGCCCTAAATCATAATGAAAGAGAAATGAAGAGAATGATGGAAAAGATAAATAAAGTTAATACAGAGAAAGTGGAGTTATTGAAAAGAGTAGAAAACATATGCAACGAAAATAAAGAAAAACTAAATAAAGTCAATGAGTCGAATGAGACTTTCTCAAAGCAAAAAGATGAATTAATTAAAGAGGTAAAAAAGGTTGCCAATCATAATACAATTTAGATAATTTTAATGTTGGACCTTCTTACGCAAATGCATTAAAAGGCATTCCGCCTATTGTTATAAAACCTAAGAATAAACAAACAATAGACAATACAAAAACAGACTTAAACAAAATAGATGCTTCTCAAATTAATTTTGGTAGGGTGGTAAATAAAAATAATGGTACAATAATTATAAGTGCTAATATAGCCACTGATAAAGAGAAAATGAAAAATACGTTAACGGAAAAACTAGACCAAGGTAAATATAATATTGCTGAGCGAAAAATTCATTTACCAAAAGTAATTGTTGCCAATAGAAGTGATGAATATAATGAAGCAGATATTGTTAAGAAAATTGTTGCTCAAAATGAAACATTAAAAAATGCCAAGTTAAAATATTTAAAAATCTAACGCTCAAAGAAAGAAAATAGAATGTCCTATGTTAATGCGACAATAGAAGTAGAGCATTCATATTTTGAGGACATTCTGAAATGTAATAAAATTAATATTGGTTGGGATCGCTGTCCAGTGTACGATGGCCAAACGGTAAGAAAATGTTATAAATGTTTAGGGTTTAACCATATTGCTAATAACTGTACCAAAAAACTGAGATGTAGTAAATGTATGGGGGAGTATAAATTTGAAGCCTGCAGCCAGAGTACGCTGTTATTGCCATACGTATCTAACTTAAAGTTTACAAATGCATTCCTGATATAAGATATATATAATACTTTTTATTTCAACTCTGTATATGTATGTATATTGATTTTTTTTTTAAATCTTGTAATGGCTTCATCCGGCTTCACTTTTTCACGAAGAGCCGACCAGGAAGCACGAATAAGTAAGTGAATGAATTATACTTTTGGCATTTTCTTTATAAGTAAATATTAATATCCTTCTAGATATTAAAACACGCGTGCACAACGCACCATCTCTGTAATACAAAAATAAAAGTGTTTTTAGTATATTCGTGTGTTCTTTTACTAAGTTGCAACAGCCGCCGCAACAATTAATTTTAATATTTATTCTTCGAGAAGAATCGTGAACAGCCACGATTTTAAGTAAACGCATGTCGTGCTATAATTTAAGAAATAAAAAAACAGATCTCACTCAGAATTCATCAAAAATGCCGAGTTCATATGAAGATTCATCTAGCGACCATGAAGGAGATCGCACTATGGTCATGCCTGACAAGGCAGTTGCAGATCTTCAAGAACAAATTAACAAGTTGCAACTGTCTTTGGAAGCCTCCGAAAAAGAGAGGTTATCTCTGAAGCGAACACTCGAATCGACAACTGCCGCCGTCGACACGAAGATTGTTGAGTCACTTGCCGACTCAGGTAATGCCGCACCTGTTACGCCGATGTATGCCACTACATCAATTACCGCCGATCGTCCTGCCTACTCTATGCCACATATGAATTGTACTAACGCCGCCGCTCTTGCCACACAAACTTCTAACGCCGCCGCTGCCAACGCAAGTATCGCCAACACTACATCAGTTAATCAGCATATGCCCCACTACATGCAACCTATGACGTCTGATTTCAACCGTACCGCAGGTAACTACTATATGCCTAATGTCAACTTTGCCAACATGCATTCTACCGCCGCCGCATCGTCAAATTACAAGATTTGCCACAGTTTTCAGGCTTACCAGAAGAGTGGCCAATGTTTATAGTCGCCTTTGAAGAAACAACAAACATGTTTGCCTACACCAACGTAGAAAATTTACTCCGTTTACAAAAGGCCCTTAAAGGAGATGCCCGATCAAAAGTTGAATCGCTGTTAATTCATCCCTCAAGCGTGAATGCAATAATTTCGTCGTTGCAGTTCCATTTCGGACGACCCGAACTACTTATACGCAGTCAACTCGCCAAAGCCAGAACGTTTCCATCGATCACAAGTGGGAAAATCCACGAAATTGCCAACTTCAGCTCAATGGTTACGAATTTAGTCGCCTTCCTGGAAAATGCCGGTGCCGCACCTCACCTTTCAAATCCCACATTGCTTGATGAATTGGTAAGTAAACTACCAGTTTATAAACGTGAAAAATGGGCACGTCACACATTTGCAATAAATAAGCAATACCCAACAATTTGCGAATTCAGTTCGTGGTTGCAACAGATAACAGCGTACGTTGTTATGGCAACAGAGTTAAACTCACCACACGTCAGCTCCGAACAACCCCCACGAAAGTGTAATATAAGTAGATTAGCAAAAACAGTGCTAACCATAGCAGACAAAGAATTGAAATGTGTATTATGTAGAGACAATCACCGATTGTACCAATGTTTGAAATTTAAAGAATCTAATTACGATAAACGATGTGAGATCGTAAAAACGAACCGCCTTTGTTTCTGTTGTCTTTCGCAGGGTCACAATGTATATAATTGTTCGCGACGTCGCTCATGTGGCGTGTCGTCATGCCAAAAATACCACAACAAATTGTTGCATAATGAGATCGCAAAAAACAGCACTACCGGCAACACCGCGCCTGCGGAGTCAGCTGTTGCCACGGTCAGCACTTGTCGCTCTCTTGTTAATGACAAGAAGCAATTAACGAATGAGAATAGGGAGAGAGACACGACAATAAATAAAACATTGTTGAAATTTCTGCCTGTGAATTTGCATGGTCCAAAGGGAAGTATGCAGGTAATTGCATTTATAGATGACGGAGCTAAGGTAACATTGCTTGAAGAAGAAATCGCGGATAAAATTGGACTCACAGGTAGAAGAGACTTGCTGCATTTAAAATGGTTTGATGACCAAACCACAAGTGAGGTTTCGAGGCGTGTCAATTTAGAAGTTGCAAGCGTGAATAGCCAAAAGAGATTTGACATGAAAGGGGTGCGAACAATAAAAAAGTTGTTGTTGCCTCCGCAAACATTGTGCGTAGAGAAGTTTTCGTATCAGTTCGAAGAATTAAATGACATACCAATACAAAATTATACCAATGCAATTCCAAAAATTCTGATTGGAATGCCGCATACAAATTTGGTACGCCCTTTGAGTGTTGTGAATTTTAACGAAGGGTTTACAGTACATGAAACCAAATTGGGTTGGACGCTATTCGGTTCAGACGAAAATAGTTTTAATAATTATATAGTTTGTCACGTAGATATCGATGAGCAGAGTATGAATGAAATTCAAAGGAAATTAGAAGATTACTTTGCGCTGGAAGGGTTTGAGCCAAAGCTGCCTGCTATAAAATCTACTGCCGATATCAGAGCGGAAAACATTTTGAGTAATACCACTAAATTGGTAGGTGGTAGATATGAGACAGGCCTTTTATGGCGTAATGATAATATCACTATGCCAGATAGTCGTGATGTAGCGTTTAGACGACTTCAGCTTGTCGAACGAAAAATGTTAAGCGACCCTAGTTATGCAAAATGGTACAATGAGAAAATAAATGAATACATAAACAAAGGTTATGCTAGAAAGCTATCATCGAGTGAAACTGAATTGCCGAATGGACGTGTATGGTATTTACCCCATTTTGCTGTTTATAACGTAAACAAGGGCAATAAGCCTAGGCTTGTGTTTGATGCTGCCGCTAAGATGAACGGTATTTCATTGAATTCTGCTCTTATGAAGGGTCCAGATGATTATCAACCACGACCATTGCAATCAATTTTATTTAAATTTCGCGAGGGTATAGTAGCCGTTTGTGGGGACATTAGAGAAATGTTTCACCGTATTAATATTATTGAAAGAGATGCACATTTTCAGCGTTTTCTTTGGCGTGAAGGTAACACGTCAAGGCCGCCAGACGTTTATGTCATGAAGGCTATGATTTTCGGTTCGATTTGTTCTCCATGCTCTGCTCAGTTCGTAAAAAACCTAAACGCGTTAAAATTTAAAAATGAGTATGTGAGGGCAGTGGAAGCTATTGTCAACCGGCATTACGTAGATGATTACGTGGATAGTTTTGCTAATGTCGATGAGAGTATAAGCGTAACGAAGAAGGTGATCGAAATCCATAGGAGAGCTGGGTTTGAGTAAAGAGGTTTTATATCAAATTCCAACAAGCTATTGAAGTGCATTGATTATAATACGGAGCATGAGGGTAACTTAAAAAATATGTGCAGTTCTGAATCTGCATACGAAAGGGTACTTGGCATGTACTGGAATGCCAAGCGTGATGTATTCGTTTTCAATTTAACGTTTGCGAGAATACCGAAGTCAGTTCTAGATGGTACGCGTCGACCGACAAAGGCCGAATTGTTGGGTTTAACAATGTCGATTTTCGATCCATTTGGCTTTCTTGCGAATGTAACGCTTTTGCCGAAAATTTTATTGCAAAAATTGTGGAAGTTGAATATTGGTTGGCACGATGCAATACCCATTGATATCTACGACAAATGGTATCAGTGGTACACAATGCTTGACGACTTAACCAAGTTAAGCATTCCTAGATGTTATGGTAGAAATTTTTTAGATCCGTCTTCTGAAGTTCAGTTGCATATATTCGCCGATGCAAGCGAGTTAGCGTTTGCTGCGGTCGCTTATTTCCGAATTAGTCACCTGGACGAAATCAGCGTGTCCTTCGTCGCAGCCAAGAGTCGCTGCAGTCCGTTAAAGCCAATGTCAATTCCTAGGTTGGAGCTACAAGCAGCTGTACTTGGAACTCGGTTGTGTAAATTAATTACTGATAGTCATACAGTAATTCCGAAGTCAATAACATTTTGGTCGGATTCTAAAACTGTTATCCAGTGGATTCGATCTGAAGCTCGACAGTATAAGCAATTTGTGAGCAACCGAATTTCTGAGATTCTCTACTCATCTGAGGTCGCGCAATGGAGATGGGTACCTGGTACATTGAATCCAGCTGATGAGGCAACCCGGCCACAATCTAAAAAAACTCTGGCTAGAGGTTCGAACTGGATTAGGGGGCCAGCTTTTCTTATGCAACGCGAAGTCGATTGGCCATTGATGCCAGACAATATATCTACGGGTGGTGGAGATGAAGAAAGAAGAGCGAAACCATTGTATACGGTAGAACTAGATGAGAACGTAATACCATTCACGAAGTTTTCGAACTATTATAAGTTTCTTAAAACTATGGCTTGGGTTCGTTTTGCGACTTTGAAGTTTCTAGCCTCTGTAAGAAAAGATGCAGATGCACTCACCGAACCATTAAAAATCACAGCTAGTGAAATTAAAGAAGCAGAGAAACAGTTATGCAGACTGGTTCAAGAAGTAGCATTTACTGAAGATGTTGCAATGTTGCGTAAAGGAGCGCAACTGTCGAAACGTAGTTCTATATTTAATTTAACGCCACTGTTGGACGACGAAGGGTTATTACGCGTTGGTGGTCCTATAGACAATGCTTTATGTCTCCCTGTAGATACCAGAAGACCAATAATTTTGCCAAAATGTCACGCAATGTCGCGGCTTATAGCCCGTCATTATCACGAAATGTTTTACCACCAGAACCAAGAAGCGATTATTTGTGCAATTCGAGCGAAATTTTGGATACCAGGTCTACGATGTCTTGTGCGATCAATTAAACGCGAATGTCAGTTTTGTAAAAATGCAGCAGCTACGCCACGGCCTCCGCTTATGGGTCAAATACCTCCTGATAGACTTAAGCCTTACGTTAGGCCATTTTCGTATACAGGCATTGATTACTTTGGACCAGTTATGATTTCAATTGGGAGACGGCGAGAAAAGAGATGGGTAGCTTTGTTTACTTGTCTGACGATTCGAGCTATACATTTAGAAGTGGCCAAAGATTTATCAACCGATGCAGTAATTTTATGTTTGCGGAATTTCGTTAATCGCAGAGGGGTTCCTGTTCGTATACGCAGTGACAGGGGAACAAATTTCGTGGGAGCAAGCAAAATCGAGTGGCTACACATTGATGCTGGCATTGAAAAGGAATGTACTCATCGCGGTATTGAGTGGGTATTTAATACACCTGGAAATCCATCAGCAGGCGGTATATGGGAGCGCATGGTTAGAAGCGTAAAACGAGTATTGGCATTTACGTTGAAGGAAGCAGCTCCGCAAATCGAAACACTCCAAAGCTTACTAATCGAAGCTGAAAATTTAATAAATTCCCGTCCGCTTACACATTTGCCAATTGACAGCAAAGATGCTGATTCACTGACACCTAACCATTTCCTATTGGGGTGCCCAAACTACGTACAGACTCCTATCGATACTAATACGGTTTGCTTAAGCAAGCAGTGGCGAATCCTACAACATTTAAAACAAACGTTTTGGCATAGATGGATATTGGAATACTTGCCAACCCTAACCCGCCGGACTAAATGGCATCAGAGAGTTAATCCTATTCAGGTTGGTGATGTCGTTGTTGTTTGTGATGGCAAAGAGAGCATAGGCGAATGGAGACGTGGAATGGTTTTGGAGGTATTTGTGGCTCGAGATGGACAAGTCAGGTCAGCGCTCATCAGAACATCAAGTGGCAACTTGAAGAGACCCGCTTCAAAGCTAGCGGTACTGGGCGTCGCTGGTGAACCTCAAATCGCAACTGCTCCTTCGCTTCACGGGGGGCGGGATGTTATTGACATAAGTATCTAACTTAAAGTTTACAAATGCATTCCTGATATAAGATATATATAATACTTTTTATTTCAACTCTGTATATGTATGTATGTATATTGAATTTTTTTTTAAATCTTGTAATGGCTTCATCCGGCTTCACTTTTTCACGAAGAGCCGACCAGGAAGCACGAATAAGTAAGTGAATGAATTATACTTTTGGCATTTTCTTTATAAGTAAATATTAATATCCTTCTAGATATTAAAACACGCGTGCACAACGCACCATCTCTGTAATACAAAAATAAAAGTGTTTTTAGTATGTATTTTGGAACGAATTTCCGTCATCCCTTGTCAAGTTTGGTTTGGAGACAAACCGGTTTCGGCGTTGTGCACACTGAAGATGGCACAACGCCGAAACCGGTTTGTCTCCAAACCAAACTTGACAAGGGATGACGGAAATTCGTTCCAAAATACAGCGTATAATTACCCTGTCGGAAACCACAACAACCAAAAAGAATGTTTTTAGTATATTCGTGTGTTCTTTTACTAAGTTGCAACAGCCGCCGCAACATACGCTATTAAATGTTTGTGGAAATTGTGTTGACGCTAATAACCAGTTAGGTTTCCAGTTTAATACTGAACACAACATTATGAGTTATGATTGTCCAGTTTATCAAAGAAAGTTAAAGTTGGAAAAACAGCGGTTATTAGCAACCAAATTATAATGTAAAGAAAACAAGGTATAGTTTCAAATGTATTTATTTAAACATTTGTAGTTTCCTAGCTAACAAAGCAGAACTAGAAAAGCTTATAGAAAAAGTAAATCCAGATATTGTATTATGCTCAGAAGCGTGCCTTACCTCAGATATTGGAGATGGTGAAGTAAAGATTTTATTTTACACAACTATTCGATGCAACTCTCATAGTAGACATACGGGAGGTGTTGTGTTATTATTGAAAGAAGGTATCGAGTACAAAGTAAGATATTTACAATAGATTGATAGACAAAAATGTTTGGTGTGCAATAATCCAATTAAAAAACTGTGATATTAAATGGCAAATAGGTGTATTGTATCATTCACCAAGTTCTAGTGATAGTGAATTTTTAAACCATTTAGAATCGATAGTAACAGAGGTGTGTGAAACAGGTAGTAACTCCCTTATTATGGGAGACTTCAATATAAACTTAAATGTCAATTCTTATTGTTGTAAGAAACTAAACGAAATATTTGCGAGAAGTTCAATGAAACAAATGGTTAATTTCGATACTAGAATTACAGAAATGTCTAAAACAAAAATTGATCTCCTTTATGCAAACGCGAAAGAAGTATCTTGCGAGAGACTAGAGCAGAATAAAATTTCTGATCATGAAACTATTTCATTTACTATTAAAGTCAATAACTCGAACCCATTACGTAGAACAATTACTACAATGTCATGGCAAAAGTATACAGTCGACAATTTAATTAACTTACTAAGAAAATGCGACTTCAGTATATTAAAAAATTTGAATGTCGATGGTATGGTAAATTATATAAACACTAGTTTATCTAGTTGCATGAGTTTACTAACATCTGAGGATAATATAATTGTGAATAATAAACAAGTACAATATACAAATGCAACCGATCTCAACGGGTTACTTTTCTGACTACAATAATGTTGCAAAATATTACAAAAAGCGAATAAAATACAAAAAATAAATAAGGATATTAAAATTGTTGGGAGTGGTGGCGAGTCGGGGTAACAACCAGATTCAAATTTGAAGAAGTTAATACAAATGACATTGCTCACATTGCTAAACAGTTTAAATATAAAATAAAAAAGAAGGAGGCTGTGTCAGAGACACGGCCATTAAGTTTAACGTAGAATACGCCATCCGATAAGACAGAAAACATATGTATAATGATAATTTATAATGATAAATAATGCAAGCAAATGAATTTCTTTATTTGATAGTTACTTTTGATGATATACATAAGCTTATGATAGGAAAATAGGATAAAAATGTTTTTAAATTATCAATTAAATTTCTCGCAAAAACGAAGTCAATGGTAGTTATCAATAGTAAAGATAAATGATAAATAACAGACCCAAATCTATTTGATTATTTGAAAGTTACTTTTGAGAATATAGGCTTATGATGGGAAAAATAGGATAAATATGTTTTTAAATTAACATTTAAATTTCTCGCAAAAACTAAGTCAATGGTTTTGTTATCAATAGTTGTGGGAGCATCATTTCGAATATAATCCAAATTAAATGTATCGCTCATAAATTTCGCCAATCTAGTATTTGAAGTGATTTCTGTGTTAAAATCACCACCAATAAGCAGTAGTTGGCAGCGCTTTCTCTGCCTTTACTCTACTTTAACTTGCCCGCCTAAAATTATGCAATACAAAGAAAGGGCTGCACGAGTACATTTAAATCGCCCAACAGCAAACACTCCACCAAACACCACACACATATTTGTGTGCATGTGTTTATACAATTTTCATTTGAGAAATTTAAATATTAGGAAGATATCAACCAACATGAAATGTATGTCAAACGAAAGCTAACATCTTCATTTGACTACAAAAAAAAAAAAAAAATTAACCGAGCCGTTTCCTTATAATTAAAGAAATAGAGATTACAACAATAAAAACCTGACATTGGTGCCCATACCGTAAGGTAAGACGTATTCTACGCCAAAAAACATATTGTCAGAAGGAGTTATACAAGATTCAGTAACATACATGTGCCTTTTTTATGCTGACATTATAAATAAAAGTATGAAAACTGGTGTAGTGCCTGATTCATGGAAAGTATCTACTATAATTCCCATAAAAAAAGTAAAAAGTCAATGAAAGCCGAAGACCTAAGACCTATTAACACATTGCCAAACATAGAGAAAATGTTAGTGATAGCGATAAAGAAGCAATTTATTAATTATCTGGAAAATAATAAAATACTAATGAAAGAACAATCAGGCTTTAGAGAAAAACACTCTTCTGAAAACGCTTTAAATTTGGTAATAGCTGGCTGGAAAGATAATTTAAATTCGAAGAAAAGTACTCTTGCAGTTTTCATTGATCTTAAGAGAGCGTTCGAAACAATTGACAGAAATATAATGCTAGCCAAATTATATAATATTGGTTTCTGGGATACGGAAATGCGGTGGTTTAAGAGTCACAAACCGCAAACAAAAAATCGTAACAGAGTCGTCGTCTACATCGCCAAATCGTAAAGAAAACGTAAAATCGCCATTTGCAGGCACATTGTGTAATTTATTTTAAAAGTAATTTGTACAGCGAAAGCTGCCAACTTAAAAGTTTAAATATCGTAAATTCAGCCAGAAATTGTATTGTTTTTCGTTTAAAATGCATACAAGTTTTCGCGTATTGTCGTTTATATGCAGATTCATTAATCACATCGCCGGCGCCATTACATTTCTTTCCAAATTTGGTTGTTCTCCGAATAAATCGTATTATCCAGCTAGCGTGAGCCAAAGTCCACAGAACGGGAATTAAGGTTGGTAGCAAGATTTAGCGCCAAATTAACTCGTTGCTAAGAGAGTTTAGCTAAGAAACACAGTTCTACAACTGTAGAAACGTCGTGAAGGGGTTTTGCCGCCAAAGGTTGCAAAATTAGCAGGAACCAAAAAGTGAATTGCTGCGTGGCAAGTGGGTAAAATAGCGAACGGCATAGGAGTTGAGTGTCGAGTATTATTTGTAGTGTTGTGAGAAACCTTTACAATTTAATAATTCAAGATGGAAATGCACAACACGTTTGCGACGAAGAGGTTGATGGTGCGCAAATGAATAATTTTTCAACAATAGTAGCCAGCTTGTATGTGCTTACCAATGCGGTCACACAGTTAAAGACGGTCACAGAAGAAAGCCAGCGGGACATAGAACGCTTAAGAAATAATATAGCGTCCGACGTTCAGCAAAGCGTGGCTAGAAGCAGTGCAGCAGAGTGGTGATAATGCAACAGTGCCGTGGGATGAGCGATAAATGCAAAACACACGAGTATAAATAAGCCATGCTGTCACAAAGTTGTATGATTTGCCTGTTTTTTCCGGCAATACGGAAGAGTGGCCGCTCTTCCTAGCAAATTATAATGATACCACCGAAACCTTTCGTTCGAACAATCGCTATCATTTAATGCGCCTACACAAATGCCTAGTAGCTCGAGCAAGGGAAACAGTAGCGTCCATGCCTGTATACACGGAAGAAGTGCCGAATGCGATATCGGAACTAGAGTTTCATTTTGGTCGGCCAGAACTCTTAGTACGAAGCCAACTACTTAAAATTCAGCAGTTCCTGGACATCGGTGAAAATAAAATAAATCGAATCGTTTAATTTTCAACAAAGGCCAAGCAAACAATACGAGTGGGCCAGACATGCCGTACATATTAAGCCATACGCCACAATAAAAGATTTCTCGAATTGGTTAAGCGAACTCGCCAGAGTAGTTTGCCTAATGCCGCCAGAAACAACAGTAGTAAGAAGCCAGCCAGCTAGTCATCAGAAGCACAGACAGCTAATGCTTCTGGGTAGAGAGTCGCAGCCAGATTCCACCGGAAGTATACGATAAGTTTTGTGTGCGGATGTGCACACTCCATATCGAATTGTCGTTCGTTTGGAGAAACGATGAGCGTTCCAGAACGTTGGGAAAAAGTGAAGAGCCTTCAACTCTGTTTATCTTGCCTGGGTAAGGGGCATAACACATCCGCCTGCCGCGCTAAAAAATTGTTTGCAATGGTAGATGAAGGGTTAGCTATATCGTTAATAGAAAATAGTGTTGCAAGCCGTTTGGGTCTTAGAGCGCAAAGACAGACCCTCACGTTACAAGGGTACGGACAGAAGTGCACAACAGAAGAATCGTCGAAAATAAGTATAGATATAACAGGCAGCAGCAAGCCAGCAACCTACAGTCTTCGCAATGTGTGCACTATCCGTAATTTAGATTTGCCCGTGCAGTCGTTCAAGAAAATAGACTACGCACAATTCCAGTATTTGCCGCTTGAAGATTACAACAAAGTAAAGCCATTGTTGTTATTAGGTCTTGATAATACGTCACTGAGCGTGCCATCTACAACAGTGCCGGCAGACAACGATAGCCCAGTAGCCATTGAGTATTTCGCATCAGACAACTTTGGAGTTAGTCAAACTGCAAAGCAATTAGAGTCTGAAGATGATAAACTGGCCCGCCAGTTGCTTCAGGCCAACACACATCAAATCGGGAAGCGGTTCGAAACTGGAATACTCAGGCGCTGTGTACCACCCATACTACCGTATAGTTATAAGATGGCCTATAAACTCTTGTTAGGTAAAGAGAAGAAGATGAGAGTTGATTCAAAATTTGCCTACAAACACTAAGAAGAAATCGCAAAATACATATGAAGCGGTACGCCAGAAGAATTTCCGAAGAGGAAGTAGGTATTGATACATGTTTTAAATGGTATCTGCCTCATTTTGCCGTACCGAATCCGCACAAGCCTGGGAAATGAGATGTTGTCACAGGTACTTATAAAGCAGCCAGATCAACATGCTGAAAGATTTCTGTGGCGTGATGGGAAGCATCTTCAACCCGTGCAACACTACGTCAGTTGTGAAGCGAAAAGCAGGAAAAATAACAACAGCTCAAACAGCGTAAGCTTAGTACTATAACTTCTACCGCTTTGAGTTATGTTGTTTTTTCCTAATAATTTCCCAATAAACCAATCGGCCTTAAATCTCAAAAATATTTAAACTACGTCATGAAGTCAATGGTTTTTGGTGGCATATGTTTCCCATGTATATCAGTACAAAATATAAACGCAGAAGAATTTCGCGAGCAATATCCAGCCGCCGTTGCAGCAATAGCTGACAGTCACTACGTTGATGACTTTGTAGCCAGTTTTAGAAGCTAAGACGAAGCAGAACGAGTTTGTCGTGAAGTTGTATTCATTCATTCTGAGGGAGGTTTCCAGTTGCGAGTTTCGGACATCCGAGATATTGAAACCAGTCTAAACAAAGAGCCAATGTCAAGATCACATCCAATAAGCCTTGAACGTCAAACAAACCACGAAAAGATATTGGGCATGTACTGGAATACGGCGTCGGCCTCATTCGAGTTCTAATTCAGGTTCAATCGCATCTCAAAGCCAGTCATGGAGGGTATACGAGTACCAACGAAGCGAACTGCTCAGCATCGTTGTGGCACTGTTTCATCCGTTTGGTGTTCTCGCCGATTTCTTATTGTTCATCAAAATGCTGATGCGAGAAGTTTGGAAAAGCCGCATCGACAATATCCCAGAGAAACTTCACCATAAATGGTTCGCATGTTGGAGCGAATTTCAACGCGTTAATGAGGTGCAGTTTAGACGTTGGTACTCACCTCGAATACAAGCAGCCGAATGTAATACTAGATGCCAGCCATGTGGCATTCGCCGCCGCCGGTTACTTTCGAATTGCCAATGCAGAAAGTTGTGACTTCTCGTTTGTGGCAGCTTAGACTAGAGGCGCACCGCAAAAGCTCTTGTTCATGCCAAGGCTAGAGCTGCAGGCAGCCGTACTTGGTGTGCGACTCGCTAAACTCATCGGCCGCAGTCATAGTATCCAGATCAATGAGACCATCAATCGAAAAATGCAGCCCATGATGACAAGGTCCAGACTTTCTGCGACAACCTGTTGAGTGGTGGCCAACCATGCCCGATAGGCCTTTGTCCGACAGTTTGGAAGAACAAATTAAGCGTTGTTTCGCCATACATGTAGAGGTAAATGAATGTATAATCAAGTTAATTCATTTTTCGTCTTTATTGAAGTTGAAACGAGTTACTGATTGGATTTAACGAGCCGCCAGCAAGTTTTTGATACTTTTGCGGCCGACTGTTACCGATGACAGTTACCAATTGCAGCCCTGAAGCGCTGAAAGTGCCTCCACAAACAAAGCAATCTCCATGTGCTTACGCCTTACCTGGACAGCGAAAGCATCATGAGAATACGTGGTCGTATCGATGCAGCCAGCGTATCACCTGTAGAATCCAGGAGACCAATATTAATGCCGAATAAGCAAATCGTATCAGAGTTGATAATGCGCCAGTACCACGAGCAAATGCATCACCAAAACTCCGCCGTCATCTTAAGTGAAGCCCGCCTAAAATATTGGTTTCCGCAAGCTAGAACCTTGCTTAAGGTTGTTTAACGCAATTGCAACAGATGTCGCATCGACAAAGCTTAGACAGCACCGCTGCTGATGGGGCAGCTACCCGAAGACCACGTCACTCCATTTGTCAAACCATCTGATCTGTTCGGCCTATTTAATGTGGCAATAGACCGTCGAAGGGAAAAGAGGTTGGCAGTAAGTTCCACATGCCTCACAACCATAGCCGCTCATTTGGAGCAACATCGACTGGAAATTTAATTGCCGGCGGTTGCTGGGAGAGACTTATTCGCGTGGCGAAGAATTTGCTACAATAAATTGTTCGAGAAAAGGTGCCCCAAGAAGAAATGTTAAGAATCGTGTTGATAGAGATCGAGAACATTTTAAATTCGAGGCAGAACAGCTGGGGTAGTGCTCCATCGTCCTCCAACGAAACTTGCCGTATTGCGTACAGAGGGTGAAGTGAATCCCATGGTAATTCACGGTGGGGCTGTGTATGAGGGCACCCTGTGTCCTTATTATTTCGTTTTACACTTCTTCACTGTCGTCGTGCATACGTGGCAGTGGCAAGGATATAAAATGTCAATAATCGTAAAACAACGAGAAGAAGCCCAGTGAACACGAAGAAAAAACTATTTGAAAACATCGCCAAATCGTAAAGAAAATGTAAAATCGCCATTTGCAGTCGCATTGTGTAATTTATTTTAAAAGTAATTTGTACAGCGAAACCCGCCAGCTTAAAAGTTTAAATATCGTAAATTCAGCCAGAAATGTATTGTTTTTCATTAATAAATAAAAGTATTTTTAAGCATACAAGTTTTCGCGTATTTTCATTTATATGACATTATTCACAAATACGAAGTATCTCACGGCTAAGAACTCACATCACTGTCTTGGAAAGAGCCACCGGTAAAGAACGTGAGAACCCTTGGAAAAACGAATTGGCGCCAGTTAGCGAAACACAGAAATAGCAGACGAGCTAGGCTGTGTTCGGCCGAAATCGTCTAGGCTTTTATAGAGCCTATTAAGTAAGTAAATTATAACACATAAAAATGTTTTTCCCGTTGCCTATTAAAATCAATAACCTCGTTTTGCGAATTATTACTTCTTAAACATTAATTAACGAACATGTGCTCCCTTTTAAAGAATGCTAACGTATTTTCGTATCCGTATTTTGCTGCTTTTAACATTTATTATTTATATTGTAACATTTGAATGAACAATAATATTAACAAAAACGAACGTGATCATAGTAAAAATTAAGGTGGTACTTCGGGGAAGTTGTGGCGTTTTGATAGATACCCAACTTACCTTAAGCACCTGTTTAATTTTGACTATGAATTCATCTTAATCATTTAAGACCATGACTATATATAAAAAAAATAGTTGAATGTTATTTCTGTAGTAAATTAAAATTTCAACTGAAGAGAGAGCTACCATGTATGTACTTCGATGCGAAAGGAAATTGAACGAGTTCAAAGTTTTTGGTATGTTTATGGTAGCATATGCAAAAAATTCAACTTAACGGAATTATAGCACCTACGATCGCGAACTAACAGCTATTAATCAAGGAATTTGTTTTTTCAGAAGTTGCTCCGTTGTTACCGACCACTGTCCACTGTCCATTGCTATACGCATACCGCTTAAAATATGAAAAGCGTCCCCCCTGCCCCCCCACGACGAATGCGCACAACTAGATTATCCAGGGAAAGGCAATGTTTATGCGATAGAGCAGATTGCCGACTACTAGAAAATCGTGAGTTAAAGAAG
This sequence comes from Philophylla caesio, assembly GCA_963971545.1. Lineage (NCBI taxonomy): Eukaryota > Metazoa > Arthropoda > Insecta > Diptera > Tephritidae > Philophylla > Philophylla caesio. Next base: position 12,659,949 of record OZ020605.1, read on the forward strand.
GACGCAGTTTTCGTGAGAAAAAGAGCGAGTCCGAAATGCGTGAATGCTAAGAGCTTAAGCTCTAGCCGACAGAAAAAGCGTACGAAAATTCTTTCAGAAAGAACGACGGCTAACAGAAGCATTTAAGACCGTTAATTCCTGTAGGAACAACAACGGCGACCTGGTGAATGACGTCCAAAACATATTTAGTTTATGGAGCGTGCCCATCTTCACGCTATTTAGTGGTGGTAGCAGAGGACATTTTGGAGAAGATAATGAACTCGAAACCCCAATCTATGGCTACGGAATTGATGTTCCGTTACCCAACCGCGACGAAATGCTTATATCAATAGCACGGCTGAAGAAGAACGACTGAAGAAGATCGACTGCCAGTCGAATTATTCAAATAGGGTGGTAAAGGACTTGGAATTTGAGTGTGATTTGTCCAATACAAAAGACGGGTGATCCTGTAATGCGTGCAGCACATTGTGGCTCTAGGCTTGGTTAATCAACACTACCTACTAACTTGAATAAAATGTAAGCTTAATTCCATAATGAAATGAGAATATTTTATAGTAAGTTATTAATACGAGTAACGATTTCAAAAGTAGAGAAACTTTTTTTCTCTTCATTTCATTAACAGTTTTTGTAGACAATGCAAGTTTAATTATGAAGTTAAATAATAGGAAAATAAATAAATAAAAGATATTACGAGGGCGGTTTGATAAGTCAGTGACTTTTCGAATTTCCCGCTTGATCAATACTATGGGGACACTGCACCATCAATTTCTATGGTTGAAAAGTGCTTTACTGAGTTCCGTTGTGATCGTATCAGCACAAGTAACGCCCAAAATCCATGGAATGATATTGGATGACCAGAGAATGACGTTCGTGAAGTGGCTGAGCCTGTAGGCAGACACGTATTCAGGGAGCGGTTCCGAGGGGCCCTGCCGACCCCCACATTTCGAAATTGACAATGATTTGTGCATTTGTATAAAAACATCGGTTGAAAATTATGTCACGAATTCTTGTAATTGAATATTTTGTTGATTGCAAAATCACTGTACGATAACTCGACGCGTTTTAACAGCAGTGAAGAACACATCTGGAATTCATACGGCTTTTGTAATAAACTTAAATTCACTATGAAAAGACAGCAAGGCAAAACATCAATAACATCGTTTTTCAAAATACCGAAAATACAAAGTACCGGAAGTGCGGAAAATCTAGATGGTAAGTAGCAAGATTATATAATGTTATTTATTATACCTGTGCCTAGCTTCATTAAAATTAATCATTATGATGTTAATCCAAATCTGTTAGAGGTTAAACATTTTGATTGTCTTCTTCGTCTTTGTGATACAAGGTTTATTGAAATGCATGACAGTATAATCACGTTTTTTTAACTTTTCGAATGCATTGCTATTAGTCTACAAGAAATCGTTGAAAGGGCGTGGTCTATATCATCAACAGCATCGACTCATATTGCTACGATTCAGAAAAGTGATTTAATAGTGAGCCTTGTCGTGTTACTTCAGAAAAAGCCGTTATATATTGTCTGTGCTATTCCCGCTCAAAAGAAATAATATACTCACTTCAGCAAATTCGAGAAAGATGATTTTTTCGGGGAAATTTTTCGATCCGCATATCAGTATGCCGAAGAACTTTCCGACACTGAAAATCGGATGAGCTGGACAAGTTAGCACCATACTTCGAAAGCAGAATACAGGTTGTGGTGTGCAAAAATATCGTCTATCTACTGTTGAACTGAAGTTTTGAAACTGTTGGAGTATTGTGATGGAACGTATTTTCGCGCTATGAAACTACTTCTTACCATTTTGGCCACACTTCCAGTAACAACAGCTAGCGTTAAGAGATCGTTTTCTACTTTGAAGAGAATAAAAACTCTACCTCGAAGTGTAATGGGTAATGATAGGCTCAGCGCACTGGCTATGATTTCAATTCCTTGGGATATTGCTGTAGATCCAGATGAAGTCATCAACATTTTATTGAAAAAAAATTAGAGGATATTGCTCCTTTAATAAGATGCACCAATAAGCAAATTATTATTTATTGATATTTGTCTTCTATTATATTTATGTAGAATCATTTATCTCGGAATACGTATAATTCATAGAATTTATGTCTTTATTAGTAGCTCTCCATACGTAAATACTACTTTTGCGGAATTATAAGTAATTAACAATGTTCAATTAAAGCAATTTCTACGAATTTAAGCAATATTTTGAAACTGAAAGCTATTCCAATTGATTCGTCTATTTATATAAACATAAATATATCAATTACTGGGACAAGAAATTACAAAACGGCAAAATTTTAAATTAATTAATATTTCTTCAAATCTCAGTTATTACTTGCAATTTAATATTGGAAGGAATAAAAAATGAAAAAACGCTGGACTAAATGTTAAAAGGAAATTATTTTTAGAAATAGAAGCCTATTTTGCCAAAAAAGTATTTTTTATTCAAAAGTCACTGACTTATCGAACCGACTTGGTATGTACATAAGATAAAACTAGAGATAAGAAATAGTGATAGACAATGGGAATCAGCGGCGTTATAATTTAGGTTGGTGGCACTTATTTCTATGTTAATTATTAAGAATGAATTGACTTCCAACTTGTAAAAACTAATCATTCGACCTATAAATTGAAACTTTTTTTTTAAATTTAATCATGTGATTTTACAATTTCTTTCTTCATATAACTTAACGAGTCCACACAGGTGGGCTCGAAAAAATTAAAGTTGGGGGCCGCCCCGCGTCCCCAGGATATTCCAGTAAAAATTAAACGATCTAAATTGGTTAGTTATTTGTATATTTACCATGCCAGCTCTCTCTGAAGAATCCCAGCCAAAATATTATTAAAGCTAACACTTAGTATCTAAATGACATGAATTAAATAAATAATTGCTGACGCTGCGCTTCCCACGAATTGCATATTGCATTTCGCCTAAATATCAATTACGTTGCAGGTCGATTACCTGCATTGGCTATGCGCGTGTTTGGGGAAGTGCGGCATCAGCACTTTTACAGTAGTTAGTGTGCTGGTCCCCTTGTTAACTACCCCCCCTTCAAACATCTGCGTCCCGCAGATGAGTCAATTTTTGAGGAAGATCCTTGGTGTGGGTCGTTGGCTGGTCCTGATGTGCTGCTTCGTTTAATCTAGGAGAGTTGATTGCAGTCGTAGGTTTCTTCCAAATTATATAGCATATGGCTGCCAGGACTGTCAGGGCAACAGCATCACAAATTAAGGAGAAGTGAAAATTATTGCCAAGCTGCTTTAGATGGTGAATATTCTCTACACTGAGCCCGTGGATGTAGTCCAAATTTAATTTCATCCCATCGCTTGTAACGTTGACCAGAGCGGGTGGCAAAGCTTGGACTGCGCGTACTGATCTGCTGGTGAACGTTTGATTTCCCAACGTGATTGTTTCGTTATTTAGTAAAATTACATAGGTTCCATTGAGGTGCGTGGAGTAGTTTCCCCCTCGCAGTTCTCCTTGAAAGTTTGTTGCAAATACTGTTGCGTCGGCGATCATCTCGACGCTTCTGCGGTTGTCCGGTTCAAAGTGGTTTTTGGCATTGCCGCCTTTTACTAATCTAGCTAAGCATCCGTCTTCAGAAAGTTTTGTTAATGCTTTTGGTGAGCAGATTGTTATATTGCTAATCGAAGGACAATCTTCGGTCAGTCCGAACGTTTCCCCTTCGTTTATCAGCATCTTGTTGTAATTAAGGTCGACGTGTTGTCCTCTTATAACAGCGGCTCGCGTTATTTAAAGCCTGTAACCCTCTGATTTCACTTTTGGCATTGAGAGAACGTACAGAAGGATACTGCCGTTTGAATATACGGAAACCGATCCGTACTCTATACCTTCAATGGTATTTTGATATGGTAGCGAATCTTCTTCTGTAATAAGCTTTTGGATTTCATCTCGGTCGAGTAGGTTTGTATTTATGACGCCAGATTTTGCCATTTGGCAGGCTTGTATGACTTCTGAGACTTGTTCTTTCAGGATAAGAACCTTGCCCAAGTCCAGAAGCTCCAGATTTTCTTCTTCGATATTTTTGCTAACAGCGGTGATATGTAGCATCATTTCGTTCGCTCTCTCGATCGCCTCTCGGGTAACGCTGAAGAGCTTTTCGTTGACGCGGTACTGGTGATTGTTATTTTCTATAACGTCGTTCGTGCTTCGAAGGATATAATCCCAATCTGCTGCATCTCGGGACCCGGTGATCCACTTCCATGCCGAACCAATCCAGTCAATGGAACGGGTTTTTCTCGACCTACTCATTTGAAGCTCGTCGAGTCGCTGCTTCGTTTGGCTTAGGTGGAATTGCAGTACAGTACGCACAGCTTTGCTTTGGATATCGTGCTGTGCTGCCTCGATCAATTTCCCCAAAGCCACATTGAAGTAGTTCAGGTCGACTACATGGACTAGACTAAAGTGTCCGTTCAGGATCCAACCACGCCCATGTTCAATGGTGACCAGTGGGGAGTCGTAGTTGTAAATGTTGAGGCCACAAACGCCAGATATTAAAAGTAAGCTGTCTTACCATCAAAATTTAAAAATAAGTAAAAATAACAAATTTTGTTTTTTAACTTAGTACTAGCATTTTTTGCCGCCTATCTCGCTAGCTTCATTACTAATAATATAAACAATTTTTGTGCAGGGACGGTGAGAAGAAAAAGAGAAAAGCATTTTACAAAAACAAAGTATGAGATGATTATATACAATTATTTTCTTAAATAATATTATTTTCTTAAATTAATTCATATTTTTTCTTTGTTTGTTTTTTAAACATATCAAAAATTAGTTACTAGTATTTATTACAACAAAATCAAAAAAATGGAAAAGGATGATTAAAAAAAATGTTTTTTTTTGTTTTTTTTGTTTTTGTTTGTTTTTTTACAATATATTAATTTGTTTGACTCTTGGGTTAGAGCTATACTCTTGTATTATACTATCCTACCGTCCCCAGTTCTCTTAAACTAGTGATTAGAAAATCCACAGGATCCGAGAATATTAATTTTTTTGTATAATTATACATTTGAGATATTTAGTTATAATTCAAAATCCTAGGGTCCTGTGGTAAATTCTGCAAAAGTTGGGCCATTCGTGCCTTTTTTAAAATTTTTTTTTTTTTTTTTGATGGGCAATTTTTTGCCTCTTTTTGTAAGCGTTATTTGGTCTCGCTTTTATGATTTGTAATGGGCCAATTTCGCCTCTTTAATTTAGTGCTTTTTGCGTCGTCTGTGCTATAGTAATTTTTACTCTTGGATATATTCTCTTGTTTTTTGTTTGGTGCCTTTCCCTAAATGCCATTGATAAATTAATTAAAATTTTTAGTTTCTGTTCCTTGTACCCTGTTTATTGGTTTTTTTTTTGTTTTATTATTATTATTAGTTGTTTTATTTTGAAATTGTTTTTATTTGTGCCTTATGAATCTTCCTGCCATTGCTTGTGACTAAAGTCACTCTATTATTTTTACCAACAATTTCTTTTTTATAAAGTGCCTTCTGCTTTGCCTTTATTTGTTTATCCCTAACAAAAACCGCGTCTCCTGGATTAAAATTTTGTGGTCTTTTCCGATTCTTATTCAATCGGAGATTCCTTAGCTCCTGATTCTTCCTAATTTGTTCCCTGATGTCTTTGTGAACTCTCTCTTTGAAGTTGGTCAATCCCTGGTAGTTTATTCTTTCGGTCCTATTGAAAAAAATGTCGCTGGGTTTCTGTTTCGTTACAGAGTGTATTGTTGTGTTGTAACGATCAACTGCGATATACACTAATTCCTTTGGTCTGACGTTTTTTATCTCTTTCCGAAGGCATCTATAGATCTCAATGATGGTAGAATGCAGTTTTTCAACCTGACCGTTTACCTCACTTCTTTGAACCGGAGTCTGATGCAGTTCAATTCCTAGACCTCTTATATAATTGCATACTAGAGGCGTCATGAATCCCCTCTCGTTGTCTGTTACTATTATTTTAGGAGTTGTGAAGTAGTGTATTAATTTCGCTAGCTTGGCGCGAAGAGTTAGAAGCTCGGTTTTTAATGTGGAAAAGCTTGGCAAATTTAGAAAATTTGTCTATGCAGGATAAACATTTTTCCCCCTGAATTTCGAAGATGTCAACATGTACTATTTCAGATGGGTATTTCGGCACAGGAGTGTCTTTTATCGGCGGTACCGCAGGATGTCTATCATATTTGTTTGCGAGGCAAGTTTCGCAAATGGAATTAAATTTCCTTATTCTGCTCGCCATTTTAGGAAAATAGTACCTTTCCAGTATTTGTTCCTTGTTTTCCCTCGAGTTCCTATGAGCCCGCCTATGAGCCCGCCTATGTTCATCTTCTATTATCTTACAAATTCTATCTTCGTTGGCTACATCTTCGACCACTCTCTGTGTTATCCTGATTTTATACAAAAGTAAATGTTCTAGGTATACTTTTTGTAGAAGCTGCAAATGATTTTCTGAAATTTTTATAGCGTTTATAAGTGATGGATTCAGACGTTCTTTCAAGGTTGCGGTCAAGTTGGATTTTTCAATGATAGGTAAACTGACATAGTGACGGGTGAAACCGGAATGAGGATTTTCAACACAAATCATTGCGTAAAAATTATTTGGTTTCGAAAAACGTTAAACGGACTTTCTACATGTGGAATGAGGTCTGACGCATCCTGATCTGCGCTGTGAACTGTCCCTTCTTCGCTTCTAGCTTCTGCTGGTAAATTGTTTGGTTCTAAAGGTTCTGTTACATGGTTTGCCTGGCATGGAATTCTGGAGAGAGCATCTGCCACGACATTGGATTTACCGGGAGTGTAAATCAATTCGTGGTTATACTCTTCAGTTCTAGCCTTCCACCTCTTCAACTTTGCGTTGTAGTTTCTACTTCCCAACGCAAACGTGAGAGGTTGGTGGTCAGTGAAAATCCAAATTTTTTTCGCCCCATAGAGATAAGATGTCATATTATCTAGAGCCCAAACTATTGCCAATATTTCCTTCTCGTTCGTGGCGTAGTTTTCCTCTGTTTTATTTAAGAATCTTGAAATATAGGCAATGGGCTGATCTTTTCCTGGCTCTCCTTGTGATAGCACGCCACCAATGGCATAGTTAAAAGCGTCGGTCGTGAGGTTAAAAGATTTTGAGAAATCGGGAAAAGCGAGAATATCGGAGGAAATAAGCAGTTTCTTCAAATTATTGAAAGCTTGAAGGGATTCAGAGTTTAGATTTATGCGTACCTTCCTCGTTTGGTTGGCCTTGACTTGCGCGTTTTCACCCCGTGTGAGATTAGTTAAAGGTTTCGCAACCTTCGCGTAATATCTGATGAATTTCCGGTAGTATGACGCCATTCCCAAAAAACTCTTCAGTTCTTTAAGTGTTTCTGGGGCCGAAAGGTTCTCTATAGCCTGCACCTTTGAAGAATCTGGTTTTATTCCGTCAGATGTGATTACATATCCCAGAAATTCTACTTCCGTCCGCATGAATTTCGTTTTTTCCAAATTCACCCTTAAGTTAGCCTCCGCAAGCCTAGCAAATATTATTTCCATATTTTTTAAATGTTCGTCAGTATCTTTCCCATAGACAATAATGTCATCGATATATACGTAGCATATTCGCCCAATATACTCTTTAAGGACATCATCTATCATACATTGGAATATAGCCGGCGCATTCTTCAACCCAAAAGGTAGCCTCAAAAATTCATACTTCCCATTCATGGTTGAAAAAGCGGTTTTAGGTATATCTGCCTCCTTCATTGCAATTTGATGAAAGCCTGGTGTAAGGTCAATTGTTGTAAAATATTTAGCGTTTCCTAGACTAGCAAGTGTCGCATTAATATCCGGAATAGGATAAGCGTCTGACACGGTAACCGCGTTCAAACGTTTGAAATCTACAACCATCCTGTACTAATTTTCACCGGAGGGTTTAGGCTTCTTCGGGACTACCCAAATGGGAGAATTATACGGGCTTTTCGATGGCCGTATGATGCCCTCTTCGAGCAGTTCGCTAATTTGTTTTTCTACTTCTCCCCTCATGTTTGCGGGATAAGGATAGCTTTTTGTATATATAGGCTCATCCGTAGTTGTCTTTATTTTAGCGCGAACTGAAGTTTTGATGTTTGATTTAATATTAAGTGGGTGCTAAAAGGGTAGTGAAGTGCAACACGATGGCTGATCTTCGGATGTGACGCCTCTCCACCTCTCACTATCAATCTCCTTCTTATTCCTTCACGTCTGGTAGCACTGTTAACCTAAGCCTCGGCTGGGGAACTGATAAAGGAAGGTGAGAACACTCCCCGCATTTGGCCTGACCTCTGCTTCGTCCTCGGACTACCCCCTCCTTTACTGATTGTATTTAGTCGATATCGAGCTGGTGGTTGCGGTATTCTGTTACCTGAGTATGCAGGGGTGATACCCTGCAGAAATGGCTTTCAGGCTAATGCCGTGACTGCCCCCGTCCCGTTAAAACCCTGGCAGGCCTCGAAGTACGTTCCGATCTCGTCGCCATTCAGTTGGTGGTTGTAGGTAACGGTTGAGGCGACCCTCCCGTTTTTGCGCTGGATCTGGCTCTGAGCACCCTACCTCATAAGGGGGGGTGCCAACCCTCGCATGGCCTCCCTCATCCCCTTCTTCATAGATAACCATGGGATCCCATAGCGACTACAACATCGAGGGAGGATAGCGGCTTCGAGTGGGGACCCAAATAGAATGGAAAGGCCAACTAACACAAAACAAAAAAACCTTTTGGGGGGCGACCCCAGGGCGTCCCGTGATCACGGGCGTTATGGTGGGGCCAAGCACCAGTAAAGCTGCAGGGATTGTGCTGGAAACGGCAGGTCGTCCTGTAGCCACTGGCGCGGAGCGCCCATCAAATGCCGGCACGGCTGCAAAGCCTGCACCCATGCGGACAAAGGTCTCACGACCTGGCCCAACTGGGGATGGGCGGATAGCAGCCGAGGCAAACCAGGGAAATGTCGCGATGGCAACTACGGGCAATTCCATCCACGGTCGGTCGGGCGGGCGGTCCACACACGCTGAAAAGCGGAGGGCTGCCAGAACGCTCAAAAAATATGAGGGGGTGCCGTTGGAAACGTTGCCCCAGAGTGCAAAGGATGCGGTGGATAGAGCGAAAGCCCTGCTACCCAACTACCAAAGCACAACTGGGGCCTCGGTTGAAGGCGAAGCACCCCTCTCCAAAAGACAGAGATCGTTTGAGGAGCAACAACCAGCTCCAAAGAAGAAATGTATCCGCCCCGGGGTGGCCAGACCCAGCTTTGCTGATGTCGCCAGGAACAGAATCCTGATAGGGGTTCTGGACCGCGGCAATGAGCTCGGGTCAATACCAAGGCACCAGTGGAGATGGGTGAAGGCGGCTCTGGCAAACGTCATCCTTGACGTGCTGCTGGAGAACCCTGGAGCCCCGAGATGCCGGCTGGTTCCAGGGCCACATTAAGGTTGTGGCCTGCGACGACTCGAGGTCGGCGGCGCTGTACAAGGTCGCCGTCGCTAGGGTTGGGGATGTCTATCCTGGGGCTAGACTTGAGGTGGTAGACTGGAAGGATATTCCATTCCGGCCCAGAGCGAGGGCGTGGGTGCCTGTCACACCATCGTCACCTGAAAATATTTTAAAGATGCTTCAGGTGATGAATCCGACATTGCCGACAGGTGATTGGAAGGTCCTAAAAGTAGAGGATCCGGAAGGGCCGTCAAGACAAGTGGTCCTGTCGCTGAACAGGGACTCTTTGGAGCTCCTGGAGAAAAGACAGGGCCGGGTCTACTACGGCCTAGATGAAGTGACTCTAAGACTCTATCGCGGTGATGCGCAGCGCGCCTCCGGAGCAAGCTCCTCAATGGATGTGGACATTGAGGAGCCTGAACCGGAGGCTGACTTCTCCGATGCGGAGAGCAGAGCCTCCTCGCAGTCGACCCTGGCATCTGCGATGCATAGGATGTATGGCGAGGAGGAGCTGCTTTACAGCGATGGGGAAGACAGCGCAAACGTCACTGTCGTTGCGGTGGAGGAGTCGGTGGAAACCTCTAATGAGGGTTCTACAAATAAATCTCCACCGCTCTAGGGCAGCATCCGCTGCTCTATTGAGTCGCCTACTTGGCGACGACGTAGACATCGCACTTATCCAGGAGCCCTGGGTTAATAACTCGGGGGTCTGTGGTTTAGGTGCGGTGGGCTATAAGCTAATGGTTGAGTGTGGTAAAGGTAAAATAAGAACCTGTGTAATGGCAAAGAAAGATTTAAACATTTTTCTTCTACCCTATTATAGTGATGGAGACATGACGACAACGCTCCTGGAGATTGGAGGGAAGTCTTTGCTGATAGCCTCAGCATACATGGCGTACGAGGCTGAGGATCCCCCTCAAAGTCAACTCCGCAGGCTAATGAGCGACCACGCGGCGAGCTTAGTTCTTATGGGTTGCGATGCTAACGCCCACCATGTGCAGTGGGGAAGCACCAACATAAACAATCGGGGTGAGTCTCTTTTCAACTATCTCCTAACTACTTACCTAGTAATTTGCAATAGGGGCGCAGAGCCCACATTTATTGTCAAAAACCGTAGGGAGGTCATAGACCTCACGCTATGTAGTGAAAATCTGCATGATATGGTAATGAACTGGAAGGTTCTCGACGAACACTCTTTTTCAGACCATAGGTATATTGAGACAATTCTAGATATGTCCATGGGTGCTCCCAAGGTTCGTAAGAACCTGAGGAACACTGACTGGACTCTTTACAGGGAAACTCTTGAGAATAACCTACCACGTCCGGTACCGGCAGAGCCCAGTACCGTTGGAAAATTGGAAGACATGGTAAACTGTTTTACCACGATCTGCTCGCGGGCACTGGCCAAAGCCTGTCCTGATCCCAAACCGTGGGGAAAACGAAGGCCCCACTGGTAGTCCCATGCGCTGGACTCTCTGCGGAGAGATTGCAGGAGACAGTTTAACAGGGCGAAAAGGCTGAGTCAGGAATCTGAATGGCAGACCTATAAACAAGTTATGCGGTCCTACAAAAAAGCCCTGCATGAAGCAAAAAGATCCTCATGGAGGGATTTTTGCACTGGCGTGGAGGGCGTTGGCGAAACTGCCAGACTACGAAAAATCTTGTCAGGTACAACAAACCCAATTGGGTCTCTACAGAGACAGGATGGTTCATGGACAGCGACGGGAAAAGAAACGGTCGAACTACTTCTCGACACACACTTTCCTGGTAGTTTACAGTTTCTCCCTCTCTCAAAAGAAAGTATCACTTCGGCGATAAAAAGCTTTAAACCCTATAAGGCTGCCGGGCCAGATGGTATTATATCGGCTCAATTGGTTGCAACGATTGATACATCTACAAATTGGCTACTAAGTATGTTTAGAGCATGCTGCAAGCTAAACTACGTACCGACGGTATGGAGATCTGTTTCTGTGGTCTTCATACCCAAGGCTGGAAAAGCAACACATGCGAACCCAAAGGACTTTAGACCTATAAGTCTCTCATCCTTTGTTCTTAAAACTTTAGAAAGGCTTATAAATAACTTTCTCTCTCTTACAATTGACAAAAGACTATTGTCTAATAATCAGCACGCTTACCTTAAGGGAAGGTCCACGGACCCTGCACTGCATTCCCTGGTGAGCTATATCGAAAGGTCCTTCAGTTACAAGGAATTTTGCCTTGTAGCTTTTCTTGACATTGAGGGTAATTTTAACAACATTAGCCCTGAGGCCATAACACATGCCTTAGGAGGGCTCTGTGTGGAAAGCTCCCTGGTTGAATTTATAGAGCAAATGCTCTTGGGAAGAAAGATTACAGCAGAGGTCGGTGAAAACCGTGTTTCGAGACAGGTGTCTCGAGGTACGCCGCAGGGTGGTGTACTTTCACCTCTTCTATGGAATCTGACCGTTAATTCTCTCCTGCAGGAGACGGAATGGGGTGCTGCCAGAGTTGTCGCATATGCAGATGACATCGCCATTGCATATATGGGCAAATTCCCTCAGACCTTGTGTGACTTGATGCAAGGGACACTCCGCGAAGTGAGCAACTGGTCCACGCGATGTGGTCTCAGAGTCAACTCAGAAAAAGTGGAGCTGGTGCTCTTCACTAGGAAATATAAAGTTCCGCATGTAACTACGCCGGAACTTAATGGAATCCGTCTGAACACAAAGAGGGAGGCCAAGTTCCTTGGCGTCACATTGGACATGAAGCTTAGCTGGAGGAATAATATGATCCAGCGATACCAGAAGGCTTCTGTGGCCTTATACTCTTGTAAAAGGGCCATTGGGAAGAGATGGGGTCTGAATCCAAGCGTTTGCCGCTGGATTTACACAGCAGTGGTTAGGCCGATTCTCCTCTACGGAGCAATCGTTTGGTGGCCTGCACTAAGCAGAGCTGCTAATCTCAATCTACTTAGCAAGGTGCAGAGTGGAGCGTTGCGAACAACACCAAGCGACGCCTTGAATGTCTTCCTGGACCTTTTACCCTTAGACTTAGTGGGTCAGCAAATGGCGGCTCTTGCCGCGCTTCGGTTAAGGGAGACAGGGAGCCGGATCACTGTAGTGTTTTTCAGGCTGCGGTTCTAGCCATAAAGGAGGCTATAGACCTGTTACAGACCGCTTTGAAAGGCAATGATATCTTTATATTTAGTGATAGCCAAGCGGCAATCAGAGCTGTGAGCGCAGCTATAATTAGATCAAAGAGTGAACTGGATTGCAGCCGATCTCTGCAGGAGATGGCCAAGCAGAACAGGCTCAACCTCATTTGGGTTCCTGGCCACAGGGACATCGAGGGTAACTGCATTGCGGATGAACTTGGGAGGGAAGGAACAACCAAGCAGATTCTTCCCAGTAAAGAACGCATTGGTATGCCCTTTGGCACTTGCAAGCTGCTCTTAAAAGAATCTACTTATGCTCGTGCGAGCGACAGATGGACACATATCACAACCTGTAGGATCTCAAGGCTGGCTTGGCCTAGATGGGACCGAAAACGGTCGCGTAGTCTTTATACCTTAAAACGGGACGATATTTCCCAAGTAATTGGCGCTTTATCAGGGCACTGCCTCATAGGCAACCATGCTGGTCGTCTTGGAGTACCCTTCTTTAGATGCTGTAGAGGCTGCAAAAATTATGAGGAGGAAGAAACGGTCCTGCATCTTCTCTGTATCTGTCCAGCTCTAGCCAGAAGCAGGCTACGGTTTCTAGGGGCACCTGTTTTTAGGAACCTTGGAGAATGAGGTGAAATAGACCCAAGATGCTTGACGAGCTTCGTCAAGAATTCTAAATGGTTCAGCAAGAGGGAGTGAGCGTTAAGCTTGTGTATCACAACGGGCCTCTACTAATGGCCGTCGTCTACTCTACTAAGTGAGTCGCTGGATTAGCGGTGACAGCCACTCATACCTACCTACCTAATATTAAGTGGACCGAATAAATTGAAATACTTTTCTACCAGAGACTTCACAACTGGAACTTTTGCCATAGGGATTTCAGATAACTCAGAAAAATTAATGCTCCCAACGGGTTTGTTTCTCAACGGAATTTTGATATTTGGTTCGATTGTGAAAATATAGTTTTTTCTATCTATCACTGCACCGAGTGCCTTAAGCGTATCGTCTCCTATAATTCCATCAAAAGTTTGGAGTCCTGATAATAGATAAAATGATGTTCTAGTGTCGTTTCCTACTTTGTGGACAAATTTTTCTGTTTATTGTAATTGGTCCTGCTACTGTCTGTACCGAGAATGGTGGATCGACTGGTGTGGAATCAGTTGCTAGACTAGGTTTAATAAAGTTTTTGTTTGCGCCTGTGTCTATAAGAAATTTTAAGACATTACTGCCGTTGGTTAGGCACGTCAGATAGGGTATGCTTGAAAAATAAGCACTGTTTCTCATATGAAATAGGCTGGTTGACCGGTCAATAAAAAATTTACTTGCTGTTCACCGTTGTATGTGGGTTCACAATGGTTAGAGGAGTTATATGCTTGTTCAGGACCAGGGACTGTAACTGTTATGAGTCTTTTCCATAAAGTTATTTTCAGAATGTTATTTTCATACTTCTTTACCATAATGTCAAAAGAAAACAATTATTTTTTAACCTATGTAATTAAATGCAACTTAATGTGTTAGTTTGTGACTTTTATTTTTTGAGCCAGAGATAAAAGTTTATTCAAGACAGATATTTTTTCTGCTTGTCGAAACTGTTATACTTGGACTTTTATTTTTCTGTCCGAAAATAAAAGTCCATATAGGACAGAAAACTTAGTTATCGTTGAAAAAAGTCACCTTAAGACTTTTATGTATAGGAAAAAGTACTAAAAGTCCTCTATTTTAATTTGTAGTAAATCAACATTAGAAAGACCCATAAATGTGTATATCTTAAAAGCTGGATAAGCTTAATTTTGGGTCACCGATTGCCAACCACTGCATTCTTCGAAAATATGTGACCTACTTACAAATTATATGCTTCAAATGTTCATGGTCAAGTATCATTCACCCCAAATCAGTTAACATTTGTATTGCACCTTTTACACACATATTTGTTTGCTTGCATTTGCTTACGTACATATGTATGCATATGCTCCCGCTATGATTTGTTCTCGCAATTATACATACGTACGTTTGTTTGTGCATGCATTAGCTAGTCCCATTTGACTTGTACTTAGCTTGGCATGTAAGCATTTTAGTATTTTAAAACCGAAACCAAAACACTTTGCAAATGTGAAACCACAACAGGAACGGTGTCTAGGATCGGTTTCATTCCTTGGGTTCTATTATATTGGACATTGCGTATATTTCTGCATAATTTTTTTTTTCTATCTTCTCAGATAGACGACCCAGCTGCTCCTGACGAATGTTTGCCAAGCACAAGTGCAAACGCTGCAAGTGTTCCTTTCTCTCCCCCGGTGTTTGAGGAAAGTGTTTCGCAAAGTTCACTGCTAGGACAATACTTAGGTTCTTTAAATGAATTGGATAAAGACAACAGTGACGAAGATATAGAGGATGAACTTAAAAAAAGAGCGTTTTTTTAAATCGACAATTATTCACCAAAACCAATTCCCGCCGATAAAAATAGTATGCAGTATTGGGAGAATAAAAAGTTTTTTATGTCCGAACTTATTTGCTTTAACGAAAATAATTCAATGTGTACCTGCCGCTCAAGTTAGTGTGGAAAGACCGTTTTGAACATTAAAGTTAGTTTTAAGTGATTTGAGAACAAATTTATCGGCTGACAATTTGGAAAAAATTATGTTTTTAAAAATAAACACACCATTATAAAAACGTTTCTGAATAATCTTATCTTAAGGTGACTTTTCTCAAGGATAACTAAGTTTTCTGTCATATATGGACTTTTATTTTCGGACAGAAAAATGTCATGAAAATACTTTTATTTCTGGTTCAAAAAATAAAAGTCATAAAATGACACATTTAGTTGAAGTTAATTGTATAGGTTAAAAAATAACTGGCAACTTTTACCGTTATTGCCAAAATTTACAATCAATACGAATTTCAAAAAAGCTCAAAAAACTAAGAATTTTGGTATATGGAAGCATATCCGTGCGACAGGTTTCTCATAATGATTTTTTAGTTTACAATTTTTTGCATAACAGTTATTTACGGTCCCTGTTCAGGAATACAGGTTTCGATGTTATATAGTTTCTGTTGTTTTGGGAAGCCACCCTTTGACGATGTAGGCCCTCTCTTAAACGCGTTTGTGCTTGATGGCCTGTTCATGTAGTTGACATTTCTTGTTTGCGCACTGCCATCAGCTTCCATTTTCTCAACGGGGTTAGGACCCGTTGGCCTAGCTGGTGGTAATGGAGTCAGGCCTTGGTTTGGCTGAAGCCTATTATAAGGGTTCCTCTGATATCCCGGATTCGAATTCCTGTTCATCCAGTTATAACTCGAGCGTGCACGTGTCGGTAGAGGTGGTCTCTGCATTAGGTTATTCGTGGGTACAACGATCCTATTGGCTGAGTGTGAATGCACCATCGTATTCCGTAAAGTTAAATTCTGAATGTCCAGGCAAGCTGAGTATGCTTCTGGCAAAGTTTTTGGTTTTTGCACGATGAGCATTCTAGATAACTCAGGGCTCAACCCACGTATGAACACATCTAGCGCCCTGTTGCGGTAAGTCTCTACAAGAACGGAAACTGTTTCCTGTGAGTAATCGTCGCACTTTACTTTGTTGACTATTAGCGACAGTTGGTGGTTTACCGTCGCATAGAATTCGTCCAGCTTAGAAGCTCCTTGAGTAAGTTGATTCAACTGATGCTCGAGCGTTCGAATGTCCCTCTTATCCGCGTAATGAAGCGATAAGACTCGCTTGATCTCCGCCCAATCGCTCTTAAAAACGTTGTACGCCACCAACGCCGCATCAGTTCCACCCCGGATTTTTTGCCTGATATGCTGCAGGATGGCGCGATATAGAGGCTTCTCTTTGACCACTTCGTAGTCAGCGAGTATGCCCTCGACGTTATGAACCCACGATATGTACTGGGAGGGGCTACCCTCAAAAATTTGCAGCTCTTTTACGTAGTCGGGGAGTCTGCCAATGTCCTTTAGATCCTGTTCCGATAGGGGTGTTCGCACCGCTACCGGCACCCCTTGCGGCCTTAGGCTAGCCTGCTCTACGCTACCTAACCGCCCATCAATTGTAGTCAGATTTTGGTCAATAATTACATTATTTGACTCAATCCTCCCTAGCCTAGCATCTAGAGATGCACCATTGCTCTCAATCGCACCAAGTCGTCCCTCAAGACTCCTTACCTGCTCGAGAAGAGCATTAATACCCCAATTGAGTTCATTGACTTTGGAAGTTAAGGCGTCCATTTCACGAAAATTTAAAAATTTATTATTTTAATCAACAATTTCTTATACGTAACAGATTCAAGGCACGGGATTGGCAGTCATTTTTTTTTTTTTTTACTTTATAGCACAGTACGATAATGATAATAAAATCAATTGCTTTCTAGTTTGGCACACAGTGGATCATTATAAAATTTTAGGATGCGTTTTCTGTTTCTTTTTTTGTTTAATATATTTGTTGTTGTTGATCGGAGTTACTGGTCTTTTCTTACACTTTGACAGTTTCCCGCAAAAGAACAAGAAAATAACCGTAAATTGGTTTGTGAAACTTTTACCTTGTTCTGATGGAAACGGCGACATGTAGCCAGTTGGCGTTTCACATACATTAGTCTTTAAATAAGGTTAGTTGGGCCATGGAAGGGCTGTGTTATCCTTTTTAGTCGTCAACAATCAGATTGAAGGCAACCTACTAAGGCACAGCTTGCTTCACAACACAATTTTGGACCTATCGCCATCTCCAGTGTGTTCTAATGTGTACGCTGGAAGTGCCATCGTAGTTAGGGAGCAGCTATCGTATTCTTATGTGAACGACAGCGTGCGCCCAAAACTGTTATTGGCTATGGAATGATCGCAAAATATGTTAATCCATTGGCTTTTGTGGTAGTGAAATACGGCCTAGGAGTTTAGGAACTTGGATTCACCTAGCCAATTAGATTGCGAAAGGATGTCCAGTGCCATGACTGTGGATGTGCCAAAGGTTTTTGCTTTATATTTTTTTATTTTTTTTTATATTTTTTTTTCATTAATAAAATTTACATACTTATATCGAAGATTTCACTTTTAATCTCATTATATACCTGAGGGTCTTCGGGGTCACAGGATAATTTCAAGTAATGTTATTCCTGTATCAGCCCGCAAGGGTTGACAGGAGAGGACGTAGTAATTTATGGTCTAAGCCTGAGGTTCCTCGGGGTCACAGGACATAACCGTGTTAGTTTAACTGGCCATATGTGCCTTAATTATTTAAATTGGTTGACCTCTTCTAGGAAGAGGAGCTTTTTAACTCTGGAGTGCCCCGTGGGGATCGCAGAGCTAAGCTAATATTATAAACAGCAGGGTTCTAATGAACCGTGATAAAAAAAAAGGTTTTTTATGCGGATGTACAAGCCATTACTTATAACTTTATATTTTAATTTATTCTTCTTTTTTTTCACTCACACTTTGTCATAACCACTTTATCACTTAGCACTTTCGAACACTTTCTATAATCACTCGGGAAGGACTCCCACAATTAAGGGGGTCCATCCCGGAGGTGCTCTTCAGCTAAGTAGGCTCCTCACAAGGACCCACATTTTAGTGGGTCCCTGCTCGGGCGCCACTTAACGAGTCCACACAGGTGGGCTCGAAAAAATTAAAGTTGTATATTTGTATATTTACCATTCCAGCTCTCTCGGAAGAATATTATTAAAGCTAACACTTAGTATCTAAATGACATGAATTAAATAAATAATTGCTGACGCTGCGCTTCCCACGAATTGCATTTTGCATTTCGCCTAAATATCAATTACGTTGCAGGTCGATTACCTGCATTGGCTATGCGCGTGTTTGGGGAAGTGCGGCATCAGCACTTTTACAGTAGTTAGTGTGCTGGACCCCTTGTTAACTTATATAATTTAACCCTCCACTAATTGATCCGCACGCCGCCAACGGTTTACTTGTTTTACTTGTGTATTAAACCTTTTTGGAGAGACATAAAGGTTTTAGTTTATAAAATAATTTGCAGAATAGTTTCCAAACAAAAAATTTAAATTTTAATGATGAGCAGCAGAAGGCACTGATTAAAAATTTGTAAACTTAAAGCTCTTTCATGCAGTATCTTTTAACGGTTAGTTGTTTGTTAAATGTTGATGATGTTTTTTTTATTAATTGACAAACTTTGTAACTAAAAACAGAAAAAAACATGAACATTAAAAATCAAAATTATAAATAATAAGCAAAAGTAATTATTATTTATAATAATCAAATATCTCGAAAACGGTAAAATTTATAGCAAAAGTTCTGCTTTTTGTTCACTACAAATGCGAAGAATTTTATGTCAGTCATAATTTTCTATAATAAATATAATAGGCTATGTTTAGATCAATTTTTTTTCGCGGCCAACCAAAGGCAAAAAATTTATTTTTAAATTGGCATAACATTTGAGCTAAGTCTCTAGCTAATCAGGAAGTTAGCTTAAAATCGTTTACAAAATTTTTCGTTGGTTTTCCAATGAAAATAATTTGTTTACATTTTGTTTTTTATTTTCATTCACATCAATCAATTTCTGAGTCCTATTCATGGAATGGAGGCAATTTCAATTCAATTTCACCCAAATTGAGATTTAAACAATTTCCAATGACAATTAATTATTTTGTCAAAACGGGAATTATAAAACAATTCGACTAAAATTGGGTTTCTAGTTGAAATTACAAATTTTGGGCATTAAGAAAACACTGTGTTATTATTTGTGTGTTAGTGAACGCACGTTTTTTTTATCTAGCGTTCTTGCAACTAAGTATTTGGTAGTTTTTCGCACTCACTTTATTATTTTCTTTAGGTATCGTATACAAAGTTTGAATTCATTTGTATGTGAAATATTTAGTTAAAAAGGTTTATTTCCTTATTATGAAAGCTTTTTTTTTAAAGAAAAGTTTGTGCACATGCGCGCAGATCGGCTCTGATGTTAAGACTGTTTTCGTTGTTGCGGCGATTGGCAGCAATTGCTGATGAACGGCTGTGCGAGCGCCCGCTCGAGAAACACAAGCTAGGGAAAGTTCATCACTCTTTTTGATTTATTTCGCTTGTGTTATTTTTTGTGCATTCTATTAAAATAATGAACTTTATCTTGTGTTTAGTCAATTAAATTACTAGCAACTTACAAAAAATTTCTTATTATTTTAAATATTTAGAAGACATTATTCTTAAAAGAGAAGTTATGGGCAATGTAGAAAGGTATATCACTTTGCCCGATATGGTATATCACATTACCCTTCAATTTTGACAAAATGACTTTTTTGGTTCTGGTTTTGATGGAATACCGGCTGAACTACTTAATATAATGAAAACTTGTTTTAGAACATGCCACACAATACACCAATTAATTAAATTGAATGGTCTTGTTTTAGGTTATCTTAACAAATTTACAGATATACATAGTCGAAAGAGATATGCCTATGTATATCACAATACCCCAACTTACTCTACATGTCTTTTAACTATGGCGCTTTTTTTTTTTTAAGTTATGATATAAATTTAAAATTTTTCGCGCAGAATGCCTTAGAAATAAGTCATCAAACGCAGTTGGAATAAGTGAAACTTACTCGTAGTGTTTTCATTAAATCTACTATATGCGTGAACCATTATTGGGCGCGAAAAGATTATAAAAAAAAATATTGACATAACATTGGTGCCCAAGTTAATCGTTTTTTTAATGTTTTAGAGTTTTAGTTTAATTTTTTCGGATAGCCTTTCCATTTCAAGACAACTGGTCTATTCGGGTCATGTTTTTTTCATGTTGACCACTTGATTATAGTTTAGTTTTTCACAATAATACAAGGTAAAAGTTCAATTATAAGTTAAAAGTTATATTTAATTCGCATCGTGGTCAAGCAAAATACATATGTAAACTTGAATTAAATGATGTGATTTTTTTCAAAGACGGGAAAAAACGATTTTTACAGCAAAATTGAACTTGCCGAAAAATATCGTAAAGATTTTTTTTCGGTCAAAAGAAAAAATACGTGTCTCATTATTTTGACCAAGCAACAACATATTCGAGTTTCATGAAAAAAACATGACCCGAATATACCGTCTTGAAATGGAAAGGCTCCATATACTATATAGATGGATACATACGTATGGATACATCCAACAATTCTCACAAATCAAATTATTAAAACACTATGTCAGCAAAACCAGACTATAGCGATTTTAAATAGTATAAAGAGACGCCAAAAGGCAATTACCGACCATTACGCACCATTGGGATTTTATTACAACATCATTCATATATGGTATGTATCTATGCATATATGAATGTTTGTATGTCAGTAACAAAACAAATGCCAAATGCATACATACATACATACTAGGCATGTCACGATTTTAAACAAAAAGAGCCGATCGAATAAAACAAATAACACACTAAACATACCATTCAGAATTGTATTGAAATAATAAAATTTAGCATGAGAAACAAAAACAACCAGTTTCCAACTGTTGTATTACGACTACACAATACGACAAATAACACGGCTTGTTAACTCCCTAAAGTCTTTGTTTAGCCCTTTCCATTACAAATAAGCTGGATAAAATCCTCCTCGAGTAGAAAATGAGCCTTACTATGAAAGCGATGTTAAAAGAACTAACGACGAGGTGCTTGAAGTGGATAAGGCAGTAAGTCTCAAAGATAAATTGCATCAAGTTTGAACGAGCAGTTTGCATGTCCAATAATAGAAAGGCTTACATTTTATCACAAGGTTTGGTAAAATAAATTTTTGTAATGGGGCCTGTAAATGCTAATTCCTACAGAATGCATTTAACTTTTTGTCGACAATCCAACCAACAAGTGTTAAGTCGATGCTTTTACGCTGCAGATTTTCAATGCAACAAATTTAAGTCCAGGTTGGAGGATAACACACTTAAGGATTTTATTTATTTAAGATTGCATTTTGATCAAAATAAATAATAATTCTGCCTCGCTCAAAATGGAATGGAAGATGTATTTAATTTTTACATGATGTATTTCTTTTTTTACTGAATGGTAATACATTAATATTTAATAATGGTCTCAAACAGTAATTAAAAATAATTTTACTTTATGAAGGTACAATTGCTTCTGTACCAAATATTTTTATTTGTACTTGAAGTATTAACTATTTTGTGTGTGTAAAATTTTAAGTTAATTTCTTTTTTATTCTTGAAAAGACCAATAAATACATACCAGAATTACACAAAATCATTCTTTGTTCTATTAATGTTATTTTGCATAATTCTATAATACAACGATTACAGACGTGTTACATTTTTTGACAAATTAAAATTTATGAGTCAAAACTTCGTGAAATTCGGGACCCCGGGATTGTCACGGGATTTTGTTTTCAGATCTCGAAAATCGCGGGATCAATAAAATGTCCAAAATTGACATCCCTAATACATACTCGTATTTAAAGCCTTGCATCCAAGCATTCTCCGTTTCGTTTTCATGGAAAGCCTATTACAGCAGCGCTAGACCATAGCGATTTTAAATTTAAAACTATAAAATACTTACCATTGAGATTTTATAGCTACATCATATATACATACATATGTATGTACATTCATACGTGAGTAGGTAAACAATACAAAAGGACTTTTTGTACCAAATACATATATATTTAATACCCTGCACTCAATCATTCTCACTTTCGTTTTTTATGGAAAAGCTATATCAGCAAGAGTAGACCATTGCGATTTTACATACATACGGTAAAGGAGAAAACTGTTCACGAAAATACTAATAATTCTCTTAAAGCTTAGAATTTTATTAGACACTATATACATTAAACATTGTAAATACTATACATTCAAAAGGGTAGTAAATTTTCTTTTCTAATGATTTAATTCTAAAACTTAAACATAATTTATTAAAAATACTTAATTTTGAAAAAGATATAAGTGTGTACACTTTTGTCTATTGACTCAAAAATTCGGTTAACATTTTGTGTGACCACCCCGCAATTTTTTTACTGCTTTCATTAATTTTTTTAATTGGCCATTATCGTCAAGCTCAACTGACGGAAGGTCCGGAAAAAAAGCGGGCAGAACTTGTGAATGGGTGGTTACGTGCGAGGACTCCCCACATGCCGGCAGGTAATTGGAGTGTCTGGGTTGATTCTGGATAGGTAGGAGTTTAACCTGCTACAATATCCAGATCTTAATAGTGCCAGAGTAACGCGGGACTCATGAGCAGCTGGAGCTCTTTTGCTGCTATAGGTGGAGGTTGGAGGTGAAGGCATTTCCACAACAGACGGTTCTGAGCTCCGCAATGACTCGGGCTTATAGTTTTCCATGCTTGAAGGGCACGCTACCACAATTCATCACAGTTTTTGGAATATCTTTTACAACAAAAATTTTTTTTTAACATCGCTCTAAGGTGTTCAAATCTTGGAACTGGGAAGGACCAATAGAGCAGTTTGATTCCATTATCCACAAACCACGATTTGCTAATTTTTGCGCTATGTTTTGGATCGTTATCCTGCATGAAAATATCTTCCGGCCGATAATTATTGTAACGCTTGAGAATTTACAATATTTTTTTTGTCTGATGTTTGTTTTATAGAAAAATAAGCATTGAACGAACAAACAACCTTTGTTTACAACCAGGGGCGGATCCAGAAAAATATTTCGGGTTTTCTTTTTTTTTAAATGTATGTTTATTATGCTCGTATTGATAAGTCCTACTTTTATTTGACGAGCATTCAGCGTCTATACATTACAAATGGACCTATCATAATTTTTGACGGATAATTTAGCTTATAAAAGAATATCCATTCTCCTTGGCACTTTCGACATAATATTAATAACATTCTCATTTGTTACTTTCACGTCTTGATGCAATTTCAACAACGCTAACCCATTCAATTGGTCTTTACTTGTTTTATTTCGTAAATACATTTTTAATCTACGCAGACATGAATAAGAGAGTTCGCTCGAAGCCACAGAAACCGGAAGAGTTTCTTGCTCTGTGTGTAGCATAAGATAGGGTTATATCACCAAGGGGTTGAACAACCATTTAGTTCTGATTTCTGAATCAATATCTGAATCCATCAATCGCTATAATAAGGTATGTATGTATATGGTTGTCGGCGAGACGCAACTTTCAAAGCCTGTGTGTGGAAGCCGCTTTTATAACGACTTAAACGTTTTTAGCGTCCCCTGACCAAAAAAGTATCTAATTTGAAGCCCACTGGAACCAATGAAATTTGAATTTGGGAAAAGTTGCACGTTTACTTAGAAGCAGGATACCGTAACAAACCTGAATTTAGTATAGGTTTTTTGATATATAGAATTTGAACCCCATACAATAAAAAGCTTAACTACTATTTGAACGAAAAAACTACTATTGCTTATGAAAAGTAAAACGTCAACATTGCTGCGAGAGTTGTGCAATTAGCTACGGTAACTGGTCATCGTTCAACTGCAATTTAAATTGCGTTGGAGCATTAATGTACTGGTGCGAATGCGCCGATGACTTCTTGCTGAACTTTTGTTGCATGTGCATATATTGCAGCGGGATTCGGACAACTCGCATCAGTAGGCTTGAGGCGGTTGTTGCAATTAGCGCAGCGCACTGTGTCAACAACTGTGAAGTTTAAGGCTTTTTGTATTTACCGGCGCAATTTCAACATTTTGATTTAACACACAGCAGCGACGCTCTCCAAGTATAATAAATACCATGGCTTAATGCAATTTTTAGAATAATGACAGTTATTAGCGAGTTCCGTAGTCGAGTTATTTGTCATATATATGTAAGTATATGCAAAGTATTACAGCTTAAATTTTTGTAGTTGTTTTTTTTTTGCAGAAAGCCAGACATCAACAATCAACGGATGACACTTGGAATAGTGCTAGTTATATTATTTATATAAAAAACAATTTAATTTAGGAATATATGTTTATGTAAACACCTTTAATACCATTATATACATTAGGCCGGGTCGATTTGAATGGGTGGAAAAACCCCAACAAAGCGGCTAGCAAAAACGAAAACTACAGAAAACTCTAAGAAAGTTTTGCCAAGAAACCATGGGTCTAAAATTAATTCCCAGTTCGCGCAGAGCGACTTCAGATTTTGAGGTCATACTTAGTAAATTGTACTCAAAAACCTATACTTTCATAAGAAGCGACCCGGAAAATTGTGCTTGGTTTCTTCGATTATAGCGAAAGTTTGTGCTTCTATGTATGCAGCATACAGATATTCTCATATTTTTAAAAAAAATGCTAAAATTGTGGAAAATACGGTGGATCGAAAATAAAATTTTATTATTGTAATTAAGTTTTCAAAAAATTAAATGTTTTTGTGGTGCAAGTTACAGACATTGGTTTTTTTGCTGATGACTGGGAATCTTTTCTAGTTTTAGTTTTTTTAGGTTTTAAAGTATTTTTTGGATTCCATGCGTGGTGTTGTAGTACGACTTTCTATAGTTACGGCCATGATCTCGTCTCTATTCTTTGCGATAGCGCGTCGGGAAACTGTTGTCAGAAGCTGTACACAACGCTCAGTTGCTTG
Organism: Philophylla caesio; assembly: GCA_963971545.1. Classification (NCBI taxonomy): domain Eukaryota; kingdom Metazoa; phylum Arthropoda; class Insecta; order Diptera; family Tephritidae; genus Philophylla; species Philophylla caesio. The sequence goes on from OZ020605.1 coordinate 12,685,051, forward strand.
GGTATGACATGGAATCCCTGGGGCAGGAAGCGGCGGATCATCGGACTCAATAAACTGCAACAAGTGTTCGTATGGAATGTTTGCTGAGAATGGACGCTCAGACAAAACACTGTCATCATCTTGGTCAACCAGATCAAAGTAGTCTGAGCATTCAAAATTTATTGCGTGCTTTTTATCATAAACCCTTAGATTAGTCGGATCACAAACTTTATCACGGACTATATACATAAATTTAAAAAACAAGAGACTGCCGTATACAACTGAGTTGTAGAACTTAATGTTAAAGTACATCGGTACGTAAACTTTCATTATGTAAGTTGTCAAAGTTTTTAAATTCGCTGATGGTGAACTAGTTGTCACGTATAAACGTAAGAGTCTGCTTGCCTTTGTTAGCCATCGATAGTGCACAATTTGTCCCGGTTTCATACTGGCTAAATTTTCGGGGCAGAAACCATCAGAAACTACATTTGCCATTCGATACAAGTACTGGACGTCAGTCGAGAGCGTTTTTTCATGAATGGGTGGAGGCATATCTCCCAACGAAATGGCCTCAAAGTCGGGTACAGCCTACAGAAAGATTTTATTTATTTAGCTCAGATCAAAATATACATGTTAAGCTCTTTAAAACAATTGTTTGCTTACCGCCATCTGCTCGCATGTTTCGATTTGCTTTGTTATTATCCCACTAGCTGTGTGCGGTCCGCTTGTAGTGGACTTTTCCAATGCGGAGAACAAGTGACGAAGTGGAAGTTCATTAAAGTGTAATAAACAAACAAATGGTCTATTTAACATGACTTCGAATCTCCTTAAAATTCCATTTTCAGAAGCTGTGTTTGTTGCTTCTCCATCACAGCAAATTCCAATCAGTCTCTCAAGGGACATATTTTTTTCTATAAGGAACTCGCACAATTGCCTCTGTTTTGTTTTAGCGTCCTCGGCGTCGACTTTTACGTAACCCAACAATCTGCTCTAAGGCTCTTTAAGAACCACTAAATGTGATTCTTTTACCATTCTCGGATGATATCTTCCATTCTCTTCTTCGCTCGTCAGAGAGTTGTTTTTTCTGCCATCAAAGGAGAAGGCTACCAGATCACAGTCATTGCGTTGCTTTCTTCGAAGAGAAACCCTACATTTCTTTCTTTCACGTGAAACTTTAGATTTGTCCATAATTATTGGTTCCCCATTTTCATCTTTAAAGTCAATATCTTTGAAAAGCGATGTGGCCAAAAAAGAAGCAACCCTATTCCCGATTCCAAACCTATCGCACGCCATAGCGAAATGAAGTGTATCGTACCTTTTGGTATTAATTTTTTTTTTCGACGAACTTGGCTCTTTTGCAGTTGGCATGGCACACATCACCTCTGATTCAACATCCATATTTGTTGAGCCAGGAAAAAAAGTTGGATCAAGACTAGTTGGCGCCAGTGTTGATTGTTGGTCAACAGCAATCGCCTCGAATTCGGGAATGGTTAGCTTCCTCTTACTGTGCTGATCAATCATAAACTCTTGGAGTTCAATGGGTATTAAACCACAGCAGCAAGGCAATGTTTTTGCGCACTGACATTTTCCAATATAAAACACTTGATCAATTGTTTCCAGAAACGTTGAAGATTTACTTGGTCTACTTTTAAATTTTATTTCATTATGTTATTTATTTAGCAATGTTTTCAGTTTTTTCGAGGCAGTTTTTTCATTGATTAACGGAATGTTTAGTTTATTCCAAATTTCCCAAATTTTTTTTGCCAGTTGTGTGTTAAGATTACCGTACGATTGCTTTTTTTTTGTTGTTTTTTGCTCAGCCACGCGTAAAAATAAATAGTAATTTAATACGTCACGATTGTTTGGTATATTTAGATCACTTAAGTCTCTTGGCAAGCCAATATTCAGACTGGGAAGAACACAAGACCCGGAGTTCATTGAAATTGTATCAATTTCTGAATTGGTGGAATCAACTGACATTGCAGACGTTTCCATTATAATTTATTAATTGAAAACGATTTAAAACTTGAAAAAAGTTATTTAGAACACACTATTGTTTAATCAACGCAGACCACTTGTGTGGTAAGAGTACCGTATGATTGCTTTTTTTTTGTTGTTTTTTGCTCAGCCACGTGAAAAAACAAATAAGTTACAAAAGCCTGCTGTTATTGCATTAATTGCATGGCATGCTGTTATTTTTAAAACTATAGGTTTTTGAGTACAATTTAATAAGTATGACCTCAAAATCTAAAATCGCTCTGCGCGAACTGGGAATTAATTTTAGACCCATGTTTTCTTGGCAAAACTTTCTTAGACTTTTCTGTAGTTTTCGTTTTTGCTAGCCGCTTTATGCGAAAAAAATTCGACCCGCCCTAATATACATAGATACATAAAACTAAGACCTAGGAAAAATGGCAGACGCTCTGCCTATAGACTTAGACTATGAGGAGATAAATAGGACGGTTGAAAATTTAGAGCTAACAGAAAATTACGAATTTACCGAAATACATGCTTCAACACATGAAAACATTTTTGTTAAGGACTTTTTGACTGACGAAAATAAAATCAAGTGTATGTCAATAGTTTTTAAATTTATTGGAAAAAAGAAAAAAGCGACAGTAGCGGACTATGATAACCGGGACACTATTGAAGAAGAATCAGTAGCAATGGTACGCAAAATAAATAAAAGGCATAAATATAAATAAACATAAATTTTACTACTGTAATTCCCGTTTGTAATATAAGCTTAACGCGGCGATTCTGAACACCTGCTCAAAATTTTAGAAATGCCCATTTTAATGTAAAAAAATCATTTTTAAATAATTATATAGTAAATTTATATTTTTTTTATATCAAATACAATTTTTATTCATAAAAAATTATTGATTACATTTAATCATTTTCTATTTTATATTAAATTAGGCAAATCTTAATTTTTTCTAAATTATTTATTTTTTAAAACTTGTAATTTTTGATTGAGCGAATCATTGACATATACATAAATAAAAAAGATGTATTTTCACCTTTTAATTTATACGATTTTATTAAAATTATTGTTAGAATATATGGCAACTCAGACATACATATTTATAAACTTTTATACTAAATATTACTCACTCATACAATAATAATAATAATAATTTTGGCGCGTACACTATATAGCTCAGTGTTTGGCCGAGCTTCTCCTACCATTTGTGGTGTGCGTCTTTATATTCTACCACAAATGAAGGGACCTCATACAATACATATGTTTAAATAAAGATGTTTTTCAACTAAAAAATTCACTGCTTATCGAAATACATTTAACAGGTTATGGGCCTGCAGGACGTAAAAATAAAGTAAAAGTTTATGCATCATGTTAAAGTTTTTTAAAAACAATGCCGAAGGCTTCATAACTTTCATGGAGGGAACAATTGTATGGCAGCCATATGTTTTATTTATTCGATATCAATGAGTATAAAGTTATTGAGAAGCATGACGATTCCAACTATTCTTCTTGGGTAAACCAAATGAAGGAGGAGAGTATTTTGCTAGCGGGCGGCAATTATTTGGAATCACACTTAATAAAGTTACATATATAATTTCGTGTCGGTTAGCAAAGCAGTTCGTAATGATTTTACAAATAATATCGCTAATATGGAGTTAATTATAAAAGACAAATATTAATTTTTATATTTTTTTTTTTTTTTTTATTATATCTATTATTTTTATTTTATTGTCGTTATGAAAGCAAAAGAATTATATTGACTATTCGTGTGTGAAAATAAATTGAATATGTGTTTCAAATTAACGAATACTACCTTAATGTTTTAGACTGGCACAATAAATATGGCCATTTACTCGTTAGACAACACACAATTGTTTCAGGTCGAAGAACGAATTTATGCGGTAGTGCATGCAGTAGCTCATGCTTACTCGGGATCTTATTATTCGGTGGGCTCATATATACCAATTCATTCATGAAGTCTAGAAATATTTTGCGAAGTTCTGGACCTTTCAATGTTTTTACCTCCAGGGCCTGAAACTGCCGAGCTGCGGTTTCATATGAATGACCGAACAATTTACGACCAGCTTTAAAAGGCATTCTGAATTTAAGCCTTTCTGCCGGGAAAAAATTCGAGTTGGTTTAAGGAAACGGTTTTTACACTTTTTTTGTGCTGTAGTTAGTTTTGTAAAATGTGCCTCTAAAGGTAATTCATTCAGAATTAATGGACTACGGAATCTCTTATTGATAACATATCTTCAGTATTGCATTAGCAATAATTCTGTCGAAAACTAATTTTTATTTAATCTTGACTTTACAACTGTAACTAAGTACTTTACTTTTCTGCTAGCGTTTCCGATGCCAACAACGCGTTTTGTCGTCGAATCCGTAACATTCGCGACGAATCCTCCGCCGTAAAGATGACCTGGTACTACGCATCCAAAACTCTTATTGCTGGTTAGTACCCACTGTCCGGTGACGAGTTTTTTCGTGTAAGAGTCGGTTTGCTTAGTGGTAGACTTCAATTCGAAATAACGGTAACTTGGTATATTTTACGAGTGGGTACGCTTACTGAATTTTTTTTCTTACCAGATTATAGACGAGTTTATTTTAATTTCGATAACGATTTTATTTTATTTCAATCATGGGGAAATTTTCAGAATATACTCGACCTCTAATTTGGAGCAAATCGAAGCTCTTCTAGAATTTTATAAATTGTGTAACGACAAAAAGCGTATTCGAAAATCCCGCCTTTGGCCAATGACGGCTGTAATGATATGCTAAATATTGCTGACATCAATTCTTGCATTATTTATAATCATAATAGGCAAAGGAATGGTGTACAACGAATAAACCGAAAGCATTATAGGATAAGCCCTTATGAAGAATTGCGAAAAACATTGGCTTGAGCATCGCCATCAGTTGCCAATTTTACAGCCCTTATTATAATAAATGTTCGCCGATATTTTAGATTTAAAAATGGAGCATCACCAAGTGGTTCCTATTGTCCGTTTCAGAAACGTAGAATGACTACACTTAATTGCAGTCACTGCAATCGAGATTTTTTCATCGAACATCGTGCACCTTTCTATTTACCGTGCGGCAACAAAAACTAATTAGATCTTAATAAGTGGATTTTTTTATTTATTTATATTTGTTTTTGGATTCAAACCACTTTGATTTAGGTACATAATCAAAGTAGGAGTTATGTTTTAGTTATGAATAAAAAAAACGTATAATTTACGAAAATTGATTGTTGAAGTAACTTCAGTTGTTGGTTAGTATTTAAAATAACAATTCAAGTGAAAATGAACCCCTGAAGGAAATCTAATAAATATATAAAAAAAACTACAGTCATCCAGCATTACTGATTTCAAAACGGACGCGGACCCAGCTAGCTTTAGATATTTGTTTGCAACTCCGTTGCTTTTCCAAATGTTCATCAAGCTGGAAATGGAATCATATGGATGTTGATCTAGCGGAGTCAAGACTACGACAAAACGTGAATTGGCGTAGGGAACCATCGCAGAGAACCACCCAAAACAAAAGCAATATCGAAATAATAATAGACAGGGTTTAAGTTCAAATCAACTGCAGGGAAAACGACAGGCGCATATCGATAGAGATTCTGAACCAAAAATGCAACGAATTAACATATTAAATCAAGAAAGTGTAAACGACCAAACTTAAAATCAGAAAGCCGAGGGCGAAATTGAAGACCTCGAGGAGGAGCAATTGCATTTTTTAGGGGGAAATCCCTACTCCGTGGATTGAACGTGGTTATCTAGCGAAAAAGATAAAACTACTGGTGGATACGGGAGCTTCCAAAAATTACATTAAACCGATACCCGAGCTGAAAAATATTATCCCGGCGTCCACACCATTTATAGTAAAGTCTTTGCATGGCAATAGCCTTGTAAGACAAAAGTGTAGAATTAAAATGTTCGGCGTTTGTGCGGATTTTTTAATACTTCCGGATATAACAACATTTGACGGCATAATTTGACTTGCTTAATCAAGTAAACGCCCTAATAGACCTTAGTACGGAAAAAATAAGGCATGACTTTGGAACTGAAAGACTTCTGTTCCATGTATGTAAAAACGTAAACTTTATCGACATTAGAAGTAAAGAAATTCGTTCTTCCGTTCATGAAAACATTTGTAAAATGATAAGAAGTAAAAATAGGGCGTTTGCTGATTCTAACGAGTCGCAAAGCTTGAATACCAATATAATTGATACCATCAGAACAAAAACCTACGAAGCGGTTTACTCTAAACTTTACCCATATCCCAAATAACTCACTGACCTTCTTGCCAACGGCATCATTTGCCCCTCAACTGAATGAGGTCACAATTGAGGACAAATACCCAATGCCAAACGCAATGGTGATCTTGTCAAATTTAAGAGGTGCACAATACTTAACAACCCTCGATCTAAAATCCGGTTTTTACCAGATCGAGTTAGCAGAGAGAAATAGGAAGAAACCCGCTGTCTCTTTATACAACGGCAAATATGAATTCTGCCGTTTACCTTTTGGGCTTAAAAACGCCCCGAGCATCTTTCAGAGAGCAATTGACGATGTTCTTAGGGACGACGTAATTGTCTATTTAAAAACGGCAGAGGACCATTTGAAAGATATCGAATGGGTGCTGCGGAGTCTCTATGAAGCAAATTTGAGAGTAACCACGAAAAAACCTAAATCTAAACCGAAGTGGAGTATTTAGGATTCGTTGTCTCAAGGGGGGGCGGGTGTGAAAACAAGCCCCGATAAGGTCAATGGAATAAAATGTTATGATCAGCTATACTATAGATGCTTCAGCAAGGATTTTGCTAGTATTGAAAAACCCCTGACTGATATGTTGAAAGGGGAAAATAGTAAAGTAAGTGCTGCACAATCAAAGAAAATAAAAATTCAATTGAGTTCAGAAGCTTTAGAGGCATTTAACGCTCTCAGAGAAATCCTTGCATCGGAAGACGTCACATTAACTTATCCAGACTTTACCAAACCATTCGATTTGACGGCCGATGCATCCTCACGAGGTATAGGCGCCATACTTTCGCAAGAAAAAAAGCTTATCACCATGATATCGAGGGCTCTCAGGCATAGAGAAAAACATTTAGCAACAAACGAAAGGGAACTACTGACAATTGTGTGGGCCCTTAACTCTTTGCCAAACTATTTATACGGTGTCAACAAATTGAACGTTTTTACGGACCACCAACCTTTCACCTATGCGGTTTTGGATAAAAATCCAAACGCAAAAATCAAGCGTTGGAGAGCTTTAACGCTAAAGTTTACTATAAACCCGGAAAAGACAACCATGTTACTGAACGATTGTCAAGACAACACTTGATGGAAGCCGATATGGACGCAGGGTCAGGCTGCGCAACAATATGTAGATAGTGAAGAGTCACTTTCTTATCCCATAGAGTCAGTGGATAAACCTGTAAATTGCTTTCGAAACCAAATAATACTTCAGGAAAGCGAAAGTGTATCAACACAACCAATTATTATATTCGGCACAAAAACCAGACACATTATTTCATTTAATGATATAGAGACGCTTTTAGAAGCAATACAAGAGGTCATTTATGATGGGGTTTTAAATGCCATACATTGCACTCTACCAATGTTGGCAAAGACACCGCTGAGTAGACACCGAACGTAAAACTCCGCCATTCTGAGAAAATGGTAACGGATATATTTGACGAAATGATAGCCAGGTGCTTGAAACTTGAGAGAAGCATTAGCGACACAATTGATTTGATATTGCTTGCAACTAGAGAGTATAATAGGTCTATCCATTTGCTTCATCAGCCAAAACTGCGGAAATAATCCGTGATCGCTTAGAAAAAGCACAGATCGCGGATCGCGTTTTTCACAATAAAGATCGTCAGTGCAGAAGATATAACGCCGGTAAAAGTTAATAGAAGGCTAAATAATAATAAAGTAATAAACTTTCACCGTTATACGTTGATGAAATAGTTGAAAAGGACCTAGGCACCACCATTCGTATAAAGGGGAGGAGGGTTCATAAGAACAACCTTCGCCCACCTTACTTCGAACCGTTGACATCCACCACCGACAAGCACGAAGCTTGAACTTTTTAGGCACTGCACTGAAAGTCGTGGCTGGCACCCCTGACTTTGATGATTTTGAAAGGCTGCAACTAATACATGAAATTCTCGTTGACTCGTATAACAAACATTACATAATTAATACCCACGTCCAGCAAAAAATCTTTGAAATTACACAAACATTACACAATATTAAAAATTACACAAAAAAGGAAATCATAAACACGGGCCATCTTTACGAAACGATACTTGCAAGAAACAAAGTGATAATCCTCGAACTACAATCGGTCACAATCTCAATAGCCCTAGCTAAATTAAACCTTGTAAGCCAATAATACTAGATAATAGTGATATCAATAACATTATCAATGAGCACTCGAATAACGTAACTTCCATAGAAATAATCGGAATGTCTAGCATTAAGGTTTTACAAAATAATAATAATTTGTACTTTGTAGTTAAGTATTCAATTCCTGAAATTGTTTGTAAGAAATTTAGCTTATTTGCCGTGCCTCACGAAGGACGAGTACTACACTTCGGAGATGATAATACCGTTGCTGAGTGCGGAAGCGAAGCCCACGCCGTTAAATGCAAAAAATCAACATTCAAGACTTTCTGCAAGAAGCAAAAAACCACTACCTGCAGTCAGCAACTGGTCACAGGTGCAGTGGCAAATTGTTCAACTATCGCCAACCATGATAAGGGCATCAAAGAAAACGAAGATGACATAATTATTATAAACAATGTTACCGCAAGGATAGAGGGGGGAAATTAGAACCGTCAGAGGTACTTACTTGTCAACTTTTGATCGATCGGTGAAGGTAAACGGCACCGAATACCGCAACCGATATAACGCTTCTACTCGGACACCTGGCACTCCAACGGCTCAGAGGGTCAACCTCTTGAGGCATATAGAGACTTTGAGTCTGAACTATCTGCATGAAAGAAATGCGGAAAATATTAACCACATTGGTGTTCTGCGAGGAGGAGTCAACTCAAAAACAGTGGTTTTTATAGTAACAATAGGATTACTCGCTGTTCTAGTAGTCTTGCGATTCGCCTTTCATAAATACAAAAAACACACCGAAAAAAGGGCAATGGATATCTTAGTAAGAGAGTTTACCGAGAGAATCGCGGACCATTCTCATTAAGGAGGGGAGGAGTTAACCCGAAACGATAGCCGGCGAATTCCTCAGTCTGCATTGTCTGCCCAACATCCGTTTAGGGCAGGGCTGCTCAACAAACGAAACGATACCATTTTGTTTTGTTAACGAGCAAAATTAACTTAACGAAATGAGTTTGTTGCGTTTCGGCGCCATGTTATCAAAACGAAATCAAATCGTTAATGTTGCAACGTTATAAAATTTCCGTTTTCGTTAATTTTAATGTGCCTAAAAGTATGCAGGGCTTCTGTTTGCGCCTGTTTGCGCTTCTGTTTGCGACGAGTGAATCTCCAGCGTTTTTCTTAGCGTTTTTCTTAACGTTTTAACGATAACACCAGCATTTCGTTTCGGATAAAAACGTAATGAAATTTATTATGATAATTGCTTTAACGATAATATTTTGAAATGTTTCAACCGAAACAAGAGAAAACATTTCGGAACGGTTAAATTTAACGTTAAAATGCATCCTTGGTTTAGGGCAATGCTTCACATTACCACCACCCCAATTCGTTACCAAAGCCATAGTCGTAGGATCTGCTGACATTGCACTAATGCAACAGGCAGCGGACCAGGTAACAACAACAACGACGTCAACGAACAACGGCAGCAGCGGGCGAATGCATTAGCTATAGCAACGACAGCAGAGGCGGTGAGGACGGCTAAGGCTTAGACGTAGCACTAAGTCAAGTGTAGTTTTTAGTTCGGAACCAGACTCAACAAAGCACGCAAGTGTATCGAAATATTTTACATTAACAGTCATATTATAGTGGGCGCCAAAGTCGAGTTCTCGAAAAAGTTGTTTCGATTGCGGACATTTAATTTCAGGATTGCGATCTCTAAAACAAAAAAATCTAACGGCATTTGAAGCAGGAAGGTTTCCCACGTGACTTTACCACCGTTAGTGAAAAGTTTCTCAAGAAAAAAATGGTGGAAATTTTGAAAGAAATTGTAAAAAAATCGCTTTTTTTCTTCCGTTTTTCATGGTTAAATAATATTTATTTTTAAATTTTTGGTCAAATTGTGGTAAATTCTCAAACCGAATATAATAAATATAATGCACCGGAGATTAATTGTCCGCAAGTTGAAAAAATGGCATTTCGAGAAAAACGCGTTTAAAGTTTACGCTTTCTCTCCGGCAGCTGCGCGAGCACTTAGAGAGAGCCGAAAACGCGCATGAGATACGTCAACTCCACCGCCAACTTACATTCCGACTATAGGGCAATAGGCATATAACTTTTTAAAATTTTTGCAAATACGAAAAACGGCATACCATAGTCGAATAGAGAATAAAAAAGTATGAACGCCATTATTTTTTTTTTGCGAAATTGCAAAAAAGTTTCCGCGCAAAACGAAATTACTTTTTTATCAGAACTGCTGAAAAAAACAAAAAAAGCTTTGTACAGTGTACACGTTTTTCTTCATAATAATAGATATTTATTTAACTAATAATCTTCCTATTATTCCAAACGCCTTTTAATGGACCTAAGGGAAGTGCCCCACCCACCCCAAAAGAAAAATGAACGTTTTCCCTACATAAAATTTAAAGCAATACCAGCACTCAGTAATGCCCGTTGGAATTCTAGAGCTATTTTAGCACTTTTAGCCTTTATACTTATTCCTGAATATCGTTTGCAATTATATCCTATTTGCAAGTTTGTGTGCGGTGCTTGGAGCGAAATCTGGTTTTCCGATCATACTTTCAACAAAAATAATTTCGCCACACTACAGAAATCATTGGCCGGCTTCACAAAAGCAAATGAATGTTTTCTCAGACATTGGGTAAATAAACCATCAGCTATTAAGGAAGTTCAGCGAAGTAATATCTGCGCAGAGCGTGCAATTAAAATTGTGCAAGACATTTTACCATTGTGTAAATCATCACATACTTTAAACTTAAAACTTATTTCATATAACAATTGACAAAAATGTAAAAATAAAAATATTAAAAAAAATTAAAAAAAAAATCTGACTTTTTTTAGAAATCCATTTTTGCGCGGAGCGTTTTTGAACCGAAATCACCTAAAAAAGTGATATTCATTACTTGTACAATATTTGCCACCACGTGGTGGTATGCCAAATTTTTCGTTAACATTTGTTATATGCCTACTGGGCAAGGTAGCAACAAGATAATATTGCTTACCTTGCACTTTTCCAAATTTAACATATGCAATTGCAAGAGGTAAACGAACCAATGATTTCGCAATTATCCAGTTGCGAAATCAATGGATAAGCAATAATAAATAGAATACATAATAAGCAGAATAAATGCAGAATACATAATAAGCAGAATATTTAAGAAATACATAATAATCAGAATAAACGTAGAATAAGCATAATATTGTTATAAATAATACTGTTAGCTTGTAAGTAGTTCAGTTCTGAAGAACCAATAAACGAGTTAAGTAAAATTAAACTTTGTTTTTTTCGTGAGCCGAAGCTCAACACATGTAATTGGCGCAGTCGACGGGAATCAATTCCAAAGAATTGATTAGCGAATAAAACGGGAAACCTAAGTTTACCGCCGCATTTCAAAGAGTGATTTAAAATCCGAAAAGTTTACAAAAAAAAACTGTATTGAGAATCCCGAAGGACACCAAAACAATAAAAATTGTGAAACATTAAAAAAATTGTAAAACGACCAACAATATAAATTGTGCATCGTGAAGTAAAACCTTTTCTAAACTGTACCTGTACCGCAATACAAATCGTAAAATAAAAATGGAAGGAGAAAATTCAGCAAACAACTTCACTATTCCTGTGTCGGAACTGCTTAAGGAAGCAAGCAGGATTAAGGAGTATAGAGGTAACAGCGACTACGACCTAACCTCATTCATCAGGGAAGTCGAAATTTTCCTGCCCCTGTTCGAAAATACACCAATTAAGGAATATGTGTTCCAGCGGTGTATTATAAACAAGCTGCAAGGTGAGGCACTCAACGTAGTCAGGGGACTAGGTGCTCAACCAACGTGGGACCTCATAAAGAAGGAGCTCATCAAGAACTTCGGCGTGAGGGATACATACCACCAGCTGTACTATCGGGCCATCAATGCAACAAACAATAATAACGTAAGTTAGGTTAGGTTAACCTAACCTAATAACGTAAGTAACTATTATATTTACCTTAAGAATGTATTAGACAAGTTAAACACTAAATTCGAACAAGACGAAAATATGCCAAGAGAATTTTGTCCGGCCGTTAATGAATCAATGATCTTAAAAACATTCCTTAATAATATCCCCGCCCATCTAGCAAGTATAATATATAGCAGGAGCATAGGGACGCTTAGGGAAGCTTAATATTCTTTAGAGGAAACAGGATTAGCGAAACCAACCAGAAAATTTGACAATGTAGGAACAAAAAATCTAAAACAAAATCTAGGGCAACCAAATCGGAGCAATAATATTCACTCCTCAGAAAATAATCAATACCAGCCAAAAACAACAGCTTCAGAAATAACTAGGCAAACTGCATCAGGACAGTCAAAGCAAAATTATTCCAATCAAAAAACTACACAGTCTCGCCGGTACGAACCGATGGAGGTAGACCACTTACAAGAAGAAAAAGAATAAGAAGAACAGGAGATAAATTGGGAGCAATAATTAATTTAGAAGAAAATTACCTCGAAGTAAATAAAAATAAAATAAGCTTTCTAGGTGCTTGTCCTTACAAGTACGAAAACATCCACTTGTTGGAAAACCAAGGAAATGACCCAGAAGTACTAAACAAACTTATAAGGACTGACATGAACAAAGAAGAACGGGGAGAGCTAGAAAAACTTATTGATAATAGCAGTGATATTTTCTTTAAAGAAGGTGAATCTTTAAGCCATACCCATATTTTATGTTGCACCTCACATATACATATACATAAAATATACAGGTACCCAAAGATTCACGAAGAAGAAATTAATAAACAAATCGACGACATGCTAAAACAAAAAATAATAGTAGAAAGTACGTCCCCATATAACTCACCATTGTGGATTGTCCCAAAAAAAAATGGACAACTCAGGTAGGAGGAAATGGAGGATCGTAATCGACTATAGGAAACTAAATGAAGTCACAATAAGCGATAAATTTCCAATTCCAAATATAGAAAATATTTTAAATAAACTGGGCAAAGCCCAATACTTCACAACCCTCGACCTGGCTAAAGGTTTCCACCAAGTGCTAGTCAAGGAAGAAGATAGAAAAAAAACTGCATTCTCCACACCCCTAGGTCATTATGAGTTTATTCGAATGCCATTCGGATTGAAAAACTCACCTGCCACATTTCAAATACTAATAAATTCAGTTTTAAGAGAATACATAAACAAAATATGTTGTTTATCTCGATGACATACTGATCTTTAGCACGAGCTTAAAGGAGCGCGTTATTAGTGTGAATAAAGTGTTAGATAAACTGAGGGAACACAACCTCAAAATCCAAATAGACAAATGTAATTTTTTTTCAAAAGAGACCGAATATTTGGGTCATATCCTCTCGCCAGAGGGTATTAAACCCAACCCAAAGAAAATAGAAACAATCCAACACCTAAAACTCCCAGAAACACAGAAACAAATCAAACAGTTTCTAGGTATAACTGGCTACTATAGAAAGTTTATAAAGGACTACGCGAAAGTAGCCCACGGACTGACAAAATATCTGAAGAAAAGCGCAAAAGTTAACAGGAACGACCCACTTTATATACATAGATTCATTTTTGAAACTAAAAAGATTTCTCACAAATCCTTCAATTCTGAGCTACCCAGATTTTTCAAAGAGGTTTAAAATAGTAACAGATGCAAGTGACTTCGCGATAGGAGCTGTGCTTATGCAAAATGAACGCCCTATTAGCTATGCAAGCAGAACACTAAATGACCATGAAAAAAGATACGCAACAGTAGAAAAAGAACTACTCGCAATAGTTTGGGGAGTAGCCTACTACAGACCATACCTTTATGGAAAGGAGTTTGACCTTGCAACCGACCATCAACCATTAGTCTGGTTATATCATAAACACAAAGGAAAAGATATTAATCCAAGGCTGCAGCGTTGGTTGTTAGAACTAGGCGAATATAATATAAACATGAACTACATAAAAGGCAAAGAAAATAAAGTTGCAGATTTTCTTAGCAGAATTAATAACCAAACAGGAGAAATTTACATGACGGAAGAAACGGAAGACAACATGAGTACATGTGCAACTATTCACTCTCAACAAGAAGAACTTAACGACCATTTGCCTATATTGGAAACAGCAGTGAATCGGTTTGCAACACAAATTATTCTGACTGACAATAAAACTTGAGAAATTGAAATAGTCAATAATAAAAGAAAAATTTACATTAACACGAATTTTATGACCGATATATTCAGAAGGTATCTGAAAAGTGGAAAAATCGGAATATTTTCCGAACTTCCAGACAATACGTACAATAAAGTACAACTAAAACTTATAGAACTTTTTGGTTCTTGCCTGAAATTCGTTAAATGTAGCTACCACACCAAAGAAATGACCAGTACAGACGAAACATACAAACAAATACACAAATACCACAAATTCGAGACTGGTATAACCGAAACCTACGAAAACATTAAAAAGAAAATATAATTCAATAACTTTAAAGAATTAGTGCAAAAATATATTAACAATTGTGACATTTGCAACAAAGCAAAATACGACAGGAATCCACCAAAACCCAAATTCCATATCACAGAGACACCAACAGAGATATAAATCAAATTATACACATAGACATTTATACAATTAAAAAAAAATAAATTCGTTACATTTATTGATACATTTTCTAAACAAGCAACAGCTTTATTCCTTGAAGACAGAAACAGTCAAACAATTATTGAAAAGCTCAGACTGTTCTTCTCGATAAGAAACAAACCCATCAAAATCATAACAGACAATGAATTGAACTCAATAAACGTTAAAGACTTCCTAAGACAAGAAAATATCTACATACATTTTACTAAACCAAACAGCCACACAGGCAACTCAGTCATAGAAAGACTTCATAGCACAATATCCGAAAAGTTTAGAGTACTAGAAGCTGAAAAATCTGAATTGTCAACCCAAGAAAAAATTTTCAAACGCATAGAATTTTACAATAAATCTATACACAGTGCAACTAAAGAAAAACCACAAGATATAGCAGAAGGAAAAATTAACAAGAATACCATTAGCGAAAGATTAAATCAGCTAAAAAACAAAATTATAAGCAAGAAAAATGAAAAAAGAGAAACATATATACAGGACCAACAGGATGGTTACATCAAGAACTATAAAGCACTTAGGCATAAGCACGAACCTAGATATAAAAAGTCTAAATTAGAAAACATTCATCCAACAAATACTAAACGTAAAAAGAAATTTTCAGATGCAATTAATACTAACACTTTTACTGCTGACGCTGACGATGACAACGGCAACACTAACGATACAACCTATTGAAAGTACAGACGGATATGCCGAAATCCAACTCTACAAAGTAGACTATTCAAAATTACTGTAAATTATCCATGTAATAGAAATCAATAAAATTCTCGAAATTGAACAGAAATTGAAACACATCTAAAAATAATTGACGAAAACAACCATAACGCAATAGAAAACGTAAATAAAAATATTAGAATTAATAACCATTTTAGCAAAACATTTAAGGAACTCAAATTAGCAGTAGAAAATGACAGACGAAATGTCATACAGAAGTTTGATGACTTATACAGAAGTTTGATGACTTAAATATAGAAAACGATAAGATATTCAAACAACTTTCGTATATAGACCTTCTTTTAAAAATTAAAATTTTAGAGAACAACATAGAACATATAATTAATAATATAGCATCCTCAAAACTTAACGTAATGACTAGCAACATCCTTACAGAACAAGAAATAAAAGAATTAGAAATATACCTTTTTAAACTACAAAACATTGAATTAACAACCGCAGAATACCAGGAAAATAAATTACTGTTTATAATAAGGTCCCAACAGAAATAACCCCATTAGAAAGATCATTAGTCACCCCAATAAACAATAATAACTATGTTACACTAAAATTCAAACCACAAGAAATAATATATTATAAAAATAGGACATTTGATTATACACATGATTTAAATATAAGAAATTTACAAGAAAGCTCATTATGTATATATAGTAATAAAGTATAAAGTACAAACAAATATGTAACAGAAATTGTAGAAATCGAAAATGGTTTGATTTTATTGAAAAACTCACCAGGCTATAATTAACTAGCAATTGCGACAATAGAAACATATTACTAAAAAGAAACTATTTGCTCACTTTCCATAACTGTACAATAAATCTAAATAATCAAACTTTCAAAAATACAAACAAAGAATTTAAAGATAATTTTGTATTACCAAATAGCATAAAAGTCAACAACACCAAAGTTGAACCAACTTTCGAAGAAATTATATTAAATAACATCCAAAATGTAGAGAAAATAAAAGAACTGAAGTATTATAAAGTAAGTCATTCACAATTCGGTGTTGTAATATTTATAATAATTTTAATAACTATCATATTACTGATTATGGCCGTTGCCCTTGCATATACCAAATATAAAAACATTAAAATAAAAATCCAGGAGTATTTTCAAACAAAGAGGGGAGAAGTTACGTCAACTCCACCGCCAACTTACATTCCGACTATTAACTGGGCAAGGTAGCAACAAGATAATATTGCTTACCTTGCACTTTTCCAAATTTAACATATGCAATTGCAAGAGGTAAACGAACCAATGATTTCGCAATTATCCAGTTGCGAAATCAATGGATAAGCAATAATAAATAGAATACATAATAAGCAGAATAAATGCAGAATACATAATAAGCAGAATATTTAAGAAATACATAATAATCAGAATAAACGTAGAATAAGCATAATATTGTTATAAATAATACTGTTAGCTTGTAAGTAGTTCAGTTCTGAAGAACCAATAAACGAGTTAAGTAAAATTAAACTTTGTTTTTTTTCGTGAGCCGAAGCTCAACACATGTAATTGGCGCAGTCGACGGGAATCAATTCCAAAGAATTGATTAGCGAATAAAACGGGAAACCTAAGTTTACCGCCGCATTTCAAAGAGTGATTTAAAATCCGAAAAGTTTACAAAAAAAAACTGTATTGAGAATCCCGAAGGACACCAAAACAATAAAAATTGTGAAACATTAAAAAAATTGTAAAACGACCAACAATATAAATTGTGCATCGTGAAGTAAAACCTTTTCTAAACTGTACCTGTACCGCAATACAAATCGTAAAATAAAAATGGAAGGAGAAAATTCAGCAAACAACTTCACTATTCCTGTGTCGGAACTGCTTAAGGAAGCAAGCAGGATTAAGGAGAATAGAGGTAACAGCGACTACGACCTAACCTCATTCATCAGGGAAGTCGAAATCTTCCTGCCCCTGTTCGAAAATACACCAATGAAAGAATATGTGTTCCAGCGGTGTATTATAAACAAGCTGCAAGGTGAGGCACTCAACGTAGTCAGGGGACTAGGTGCTCAACCAACGTGGGACCTCATAAAGAAGGAGCTCATCAAGAACTTCGGCGTGAGGGATACATACCACCAGCTGTACTATCGGGCCATCAATGCAACAAACAATAATAACGTAAGTAACTATTATATTTACCTTAAGAATGTATTAGACAAGTTAAACACTAAATTCGAACAAGACGAAAATATGCCAAAGAATTTTGTCCGGCCGTTAATGAATCAATGATCTTAAAAACATTCCTTAATAATATCCCCGCCCATCTAGCAAGTATAATATATAGCAGGAGCATAGGGACGCTTAGGGAAGCTTATTATACTTTAGAGGAAACAGGATTAGCGAAACCAACCAGAAAATTTGACAATGTAGGAACAAAAAATCTAAAACAAAATCTAGGGCAACCAAATCGGAGCAATAATATTCACTCCTCAGAAAATAATCAATACCAGCCAAAAACAACAGCTTCAGGAATAACTAGGCAAACTGCATCAGGACAGTCAAAGCAAAATTATTCCAATCAAAAAACTACACAGTCTCGCCGGTACGAACCGATGGAGGTAGACCACTTACAAGAAGAAAAAGAATAAGAAGAACAGGAGATAAATTGGGAGCAATAATTAATTTAGAAGAAAATTACCTCGAAGTAAATAAAAATAAAATAAGCTTTCTAGGTGCTTGTCCTTACAATTACGAAAACATCCACTTGTTGGAAAACCAAGGAAATGACCCAGAAGTACTAAACAAACTTATAAGGACTGACATGAACAAAGAAGAACGGGGAGAGCTAGAAAAACTTATTGATAATAGCAGTGATATTTTCTTTAAAGAAGGTGAATCTTTAAGCCATACCCATGAGGTGCAAAATATACATAAAATATACAGGTACCCAAAGATTCACGAAGAAGAAATTAATAAACAAATCGACGACATGCTAAAACAAAAAATAATAGTAGAAAGTACGTCCCCATATAACTCACCATTGTGGATTGTCCCAAAAAAAAATGGACAACTCAGGTAGGAGGAAATGGAGGATCGTAATCGACTATAGGAAACTAAATGAAGTCACAATAAGCGATAAATTTCCAATTCCAAATATAGAAAATATTTTAAATAAACTGGGCAAAGCCCAATACTTCACAACCCTCGACCTGGCTAAAGGTTTCCACCAAGTGCTAGTCAAGGAAGAAGATAGGAAAAAAACTGCATTCTCCACACCCCTAGGTCATTATGAGTTTATTCGAATGCCATTCGGATTGAAAAACTCACCTGCCACATTTCAAAGACTAATAAATTCAGTTTTAAGAGAATACATAAACAAAATATGTTGTTTATCTCGATGACATACTGATCTTTAGCACGAGCTTAAAGGAGCACGTTTTTAGCGTGAATAAAGTGAATAAATAAATAAAAAACTCACCTGCCACATTTCAAATACTAATAAATTCAGTTTTAAGAGAATACATAAACAAAATATGTTGTTTATCTCGATGACATACTGATCTTTAGCACGAGCTTAAAGGAGCACGTTTTTAGCGTGAATAAAGTGTTAGATAAACTGAGAGAACACAACCTCAAAATCCAAATAGACAAATGTAATTTTTTTTCAAAAGAGACCGAATATTTGGGTCATCTCCTCTCGCCAGAGGGTATTAAACCCAACCCAAAGAAAATAGAAACAACCCAACACCTAAAACTCCCAGAAACACAGAAACAAATCAAACAGTTTCTAGGTATAACTGGCTACTATAGAAAGTTTATAAAGGACTACGCGAAAGTAGCCCACGGACTGACAAAATATCTGAAGAAAAGCGCAAAAGTTAACAGGAACGACCCACTTTATATAGATTCATTTTTGAAACTAAAAAGATTTCTCACAAATCCTCCAATTCTGAGCTACCCAGATTTTTCAAAGAGGTTTAAAATAGTAACAGATGCAAGTGACTTCGCGATAGGAGCTGTGCTTATGCAAAATGAACGCCCTATTAGCTATGCAAGCAGAACACTAAATGACCATGAAAAAAGATACGCAACAGTAGAAAAAGAACTACTCGCAATAGTTTGGGGAGTAGCCTACTACAGACCATACCTTTATGGAAAGGAGTTTGACCTTGCAACCGACCATCAACCATTAGTCTGGTTATATCATAAACACAAAGGAAAAGATATTAATCCAAGGCTGCAGCGTTGGTTGTTAGAACTAGGCGAATATAATATAACCAAACAGGAGAAATTTACATGACGGAAGAAACGGAAGACAACATGAGTACATGTGCAACTATTCACTCTCAACAAGAAGAACTTAACGACCATTTGTAGAAACAAACCTATCAAAATCATAACAGACAATGAATTGAACTCAATAAACGTTAAAGACTTCCTAAGACAAGAAAATATCTATATACATTTTACTAAACCAAACAGCCACACAGGCAACTCAGTCATAGAAAGACTTCATAGCACAATATCCGAAAAGAAAAAATTTTCAAACGCATAGAATTTTACAATAAATCTATACACAGTGCAACTAAAGAAAAACCACAAGATATAGCAGAAGGAAAAATTAACAAGAATACCATTAGCGAAAGATTAAATCAGCTAAAAAACAAAATTATAAGCAAGAAAAATGAAAAAAGAGAAACATATATACAGGACCAACAGGATGGTTACATCGAGAACTATAAAGCACTTAGGCATAAGCACGAACCTAGATATAAAAAGTCTAAATTAGAAAACATTCATCCTACAAATACTAAACGTAAAAAGAAATTTTCAGATGCAATTAATACTAACACTTTTACTGCTGACGCTGACGATAACAACGGCAACACTAACGATACAACCTATTGAAAGTACAGACGGATATGCCGAAATCCAACTCTACAAAGTAGACTATTCAAAATTACTGTAAAATCATCCATGTAATAGAAATCAATAAAATTCTCGAAATTGTAATTACCTTACAACAAAATATAAGAGCAACAAAAGTAGACAATAGGTTACTTTTAGAAAATGAATTAAACAGAGTGAGAACAAAACTTTTAGCAATTTTACCCCACAGACATAAGAGAGCATTACAAAATGTATAAGGTACTGGACTAAAACTTTTAACAGGATCAAAGGACGACAATGACAGAACAGAAATTGAAACACATCTAAAAATAATTGACGAAAACAACCATAACGCAATAGAAAACGTAAATAAAAATATTAGAATTAATAACTATTTTAGCAAAACATTTAAGGAACTCAAATTAGCAGTAGAAAATGACAGACGAAATGTCATACAGAAGTTTGATGACTTAAATATAGAAAACGATAAGATATTCAAACAACTTTCGTATATAGACCTTCTTTTAAAATTTAAAATTTTAGAGAACAACATAGAACATATAATTAATAATATAGCATCCTCAAAACTTAACGTAATGACTAGCAACATCCTTACAGAACAAGAAATAATAGAATTAGAAATATACCTTTTTAAACTACAAAACATTGAATTAACAACCGCAGAATACCAGGAAAATAAATTACTGTTTATAATAAGGTCCCAACAGAAATAACCCCATTAGAAAGATCATTAGTCACCCCAATAAACAATAATAACTATGTTACACTAAAATTCAAACCACAAGAAATAATATATTATAAAAATAGGACATTTGATTATACACATGATTTAAATATAAGAAATTTACAAGAAAGCTAATTATGTATATATAGTAATAAAGTATAAAGTACAAACAAAAATGTAACAGAAATTGTAGAAATCGAAAATGGTTTGATTTTATTGAAAAACTCACCAGGCTTTAATCTAACTAGCAATTGCGACAATAGAAACATATTACTAAAAATAAACTATTTGCTCACTTTCCATAACTGTACAATAAATCTAAGTAATCAAACTTTCAAAAATACAAACAAAGAATTTAAAGATAATTTTGTATTACCAAGCATAAAAGTCAACAACACCAAAGTTGAACCAACTTTCGAAGAAATTATATTAAATAACATCCAAAATGTAGAGAAAATAAAAGAACTGAAGTATCATAAAGTAAGTCATTCACAATTCGGTGTTGTAATATTTATAATAATTTTAATAACTATCATATTACTGATTATGGCCGTTGCCCTTGCATATACCAAATATAAAAACATTAAAATAAAAATCCAGGAGTATTTTCAAACAAAGAGGGGAGAAGTTACGTCAACTCCACCGCCAACTTACATTCCGACTATTAACTGGGCAAGGTAGCAACAAGATAATATTGCTTACCTTGCACTTTTCCAAATTTAACATATGCAATTGCAAGAGGTAAACGAACCAATGATTTCGCAATTATCCAGTTGCGAAATCAATGGATAAGCAATAATAAATAGAATACATAATAAGCAGAATAAATGCAGAATACATAATAAGCAGAATATTTAAGAAATACATAATAATCAGAATAAACGTAGAATAAGCATAATATTGTTATAAATAATACTGCTAGCTTGTAAGTAGTTCAGTTCTGAAGAACCAATAAACGAGTTTTTTTTTCGTGAGCCGAAGCTCAACACATGTAATTGGCGCAGTCGACGGGAATCAATTCCAAAGAATTGATTAGCGAATAAAACGGGAAACCTAAGTTTACCGCCGCATTTCAAAGAGTGATTTAAAATCCGAAAAGTTTACAAAAAAAAAAACTGTATTGAGAATCCCGAAGGACACCAAAACAATAAAAATTGTGAAACATAAAAAAAATTGTAAAACGACCAACAATATAAATTGTGCATCGTGAAGTAAAACCTTTTCTAAACTGTACCTGTACCGCAATACAAATCGTAAAATAAAAATGGAAGGAGAAAATTCAGCAAACAACTTCACTACTCCTGTGTCGGAACTGCTTAAGGAAGCAAGCACGATTAAGGAGTATAGAGGTAACAGCGACTACGACCTAACCTCATTCATCAGGGAAGTCGAAATCTTCCTGCCCCTGTTCGAAAATACACCAATGAAGGAATATGTGTTCCAGCGGTGTATTATAAACAAGCTGCAAGACGAAAATATGCCAAGAGAATTTTGTCCGGCCGTTAATGAATCAATGATCTTAAAAACATTCCTTAATAATATCCCCGCCCATCTAGCAAGTATAATATATAGCAGGAGCATAGGGACGCTTAGGGAAGCTTATTATACTTTAGAGGAAACAGGATTAGCGAAACCAACCAGAAAATTTGACAATGTAGGAACAAAAATTCTAAAACAAAATCTAGGGCAACCAAATCGGAGCAATAATATTCACTCCTCAGAAAATAATCAATACCAGCCAAAAACAACAGCTTCAGGAATAACTAGGCAAACTGCATCAGGACAGTCAAAGCAAAATTATTCCAATCAAAAAACTACACAGTCTCGCCGGTACGAACCGATGGAGGTAGACCACTTACAAGAAGAAAAAGAATAAGAAGAACAGGAGATAAATTGGGAGCAATAATTAATTTAGAAGAAAATTACCTCGAAGTAAATAAAAATAAAATAAGCTTTCTAGGTGCTTGTCCTTACAATTACGAAAACATCCACTTGTTGGAAAACCAAGGAAATGACCCAGAAGTACTAAACAAACTTATAAGGACTGACATGAACAAAGAAGAACGGGGAGAGCTAGAAAAACTTATTGATAATAGCAGTGATATTTTCTTTAAAGAAGGTGAATCTTTAAGCCATACCCATGAGGTGCAACATATACATAAAATATACAGGTACCCAAAGATTCACGAAGAAGAAATTAATAAACAAATCGACGACATGCTAAAACAAAAAATAATAGTAGAAAGTACGTCCCCATATAACTCACCATTGTGGATTGTCCCAAAAATAATGGACAACTCAGGTAGGAGGAAATGGAGGATCGTAATCGACTATAGGAAACTAAATGAAGTCACAATAAGCGATAAATTTCCAATTCCAAATATAGAAAATATTTTAAATAAACTGGGCAAAGCCCAATACTTCACAACCCTCGACCTGGCTAAAGGTTTCCACCAAGTGCTAGTCAAGAAAGAAGATAGAAAAAAAACTGCATTCTCCACACCCCTAGGTCATTATGAGTTTATTCGAATGCCATTCGGATTGAAAAACTCACCTGCCACATTTCAAAGACTAATAAATTCAGTTTTAAGAGAATACATAAACAAAATATGTTGTTTATCTCGATGACATACTGATCTTTAGCACGAGCTTAAAGGAGCACGTTTTTAGCGTGAATAAAGTGTTAGATAAACTGAGAGAACAAAACCTCAAAATCCAAATAGACAAATGTAATTTTTTTTCAAAAGAGACCGAATATTTGGGTCATATCCTCTCGCCAGAGGGTATTAAATCCAACCCAAAGAAAATAGAAACAATCCAACACCTAAAACTCCCAGAAACACAGAAACAAATCAAACAGTTTCTAGGTATAACTGGCTACTATAGAAAGTTTATAAAGGACTACGCGAAAGTAGCCCACGGACTGACAAAATATCTGAAGAAAAGCGCAAAAGTTAACACTTTATATAGATTCATTTTTGAAACCAAAAATATTTCTCACAAATCCCCCAATTCTGAGCTACCCAGATTTTTCAAAGAGGTTTAAAATAGTAACAGATGCAAGTGACTTCGCGATAGGAGCTGTGCTTATGCAAAATGAACGCCCTATTAGCTATGCAAGCAAAACACTAAATGACCATGAAAAAAGATACGCAACAATAGAAAAAGAACTACTCGCAATAGTTTGGGGAGTAGCCTACTACAGACCATACCTTTATGGAAAGGAGTTTGACCTTGCAACCGACCATCAACCATTAGTCTGGTTATATCATAAACACAAAGGAAAATATATTCATCCAAGGCTGCAGCGTTGTTTGTTAGAACTAGGCGAATATAATATAAACATGAACTACATAAAAGGCAAAGAAAATAAAGTTGCAGATTTTCTTAGCAGAATTAATAACCAAACAGGAGAAATTTACATGACGGAAGAAAACGAAGACAACATGAGTACATGTGCAACTACTCACTCTCAACAAGAAGAACTTAACGACCATTTGCCTATATTGGAAACAGCAGTGAATCGGTTTGCAACACAAATTATTCTGACTGACAATAAAACTAGAGAAATTGAAATAGTCAATAATAAAAGAAAAATTTATATTAACACGAATTTTATGACCGATATATTCAGAAGGTATCTGAAAAGTGGAAAAATCGGAATATTTTCCGAACTTCCAGACAATACGTACAATAAAGTACAACTAAAACTTATAGAACTTTTTGGTTCTAGCCTGAAATTCGTTAAATGTAGCTACCACGCCAAAGAAATGACCAGTACAGACGAAACATACAAACAAATACACAAATACCACAAATTCGAGACTGGTATAACCGAAACCTACGAAAACATTAAAAAGAACATATAATTCAATAACTTTAAAGAATTAGTGCAAAAATATATTAACAATTGTGACATTTGCAACAAAGCAAAATACGACAGGAATCCACCAAAACCCAAATTCCATATCACAGAGACACCAACAGATATAAATCAAATTATACACATAGACATTTATACAATTAAAAAACATAGCTTCGTTACATTTATTGATACATTTTCTAAACAAGCAACAGCTTTATTCCTTGAAGACAGAAACAGTCAAACAATTATTGAAAAGCTCAGACTGTTCTTCTCGATAAGAAACAAACCCATCAAAATCATAACAGACAATGAATTGAACTCAATAAACGTTAAAGACTTCCTAAGACAAGAAAATATCTATATACATTTTACTAAACCAAACAGCCACACAGGCAACTCAGTCATAGAAAGGCTTCATAGCACAAGTTTAGAGTACTAGAAGCTAAAAAATCTGAATTGTCAACCCAAGAAAAAATTTTCAAACGCATAGAATTTTACAATAAATCTATACACAGTGCAACTAAAGAAAAACCACAAGATATAGCAGAAGGAAAAATTAACAAGAATACCATTAGCGAAAGATTAAATCAGCTAAAAAACAAAATTATAAGCAAGAAAAATTAAAAAAGAGAAACATATATACAGGACCAACAGGATGGTTACATCAAGAACTATAAAGCACTTAGGCATAAGCACGAACCTAGATATAAAAAGTCTAAATTAGAAAACATTCATCCAACAAATACTAAACGTAAAAAGAAATTTTCAGATGCAATTAATACTAACACTTTTACTGCTGACGCTGACGATGACAACGGCAACACTAACGATACAACCTATTGAAAGTACAGACGGATATGCCGAAATCCAACTCGACAAAGTAGACTATTCAAAATTACTGTAAAATCATCCATGTAATAGAAATCAATAAAATTCTCGAAATTGTAAATACCTTACAACAAAATATAAGAGCAACAAAAGTAGACAATAGGTTACTTTTAGAAAATGAATTAAACAGAGTGAGAACAAAACTTTTAGCAATTTTACCCCACAGACATAAGAGAGCATTACAAAATGTATAAGGTACTGGACTAAAACTTTTAACAGGAACAATGGACGACAATGACAGAACAGAAATAGAAACACATCTAAAAATAATTGACGAAAACAACCATAACGCAATAGAAAACTTAAATAAAAATATTAGAATTAATAACCATTTTAGCAAAACATTTAAGGAACTCAAATTAGCAGTAGAAAATGACAGACGAAATGTCATACAGAAGTTTGATGACTTAAATATAGAAAACGATAAGATATTCAAACAACTTTCGTATATAGACCTTCTTTTAAAAATTAAAATTTTAGAGAACAACATAGAACATATAAATAATAATATAGCATCCTCAAAACTTAACGTAATGACTAGCAACATCCTTACAGAACAAGAAATAAAAGAATTAGAAATATACCTTTTTAAACTACAAAACATTGAATTAACAACCGCAGAATACCAGGAAAATAAATTACTGTTTATAATAAAAGTCCCAACAGAAATAACCCCATTAGAAAGATCATTAGTCACCCCAATAAACAATAATAACTATGTTACACTAAAATTCAAACCACAAGAAATAATATATTATAAAAATAGGACATTTGATTATACACATGATTTAAATATACGAAATTTACAAGAAAGCTAATTATGTATATATAGTAATAAAGTATAAAGTACAAACAAAAATGTAACAGAAATTGTAGAAATCGAAAATGGTTTGATTTTATTGAAAAACTCACCAGGCTATAATCTAACTAGCAATTGCGACAATAGAAACATATTACTAAAAATAAACTATTTGCTCACTTTCCATAACTGTACAATAAATCTAAATAATCAAACTTTCAAAAATACAAACAAAGAATTTAAAGATAATTTTGTATTACCAAATAGCATAAAAGTCAACAACACCAAAGTTGAACCAACTTTCGAAGAAATTATATTAAATAACATCCAAAATGTAGAGAAAATAAAAGAACTGAAGTATTATAAAGTAAGTCATTCACAATTCGGTGTTGTAATGTTTATAATAATTTTAATAACTATCATATTACTGATTATGGCCGTTGCCCTTGCATATACCAAATATAAAAACATTAAAATAAAAATCCAGGAGTATTTTCAAACAAAGAGGGGAGAAGTTACGTCAACTCCACCGCCAACTTACATTCCGACTATTAACTGGGCAAGGTAGCAACAAGATAATATTGCTTACCTTGCACTTTTCCAAATTTAACATATGCAATTGCAAGAGGTAAACGAACCAATGATTTCGCAATTATCCAGTTGCGAAATCAATGGATAAGCAATAATAAATAGAATACATAATAAGCAGAATAAATGCAGAATACATAATAAGCAGAATATTTAAGAAATACATAATAATCAGAATAAACGTAGAATAAGCATAATATTGTTATAAATAATACTGCTAGCTTGTAAGTAGTTCAGTTCTGAAGAACCAATAAACGACTTAAGTAAAATTAAACTATGTTTTTTTTTCGTGAGCCGAAGCTCAACACATTTAATTCATGCGCTAAAGACCGATATAAGTAGACAATTTTTAATTTCGAATTTCACCAAAATATTTTAGGAACTTATTTTTGAAGCTATGAGAAATTGATAAATGAAAAAAAAATGTATTATTTTAAAAATTCTAAAGTGTACTAGTACCTTAAAAACAACACAAATTTCAATTGTTCGCATTCGTTACCTCATGTGAATACGTAGGCGTTGACGGCAGTTACAGCTCATCAGCGGCCACAACCAGACAAGATGACGACAGCGACTCGACAGCGGTGAATGCGATAGTTAATAGCGGTAAGTATGTATGTAGGTATGTAATATACAGAATTTTTGTGTAGTTATTAAGTAAATGTATCCGTTCTTTAATAGAATAATTTGTCATCATTATTAGAAATTAGCACAAATCGGCTTTCACAAAGTCCAAAAACCTTGCCAGTAAATCGCGAACCAAGTGGCAGGTTGTTTGCTATGGAAAAACTCTTTGCTTGTAAATTATCATTCGAAATAAAGATTTTTTTTGTGGAGTCTGCCATTTAAGTGGGTATTCTACTTTAGACGGTTCAAAAATTCTATTTTTTTATCGCATATTTTCGTAGTACATTATATATAAAATAAGTCAGCAAAATATTATAACTGGATCTTAAATACTTTTCGAGATACAAAGCCATAAATTGAATTATGCACGGTGCACGTTGGTGTTTTCATGAATCTTTCAACGCGTTTTTTCTTCAAAACATACTAGTTCGATTGCAATCTCATATTTCTAGCCGGAACCAGAGTTATGCAAAACGCATTTGTTTAAATATTTTTTCGTAGACAATATTCACTCGAAAACATAGTAAAAATCGTATATCGTCATTTAACGTAGTGTAAAATTGTAAATTTTAACTTTATCGACTATATTCTGATTCCGGATATAATCACAAATCTACTGAATATAAAGAAATTTGAATTTTCTGTTCCAGATGATTTAAACGAGAAAAATCGTGTCAACATCGAAGCAACGTACGCGTATTTCTGCAGGCTTAATTTTGGAGCGCCACTATTATGATTTGAACAATCTTTTTGACAAAGTAAAACCGTCAATTTATTGTTTATATCCCTTTGTTTTACTTGCAAAAAGTCGCGTTCAAAAATATTTAATAGTGGATTTTGACAAAATTTATAAAAAACGGTAAATTTCCGATTTCTAAAGTAGAATACCCCTTTAATATGCTTCAGCCTACTGTGTACTCGTATATCTGTATATTTGCTTCTGCTGTTTGAATACTTGCCAATTTCGACTTTTCGAAATGATCTTGGTGAATATTTGGCCTTTAATTTGGTCAACTAAGTTGTCTTCTGTCTCGTTCGTTAACTTTTTTAATTTTCTTCCTGTTGGCAGAGAATTTTTGCTAACACTACTTTACTTTATTTGATGGCTGATCATGACTAAAATGCGCTGTTCATTAAATTTTTAAAACTTAAAAAGTCTTGCTCATAGCACTGCAATAAAGTTTATTTTATCGAAAAAGGACAACCCTTTATCAACCTCAATATCAAATTATTTTCAAAAATTAAAGGGCGTAAACTTGTATACTCTGTTCAAAAATTGTAGCACATTCACATATTGACAGATTTGGGCACTTTATTTTTCCTCTAATTAATTAAAATATTTTCAAGTAAAATACGGTTAATTTTCTAAGAAAAAAAAAACGTATATTTAAAAGAATGATTTAACAAAATTTTATCAAAATTCCGAAAAAAAAATTTGGAATTTTTTTGAGTATGCGGTTTTTTGGCTCATTAAATCTTAAGCTGAGAAAGTGCAAGTTTCAAGTGTCTACAAGGCATCACTGATTTTTGAAAAAAAATTTTAAATTTTTACTGGCAGAAGGAATTACGAAAGAGCGTCGTAAACAATTTTTTTAAAAATCAGTGGTAATTCGTAACCGCTAGAAACTTGAACTTTGTTGATGAAATTTCGAGAAATGGTTCCTCAATTTAAAATTAGTTCATTCTCAAAACAAAACAATTCAACACTAAAGTCTCACACTTTCTACAAAATTCAAAAAAATATACCGAATTTTTCACACAACTTTATACATTTTTATATGAATTTTAGAAATTTTTTTAGTTTGTAGTTTTATAAGCCTTAAGATTTTAGTATAAAATGTGTTAGGATACTTTACCTGTATAGCAGTCAAATGTAAGAAATAGGTTGTACCTACTCAGCTTTTTACGCTTAGAGTAATTTATTCGAATTAAGTCATGATAAAAATAATGGATACAAGTGGGTTGCCATATTTATTACAATTATTACATATTTCAACCCAATTGCTTTTAACATTTACAGCTTCGAATTACAAAAGCCATTTTAATAATTGGGCAAATCTATTTCTTTTGCTAGAAAAAGTACTTTGTCGGTGAAAAAAATCGATTTTTTTATTCCATAAATCGTTTACGCATACTTACAATAATGTATTACCAAAATCATATGCTAAATAAACCAAAAATATGGAAGTTATTGTAAACTTAGTGAGCGCGCGCCTGTAGCTATGACGCTATGAGTTTAAACTTCATCAGCGTTTTTCTTGAAACGTTGTGCGTGCAGGATTGCCGGAGAACTATGTACTTAAGATAACTAAATTTTTCGAAAAGCAATTTATTTGTCAACAATTTATTTAGGCCCTGACAAAGGCTAAAAAACCAATTTGTGCAAGTAAATAATTAATAACAATAGTAAAAGCAGCAAAAAATTGATCAAAATCGTGTTTTTTGTCAAAAATATTGATAATATTCGCAAATTTTAATTCTTCTAAATTTTGTCAATATCAGGCACTGGTAATATTATTCAAATATTAAAAAATAGTAAAAGCAGCAAAAAATGGGTCAAAATCGTGTTTTTTGTCAAAAATATTGATAATTTTCGCAAATTCCAATTCTTCTAAATTTGCACTTTTTGAACGATAAAAAACGATTCCCTTCTTAAACTGATTTAAGAAATTTGTGCAGAAAAAATTTCTTTTTCATATCTTGAGTGTAATTTTTTTTGAATTTTTCGATTTTCTGAGATCTAAGCTTAAAAAATAAATTAATTAAAAAAATTTTGCCGTATCTAATTTTGATGTACTTCAATTGCGTAGTGCTGATAGCGTTTAAGTACTATGTTCCGTTCAACAACGAAAACACTTTGTACATAAACGCGTTTTATAGATTATGTGCTGCAAGTTTGCACTAACATTTTATGTGTTTCGTTGACATTTCTTAAAGCCTATGTTCACACTTCTATTCGAAACCTTCAATATAAAAGATAAGTTGTTACATTTTACAATGAAATGAAATAATTTTTTTTAGTTTTAGCACGAAAGCCAGTTTTCCAATTTCTTTAAGCATTTGGTCAGCACCACTGCTACATTTCCATCAGTGCTTACAAAATTCAGTCGGATTTCGCCCTTTTCATATAGTTCAGGAACATACTGGAATTTTAAATCGCTGTGTTTGCTGCGTTTATGTACCATGGGGTTTTTCAAATGAAATTGTGCGCTTTGATTTTCACAAAATATCTTTGTAGGCTTGCATATATAGTCGTTGTACCCCAATTCGCGCAAGAACGCACGAAATGAGACAACGTCTTTCGCGCCCTGGCATAGACCTACACATTCTGCCTCCATTTTATTGACAGCAACGATGTACTGGTTTTTGGAATCCCAAGATACTGGGCCATTGGACATGAAAATTACGTAGCCGGTGTAAAATTTGCGTTTAGCTACGTCACCAGTGTATGCGGTGTTCGTATAGCAAATTTTGTTGTCATCTGTAGCTGAATAATTTATTGTCGCTCAGCCGTCTGCTTCAAATATAGTAAAATATGTTTAGCCGCTTTAAAATGCTCCTCGCGTGGTTGGCTATTGAACTGGAACAGCATAGACACAACGTAAGCGATGTCTGGTCTAGATCTCATGGCTAAGTACATTAACTCTCTGATCAATATTTGATAACGCTTAGCATTAATTTTGGCAGATTTTGTGTTGTCCGTTATTAAGATGGTACCATCTACCCATGGTGTAGCTGCCGGTTTTACCGATACAATTCCCCAAGTCTTTAGGAGTTTACTCACATAACGCTTCTGATGAATGGATATAGCGCCACTAGATGCATCTCTATTTATTTCCATGCCTAAATAAAAAGTCACCGGCCTGCGATCATAAACTTCAATATGTTGACTTTATTTCTTTTGGAATTATTGTGTGTGTCTAAAATTGTCGCTAGCTAAAAGCATATCGCTCACATACAAACCTATCAGCCACATACTAGTACACTCCCTCTTAAAGTGTACGCAACAATCTATTTGGCACCGTTCGAAGCTCATATACGCCAGAATATCGGACACGTTTTTGTTCCACTCGCCAGCCGCTTGTTTAAGACCACAAATGAGCTTTTTCAATTGACACTTTCTTTCTTTAGATGATTCTTCTTCTCGAACGTTGGTGGTTGCATAATATAAACCTCTTCGGTCAGATATCCATTTAAATAAGTTGTCACTACATCCACATGGTTTACTGCGAGCTTTTACTGCGCTGCCAATGCTAACAGCAGCCGAATAGTGGAATGCTGAATGTCGGTGGCGTCATCAACGGTGGGATTTTCTGTGCACTCTTGAGCTACCAAGTGGGCTTTAAATTTGTCAATTTCACCACATGAGTTCCGTTTCACAGTAAACTACCAGTTACAGCCGACAACGTTCTTATTTTTCGGCCTGTCAACTAGTACCCACGTACCGTTATTGGTAAGCCAATTAATTTCGGTTTGCTTAGCGCTTTTCCAGAATTCGCGCTCTTCCGATGACAGCGCTTCTTTTACTGTCACTGGATTCTTAGCAACAAAATTGAAATTCTCTGCTTGATTGCACTGTATTGTTGGGTTACCCATGTTATCTTCTTGCACCAATTTTGATCTGCCTTGAGCTCCTTTCGGCGTAATTATCGGGTTTCTTTCTTTGTCTGATGAATACACATGATTAAGTAGTCTTCGAATTGTATTTGAAAAATACTTTCACCATCGTCACCATTTGCCATACTCATTACTTCGTATGTATGTGATGCCACTATTGGATCATTATAGAAAGGCACTTCTTCCCCTATTAATGGCTCAAATGATCCTTCGAAAAATATACAGTCAAGTGCAATAACTACAATTCGCTTTATAATAATAATAATTTTGGCGCTTGCACTATATAGCTCAGTGTTTGGCCTAGCTTCTCCTATCAACAAAATGTATCAAACAGAGTAGACGTGTTTTTTTGGTGCGCTGCAGTAATTGTTTATTTATATTGAGTTTTCGTCAATTTATTTGAGTTATAAGTATATAATTACGTGTCTAATTAAACTTTCTCTACACTTTATATTGAGAAGTTCTGTTGCCTTGATTTCGCGTGTAAAAATTTAAATTTAAATCTAATCGTAAACAAAAATTTTCAAATATGACAACAAGAGCCAAAGTTGTGCGCCAAGCGGTACTTACTCCGCAAAACAACTCTCTTGGTAAAGCAGAGAAAAAGATGAGCTCACCACTTTCTTCTTGGATTGAGCGGATTGAGGAGCAACTGGAATTGCAGAGAAAGAGCATTGTCGAAGAGATAGCTGAACGAGTGAAAGCGTCAGAAGAGCGCGTGATGCAACGATTTGGCGAGCTGACTGCGGAGTTGGCGAATGTTAGAAAGGCAATAAAAAACATAGATGAACGAGTGAAAAAAGCAGAAGTCCAAATTAAGCAAAGTGAACAATTACATAAGGAAATTGTGCTGCTTAAATCGGAGCTAAATGAATGCCAAAACCAAAGCGTGTCCACCGATTTTATTATCAATGGTCTCCCTTACATGGATGGCGAGAACATTGAAGAGACTTTTGGCAGCCTGGCAAAGAAAAGTCTGTGTGTGATATAGACCTTGATGAGCTTAACGACTATTTTGTAAATGTCCATAATAAAAACAAATGTATCGCTCTACCAAAGGAATTCTCAACTTCCGCGAATCTTAAAGAAGAGTTTCAATTTATGGCAGTTAGAAAAGTTGACGTTCTGAAGGCACTGTCAAACATAAGGTCTAATGCTACAGGGGAGGATGGAGTCTCACTAAAATTTGCCAAAATTGTAATGGAATTTATAATAGGCTCCTTAACCCACATTATTAACCATAGTCTTACAAGCTCGTGTTTCCCATCAGTTTGGAAAAAAACTCTCATACTGCCAATAGCAAAGAAAGTGGGCGCTAGTTGTGCTGGGGACTATAGGCCAATAAGCATATTGCCTGCCTTTTCCAAGGCCTGCGAAAACTTGATGGCTTCGCAAATTTCTGCATTTGTACATAACAATAATCTTCTTTCGCCACTACAATCTGGCTTTCGACAAAAGCATAGCTGTTCGACAGCTATGGTTACAATACTGGACGACATTAGATCTAACTTTGACAATGATGACTTGACTCTTCTTTGCTTACTTGACTTTTCGAAGGCGTTTGACACAGTGGATCATAATTTACTGTGTCTTAAGCTGAAATATTACTTTGGCTTTAGTGATAATTCAGTTAAACTTATGGCCAGCTATCTTGAAGGCAGAACGCAGAAGGTCAAGTCAATAAATTCGATATCTCAGCCTAGATCTGTATATACTGGTGTACCGCAGGGATCTGTCCTTGGTCCGCTTTTATTTAGGCTTTTTGTCAATGATGTTTTTTCTGTGTGTCAGTATGTGAATGTTCATGCATATGCTGATGATATACAATTGTACTTATCCAGTCGTATTGGTTTAATTGAGGATTTATGTTTCAAAATAAATAGTGACTTGTCTGCTATATCTCTCTGGGCTAGTGAAAATGCTTTGTGTCTAAATGCGTCAAAGCCATACGTCTTGCCTATATGTAACAGTATTTTATATGTAGATAATATTCCAAAGTTGTGGATAGGCGCTAGCTCCCTCAGTTTTACAGATAAGGTAAAAAATTTAGGTTTTATACTTAATTCAAAACTTTCGAGTACGGATCATATCAACAGGGTTGTGGGTAATGTATATGCTATACTTCGCAAACTTACGGTCTCAGCTGCATTTACGCCTATTGAAACCCGGCGTAAATTGGTACTACAGTTAATTATGCCACTAATCACATACTCTGAGATAGTGTACAGTAAGTTAGACTCAATATCTTCTCATAAAATCAATGTAGCATTCAATAATGCTACACGTTATGTGTATGGGATCGATAGATATGATCACATTTCTGATTGGCGTACAAAGATCCTGGGTTGTAGCTTGGATAACTACCTGTCCGCAAGAAATTGCATATTTATGTACAAACTCTCTATATGGAAGACGCCATCTTATCTGTTTGAAAAGCTGATACCAGTAAGGTCGCGGAGACACCACGGACTTATTGTTCCAAAGTTTAAATACTTAACATCATCAAGGCTATTTTTCATTAACGCGGGTAGAATCTGGAATTCGATACCTCAAACCGTCAGGGCTGGACTAAGCAGATTCAACTGCAAGACACAAATGTATGACTATTTTAAATCTGTCTGATTGCATTGAAGCGGGACATTAATCTAAAACTTAACTTTTTAACTATTCTATTTCTTCATTTTCTTCTCTTTCCTGTTTTTCATTCACATTAATCTTTAAGGTTTATTTAAAAAAAAAAAAATGTAATATATGTATAAGTTAACTTAGAGTAAGTTAATACCACCCAAGCCGCTTGACATATGACTCGCCGTCATATATCAAACACTTCAAGCTGATTCATTAAGAACCACCCACACAGCCATCATAATTTAAACTACCAAAATATGAAACCATCCACTCAACCAAAATGCCGTAAATTAGGAATTTACTGCAGACCCACATTCCAGAGAATCGAATAACGCAAATGTCATTCCGTTATTCGATCACCAACCATAAACTGGCTACACCAAGTTGACCCACTTCAAATTAATGGTCAACCCGAGGAAAAGCCAATACAGCGCATGTTGCCCGAAATATGATTACCCATCATAAATTCGGCCGCACCAACAAACGCATAGCAAGACGATCATGCTAAGTGGAGCACAGCTATGTAGACCGGAAACCAGCGAACGATCGACCCAGCACAACTGCACTCGAACCAAATGCAAATTGTGTAAACATGACCCGCTCAACAAACAAACATGTGGGTTACGATTGGAGTCAGCAGAACTGTGATCGAAATTAATGTTGTAAACATTACAAGCGCAGCAACTTACAATGTCAACGTGCAGTCGCAGCGGAGCAGCATGAATTTACTACGCAGCACAATACCGACGCCATGCAGCAGAATGCAGTTGCAGCGCAGGCATATCTAGGTATAAATAGTCAAATTATTGTAACTTAGATTTAGATTCAATTCTCATAGCAATAAACGCGGTTATGCTGTCTTCTATACAGCCCGCAAAAAATAAAACTTGTGTTTTATTAACTGGCGCCCGAGCAAAAGTCTCGAGTCTCGCAATAGAAAAATCCTGAAAATAAAAAGTAAGGAAGCGCGGCGCTCGAAATTTAGAAAACAAAATCCGGTAAAGTCCTGAAAACTAAAAAGTAAGGCAACGGTAAATTAAAAGTTAAATCTTTAAAGCAAAGTGAGACGCGAAAGAAGTAGTCTGAAAACAAAAAAGTAAGACATCGCGGAATATTTTAAAACTTAAATCTTTAAAGCAAAGTGAGACGCGAAAGAAGTAGTCTGAAAACAAAAAAGTAAGACATCGCGGAATATTTAAAAAGTTAAATCGTGAAAGCAAAGTGAGACGCGAAAAAAGTAGTGTGAAAACAAAAAAGTAAGACATCGCGGAATATTTAAAAAGAAAAAAAACCTTCGTTAAAAACCTGAAAACAAAAAAGTAAGGTATCGTGAAAAAAAGGAAAAAAAACTCTTGTTAAAAACCTGAAAACAAAAAAGTAAGGTATCGTGAAAAAAAAAAAATATAGTTTCGCAACGAAATAAGTGCGTGTTAAAAATTACAACACGATTATAGTGATAGGCCCCCTAGTAGCCTAGGCAAGCCGGCGGTATCGTTTATGTACCAGCCTACGCTATAAAAACTTTATAAAAACTTTATAAAAACTCTATAAAAACTCTATAAAAACTTTTATAACGCTACATAAAAGTGCTATAGTGGAGAAAGTGAAAGTGTGGTTAAAAATAATAATCAACTATAATCAACAACGGACGAGAGCAGCCAACAATCGAAGCAGCTCCAGCAGTTCCTGAAGTTCCAGCAGTAGACTAAGAAAAATAGTATTAAGTATACATACTTTTATATATTATAATATATTGTAACCAAAAAAAAACCCTACCACTAACTCCCTAATAATTAAATGGACGCGTTACCAGCCGACTTTGATTACGACGGACTGGACAAAATTATAGAACAGGTGGCCATAGATAGTGAGTTAAAAAGACATAAACCCTTCATATTTACAGGTGTTAGTAACGAAGAAAAGGCTAGGGCTATGCAAATTATATTCGATTGTATAGGAGAAAATAGAGTAGCCACACATCTCGACTATGACAATAGCGAAAACATTGAGGAAGAATCCATAAGATTACTTCGACCAATGAAAATTTGAAAAAAAAAAAATTTATAAATAAAATTTTTTTTAAATAAAAAAAATAACACATTAGCCTATTTTTTATATTAAAAACTTAAAAGTAGATATTTGGAATTTTTCTATTTTTCAGCAAATTATTGTCAAAATGTCGAACCCCAACAATTTGATAAGAGCCCCAACTCTCTCGCAGAATCCTTCTGTACCACAGGTTTCAGGAAATTCACAATTAAGCATGCAAGACCTTACTGCGCTTATTTCAGAAATAGCAGCAAACGTCTTAAGGCAACAAGGACCACATGTGGTCCAAACCATTCTAAACCCTAACTCCAGTCTTGCGTCAGCAGTTGACCAACCAATAGACGAAGGAAGTAGGGGAAACTTAGGTGAATTAGATAAAATACCCGATGTGGTAAGGTGTCTTAAGGAATTCTCTGGGCGGCCAGGAGAATTTAATTCCTGGAAGAAAAGCGTAGACCGCATTCTTAATATGAACGAGCCATTAAAAGGCTCCCCAAAATATTATGGAATTCTAAGTGTGATTAGGAACAAGATTACCGGGCAAGCCGACACAGCTCTGGAATCTTATAACACACCGCTTGATTGGCCAGCCATAATAAAATGCTTGTCAATGCACTATGCTGATAGGCGCGACTTATCTACCTTGGAATACCAAATGACAACTCTGGTGCAAGGTAGCAACACAGTCTCTGATTTCTATCAGCAGGTGTATAAACACCTTTCGCTAATTCTAAACAAATTAGGATGTGAAGGAATGGGAAACGAATCCCTGCACATATTAACGCAATCCTACAGGAATAAAGCGTTAGACACCTTCATAAGAGGGTTGAATGGCGACCTACCAAGGTTGCTAGGTATGAAGGAACCTATTGACTTACCTCAGGCCCTTCACCTTTGTCAAAAACTGGATAACCAAAATTTCAGAACGAACCATGCCAACAGCGCAAGGCAATCGTATCAAAAACCGCAAGCAGCAAAAAATAATTACGCTTCGCGCACCCAGAATTTTTACCCCCAGTTAGCGCATGACGCACAACCAAGACAAGCAAATTGGCAAAATAATAATACACGCTATGCAAATGCAAATGCGCCACCCAGGCCACCGAAGCCACAACCGCGACCCGAGCCAATGGATGTCGACCAGACATTGCATTCGCGTAGGGTTAATTATATGAATAAACCGCAAAATCAGTACCAAGGGAAAAGACCTGCAGAGGCTCCCACCCAGAAGGGAAACAAGGTACAAAGGACTTTCCACATCTCAGAGCAGAAGGAAAGTAACCATTTAGAGGATGAACCCACAGATGTTCATTTTTTAGCCTTATGAGCTGTTCGCTACCCTATTTTGAGGCTAGGGCGGAGGGTGGAAAAATACTGAAGTTTTTAATAGACACAGGATCTAGTAAGAACTATATCCAACCACAATTGGTAAAAAAAATTATAAAAAACAAAAAACTATTCCACGCTAAATCAGTGGTTGGCGACATAAAAATCGAGGAACATACATATTTAAAGTTGTTTAACCTCGATGATGAAATCAGATTTTATTTGATGCCATCATTAAAAACTTTCGATGGAATCCTAGGAAATGATACCCTAAGGGATCTCGGAGCCATCGTACACACTAGTGAGAATTTTTTAATTATTAAAAATGGGAAAAAAATAAAGCTTAAACAGCTCCCCTCACAATCAGTGAACGTTATACAAATAAAGGACGAACACTTGTCATCTCAGCAGAAGATTGACATGAATAAAGTGATTCAAACATGTCCAAATTTATTCTCAGAACCAGATGAGAAATTAACATATACGACAAAAGTCGTCGGAGAAATAAGGACGGTAAATGATACCGCTGTTTACTCAAAGCGTTATCCATATCCAGCATCTCTCAAAACAGAAGTTGAGAGGCAAGTAAAAAGCTTGTTAGTGAATGGAATTATAAGACCGTCTAGGTCTCCCTACAATTCACCAGTATGGATTGTTCCGAAAAAATCGGACTCAGAGGGCAATAAACAATACCGTATGGTAATAGACTATCGTAAGCTGAATTCGGTAACGACAGCAGATAGATATCCAATACCTGAAATATCCGAAGTGATTTCCAATTTAGGGGAAAATAAATTTTTTTCAGTATTGGATTTGAAAAGTGGTTTTCATCAAATTCCTCTAAAGGAATCTGATATTCAGAAGACTGCTTTTTCAATAAATAACGGCAAGTACGAATTTACACGTTTGCCATTTGGGTTGAAAAATGCACCTTCAATTTTCCAACGGGCACTCGACGACATACTGCACGAGCATATTGGAAAATATTCTTACGTTTATATCGATGATATAATAATTTTTAGTAAGACAGAAGAGGAGCATCTTAACCACATAAAAAAAATATTTAAAACGCTAGAAGAAGCAAATATGAAAGTGCAGCTGGATAAAAGCCACTTTTTTAAAGAAGAGGTTGAATTTTTGGGATTTGTTATATCGCCGATTGGAGTAAAAACCAATCCTGCCAAAGTGCAGACAATTGCGAATTTCCCTCAACCAAAATCCATAAAGGAGCTTCGCAGCTTTTTAGTTATGTCCGGATACTACCACAAATTTATCAAGGACTATGCGAAGTTAGCAAAACCCCTGACATCTCTTTTAAGAGGGGAAGAGGGGAGGATATCAAAGCATAAGTCTTCAAGAGTGAAGATAAATTTGAACGAAGAGGCAGTAAAAGCTTTTAACTGCATAAAACGCTCTCTAATTTCTAGAGACGTCATCCTTGCGTACCCAGACTATAAAAAACCATTTGAATTGGTAACAGATGCTTCCAATTTTGCTATTGGAGCGGTACTGTCGCAGGAATCAAGACCTATAGCATTCATCTCCAGAACATTAAATAGGGCCGAAGAGCATTACGCTGCCAATGAAAAAGAGATGCTAGCTATAATTTGGGCTTTGGACACATTCAGAAATTACCTTTACGGTTCAGCAAAGGTACTTATATTCACTGACCACCAACCTCTCACTTATGCATTAAGCAATAAAAATAATAATTCTAAGATGAAGAGATGGAAGGCAGCATTAGAAGAATACTCATACGAGTTGCTTTACAAGCCTGGCAAGCAGAATCGTTGCTGATGCATTGTCCAGAATTCCAAACGGAGAATCCGAAATTAACTCCTTGTCCATAGCAACAAATTCCGATGAAAGCTCATCACATAACTTAATATACAGTGTCGAAACACCAATTAACGCGTTTAAAAACCAAATTTTTTTTTATAAGGATACAACACAAAATTACCAATTCAAAATTGTACTTCCTACCTACCATCGACATATCGTATCGGAAACAAGTTATTCGCAGGAGAATCTCGTTCAGATTTTAAAAAAATACTTAAACCCTTGTGTAATAAATTGCATACAAACTGAAGAGGACGTAATGGGAAAAATACAGGAACTGTACCCTATACACTTTAATAAATTTAAAATAAGATTTTCTCAAGTACAAGTAGCGGATATAACAGATATCCAGCAACAGCAGGAAATCATTATTAAAGAACATAACAGAGCACATAGGAATTGTAAAGAAAATAAATTACAAATCCTAAGAAAATATTATTTCCAGGAATGACAGGGAAAATTCAAAAACTCATTAAAATTTGCATTGTATGCAAAGAAAATAAATATGACCGACATCCGGCCAAACTAGAAATTCAGGCAACGCCTATTCCTAAATTCCCAGGCCAAATAGTGCATATTGACATACTGCATATGGGAAAGCAGTTAATCCTGACAGCAGTAGACAAATTATCCAAATACGCAGTTGCAAAAACCATTAAATCTAAAGCAGCTGAGGATATAAGACAACCGTTGAGGGACATTCTTTTCTCTCTCATACCAGAAACCGTAGTTATGGATAATGAGAAGTCGTTTAGATCGAAAACAATAAATTACATGATGGAAAACGAATTTGGTATAGAAATTCATCGGACAGCTCCATACACAAGCTGCTCCAACGGTCAAGTGGAACGATTTCATTCCACATTGCAGGAAATAATGCGATGTCTCCAATGCGACAAAACTCATCATTCTTTCAGCGAGCTTCTGGAAAAATCAGTCAAGGAATATAACCACTCTGTGCATTCCACCACTGGAGAAAAACCAGTAGAATCATTTTTTGGGAGGAGAGTCAATAGTGACCCCCAATTATTAGATAAACATAGGGTAGAAACATCAAATAAAATTAGGGAAAAACAGAAAATTGATCTTGCTTACCATAACAAAAATAGGAAAGAATTGAAGCAATACGCTCCGGGAGAATTAATATTTGTTAAGATCAGTAAGAGATTAGGCAATAAATTAACGCCTAGATATAAAAAAGAAATAGTGTTACAAAACTATAAT
Source organism: Philophylla caesio (assembly GCA_963971545.1). NCBI lineage: Eukaryota > Metazoa > Arthropoda > Insecta > Diptera > Tephritidae > Philophylla > Philophylla caesio. Next base: position 12,726,802 of record OZ020605.1, read on the forward strand.
ACTACAGTTAAGACACAATCAGGAAGAATAGTACATAAAAATAATATCAAACAAAGTTAAATTTTTTGTTTTATTTTTATTACCCTTAGGAAAATTTCACCAAAAATAACCAAAATGAAGCCAATCATAATTACCTTGGTCTCATCATTGATAACCATTTTTGCACAACAAATCCACATACAGGACTTAGCAATTTTTTCAAGTAAATTAGGTATAATTCCAACAGACATATTAACGCAGACCGAGCTTGACCTTATCAATGACTTTGACATGTACAATAGCATAAAAGTAGCAGTAGTTTTTTTTAATGACAATATTATTATAACCCTACTAATACCCCAATTTTCCTCCAACATCCTATCTAAAATAATTTTTGAACCTATTCCCGATCAAAAAAATTTTTTATTAGCTTTAAATGAATATGAAATACTTACAGATGATAATAATAATTTGTATAAAAAAACTGTAAAAGACAACCTGGAAAAAAATTTAATTAAATTAGATAACAACTGTTTAAAAAATATTATTAAATTTAAAGAAGCCGATTGTAACTTAAAACCATTAGGAGAAACAGAAATTAAAGAAATTTTAGCTGGAATATTGATATTTAAAAATTTTCATTCAAGCATATTCCACAATTGTAACAAATTAGAAATTAAACAAACAGGCACCTTTCTAATAAAATTTGAAAATTGTAAAGTAATAGCCGCAAATAAAACATTTCAAAATATTAAAATCAAAATGTATGATTCATTTATATTACCAAATAAGATCACAAAAATTAAAGAAAATAAAAATATTACACAAACAGAATTAAAATTGGAAAAATTGTACTTAAAGCAAATTAATCAACAGGAACACATTGAACTATTGTTTAAAAACAATAAAAATGTTCATTTAATTAGTTTAAGTTCAGATTTATTAATTGTACTATCTATTATTGTAATAACTTTTATTTTAATATGTATCAATAAATATAAAAGAAAATTATATATATCGCCTGAACTGCAATCACCAAAACAAGATACTGCAATCACCAAATCAAGATACTGCAAAAACAATGGAAGGCCCATTTCTGCAATTACGAACCATAGCGTAACTCATCAAAATAACCATACCGATTGAGGACAATCGACTTAAGAGGGGAAGAGTTAACTTAGAGTAAGTTAATACCACCCAAGCCGCTTGACATATGACTCGCCGTCATATATCAAACACTTCAAGCTGATTCATTAAGAACCACCCACACAGCCATCATAATTTAAACTACCAAAATATGAAACCATCCACTCAACCAAAATGCCGTAAATTAGGAATTTACTGCAGACCCACATTCCAGAGAATCGAATAACGCAAATGTCATTCCGTTATTCGATCACCAAGCATAAACTGGCTACACCAAGTTGACCCACTTCAAATTAATGGTCAACCCGAGGAAAAGCCAATACAGCGCATGTTGCCCGAAATATGATTACCCATCACGATCTAGAAAATACAGAGGTTGCGCCTTCCGCAAACCGCTATTCGCTCTCAGCAAATTTGACAGAATCAGCTGTTTATGCTACGTCACAGAACGCGGTTAGTTTTGTTTGTATGTTTGTAAGCATACAATTGTTTGTACTTAAATTCTATGCTTAAAAGCAATTTTATTTAAAATAAAGTTATTAAACATGAAGTGCGCAGTGTTAAGTGTTAAATCACAGAGTCTATCAATGATACGGGGCTATAAAACTCGCTAAAAGTGATGTGAAAGTGTAGCTGTGCGCACTTGGTAGCAAGTTAAGCTTCTTGTGTCTCCTAATGCTGCAATGCAGTTTTTTTCAAAGCATCCAATCAAACACAGTGTATAAATGAAGTTATTTGAATATAAATATGTTGCATAAAGTGCCGAAATTGGTAAAAACTTTAAAATTTAGAAATCCTAGCAGAACCTAACCTCACATTTTTGTTTACAATTTCTTTCGATTCTCAGAAAAACCGTGTTCGTGACGTTGCACGCATTTTGCTTCACATCATTTTTCGTCAGGTAGGCGCAATCTTGTATTCTATCGTTCTTGATTACCCATCATAAATTCGGCCGCACCAACAAACGCATAGCAAGACGATCATGCTAAGTGGAGCACAGCTATGTAGACCGGAAACCAGCGAACGATCGACCCAGCACAACTGCACTCGAACCAAATGCAAATTGTGTAAACATGACCCGCTCAACAAACAAACATGTGGGTTACGATTGGAGTCAGCAGAACTGTGATCGAAATTAATGTTGTAAACATTACAAGCGCAGCAACTTACAATGTCAACGTGCAGTCGCAGCGGAGCAGCATGAATTTACCACGCAGCACAATACCGACGCCATGCAGCAGAATGCAGTTGCAGCGCAGGCATATCTAGGTATAAATAGTCAAATTATTGTAACTTAGATTTAGATTCAATTCTCATAGCAATAAACGCGGTTATGCTGTCTTCTATACAGCCCGCAAAAAATAAAACTTGTGTTTTATTAACTTATATGTTAGATTTAAGTTATTAGCATTATATCTTCCACGTACACTACATGATAGTTGAAGTACTATTAAAAGACCTAAGTCTTACTTTGTACTACTGTAACATAAATAAATAAATAAATATAAATATAAATAAATTTGTGGTGTGTGTCTTTATAATATACCACAAATGGAGGGACCTACAGTTTTGTGCCGACTCCGAACGGCAGATGTATTTAATGAGAAGCTTTTTCATGGCAGAAATACCCTCGGAGGTTTGGCATTGCCTGCCGAGGGGTGACCGCTATTAGAAAAAACTTTTCCTATGATTAAGATTTTGCTTGCCCTGACTGAGATTCGAACCTCGAACTCACGGGCATATCGAGTTATAGCACGCACCGCTACCAACTCGACCACAGCGGCCACTAACTACAATTCGCTTTATTAGATCGTAAAGTCGGTAGCCTTTAGAGTTATCGGTGTTTCGTGCAGGGACGATCTCACTGTGCGAATGTTCTATTTCGCGCAGGTACAAACGTCACGGCACAAAGAGAAGAAAAAATCAGTTGAAGAAGAAGTGTGCTCGAGAGTGATGGTGCTAGTCTTTCTGTAAGAATTAATAATGTGTTCGAGATGTGTGTGCTGTGGGCAAGAAGTTATAAAGAATAAAGAAGGGTTTTTCTGGCTGCGGCCTTTTCCCTTAAAATCATTGTGTTTTGATTATTATTGTCGGGGCATGTAAGTTGGTTATATTTTCATTCAATTATTCCTAACTGTGCGGAACATTTGGTCAGTGTTGAGCCTGATTCGGTGCCTGGGAAAACTTGTTTTTGGTTTACCGTTTGAAGTACATACATACAAGCGTGAAAAAAGTACCGTTTATTATTTGTTACTTTGAGTGTGCAAGAGGGCTGGTGTATAATTATGTGAAAGAATATCAAGCGGTGAACATTAAAAAGTGAGTTGCGTAGATTTCGTTTTTTCTATAAAAATAAATCCATCAAGATATCCTACGATAGTAGGTAAGTTAATACAGTTCACTTAGTGTGCTAGTTGATTTGTATGCAAAATACATACGTACGGGTATGAATGAAATGTGTGCCACAAAAATACATATTCATTTACATATGTATTAATACGTTAAGGGTGCAATGTGTGTGCAATAGTAGTGCGAAAGTGTAGAGAAATAGAAAAAATGCGTGCTAAGTTGAAAAATAGAGTAGAAAAATTAAAAAAGTTTAAGTGAGTAATGAAGATCATAATCTACTTTAGATGAGCATGTTGGTGCTTGTTCCGAAATGGCAAGGCACACTACGGGTGCATTGTTTTTGCTATTGTGTGTTTAATTGTGTGCAAGAGAGCCAGCTGCGCAGCATTGCGCGTTGAAGCATTGTGTTTGCGTGGGTCGTGTATAAAACAAATAACGAGAGGGCATATTTGATAGAAAAGCAAGAGCGCATGTTTTTGTGCTTGCGTGTGGTGCTAGAGAGATGCGCAAATAAAATAAAAAAGAGAGCGAGTTGTTATTCCATTTGCATATGGTGCTAGAAATGGTGCGAAAATTTATTTGAAATGAAAATAAGAGAGCTTAGTTTCCTTTTTTTTGCATGTGGTGCTTGTGTGCTATTTTGGAGCAAGAAATAGAGAGCCTATGATTTTAGTTATACTTAAATTCAAATGCCTTGTGTCATGCTAGAAAATTATAGCATGCAAAAAGAAAAATAGAGTGCGAGAAATTTGCCTTCAACGTGATATACGTGCATAAGGCAAGAAATACAATAGCTGTATATAGGTGCGTGTGTGTGCTAAGATATACTGGTGCATATTGATTATAAATGATGGCAAGAAAATTATTAGAGGGCTAGAAAACCTGCAGGTGGTGCTTGAAGACTTCTAACAAATGGCATGTTTGAATGGGTGCTAGTCATGAGGGGCATGGTTTTAAGTGAGCAAGTATATTATCAAACACATATGTCAGTTAGAAGCAATGGTGCATAGTAAGATCAACAGAAATATTGTAATGAAAATTGTGGTGGTGCATGTTTTGGTGAGCTAGTTTAAAGATGTTGGTATAAAGTGTGCATGTATATGTGAGAGCTAGAATGTTCATAAATTGTGTGCAAGAACAATACTGAAAATTTATCACCCCTATGCTGTAATCCGAATATTCGTAGTTACGAATTCGTAGCTCCGTTCCGAAAGTTCGAAATTTGGTATGCTGAAATCCGATCGTAACTATCAACCGCGTTGCCAACCAAAAACAGGAATTTCGAAGTTCGTAATTACCCATAATGGCAGAAATATACATGTACCGATATTATTGCTAGTAAAGAATAAGGTTTAATATCAACATTTATAAGCCATTTCATAAGTTTTCGTTAATTAAAGGCATAATTGCATAAAAATGCATCGAATGTACATATGTACATACATTCTTAAGAGATGATCTAAATACAAATTTCTTAAATTATGAAGTGTGTAATATTGTCGAATTTAATGCTCAGATATATTAAAGTTTAATGGTTTAAATATTTGTGACAAGTTTTCGCCTCAACAAAGAAGCATTCATACAAGAAACATACTGCGTACGATTTGTTTGTGATCTTCGCAAATATATACACACGTAATAATTCTAGTTTTTATTGCATAGTTTATAATACATATGTACATAAATACAAATGTACACATGTATATACATACATACATGCATATTTGCTTATTTTTGGGTTTATAAACGTTTATTTTTCTAAAATTTATTTCGCTCCGACACCAGTGGCTGTTCGTACAAAAATTCCGCAATTGACAGCTCCGGCGGATTCTGGCATACCGATATTACGAATTGCGAAAAAAGTCTACGAATTTCGAATTTACGATTAAGAAAAGCGGATTTGAGCATACCGATTTTACGATTCGTAGCGTAATCGAACGTACGACGGATTCCAGCATAAGGGTGTATGTTACTTACATAAACCATTTTTGTGGCTGCTGTTGTTTGTTTCTTTTTTCCTTTAGAATGACATCAAGTAAAAAATTTACATCGTGTGCTGCGAGCATAAAGCGTGCGCTAGATTTCGCGAAAACTGAAGAATTTCAGCAAGTAGCGGTGGGCCAGGTCAAAGTGCGCTTGAGTGCGCTAGAGTCTGCATGGTAGGCTTACAATGCGGAGCATTCCATAGTAATTGAAGAGGTAGACGTGGGCGAGTTGGAACAGTTTGACGAGCAAAGCTTGGCGCTAGTGAGAGGCGCTAGGTTGGAGAGCGAGAAGCCAACCGAGGTGCAAGAAAGAAGCAATCAAGCGATTAGTGTGCAAGTGCAGATGCTGTCCAGCAGAATGATGTTAAAAATACATGGGGCGAGTTTGACGGCACCTTAACTAAATGGACGGGTTTCCGTGATCGTTTTCGTGCGGCTGTGCATGATAACGAGAAAATTGATGCAGCATTCAAATTTTTATATTTGACAAATTCCTTAATTGGGCGAGCTAAGCTAACATTTGCTCAATGGCAGTTCTCTGCTGACAATTATGTGCAGGCATGGGAGCGTTTAAATCAGATGCACGATCAAAGCTACCTTATAGGGCGTGAGCATTTGCGAAATTTTATCCGGTTGCCAGAATTAAAGGAGCAGGTCAAGGAAAACGATTTGCGGCGTATGTCTAATGTGACACATGAAGTACGTCGGCAACTAAAGGCGCAAGGGCTACCAGTGGAGCACGGGGACTTCTTTATGGTGCATATGATACATGAGCGCTTAGATAGCGAAACGGCTAAGCAATGGGAATTGGTAAGACAAAGCGATACACCAAAAGTAGACGAGATGTTGTCGTTTCTAGACAAGCAGGCCTTGGCGCTAGCAAATTCAGCGGATAATCGTAGGCGCATTTAATCCGCAGTTGTTGTACGATAGAGGGCTAAGAAAACCAGGAGCAATGAAAATGTAGCTAGGCATGGTGCAACAAGATCGAGCGCAGTGGGGCAAGATAATGTCTTGTGAGATATGTAATAAGGGGCATATGTTATACCATTGCCCAGAGTTTATGGCATTGAATCTGAGAGCACGTAAGGACTTTAATGAGAGGCGCAATCTTTGTCCAAACTGTTTTAAAAGGGGGCATGGTGCAGACAGCTGCTATCAAGCAGAGTGCTGAAAATGTCCAGGCAAGCCAAGACACAACAGTGCGCTACGTCCAAACGGATAGCATAAGAAGCAGATGAATTGTGTGCAAGTGTGCGCTGAGAAGAAGTTGAATCAAAAGAAAAAGATAGACTGACAACTAAGTGGGGCAAGAAAGCGGAAGAGCGAGGTGCAAGCTAATGCGGTGCTAGACGATAGCGTGCAAGTTCGTGAGCAAGAAAATGTTAATTTAAGTTTAGAGCCTATTCACAAGCAAAGAAAAATGCTAACTGAAGTAAAGCGGTTGAACAGAGATGAGCTAGGATGTAAAAATAAAATGAAATTCAATTGTTTCGATGAACAATATATAATGCATTTCAATAGTGGGCAAGACCAATCTAAAACATTGTTGCCTACAGCGATGATAAAGATTGTGGTAAACGGTTATGAGCTGGGGCCGGTGCGTGCGTTGCTAGATACTGGGGTCCAGATTAACTTAATTAGCTATGCATTACAGCAGAAATATGGTTTGCTTTCTGAGCGAATTACAAAGAAAATGGTTGGTATTAATAGTGAGCCGGTGCAAGTGAAAAAGAAGGCTGTGTTAGTGATAAAGCCGTGGTATAAATCGGAGCAAGAAATCAAAGCAGAATTTTGGATTTTGCCGAGAGAGAGCCAATGGTGTCCTGTGCTGCCTTCTCATGGTGCTAGAATGGTTTCTATACAGCATTCATCAGGGGCAGAGTTGGCTGATCCAGACTACTGGAATCCAAAAGAGGTACATGTGTTACTGGGAGCTGGCGTTGTTGCAAGAAGCATTATTAAAAGCGTGAGTGAAGGCATAGATGGCATAACTCTGATGCATACGGTGCTAGGTGTGGTCGTTTTCGGAGAAGGTGCGCAAAGATTTGACATGGAAACAGGTGAGCTAGTTTCAACAATTGAATATAAAGATAACAGAGAGCTAGAAAAGTTAATTATGAAATTCTGGGAGATGGATCAAATAAAAGAGCATCCAACACAAACTCCAGAAGAAGAGGAAGTAGAATAGATATTCGTTGAGACGCATTACAGAGATGGCGATGGTAGATTTGTGGTCACTATACCATTAAAGAACATGCAATATATCGGGAGCTCGAGAGAAATTCCCTTACGGCGATTCTTCTATTTAGAAAAGAGGTTAGACAAGGAGCCAGAATTAAGAATGCAATATATTACATTTATGCGTGAATATGAAAAGTTGGGGCACATACAATTAGTTGATGAACAGGCGCCAAGAAGTGAGCTAGTCTATTATATACCGCATCACTGTGTGGTTAAAAAGTTCCGCGTAGTGTTTGATGCGAGCTGTCGTACAAATAAGGGCATATCATTAAATGAAATGCAACTACTAGGTGGGCAATTACAGAGAGGTATATGAAATAATTATGCGATTTAGAAGATACAAGATTGGCCTTAGTGCGGACATAAAAATTATCCTTTAAGAGAATATTGGTTGACTGTGGTTACGTATGGAATGACCTCATCAGCATATAATGCTGTAAGGGCGGTCACTCAGTGTGCGAAGGACGGGCAAGAGAAGTTTCGAGAAGGGGCAAATGCTTTATTAAATGACATGTACATGGACAGGTGCAGATAATATAGAAGGGGCTATTGCGTTGGCAAAACAGATGGAACTTGTTTTGAGTGGGGTTGGATTTAAACTTCGCAAATGGAAGTCGAACAGTAGAGAATTGATGGCAGCAATGCAAGTTTACGGTGAAGAAGACTTCGTTCAATTTGACGATGAAACAACAGTGCTAGGTTTAGTATGGTTGATAACCCCAGATGAGTATGCATTTGTGGTCAAATCTGCAATGGATTGGGGCGAGGTAGATTGCACCATGTGGACAGATTCATTTGTGGTAGTTTTTTGGCTAGAAAAGGTGCCGGGCGGTGTGCTCGTTCCTCTCACAGAGTACAAAAGCAAGTTAGAAGGAATCTTAAAAATATTGTCATATGTGAAACGATTCATAGAAAATGTTAAGGCTAGTTTGATGATGCGAGATAGGAGCAAGAAATTTAGGAAGGGGCGTAGACTAAGGGGCATGAATGTAGAGTTACCTACTAAGCAAGACAAACTGTGGGCAATGGAGTACTTGTTGAAGAAGTCGCAAGAAACGATACGAAATAAGAATGTATTGCCGGAGCATAGTAGTATAGAATCATTGCGTCCGATTTTTGACAAAAGTGGTTTGTTAAGAGTTGGTGGGCGATTAACAGAAGCAGAGCTAGAATATGAAGCAAGACATCAGGCTATTGTAGCTAAAGGTTCTAGATTGGCCTATCTGATTATGCGCATAGACAGACAAAGCATGGCGCGGTGCAAGTAATGACACAGTATATTCGACAGAAATAATGAATTCCTCGTTAAAGGGATGAGCTAAGAAAGTTTTTACGTAAGTGCGTAGTTTGTGTGCGGCATAACTATAAGCTTGAAAGGCAGTTAATGGCAGACTTGCCGGCAGAGAGAGTGCAAGCTGGAAAACCATTTCTACACTGTGGGCTAGATTATGCAGGTCCTTTTAGTGTGCGTATGAGGGTGCGTGATGATTATATATCAAAGAGCAAGTGCTGGGTTCTTATTTTTGTATGCCTGAAAACTCGAGCCATACTCATTGACATGGTGCTAGATTTAACAACACAATCAATTATTGCATCGTATGAAAGATTTATTGCAAGACGTGGGCGATGTGCGAAGATGTTCAGCGATAATGCGACGACATTTGTTGGTGCGAGCAAGATGATCAAGAGGGCGATTGACTACTGAAGGGAGCAAGAGGTGCTAGATCATTTAAGCAAGAAAGGAACTGAATGGCACTTCATGATTCCTGCAGCCCCACATCAGGGTGGAATCTATGAAGGCGCTGTAAAGTCCATGAAGTTCCATTTAACAAGAATTGTGGGCCAGGGAACGCTGGCACATAATCAATTTGCCACGCTGTTGGTTGAGATTGAAGCGATATTGAACTCGAGACCGTTATATCCGTTGTCGGATGATCCAAGTGATATGCAGGCATTGACCCCGGGTCATTTCCTCATCGGGGAGCCGCTGATTTTACCACCTCCGTTTGTGCTAGAGGAGCAGCCAAGAAATGAAGGTACAAAACTTTGGGAGCAAAGACAAGCAATGGTGCGGCATTTTTGGGCTAGATGGCAATCCGACTATCTGAATAGTCTTCAAGAGAGAAAGAAGTGGCGAAGAGAGCAAGAGAATCTTAAGGTTGGTCAACTTGTAGTAGTTAAAGCTGAAAACTTTCCACCTGCGCAGTGGGCGCTTGGTCGAGTGAGCAAGATAGTTATGAGCAAAGATAAGCTAGTAAGATCCGCGGTTGTGGAGACGCAGACGAGTCAACTAACCAGGCCAGTACAGAAAGTGTGCATGTTACCGATTGAGCCAGCAAATGTGGAGCGGAGTTCGAAGTCTAATTAGAATTAAGATTTTATTGTAAATATGTATATTCAAGCGAGTGGAAAACCGTAGGTTTTCGGTTGCACTGTTTCGTGGAGGGACGATGTCACTGTGCGAATGTTCTATTTCGCGCAGGGACAAACGTCACGGCACAAAGAGAAGAAAAAATCAGTTGAAGAAGAAGTGTGCTCGAGAGTGATGGTGCTAGTCTTTCTGTAAGAATTAATAATGTGTTCGAGATGTGTGTGCTGTGGGCAAGAAGTTATAAAGAATAAAGAAGGGTTTTCTGGCTGCGGCCTTTTCCCTTAAAATCATTGTGTTTTGATTATTATTGTCGGGGCATGTAAGTTGGTTATATTTTCATTCAATTATTCCTAACTGTGCGGAACAATCGACATAACCAACAAATTTAAGCTTTACTCCCTTTGCGTCACACTTGCCACTTTTATGTGAATCTTTCTTAAACGCCACCACGTCACAGCCAAAAGTGATCAAATGAGACACTGATGGTGTTCTTCCATACCGCACCTCATAAGGGGCTAAGTTACTCAACTCTGTTGTTGATGTTCTGTTTCGCAGATAAACAGCAATATTAATAGCTTCGCCTCACAAGTACGGTAACATTCTCGAGCCCTTTATCATGCACCGCGCCATTTGCAGTAGAGCTCTATTTGCTTTCTCAGCCACGCCAATCTCCTGTGGTGGATACCCAACCGAAGTTTGGTGCACAATTCCCTTTTTCACTAAAATACTTCTTAACGGTCACATCGGTAAATTTTTTAAAATTGTCAATTCTAACACATTTTATTTTGCGGCCTATCTGTGTCTCCGCGGCTACACAAAAAAGTTTGAATGCGTTAAATGTGTCCGATTTATTTTTAAGAAAATATACATTCAAATAGCGAGAAAAATCATCGACGAAAGTGATTAAATAAAATGCACCACCTAGGGATTATCACGCATGGGTCCAGAAAGATTGACATGCATCATATCCAACGCTTGCTTGGAAAGCACTTTACTATATCCACTACATGGCAAACTGTGCATTTTACAAATGTCACAAGTTATACAATGAAAATTTTGCAAATCTGTCACCTTTAGTCCTCGTACTAGGTTTTTGTTCGCTTACGAACGTAAATCGTTCATGTTCACGTGCCCGAATCTTGTATGCCAGATTGCTAAGTTATTACTTTCAACTAATGTGTTAACGTTATCCACTGCTTTAGTCGCTGTCATTTCAGCAACAAATACACCATCAACTAGTTTCGCTGTTACCATGTTGTCACCTTTTTCTGTCTTCATTATCGCGCCATCCTTCGAGAAGTTTACCGTATGCCCATATTCTATGGCCTTGCCAACCGAAAAGAAATTCGAGGTTAGTTTTGGAACATACCTCACGTTTGTTAATTTAATACTCATAAACTCAGTTTCTACGCACACTGTCCCCGCCGAATAAATCTTTTTTCCAGACGCAAGCATTATGTCTTGCCTCTTTTGCTCAATTTCATTAAAGTAACTCTTATGCATGCACATGTGCGAAGTAGCACCACTATCAAAAATCCATATTTCGCGAATGTTCAGCATTTCCCCATACAAACCGCAAGCCTTTTCATTGACGTTCTTTTTAGGCACAAAAATTTCGCACATAATATTCGACTGAAATTTTTCGTTGCGCTTCGCACCGAATTTTGTATACTTATGGTTGGCCAGAAAACTTTGTTCATCAATCAATGCCACCGATATAACATTTTCACGAATTTCGTTCTCTAGAATTCCAGATACTAATTCGTCGATTATCGGTAAGCTTTCTCTGCCTTCAACACCCGCCAACAATCTTTGCAACTCCTCGGGGAGACTACAAAGCAACAGTAGAGATGCAAAATCGTCAGGCACGATTACACCGAATCCTTTATTAAGTTGATGAACGATTGAACAAAACTCCTTGAGACGCGTCGCGAACTTGCCCATCAAGCTAACTTTAAAGTGTTTAAAGCTCCTGAACAAAACAATTTTTTAAATGTCATTGTCCGTATGATAAATCGAATTTAGTAACCACCAAGATTCCTTTGCGGAACCTTTTACATGAATAAGCTCACTCGGTTTTATACTTAATACAATTGTTTCCAGAGCTTTCAGATCGTTCTTTAACCAAATAGCTTTTGCAAATTTCCCATGAGGACCGTCGCTGAAGACTAAATCCCACAAATTAAATGCAATTTTAAGGCTGTTCATCTGTTTGCACCACTTCGCGTTATTGTCAATGGAACGCTTTTCGATGTTCGTAAATGCGCTCATTTTGTTTGATTTTAAGTCGAATTTCTTGAAAATACTTAAATAAATATGTCTACGAAAACTTGGAGACCATAACCATCGATCGGTTGTGTTGCCTGTATAGGAGTCCGCGATCCGACGTGTTTACGATAAAAGTAGTTCATTTAGACTGTGTGGAGTTAAGAAATGTTAAAGAGATGGTTAACTCTGAAGTGGCTGCAATTGCTTGTGATTTTTGACATAATTTTGCTTTTATTTATGTATAATATTTTTGTTGGAGAACTATACATACGTATACTAAGAACTTTAGTTGGCTCTGGTAAATACATATCTGGAAATATTGCTTTGTGTACGCATATTTGAAGGTACAAAAACAAACAAGGCGCTAAAATTATAGACAAGGAAAGTAGAGAAAAAACAAGATATATGTTAGAGGCATTAATAATCATGCAAAAGAGGGACAAGGCAATAAACAAGAAGGAAGACACGGATGACATTGCTGCTGCTTACATCGCTTGCTTATGATTTTGTTTATTTAGTTTGACGATGTTTACCAATCTTGTTGGTAGTTATTAACTTATATTTTTAATGTGTTATTTATAAAAATTATAATTTAAGATGTAAGTTAAACAAATTTTCTGTGTTTCGTTTTTTGAATTTTTGTTAAATGTTTGGTGTACTATTTATGTGTGTACATATGTTTTCATTTCATGTAATGTTGGAAAATAAGAACAGGACGCCTCTGATGAAGCTAAGAAGATTTAGCGAAACGTTGGGCCGTAAGGTAAAGTAAATTGTTTTTACTTGTACCTACAACATTAGATCAGACCAGCCTACTTATGGAAATATACATAAAAATAAAAAACTGATCGGAATAACTAATGAAATATTCACTGCGGAAGGCCTGCCGACTAGTTATCGTTTTTAGAATTCCAACACTAATAAGAACAAAACTAACACCATAATGAAAGACTTTTACAAACATATGAAATACAAACACGGGAAATATACCTGTATAACACTTAAACACTACAGTAAGCAAAAACAAAAGTTGGCTAAACAAACAGAACAACAGAAATTCTTATTAGAATGCAAAAAGTACCGACTAATTCCTACCCACTTAACAAACGCAACAAAAAACATAATAATAGACACCACATCACAAAAAGTTAAACAGCAAATGGAAAAAGCTAAACAAGGGTTTCTTATGAAAATACTGAACATAGAAATCACACAAACAAACATAAACATCAATACAACCAAGACACTGGCTTTTCATGCACAACAAAAACTTAAACTAATACTTAGTCAGGAAGAGTTCGACGCATTTATAACCAAACAGAAATTCCTAGGTGAAAATATATCAAATGACAAAGGAATAACGCTTAATGCAAAATTAAACAAACTTAAGAGCGAGCAAATGAGAAAACTAGGAATAAACACTAACAACGACTGGTTTATAAACAAGACGAAGATAGATTTTCCCGAAGAAGTAAAGTGGCTTCTCTCTCTTGGGAGAAAATTCACATTACCAACAACAAAGGACAGTTTTTCACCAATCCACATAATAGCAGAAATGGAGCAAGTAATACAAACGCTACGAGACAATAAAGCAAAAGAAATAGAAAGAAACAAATTAAGCAACAGAATTCTACTTTTCAAAAGAAATATAAAACATAACTCGTCCGAAAAATTCATTTTAGAAACTTTTTATAAAACAAAACACTTTTTAAACTTGCACAACAATAACATTATTTTAACTGACGCTGACAAGGGAAATAAAACGGTGGTAATATACAAAGTTGACTACATCAATAAAATAAACAGCCTACAAGAAGACAAAAATACATACAAAACAATAAGAAACGACCCAACAAATAAACTCCAAAGGAAAAACAACAACATTGTTGCCGATCTTCACAAAAACAAATACATATCGACAACCGAAAAGCATTACCTCACTAGCACAACCTCAACTGCGCCTAGACTTTATGGACTCCCAAAAATCCGTAAACCTGATTTTCCTGTGCGCCCGATAGTTTCATCGGTAAGCGTTCCATGCTATAAGCTGTCCAAGTACGTCGGAAAAATCCTGAGGACGCTAGTGTCAGAGGAATATAACATTAAAAATGCATTTAAACTGAAAGACAAATTAGAAAATATTTGTTTACTAGAAGAAGATGTATTGGTGTCCTTTGATGTTGTGTCCTTGTTTGCAAACATACCCACAAGCTTAGCATCAAAAATTATAATAAATAAATGGGACAGAATCAAACAAGAAACTCAGATTCCTAAACACAAATTCCAAGAGATCCTAGAATTCTGTATCAAAGGTTACAACTACTTCACGTACAACAATAACTTATACACACAAACTTTTGGCATGCCTATGGGCAATCCCCTTTCGCCCACAATAGCAGATATTGTCATGGATGATTTACTTGACCATACAATTTTGGAATTAAAAAAACAACAAATTAACATTAAATTTATTGTTAAATACGTGGACGATATATTTGCGAGAATTAAACGTAAGGACACAAAGTACTGACTATAAGCCACCAACAACTCCAATACACTAACATAAAGAAAATAAACGACATACTAAAAGCAAACAACTATCCTGACCACCTGGTACGCAACTTATTAGAAGATAAACTATTACAAATAAACAGTCAACAAAATACAACATTAAACAATATACCAACAAATGCAACCAATCAATATTTCAGCGTCACATACATTCCGAAACTAACCGAAAACATCAACAAAAACATAGACAAAGAACACAACGTCAAGTTAGCTTATAAGTCCAATCGCACATTATCGCGATTGTTTACAAAAGTTAAAAGTCCAATCCCTATCCAACAACAAAGCAATGTAATATACGAGATCGCTTGTAAAGGTACAAAAGACGAAAACTGCAACAAAGTATACATCGGGACAACAAAAAGAACACTAGGAACCCGCCTAGCGGAACATGAAGCAGATATAAAAAAACAAAAACACAGTACGGCACTCCCACATCACATCACAACAACCAGGCACACAGCTGATTTCACAGGCGCTAAAATTATAGACAAGGAAAGTAGAGAAAAAACAAGATACACGTTAGAGGCATTAAGAATCATGCAAAAGAGGGACAAGGCAATAAACAAGAAGGAAGACACGGATGACATTGCTGCTGCTTACATCGCTTGCTTATGATTTTGTGTATTTAGTTTGACGATGTTTACCAATCTTGTTGGTAGTTATTAACTTATATTTTTAATGTGTTATTTATAAAAATTATAATTTAAGATGTAAGTTAAACAAATTTTCTGTTTTTCGTTTTTTAAATTTTTGTTAAATGTTTGGTGTACTATTTATGTGTGTTTTCATTTCATGTAATGTTAAAAAATAAAAACAGGACGCCCCTGATGAAGCTAAGAAGATTTAGCGAAACGTTGGGCCGTAAGGTAAAGTAAATTGTTTTTACTTATACCTACAACATTAGATCAGACAGGCCTACTTATGGAAATATACATAAAAATAACAAACTGATCGGAATAACTAATGAAACAAAAAATTGTTTGTGGCAAATGCATATGTACATGTTTAGTACCTTGCACCCACGACACGTGTTTGAGCCTGGAAAAGCTATTTCAACAGTTAGAGACCATAACGATTTTAATTAAAAACAAGTCAATTAGCAGCATTTCAAAGAGATTCCTTACACATTTATATTTGCACGTATTTAAGTAAGACATGTCGGCTTGCGTTTCAAATTTCTTACGTGTGTGAATGCTCCGTCGCACACTGGGGCAAAATGCTCTCATAACTGCCATTCAAAAATTTTATTTTTATTTTATTTAATCTATAGCTTTTTTTAGACATGTGTTTTTAAGAAGGATTAAAACGGATATAGTTTAATGCCATGGCAAAGAATTTAGCTTTATTATAAAGATAGGGGTTTGCCATTATTTTCTTTTTTGTTGTTGTTGAAGTTTCGGATAGGGTAGGAATCTATTGAATTTTGGAACGATTTTCCAAAAACGACACTGAATGTGGTAGAACGCCGAAACCGGGTTGTCTTAAAACCAAACTTGACAAGGGATGACGGAAAATTGTTCCGAAATTCAATAGATTCCTACCCTATCCGAAACTTTAACAACAACAAAAAAAAAATGATGTTTTAAAAATGATTTCGGGCAAGTGACCGCCGCAGCTAGATCGATTAAGATCCTGCCGAGAGTGTAAATTTTCGGCCACTTTTTGCAGCAATTGGGGCCGAATGTCAGCAATAACGCGCCGAATATTCTCTTCCAAGGCGTCTTCAAATGGCAAACCAAACTGGGTATAAATCAAGTACCAGCTGTCAAAAAGACCAAAACCGAAAAAAGGATTGTCTCATTGAAAACCACACGTCTAAAGAAACGCCCTATATTTAAATTAGAAACTTAAATACTTAGTAAGCGCTATCTGTGGTCGAGTTGGTAGCTGTGCGTGCTATAACGCGATATGCCTGTGAGTTCGAGGTTCGAATCTCAGTCAGGGAAAGCAAATCATAGAAAAAGTTTTTTCTAACAGCGGTCACCCCTCAGCAGGCAATGGCAAACCTCTGAGGGTATTTCTGCCATAAAAAAGCTTCTCATAAAATACATCTGCCGTTCGGAGTCGGCACAAAACAGTAGGTCCCTCCATTTGTGGTATAAGGAAAGACGCACACCATAAATGGTGGGAGAAGCTAGGCCAAACACTGACCTAAATATATAGTGTAATCGCCAAAATTATTGTATTATAAGCGCTATCTGTTGAGGCCATCGACTAGTACGATAAAAAAAACTGTCAGATCTTTTAAAGTTTATCTAATCTTCATAGACTTCTCCACCAATGGAAATAAAACAATTTAGTTGAAGATCATTACTACTAACGGGCCTGTTTGGCACTTATAACAAAACTTAAGTTACCGGTAACGATAATTTGTGGCAAATCTCGCACCTTATTTGCAGTATGCAGTATGAGAGGGAACTCCAGTTTTCTTTTGCAACGTGTGAGGTGTTATACTTGACGTGCAGTTTAAAAGTGGCCAATGGTATGCCTAGCATGTCCTTTTACGGAAGGATAAGGGGGGTAGTCGTACCTATCCTTGCCAATTTATCCGCTTTGCAATTGCTCTCAATACCGCGGCGTTCCGACACCTATGTATGTATATGAGTTGAATTCTTTAATACAGAGCCATCTCGTTAAGAGGCCTGCGGCATTCAGTGAAAGACTTTGTATTGTCTAAGCATGATCTTCGAGCTTTCAAGGCAGCTTGTTTGTCATAGAAGACCTGTTTGCCCTTATTGATATTTTTGATGAGGTGCTCAGTAGCCTCCTGGATGGCCAGCACTTCCGCTTGGTACACGCTATAGTGATCTGGGAGTCGGAATGATATTTCCTGTTTCAGCTCTGTGAGAAAAACACTCTTCCTCCGACCATCCTGATGTGGTCCGACGTACCAGTCCTGTCGGGTTGGAATGATGACTTTGTAGTTGTTTGTGAAGGTAACAAAGGCTGAATAGTTGTCGGTATGTGTACTTATGTAATTGTACGAGGCCATCCTCACCAGGATTTCTGAGTCCAGACGCCTGCTTCTATGTGCTTTGGATCCTCTTGAGTGATTACGACAGGAGGAAATCGCATTTAGGAGCAGGTATAAAATCGCATTTAGAGCCTCAATGGATGAGGACCATAATGCTCCACTTATATACAGCTCGCGCTTCTTTGTACTGTTCGCAGTTGTTTAAGCGCTGTTGACCCATTGAACAAACAAGGCGTGTATAAACTGACCTGTGAGTGTCAATATAGCTACATAAATATATAGGACGTACAGTAAGAACAAGGTTTCGTGAACACATAAGGGACTACAACAAAAGGATCCGAAAACCCAAGGCAATACTTGAATTTAATTTTGCAAACCATTTGAGAAAACCGTCAAGGTACTGCACGTACAACAAAAAGAGATGGCGCTAAATGCTCTTGAAAACATGGAAATATATAAACAAAAAAGATTTGATGGGAGGATAATAAACGAACAAATTAACAACAACTCTGATGCGATATTTGCACCATTAAGGCTTGTTTACAAAAAAAACAAAACAAAGGCGTAGGTAAAATAACAGATACCAACATACAAAACAAACCTGCAATACCCAAACGGACTAAAATTACTGGATATCTATGTATCTGTTCTTACCGCGAAGGCAGATTCGAGATAAAATATACCCTTTTAGACTCTAACCGCGCCAGACTTCAGACAATCGCTTTTTTACAAGTGAAAAGCGCCGTTGTGACTTTCCATATTAGTTTCATACTATGGAATCCATAATGTTGTCTTTCCAGATACTTTGCATTACTTTTAAGATTCAAGCTAAGCGAGTGTAAGAGTAGGTATTTTAACCGCCGGAGGTACTAGTTCAGTTTTTGCTAGACTCACTTCAACGCTACAGTCTTTAGTCCAGGTGACAAGTGAGATGGGAGCAGTATCTATGAGATCGCATAACATCTAAGGAAATTTACCCCGCACGGCTACTGGAACGTCGCGTCAGTGTACGCGATCACCTCGTATTGAACTCTCCGTACTTGAAGTGGAGATATAACTCCTCCTTTGGGTAGTGCTTCTATTCACGGACCTGCGAACCAGTTCCTAGCTGACCACCCTGCTGGTGAGTATTTGGTGTATGAGCCAAACTAGAGAGTTATTCATTCGCAGCTCCGTCAGAGTCGAGGTAATCGGAAAATAACTTTTTTATTTAAAAAAATAATATTTGTATATTAATATATGTATCCATTTTTAAATGAAATAATTTATCTACATGTACACATATGGTCAAAATGATAAGTACATTCCATTAGAATTCGTTCATGGTCCAGGTTTAGGAGTGTGATGCAGCAAATAAATGCAACTTTGGTTTAATTTTAATAATTTCCATTCATATCTTCAAAAGCCATTTCGGCTGATATTGGCAATGTAATTTCCTCGCGACTGGTTCGACGACGGCTGCAAAGGGCAAATTTACTTGGCCGAATAGCTAGAAGAATTCCTTTATTGCGACAAAAAAATTTGAAGATGAGAGTATAATTTGCAAATAATCTTTGAAATTGGTCTGGACCAGGGGGTAAAAAAAAGTGGCGTATTATTTTGTGGAGTGACGAAACCAAAATTAATTTGTTTGGCAATGATGCTCGCCGAAATGTTTGACGTCCTATAGGGAACGAATTTCACGAACGCTTTACAAAAAAAAACTGTTAAAGACGGCGCCGGTAACATTATGGTCTGGGGCTGCTTTCGTCAACTAATCTATAGAATTGCGGACACTATGAATAGAGTCCAATATAGAGATATCTTGGAAAAAACGATGTTACCATATGCTGACGAAAACTATCCACTATTATGGAAATTTTAACAGGATAACGATCCTCAACATACCTCAAAATTGGTAAAGGATTGGTTTCAGGATAACAAAATGGTTTGCCTTAGCTGGCCTAGTCAATCCTCCGATCAAAATCTTTTCAAAAAAAAGACAAATTATGGAATTTTGTGCAAAAAACCTGGACGAAATTCCAGTTAACATCTGCCGCAAACCTATTTCCAATATGCCGAAAAGAATTACAGAAGTACTTCAAAATAAGGGCGGATATACCGGTTATTGATAAAATATTTCAAAAAGATACCAAATGGTTAGCGTGAATTGAAATTATAGGCTTTTTGTATTAACACATATGTGATGTACTTATTATTTTGTCCAGTTAATTAAAAAGTTTTTAAGCTAATTTCCAAAAATTAAAATAAATTTAATTGTTTCAATTGCTAAATCTTTTATTTATGTAATTTGAGTTGACGTAACTTATGTAATTTAGATATATTTTACCCGTACCTTAAATAAAAATGAATTTATCAGTCATTAAAATATTTATAAATGTTATTTACACGGCCGTGTATACGGAATATACGCAACGGTGTAAAGATTAATAGAAAAAAGAAGAAATGAACGATTGATTTGGTATTAGCAAATAATTGAATTTATTCAATTTAAATCGTTATAAATTGGAATATCTGTGATTATGTGGTAGTATGAAAATGTAGAAATTACCTCCGTGGTGGCTGCTGTGTCTCTCGTCTTCGGAAAAGAAGTGAAGTGTCGGACAGTGCCCTTTCGTTAACTTTCCCCTTAACTAAGTGCACCGTTTGGCGGCAAGTACCGGCATTCCGAAATGTGCAAATTGCTCTGTGGGTATGTGTTGTATGTGTGTGTGTGTGCGCGCATGCGAACCATTTACTAGGGTTGCGCGCCCGGAGGAGGGTGGCGATGATATTTAGGCCGGAAGCCTAAGCATACCGGCCCCCTTGCTGTCAGCAAATTTTCAGAAGGATGCGCGATGAGCCACCACGCTCACGTGCGGGAATATAGTCCTGTGCAGTAAACTTAAAAGGTAAGATAAGGACGTGGTTATATGTGAATTTCAGTGCTGTTCAAATGACTTACAATTAATATAGTATATAATGGGGTTTTTTTTGTTTATTAAATAAATTTTGGTATATATACAAAGGTAATGGTACAACAAGAAAAACATTCTCAACGTTGGTGAGCACCGGAGACCATCAGACCGAATATTGTGGCCTGTGTAAGGAGACCGCCGACTGTCGTAGGAGGGTGGTCGCTCAGCATAATCCGGGGGACCACATCGCACCTCAGGGTTAGTCTCACGGGTGTGGACTTGAAGAAATGCGGGTCCGCAAGCCGCATTAGCCTGAATGGGATCGCCACCTTTGGGTCCAGTGTTTCTCGCGGAACGATGCGGCTTTAATATATGGCAACGGTCGCCTGCGTCATAATTCTTTCCGCTACGCCATGTCTTCCCCGGAGAATCAGTGCGCACGTCGCTCCACGCTCTGTTGTGGTGCGCTCGAGTCGGAGGGTTCGTGTCAGTTCATCGTCTATTATCGTGGACGACGCACAGGGATCGACCAGCGGCCGAACCAGATGGAGGCGCCCCCCTGCCTCTATTTTTGCCACCACAGTTGGTGCCACGGCTTCAGAAAACCTCGTTAGGGGGGAAGTGTTGGAGCCGGTGAGCCGCCTGGTTCGGAAGCTGGCTGGTTGGCCGAGTCGCCTCAGTATAGCCTCACGAGGGACTATTGCATCGTGGCGCGTTGTGCGATGGAGTATTCGGAAAGGACGTGTTCCCGAGCCACCCATACGTTGGTGGTGTTCGCGTGTTGACAGTCAGAAAGGACGGGTTTCCGAGCTGCCCTCAGTGTTTCGATCACGCCGCTGAGCAGTCGGTCTGAATGGACGTGATCCAGAGCCGCGTTGCTTTGACGGTCGGAAAGGACGGGTCTCCGAGCCGCCTGCGTGCTTTTCGTGTTGCAGTTTCGGACGCAATCTCCTTGGTCTGGATAGTTCCGTACTTATTGGCTGCGCAGCTTCCTCGGTTCCTTCCGTTTCCAGCCTCTCCGCCTCCTCCACTTGCTGCGCCCAGGACAACGTCTGCTCAGTGAGTTCGAGTGACAATACCTCGTCCATTTCCGGTTGCGTTGCGGAGCTTGGCGGTCGGCGAGCACCTTCCTCGTCGAGATGCAGAGTGTTGTGATGCTTTTCGTGGCATCTGAAGCACCGCCCCTGGCTGCCGCATATTTCCCGGCGATGAAACGGGGATAAGCAGTTGGTGCAGTACCGGTGGAGGATGACCACTCGCAGTCTCTCTTCCGCTGATTTCTTCCGATATATCGGACAGAACCGTAAGCCGTGGTTCTTGTCGCAGAGTCGAGATGCGGCCGTGGTCTTCCTGCTTGTTTCGCGTTACGGTGAAACGGCCTCACCTTTCTAAAAAAAGGATATTATTGTTATCTGTCTCTAACTTTCTTTTCGTTATTGGGTGGCGAGTAGTGGCTGATATGCTCCTAACTTTTCCCTTGCAATTGGTTAAGAAGTTGCAATGGAATGCTAAAACTGGTAGAGAGCTGGGTACTATAATGCGAAACCTCGTCAGTGTAGGCTTCTTATAAGGTTTCGCCGAGTTCGAGGTGAATGTCTTCAGGGCTGCATTTTTGTCATTGGCCCTTTCAAGGCCGGCCCCACAAGGTCGGACAAATTTTTTTTTTTAGTAGATTTCTAGGTTTCTGCTGATTGCCGGCGTGCTATGTAAAACGTGCGGAATGTGTGCTAGTGTATCGGAAATACACAGATAAGGTATGACAACGCTGTGTGAGTGGTTTTCACCACCCACTTAACCAGTGTCCTAACTGTTTAGCGGTCATTCGGTATATATACACAGCACGCAGTTGGAGACGGACTAAGCTATGGAGGATCCAAAATCGTAGGTAGTAATTTACTTATTGCATGCTTATTTGTATTTTATTCGCTTATTATTATTTTATTTATTTTATTTTATTTTATTTTTATTTTTATTTTCTCAGGAGTCGATGGGGATTTGAAGTCCACCCCGGTAAAGGAACGCGTGACCATGCGCGTAATTGTTGATCCCCGGGGCATTGGGATGCGTAGGGTGGAGGTCCAGCCCTTTGTGCCCACCGTGGGTAAATAAAGTTGGGATTTGTATTTTACAATCCTTGTGAATAGAATATTTGGAATTTTGGTATAGTTGGAAATTGATACCATTGTAGTAAGTGAAATGAAAAATTGAATTGAATTGAATGTGGTTAATAACTTCTTATACTGAATTAAAAATAATTGAAAAATTCATTTATTCATTGTTTTTTATGGTAAGTGAGATTTTCGAATCGTCTCCATGAACATCCCTAGTTGGTTGCTGTCCAATATGAGTGGTGACTTTGTCTGCCACCATAGCCTGCAACCCGAAAAATTTACGATATTAGCCGTTTGGGTTCTATACTTGGCTAAGCTGGGTCCTTACCACTTTATACAGGCATTAATATTTTCATCAAATTACTTTTACACACAGGTTGGTGCGTCAGAAATTATTTTGCTTTCACCTGGATATTTGTATTTTGATATGTATTTTTGCTTTGATGTTGGGTGGAACATACAAAGAGTTGAATAAATTTGAAAGTTTTTTACTACGTTAAATAGTCTCGTGTGGCAACACTGTGGGTGCTTATTCAACACACCATGGTCTGCCATTTTCCTGAATTGACTCAACTGTCATTCAGCAAAAATTAGCACCAGCACGAGGCAGTGTAAAATGGATCTTCTTACGCAATAATTGGTAAGGTACAATAATTAACGGTAGAGTATGTAGCAATTGGGGTTATTTCATGTGTATTTTATTAATTACTTCCATTTTTCAGAAATAACGCCATATTCTGCTTGCCGCCCGTTTGCCAGCGCAAAATATGTGTACTACGTGCACATATGTATGCGAAACACAACGCGGCCCCTGCGCTTGAGCAGTTCACTGAGGACTATGTTTTTCCATATATTTTTATCGGGAAAACTTTTCAACTTTAACGCTACTTTGCTTGTTCTTCGTTATCAATTCACTAACTTGCCGGTCGACAACACAATTGAAGACAATTCAGTGATTGAGAGAAAAGGCTAGAAAGGCTGACAAGAAAGCGCCACAGATTCCTGCTAGGGCATTTAACGACCACAATTGGAATCCGAACCGCGTGATATTATGGCTCCGCTCACAAATTAACGCGCGTCAACATAAGCACTTAAACGCGTTGATGAGTTTTAGTTTCATAAACATTTTTTTTTTTTTTAATTTATTCGGTCTCAGGTCTTAAGCGTCGTAAATTATGAGCAACATAAAACACCACAGCGGCCATGCGGTATACTGACCATTATTTCGTAACGGCTCTTATATATTGTATTCTCATGGCGACCCTTATTTTATTTGTAAATGGTCTTTCAGCTGAGCGAATCATCCAGGCTTTCTTGTGTTTCTGTTTGGTGTTCGTGCGCTATATCAAATGCGAATTTTTTATTGATTATATTCAACGAAGAAAATTGAAAGCACCAAGAAATTCATACTCATAAGGTTGTTCGATAAAACAATTTATAGGAGACTTGAAATGTTTTATATTTCGAATGTTAATATGAAGGACGAACCCGCGACCACCATGTGCCCCTCATGCACCCAACAGTTTCACGTGCGGATCGATGCTAATACTGCCAGAAGACACTGCGCAGCCCCTAAGAGTTGCATGAGTTGGTATGCCAGTACGTGGGTGATTGGCGTTGCGACGCGTATAACCTATGTCTTGATTTGTCAATTTCCAATTGCGTAAGTCACTAAAACTTTTACATTTTCAGATGGGGTGGATGTTAACTCAGTACTGGTACGATATGGTATCTGCCGTTTTCAAGGTCCGTGGTGAAGATGGACGCCCTTTACTAGTGGCGGAGGGTAATGGAAGGCGTAAGTCACACCTTGGAATTTGGGGTGAGTTTGTTTTATGGTTACCTTTTAGATAGAAGGGGGTATATTGTAATTCTGGGGCCACTTCGGGCTTTGCCCTACGGTTAGGGTTTGTGCGATAAATTGGGTGAAGGATCTGACGATGGTCGGTTTTATGTCACCAGATCGACCTGAGGTTGACCGGGCGAAGAACCATCAAACATTTTTTTTTTTTGTTTTTGTTTTTTGTTTTTGAGGGGTTAGGCAGATTTAGTCTGCTTTTTCTGTTCTGTTTTCACTGCCGTGTGGGAGCAGGACCAATTTTGAAATGGGTCTTGTAATCTCCCCTCTTTCTGTCACAACATCTGCCACTTTGACCTGTTTGTCGGAACCGGGGTATAATTTCGTGACTCGTCCCAGTCTCCATTCATTAGGTGGTAGATTCTCTTCCTTGATCACAACAAGATCTCCTGATTACAGATTCCTATGTGGTTGCTTCCATTTTATGCGTTTTTGCATCTCATTCAGGTATTCTGACTTCCATCTTCTGCAAAATAATTGATGGAGGGCCTTGAGCTTTCCCATCGATTTATTACAGAGGCAGGGGTTTCGTGGGTGTCAGGCTCGGGTGGAGCTAATACATGTACCCGCACTAAAAAGTGACCTGGGGTAAGCGGCTCCAGGTCGGATGGGTTATTCGAGGCGGGACTTATTGGGCGTGAGTTGAGGCACGATTCAACTCGTCATAGGAAAGTCATAAACTCTTCTAACGTATATTTTGTATTCGAGGCGATTATCTTGAAATGGTTTTTAAAACTTTTTACCCCGGCCTCCCACAATCCTCCCATGTGTGGAGCTGCCGCCGGTATGAAATGCCAGGAAATAAATTGGTGCGAATACTTCGATAGGGTGCTACTGCGTGCTTCAGCCATGAAGGCTTTGGCTTCGGATCGTAAAGATCGAGAAGCTCCGACAAAGCTAGTGCCATTGTCGGAATAAACGTTTTGCGGACAACCTCGTCTTGCAGTAAAACGGGCAGATGCAGCCAAGAAAGACGCGGTACTGAGGTCGGTGGTAGCTTCGAGGTGTATGGCTTTGGTGGTGAAACATACAAATAAGCAGACATACCCTTTTGAAATTCGGCATCCTCTACCGCGAAAGCTCTTAATATCAAAGGGTCCTGCGAAGTCTACACCGCTATTTGTGAAGGCCCGGGAGAAGGTGGTGCGTTCCTGGAGTAAGATGCCCATAATTTGCGTTTGAGTGCGTTTTTTATGAATGGTGCATACCTCACAATTATGAATGACAGATCGGCTCATGTTCTTTACCCGTGGGATTCAATACTGTGTTCGGATTATGCGTAGCATGAGCTGATTTTCTCCATGAAGGGAAATTCGATGAATAAACTGAACTATGAGTCGGGACACCCTGCAATCATACGGTAATATGATGGGGTGTCGTTTATTATACGCCAAGTCCAACGAAGCACCTAAACGGCCTCCGATCCTCATAATATCAGCTGAACCGATGAAAGGGTTGAGAGGCAAAATTTCACTTTTCGCTCCGATCGACTTATCAGATTTAAGACTCTTATACTCCTTTAAGTAATATTGCTTTTGAGAAAGGCTTATTAAGCGTTGAGTCGTTGCTTTAATTTCTTCGGATGAAATGAGGCAAGACTTTGCTTGAAATGAAGATTTTGTTGTTGAGTATGTTCTTTGAAAGAATCTCAGAATGTATGAGATAATTTGCAAAGCCCTAGGGAGATCTGAAAATCAGTCGAGAAAACTGTTAATGTTGTTTGTATGTGCGGCAACAGTGTGAACCTGTATTCTTTTCTCTTCAATGACTGTGTTATAAATCTCTTCTTGTACTGGCCATTGGGAATTGTCTTCTTGCAGCCAAGGAGGTCCCTGCCACCACAAGGCATTGTCGATCATTTCGCTAGCTAATAATCATCTGCTTGCTAAATCGGCAGGATTCGACGCAGAATCCACATGACGCCAGGTTTTGTTTCCAACCTTTTCTATTATTTTTGTTATTCGGTGTGCCACAAAGGTTGCCCAAGAGCAGAGTGGTTTCCGAATCCAGGCCAGCACAATTGTTGAGTCAGTCCAAAGATTGATCATTAAATGGCTAAGGTTGAGATTGTCGGTGACCGCTTCGACAATGTCCGCTAATAGGACTGCACCACACATTTCTAATCTAGGCAAGGATATTGTTTTTACTGGGGCTACTCTTGTTTTTGCCATGAGTAAGTTGACGAACACTTTTTTGGCAGTCTTAACCCGTAAGTAAATAGTTGCTCCATATGCCTTTTCTGATGCATCGCTAAACCCATGTATCTCGGCCTCTTCCGTTGGCGCGAATTGGACCCATCTTGGTATGCGGATGTTGTTGATTTCTGTATAATCACGCACAAATGCTAGCCATCGATCCAAAGTGGTTGACGATACTTCTTCATCCCAGCCTTTTTTTTCAGACCTTATATTTTGCATGATAATTTTTGCAATAATGATTATGGGTGCGAGCCAACCTAGAGGATCGAAAAGTTTGGCAATAGCGGAAAGTATTGTTCTTTTTGTGATTTTGTTCTGGTCCTCAATTGGCTTAGCGTTGAAATAGAAATAATCGGCATGGGCGTTCCATCTAATGCCAAGTGCCTTTACCGTGCTTCTATCCTCAAACTCCAAGAAATCGCCGGTCAGCAGGTGTTCCTTAGGTATGCCTTGTAGTATTTCGCTACAGTTTGAGGTCCATTTCCTTAATGGGAAACCAGCTGATTGTAATACGTGCGTTATCTCGTCTCTCGCTGTTATGGCAGCATCTATACTGTGTTCACCGGCGAGGACGTCATCGACGTACATACATCGCTTAAGAATGGTCGATGCTCGTGGGTGGGATGTTTCCACGTCGTCGGCCAATTGATGTAATGTCCTTATCGCTAGGAATGGGGCGCAGTTGATACCAAAGGTCACGGTTTTTAATTCATATAAACTGATTGGATCCTGAGGATTGTTTCTGAAAACTATGCGTTGATACTTTACTTGGTCTTCGTTTATCAGAATTTGCCGATACATTTTCTCGATATCACTATTGAAAACGTACTTAAACAATCTTCAACGTAGGATCAGTATTGTAAGGTCGGCTTGTAAAACTGGACCTGGAAGGAGGACATCGTTCAGACTCACGCCGTTTGCGGTAGAACACGAGGCATTGAACACCACTCGGACCTTTGTTGAGACACTTTCTTCTTTCAGGACTGCATGGTGTGGTAGGAAGTAACAACCCTGTTGTATTCCGTTTGTAGTACAGGTCTCTTTGCTAGTCGTGTCTCATTCCGGTAGAACTGAGAACATGCACTTTTTAAGGAAGGCCCGAGGGAGACATGATTCGGAAAATCCGGTCGAAACGGTAGGGATACAACGTATTTTCCGTCAGAATCTCGTTAAGTTGTTATTTTGAAGAGCTTTTCACAATAAGCGTCTTCTTCGCTTGCCTTCCGCTTTTTAGGAATCTCCTCTAATTCCCAGAAAGCCGCTAACTGCTTATCCACTGAAACTTCGTTGAAAAAGGAGACGATATTGGTGGAAGAACTCGTAGTTTCTGCATTGCCGGTAATTATCCAACCAAACACGGTTTCTTGGGCAATAAGTGTATTAAGCACATTTTTTCTTAAGCAATTTAGAATAATTTGGGGATAAACGTCTCCGCCCAGGATAAGGTCAACTGGTTCGTTGACGAAGAACCTCTTATCCGCCAATACCAAGTCTGGGAATGCCTGCCTCGTCATGGCGCTTACTTGGCAAGTTGGCAGATTCCCAGTTAGCTGTGGTAGAACAAGAACCACTGTTTCGATATTGACTAGTGGGTCTGTGACTGACCACAGTTGTATTGCGCACGCTTCTTTAACTTGCGCAGAGTTAGTATTGTTGATTCCAGACACTTGAGCACAGAACCGCTGTGACGGAATGTTAATTCTGCGCTTAAGCTTTTCGGTAATGAATGAACACTCAGAACCCGAATCAATGAGTGCTCTAGCACAAAAATTGGTGCCATTATAAAATATGTTGACACGTGCCGTACCTAATAGCACTCCCACATTTGTGTTTGCGTAGCAAGAGTTAACGTTTTTTACAGCTTTATCATTATTATTCGTAGATTCTCGTCTCCATTGTGCTTGCCTTGAAGTGGAAGGTATGTCATCTTGGGGGTTCGGAGTTCCCCTCTGAGCTGTTGCTTTGGGCTGGAATGATTGCACATGGAGCAGTGTGTGATGTCGCGAGTGACATGTACTGCAATTGAAGGAGCTTGTGCATCTTGACACCGTGTGTCCAAAGGATAAGCAATTCAAGCAACCATTATTGCTCTTGACATACTCTATTTTTTGAGTCGTGGTTAGTTGTCGGAATCTTTGACAATTTCGCAATTTGTGGTCATTACTTTGGCAAATTTTACATGAATGTTGCTTAACGTTCGTTGGATAAGCGCCAAATCTTTTTGGAGGAATGTCCGTGTTTTGTCGCAGGCTTTGTGGCTTCGGTGCCTGTGAAATTTTACTCGCTCTCAAGCCTGACACTGTTTCCAACGTCTGAAAACGATTTGAGAGGAATCGATCCATATCCCCCCATTTTGATATTTCGGTTTTGTTTTCAATGGATTGTTCCCATAGTGCCAGCGTGCATTCTGGCAGTTTTGTTGAGCACAAGTATGTAATGATTGCATCCCAATTGGAGATGTCAATTTGATGACACTGAAGTGATGAGATGCAATTATTTACATCGCGTTGCAACTTTTTGATAGAGCTACCGCATTCGCTCTCAACTGACTTTAGGCTAAATAGAAGCTTTAGTTGCGTGTTGACTAGTATACGTTTGTTTTCGTATCTGTCACTGAGTTTTTCCAGGCTTCCTTCGTTTGTCAATGGGCACCTTTGCACAACTTCTTTCGCTTCCCCTTGGGTTTTTTGGTTGAGATGAAATAATTTTGCAACCGGGGTAAGACGTTTGTTTATTATGTATATAGCCGTGAACAGATCTCGGAAGGAAGGCCATGAGAGATAATCTCCCCTAAAGATGTCTGTATCGCATGGAGGCAAATGAATATTGTGCTCGCGAGCAGGTTTGTCTTCATTGACCTTTTCCGATTTGGTAACTTTTTCGGAAAGTTCGGCCATGGTAGTCTGGCAGCGAACAAAACTATAATAACTCATTTTATATTTTTTCTTTATTGCTATGAGGTCTTTTGAAGATAGCTGTGTTGAACCAACGAGTTCGTCATAAGCTACCTTAGTTTTTCCCCATAAAGCTTTGAGTTCGTCTTGCTCAATTGCAATTGAGTGTTTTGTATGTTCAGTTGCATCAGCGCTGTTGTAGTCAGTTTCGAATTCTGCTACTGAGTCTGCCAAACGAATGAAAGTTTCCATTTTTAGCGTTTCTGTTGCTATGACAGTAGTTGAAAAAGCTTTCTAGAAAAGGTTTATTGTATCTATCGAAATCTCTGCCAAAAAAAAGTAGCCTAGTCACTCCAGCAAAATAACACAAACGCCTCGTTAATAAATCACAACTTGGTTTTGTGTATGCAAGAATGTGCATATAAAATGTAATAGTATATTTATTAATTCAATTGTATATAAATATATTGTTAATATGTATTACTCTCTCTAGTTCACTCGCCACCCAACGACCGTTGATTTCAAGGGTATATAGTAAATTGTTACATACGCGTATATGGAATATACGAAAACAATATTTGCCCGGCCGCGTATACGGAATATACGCAACAGTGCAATGTTTTACAATATTTATCCAAACAATATTTGCACGGCCGCGTATACGGAATATACGCAACAGTGTAAAGGTTTATACAAATTCTCAAACTCAAAGTTTTTTTTTTTTTTGACAATGTAATAAGTGATTGTGTCGCCGCAAGTTTGAAAAAGAAGAAGCAGTGTGCAAGGTGATATTCAAGGTTATGTGCAAAATGAACACTTACAAAATAAAGTGATTTAGACACTTCAACCGCTTCACGTAACAATTAATAAGTGCAAGATAAACTCTTTCGATATCGAATTAAATGCCATGCCCTTGGAAAGTGAGTAGATTCGTTTAAAATTCGATCATTTGATGGAATCAGCAATGAAACAACAACACAGTGCGCGAAGTGATAAATAATATATGTGAACGTGCATATATTGTGCAAACCGGTGATTTGTGAACATTGTTTGGAAAAGTCTTACACAAAATCAATGTTCGCGCGTAAATTCTTACTAAATTAAACAATATTATGTGTGAAAACGCGGGGAAGTTCGCGCGTAAATTCTTACTAAATTAAACAATATTATGTGTGAAAACGCGGATTTATTGTGGAACAAAAGAAAATTTATTAATATTAATGTGCGCGCCTCAAAATGTGTCTTCACTGAGTATTTTTCTTCACTCTTGCATTTGCGTTACATACAAAAAACAAACGGAGTAGCACTGAAATTCAAACCACGTACCTTGTGCTTATAAAAATCTGGAATGATTGCAGTGCTGATTTGTTTTAAATTTGTTTCTCTGTCCGGTGCGGATGCAAGTGTTGTGATGTGCTGGTGACTCGTTTGTCTTAAGCTTCTAGCTTCGATATGGATACCAAGTGCTGGATTAATTTCCTTGGGATATTGTGCGGTGTAAACTCGCTGATGAATTGATAGCTGATATGTTTTGAGATAGTGGACTGTATTATTCTCACGGCTCCGATAGGACCAATATTTACACGGCCGCGTAAATATTTATAGAAAAAAGAAGAAATGAACGATTGATTTGGTATTAGCAAATAATTGAATTTATTCAATTTAAATCGTTATAAATTTGAATATGTGTGATTATGTGGTAGTATGAAAATGTAGAAATTACCTCCGTAGTGGCGTGGTGGCTGCTGTGTCTCTCGTCTTCGGAAAAGAAGTGAAGTGTCGGACAGTGCCCTTTCGTAAACTTTCCCCTTAACTAAGTGCACCGTTTGGCGGCAAGTACCGGCATTCCGAAATGTGCAAATTGCTGTGTGTGTATATGTGGGGGTTATTTTTTTTTTTCACGAGGAGGAAGCATCGAAAGCCTAACCGTCACCGGTTTGTCAGTGTGGGACTTTAACCCGAACTAAACCTCCTACTGTCTGAGTACCATTCCCCCGGTACTACCGTCAAGTATTTCGTCGGGAGATGGTTTGAGCTTACGCTCAACGTTCGTGAAAGTCCGGATAACGTTTGTAGCAAGTTGCGTCAACTTGAACCACCCTCTGTACTGTTGCTTGTTGCATCTTCGTGGGGATTTAAATTGCCCCTTTTTGCTTTCAAGCAATTTTTTTTTTTTTGTAAATTATTATTGCTTCTACTGGGTTTCGGAACGGGTCGACTTATGTGGACTAATTTCTAGTTTCGTTTTCCTTCCTGCCTTTTATCTTGCAAATTTGACACTATTGTATAAACCTTATGCCCTTCAATCATACACGTCGGTCGGAACGGACGGGGTTCGGAGCCGCTCAGTTTTTCTTTTGTCTTCCTCTTGTCTTGTTTTTTATGCTTTCTGGTATTTCAACTATTATACGAGTACATAATGTTTTTCATAAAATTGAACGTTCATTAGTTACCTTGCCCACCGGTCGGAACGGACGAGGTTCCGAGCCGCTCGGTTATTCTGTTGACTTCATCTCTTCTGGTGTTTCATAGTTTCTGCTTGTTTAACTGCTTTGCAGCGGTTGGAACGGACTGGGTTCCGAGACGCCTACTCACTTGGTTCGCTTTTTGCTGCTTTGTATGAACCTTACTGAAAAACATTAATTTTAGCCAAAAGTTTAACTGCCTAGTATACATATACTATATACATATATATATATATATGTATATTCAAACATCTCGAAAGTAGTATATTGTGCACTAACCTTTCTTGGTAGCCGGAAAGGACGAGATTCCGGGCCACCCGGCCGATTCAATCCGTCTTGGGCTGTACGTTGAGATCCGTATTTAGAGCCACACTGCTTAGATGCTACTGTCACCGAACTTTTTGATGCAAGCAGTCGGAACGGACTAGATTCCGAGCCGCCAACTCGACGAGTCCATCGATCGTTAAGAAACTATGTATTTCTGCGGAGTCGTTCCGCCTGACGTAGTTTTGATATTATAATACTTGCCATGTTGCAGACGGCGGACCAGTTTTTGGTCGATTCGAGCATTATATCAATCAAGTTTTCTACTTTAGCCAGTCTCCCCACCTGTGAGTTTAGGTAATTTCTTTGTTCTTCAAAATATGTGCAGGCAGAAAAGCAGTGTTCAGCATCTTGGATATCATCGCCTGCGCAGAGAGTGCAGTACGGATCATCATCGATCTTGAATCTATAAAAGTAGGATTTAAAACAGCCATGCCCCGTAAGCATTTGGGTTAACTGGAAGTTTACTTCTCCATGTTTCCTGCTTAACCATTTTTCTACTGAAGGTATGAGACGGTGTGTCCAGCGACCTTTATCTGTCTGGTCCCAACGGCATTGCCAATGTTGCCAGCAGATCTTGACTTCTTCTTCGCGATTCGCCTTCTTTACGGATCTTGCCAATGTCTGCGTCGCCAGAATATCTATGGGACATAGGCCAGCAAAAACCAACGCAGCCCGCGCTGCCCGCATGCCCGAT
The DNA here is from genome assembly GCA_963971545.1 of Philophylla caesio. Classification (NCBI taxonomy): domain Eukaryota; kingdom Metazoa; phylum Arthropoda; class Insecta; order Diptera; family Tephritidae; genus Philophylla; species Philophylla caesio. The sequence goes on from OZ020605.1 coordinate 12,760,133, forward strand.
TTGCCTCCAGGCACGTACGGACTAAACCCAACCTCCTTCGTACGCTGGGCCTGTGACACCCCCGCGGGACTATCAATTCCGATATTACTTCGCAGGGCAGGCACTGGACGTTATTCTTCGTCTTCACTCAGCGTGCGTTATATTTCTGCGCGGTTCGCGTATCGCTCGTCTATTCGAAGTCTTTTCATTACTCCCGTGATGGTGTCTACACATTTGTGCCAAATATCTTTATCGGACAGCATAACCTTCAGCAAGCCTTCCGGAGACACTGCTTTTCCCATATAACGTTCTAGATCGTTGCGTTCTGTGTCGAATCTGTGGCAGTCCATCAGTATGTGTTCGGCGCTTTCAATTTCCCGTCGCAGTATAAGCAGAAGGGGTGGTCAACGTGCTAGTATTTATGTAAATATTGTCGGAAGCAGCCATGCCCGGTAAGGAACTGGGTAAGGTAGAAATTTGTTTCTCCGTGTTTTCTCTTAATCCACTCGTCTACCCTTGGGATCAATCTCTTTGTCCATCGTCCTTTTGGTGACGTGTCCCACCTTTGTTGCCACTCGTCGATGCTTTGTTGCAGTATCTTGCTGCGTTCGTTTGGGCTATGCTTTATTGCTGCCGCCGTTCTTGCAGCTATGTCTACCGGGCATCTTCCAGCTAGTAAGTTTGAAGCCTCGTCTGACACAGTCACGAATGCACAGCATACTCTAAGGGATGATAATCTGTGCACCGAGGCTGGTGCTCTCATGAGGTTATAGGGGTCGCGCTTGCCCAGATTGGTGCCGCGTACATTAAGATTGATGAGCTGACGCTCGCAAGCAGGGTTCTTTGTTTCTGTTTTGGGCCTCCCATATTTGGCAAGAGTCTTGCAAGAGCCATACTGGTCTTCCTTGCCTTCTCGCTGGCATATTTCAGGTGTTCCTTAAAGTTCAGTCGTGGATCGAGTACGACCCCGAGGTATTTTAAAGTTTGCGCTGACGTTACAGTGTGCTCTCCTATGCGAATTTGAATCTTTTACAGCTTTTTTCGACTGGTCATGAGCAATGCCTCTGTCTTGTGATCAGCCAACTCTAGTCCTGCGTTCTGCAGCCAAGTTTTTGCTGAAGCTATTGCTTCGCTACACATGCGCGACACGTCCACCAGATGTTTCGCCACTACTACGATCGCTATGTCATCCGCATAGCCCATTATAGACACGCCCTCGGGTTTTTCAATTTTAAGGATGCCATCATACATAATGTTCCAAAGGATTGGTCCGAGGACCGAACCCTGCGGCACACCACCTGTGACATGGTACCTTTTTGGGCCTTCAATTGTATCATAAAATAACTCTCTTTCGCTAAAATAGTTTAGGAGTATGCGCGTCAAGTAGTCCGGAACTTTCATCTCTATTAACGCCTTAATTATGTGGTGCCAGTTGGCGGAGTTGAACGCACTTTTTACATCCAGCGTGACAACAGCGCAGTACTGTTTTGTTCCTTCGAACCATCTTTTGCCATCGAGTGCTCTTCGCGCTATATCGCAGACAGACGCAATGGGATCGACCGTTGACCGCATTTTTCGGAAGCCGTATTGTTGATTCGAGAGTCCCTTGTCACCCTCCGTGATCTCTTGGAGTCGCGCGCATATAATTGCTTCCAGTATTTTTCCTGCTGTGTCTAACATGCACAAAGGTCTATATGAGGACGGCTCTTCTGGGGGCTTATTACCCTTGGGTAGTAAAACTAGCCGTTGACGCTTCCATTTCTTTGGAAAGGTGCCTTCTTGTATGCACATACCCTTTTGGGGGGTATGTGTGTGTGTGTGTGCGCGCCATTTACTAGGGTTGCGCGCCCGGTTTGTCGGGCGAAGGAGGGTGGCGATGATATTTAGGCCGGAAGCCTAAACAAATGTACTTATTATTTTTACCATTTGTGTACATATGTATAGTGAAAATCGTAACGTTTCTTATAAACTTCAGTGGTAACCATACCAAAACATACCAAATACTGATTTTTTTTCAAATGTAACGTTCTTTATCAAAATTGGTTTTTTTCTACTTTTGATAAGACCGCGCTAATTTCTCCGTTGGCAGTTATGAGAGTATCTTGCCCCAGTGAGCGAGGGACCTTTAAATACGTATTTATGTACATATATAAGAAAAGTTAAGAGCTATGTAGGTGACATTATACATACATACATGCATACGTACATACATACATATTTACATACATATGTACATTGCCATATAAACACAATAGAGCAATAGCTTCTCCACGAAGCCGAAATTGAGAATTTTTCGCTGCAAGATACTAAATACAATGTATGTACTTATGTATGTATGTATTTCTCACAAAAAATACTTTGTACTTGAATACATAGCAATTTATCCAATTACAGAAATAAATCGACGAAAGGATACTAAAATTACCTAAAAGTTCACACAAGGCCAAATTTTTAGAGCCCTATTTCGTTAGCAGTTTAACCAGCTACATATTTCAGAGAACATCTCTGCGCAGTGTGAAGTTATTCAGAAAACTTTCTTACATTTTGTTGTAGAATGTGGGTTATAATTTTTCAATGCTATATTCACACAAAGTATATACGATTTCTCACTTCATCATATACAAAAAAAATTACGAAGGCTTTTTTCACAACGTCAGTGAGGCCAATACTGGAATATGGATCTGTAGTTTGGAACCCGCGCTATCAACTTTATTCCGACCGGATTGCGTCAATTCAAATACAATTTTCGCAGGGATTCTCAGCATAACCTGCCACCATATATTAGTCGCTTATTTTCACATATGAAAATTACAAAAATCAATATCATTCATATTTTTGGTTCACATAGAACAGTTTTCCACACTTTACAAAAAAAAATATGAATCAGATTGATAGGTGAGATAGTTTTAGTGCAATCGTGGACGCCAATTGCAAAAACTTGGTTTTCAGAAAATGCGCTTCAAAGTTTTAATAAAGACCAACGAAAGAAGAATTTTCGTTGACGCACTTGTCGATTACCTGAAATATCTTTTGAACCACTTTGAAATGAAAGCTAATATTTTAAACATATGTATATTTTTAGATAGTTTTGGAAGAGATTAAGCAAAAAAATCGATTTTTTTCGTTTTAAATGAGCCGACCCCCTTAAACGAGCTACCCCGTAGTTCATGTCAGGATTTTAACACTCAGATCGGGGCTTTTGATATTTTAGACTCACTTTTGCACTTTTGCACTTTTGCAACCTATTAAAGACACTGCAAAATATCAGCACTAAAATAGTTTATTGTGCGTCATCATCAATTTATCTCGTTAAGATTGATATAAAATAAAGAAAAAAAATTGAAAAATATTTTCTTGAAAAATTTTCGTTTGTATGGCAATAAAAAAAATTGTATTTATTAATAATTATAAAATCCCTATTCGAAAACTGTCAGCTCTCTCAATAGGTATTAACAATGTACGATTTAAACGATATGTGCACAAATTGCACTTTCTAACCCTTAACTTGAATGTACCAAAAAAAAAAACTGCACACTCAAACAAATTATAAAACCTTGTTATTAACAAATACAAAATCACTATCTGTATGCGCTCAAATCTAAAATTAAACACAGAACGAAAATTGACACTGAAGATGGCACAACGCCGAAACCGGTTTGTCTCCAAACCAAACTTGACAAGGGATAACGGAAAATCGTTCCAACAAATATCAACATTCCACCCTGTCGGACAAGAAAAAGAAGAAAACAATATACTAAAATTATATGTTATATTATGATTCTTGACAAACCACGTACTGTAGATTCGAATTCAGTAAACTCAAAAGTTAAGAAACCGCAGTGAGATTTTTATACCTGAGCGTACTTGTACACAAGGGTATTATAACTTTGTTCGCATAACGGTTGTTTGTAACAGCAAAAAATAATCGAGAAAGATATAGACATATACATACTAAAATGATCAGAATGAAAAGAGGAATCGATTTAGCACTGACTGTCTGTCCGTCCGTCCGTCTGTCCGTGGTTACGATAACTTGAGTAAAAATTGAGATATCTGAATAATGGATGTGGGAGATAGATTGCCCTTTGAAGAGGGTAGGTTGGTATTAAAAATTGTCAAGATCGGTCAATAACCACGCCCACCTCCAATACAACGGAAACTTTTGAAACATTCTACAACTCCGTTTTTTCGGTATCTATTACAGCAAATTTAGTGAAATTTGGTATTTGGAGCGATTTTGAACTAAGAAATTAGGTATTTATGAAATTTTGAAAAATGTGCGTTGCCACGCATACCTATGACAAATTTTCTGTATCTCCACAACAGTATTAGTTATCGTCACAAAATTCAAAATCAGAAATCGGATCATAACCACACCCACCTCCCATATAACGGAAATTTTGGAAAATGCAAAAGCTTCGGTTTTTCGATATCTATTAAAACAAATTGAGTGAAATTCGGTATTTGAAGCGATTTTGAACTAAGAAATTAGGTATTTATGAAATGTTGAAAAATGTGCGTTGCCACGCCCACTAAGGAAAAAATATCTGTATTTCAATAACGGTATAAGGTATCGTCACAAAATTTGGTGGACATATACAAAAATACATCGCGAGGGTATATAAAAATCGGTTTCGCCCGAATTTAGCTTACTTGTTATGTTATATGTTTACATGTACATTTGTATGTGCTCTTGGAAGTAGTGAACGGTAGTAGCAGTAGTAGTAGTAGGATTTATTTAGCAATTTTACTATTTTATAACAATAAATAAGAATTATTAATTACAATTTGGATCTTAACTATAATTTTCTTTAACAAATTCAATTACGTTCATTTAAAGGTATACATATTTGATTCAGTTTTTATTCCTATCTGTAGAGAATTGAATAAAAATAAATTATTTTGTGCCGCATTTGTCATTAAAGGCGGTCTTCTAAAATCTTTATGATTTCTTAGTGGATATGTCTGTACATCGGCCACATAGCATATCTCAGAAGTTAGATATCTTGGCATAATATTATTTTTATTTTGAATACAAAGCATAATACATTCAAAATAACACGTTGATTTACAGACATCCATTTCAACGTATCAAGGGGCACTTTTATTGGTGTTAAGGCATTGCATTTGAGTATAATTCTCATGGCTTTATTTTGCAGTTTTTGCATTCTGCTTATATTTAATTGGCTACTTAAAAAAGGATTGTTGAACAATATTCAAAATGCGGATTCACCATCGTATTGTAAATATTTATTGCACAAATAGTTGATATTTTTTTAACGATTGCTTCTAAAAAAATTTATCTTTTTTGCAATTTTTTTGCAAATAAAATCAATATGCTAATCGAATTTAAGTTTAGCATTAATGATAACTCCTAGATCCTTAATTTGTTTTACTTTTTCTATAGGCTGATTGTCCAGCACAATACTTTTGTTGCATCTACCATTTACCATCATAAATTTGGTCTTCTTAACATTAAGCTTCAGCTTATTCATTTGCAAATAGCCTTCAATTCGTACTATATCATCTTTTAGCTTATCAATACAATCATCTCCATAATTTGCTGGTACATACAAAGTATAATCTGCAAATAAGCAAACTTTTGAATTTTTCACAATTTTTTCAATATCGTTTATATATATGTATTATAAATAGCAAGGCCCCAAGTGTCGAGCCCTGTGGTACACCAAGATTTACCGGGATAGCATCGGATACACAATCTCGCACTTTGGTTCTTTGAAATCTGCTTGTCAAATAACATCGAAACCATCGAAGTTCAGCCTCTGTTATGCCGTATTGCTGTAGTTTTGCGATCATTATATCTAATGTTTTAAAAGCTCTTTGTAAATCCAGAAATACTGCCCCAATCGCTTTTTTCCATCATTATCAGTTTTCCATTTGTTTATCACCAAATTTATGAGCGTTTCAAAGCTGTGTTTTTGTCTGAACCCAGATTGATATTCTGAGAACAGTTTGTTTTCTCAAAATACTGCATCAGTTGTTCGTGCACAATTTTCTCAATTATTCTACTTTCTATTATTAAGATATTGATTGGTCGAAGATCTTCTCGCTTTTTTGCATTTTTGATTTTTTCTATCGGAACAACTCGGGATTTTCCAATTTTCTGGATTACTTAATTAAAGTAACTAGGCTTGGCCCTACAATATCAATACTGAGACGATGTTTGTAGGATATGTCACCAATACCTCGAACAAGTGTTTAACTTTGTTGATCTTGGAATTACAATGGACCCGAAATTTAATTTTAATCCTCACATAAATGTTACAGTTAACAAAGCTACAATTCTGCTTTTTGCTTTAACAAATTTTCGTTGGGATTCTTAGTACAACCGCCATATATAAGTCGTTTATTTATTTATTTATATAAAATTTGCTAAAAAAATACATCGTATAAGCTAATTGTGCTAAGAGCTATAGCAGCTAGGCCTTAAAAGGGCTGACAGACGGGGGCACTCATCCATATATCTGCATAATATTTTAGGCCTGACAGACGACTGCAATTAGACAACAGCTGATTTTGAAAATTGAGCTGAAAATGGAAAGAAGGGAAAAAATACGATTGGCAGCTATTTTATTGGCAAAAAATCATCTCGAATTTAAAAAAAAACTTAAAATTATGCTCTTGAAGTTGCTAAATAATATTAAAGTAAACAATGCATTGGCAAGCATAATTTTTAGCAGTATGCCTCAGTCTTGTATGTTTACACTTCCCCCCGACGTTAGAGAAAGGCAGGTGAGGGAATTTGTGAGTATTTTATATTTGCTATGAACGATATAAATAATGTATACACATGTTTGCTATTCCATGAAGAATCGCTATGGATGCTTTTGGGAACGAGACGTGCCTTCAATTCACGAAAATCGTTTCAAAGAAAACTTTCGTGTCAGTAGAACTGCATTTCGGAGAGTTTGTAAAAAAGTTGCGGGCAATATGAGGCCATGTATTCCACTTCATAAAAGAGTGTCTATCTCATTGTTCGCTTTGGGATCTGTTGCGAGTCTATTCGGAGTAGGACGCAGTACTGTTGGGAAATTGTTTTAGATTTTTGCCAAGCAGTTTGCGAAAATCTTTCGGACTACATAAATTCATATCCTCCAAACCCTTAAGAAATCAAAACAATCGTCGATGGATTTTCCCGACTTGGTTTTCCGCAATGCTTTGGAGCTGTAGATGGCTGTCACATAAAGGTTCAACCGCCAAAAGAGGATGCAGTTGACTTATATAACTATAAGGGCTGGTATTTCGTCCCATAGTTCCAAAAGCTAATCTAATCCCGCTCGCTCCATATCGCACGCTTTTTTTAAAGTTGTAGACATCTGAAAATGATCAAAAGGCATTTTTATTTAAAAAGGGATTTAGTTTTCCTTGAAATTAATTAACAAACCTTTGATAATTTTTGCAGCTCTTTTTTTAATAACAAACTCTTTTTGACGGCAGCTGTAGACATTTTGCTTGTTCACAATAGTATTTTTCTGTCAAAAGTGGCAGCATTGCCATATTGAAATCACAATATTCAGTACTTATGCACATAATTTTCGTGCATTTATACGAGTGCTTATGCGCATTTGGAAGAGGATTATCCATGAGTTAATGCAGATCAAGGCTACTTATCTAGATAACAATGCCCGCCTGTCAGCCCTTTAAGCTCGATATTTACAAATATGTACTAATATTTCCATTATTAAATATAGTTCAATGATATTTTATATCATATGATACAGATTGATTATTTTAAGGAATTTGGTTATTAATGATATTGATTCGACAGAGAAGACTGAGAGGAGTGATATGGGGTTTGCTCACTACATGTGGCATCCAGTGGGCAGCTCTAGAGAAGGTGGGGAAGTGTTGCTATGATATTTTGGTTGCAGGTACAGTGTATTGGGTTTGTGTCGTTCATAAGATGGCCGTGTGTTATTTTGGTGTGTCTGTTGAAGCCAAAAGCCTTCAATTTAATTGTTGGGAACCACTGATCGTTTTCCTCCACAGCTGTTCGCTACAAAGCTACAGTTTTACTGGAAGAAGCCGGTGGTTTCCTTTCGAACATAAATAAGTATTTAAGCCAAGACTCCGTTCGAACTAATAGCTTTTTCTCTATCTCAACAAGCGGCAGTTCGTGCAAGACGGAGCATTTCGTAGGTAAATTATCATCATTGTATTTACATACACACATACTTTTTATATACTCTCCTATATACTCTTTTTGATATGCTTGCAGCTTAAACATTTTTTAATAAACCTTAATTCTTAATACTAATACCCGTGTTTATCTTGTATATTTATTTGACAAAATACTTGTTGGAGTTCGTACCGGCGAAACTATTGGGTTCCACCAGAACATTTGGTCCTTACGAACCGTCGAACTACAAGAAAAGTCTGGAGTTAATACGAAATTTCCAATATTCGTAGCTACAAAAAAGAGGCAAAGGCATAGAAGTCTGAAGTGACACATCCACATACACATCTGCTTACATCCAAACGAAGACACCAAAGAACAAAACGAAATTAAATAAGTCATAAGTCCGCCGCGAATAAAGAACAGGTGCGTGTAAAAATATTAAATTGTTGAGCTTGTTAATATTAAAAAACGATAAAAAATAGAGTTATCCCAAAAATAAAATTCTAAATTGAAAATAGTGAAATTCGTGTTAAATTAAGAGATGTAATTAGATATAAAGTGAAATTTAATTAAAAAAAAAAAAAAAAAAGAGCAGTATTCTGGTGTACATACGTACATACTTACATTAGTAACCCCCAGGTGTACAACAACAAAGTGTAAGGAAAGTTAAACTATTAAAAGTTCTCTACAAAATCAATAGTGTACAAGTTAAGCAACAAAAAAAACAGTTAAAAATAAGAAGTCGAAGCTAAATAAAAACATTTTAAAAAACTAAAAGAGTTTTCGGAGTTTACCATATTAGAAACCAGTATTTAATACCGTAAGTGTCTGTCTTTAACCTTGTTACTTGGTATACACTACATAAATATGTCTACATACCTAACTGCTTTGTAAGGCAACTTTATATTTTTCATTTATTTATCACAGTTCACTTTCCTTAAAAACCAGTTTGTAATATTCGCAATTATACACCTACAATATCGTGACCATTTTTTCACATTGATTTGTTGGCTTCTTGCATTAAACAAAAAAAAAAAAAAAAATTTTTAATATTGGCTATCATGATAACAAAAATTATTCATTTTAAATATATCTACATCACTTTTAGTTAAAAAATATATACATACATAAATTTTTTTTTCAAATCTTTGTTGAAGTACACACGGGGTTTAATATATGGTATATACATATAGTATATGTACATTTATATGTACAGATATGTGGAAGTGCATACGTACATATGTATGTTCAAGTGTCTCTAATATTTAACAGTTACGGTCTGCATTGCATTTTTCCTTTTTCTTTCTCTTCGTCGTTTTTTGACACTTGCTTGATAACATACGCGAGTACAGACATACATACATACATATGTGCATATAGGTTTCTCAGCATAAGTAGTATGTACATATATTGTTTTTTATACACATTGGTTTGTGCATTGTACATACATACATACATACATTTCGCATCATAGGCGGGTAAATTTACATACATATGTACGTGTGGGTACAATTCATCGCTTGTTTATTTGCATTTTCGTTTTTGTTAGTTCACACGTACATACATACTTACATACGAGTAAATAAATATCTTTTCGGACAGTATCTATGCTTGGTTAATTTTTAATAGACAAGTGGTGGATGAAGATACTTACATGCATTTTAAGATACAAGTACAAGACCCAGTAGGAAATTTGTAAGGGAGATCCTTTAAGCGATACAATTTATATATTTTTAATTGTTTTTTTATTATTTGGAGGCGCGCATTTTGCCCTTTGTGCAACTTATTTTAAACTTCTTCACCTTTTTCTACATTAAAATGGCAACCCTTAATTGGTTTACGCGGTGTTCTGATCAAGTTGTCGAATTTAATGCTGGGCAAAACGAAAGAGGCATATGAGAAATGCTTGCAAACCTTAAAAAATGAAGATGAAGTAGAAGCCGTAAAGGCTAAACATTCTGCGACTTTTAAGGACTATCTTTCGTGCTTTACTCGTATAAGCGAATTCACGCAAATGTGTAGTCTAAATACAGAAAAAACATCTCCTTCCTCCCCTGCCCAAGTAGCCGGAATTTCAAATAATTTACATCTGCCACCGTGCGACACCGATATTTTTCGAGGTGATTATATTTCATGGCCATCCGGGCCGGGATCTTTTTACAGCGATTTACATAAATAACTCACGTCTGAGTAGTGTAGAAAAACTTTACCACTTAATTCAAAAAACAAGTGGTGAAGCGCGAGATATCGTTAATAAAGCTCCACTAACGAATCAAGGTTTTGACATGGCTTGGTCCAATTTGAAGGCAGCATATGAGAATAAACGCGTCTTGGTAAATAGCCAGCTAAAGTTGCTGTTTTCACTTCCAGTCATTCGGACTGAAAGTCCACAAGCATTAAAAGATTTGCAACGAAGCATTAACGCATGTCTATCGGCACAAGAGATGTATGATGTAGATGTCTCCAACTGGGATGCAATTCTTATATATGTATGTTCTAACCGGCTTCCGGAAACAACTCTTGGTATGTGGGAGTAGACATTACTGGATAAAACAGCTATACCCAACTGGACCCAAATGGATATCTTCCTTACTCAGCGGTATAGGACACTCGAGTCAATTGTGGATGTGAAAGGTTCATCTTCGTCGACTTCTTCATACCAACCACAAAGACCTTTTCCGCATTCAAACAACTCTTTAGGACAAAGGAAGCAGTCGCATGCGATCAATGTGACACAAGCGAGTTGCATCATGTGCCCGAAGCAACAACATCACCTGCGATTATGTAAAAAATTTTTATTGCTTTCAGTTAATGATAGGTACGCACAAATTAAAAAACATAACTGCTGTCTCAATTGCCTTTCTAAAGGTCATTCAATTAAAGATTGTAAGAGTCAGTTCTCATGCACTACGTGTAATAGCAGACACCACACTTTATTACATAGAGTTTCTTCCAACACCCTTTCGAATAAGTAGGTATCAAATCAAGGTAGTGCTTCTAAAGCTTTCCATGCTAATATACAGTCCACTGTTTCGGCTAGATGCTCAATGTCAAATAGAACGGCGACCAATTTGTCGTCAGCTCTGCTTGGAACCGCCATGATTAATATTTGCCACTTGGGCTCCACCTACCTTGCTCGTGCGTTGATTGATTCGGCCTCCGAGGCCTCGTTTATTTTGGAAAGCCTTCGAAAAATGTTAAAACTGCCTTGTTCGCTCATAGGCCGTATCAAAGGATTCTCTTCCGAGATAATCCAAGTGGAGTCAACTGCGCTCCATATTTAGCGATAAGGACACTTCTTCAGTTGGCTGAAGATTCACAGGATACGCATCCATTAGCAGCTCAAATACTTAGAAATTCTATGTATGTAGATGATGTTCTTGCAGGATTCCACGATCTTTCAACAGCTGTACAAGCCCGTGATGAACTCATTGATGTCTTAGGAAGTGCAGGTTTTTCATTGCGTAAATGGTCTGCAAACACAAAGGAAGTTCTGGTTGGTATCCCAACGGATCATCTACTAGAAGAAGATTTTTTGACTCTGGATGAAAATAGTAACACGAAAGCACTAGGGATAAAGTGGAATGCTAGAAGAGACAGATTTTACTTTAGTGTGCATAGTATTACCTTTAAAGAAAACTTTACCAAAAGGGAAGTCTTATCAACCATAGCAAAACTTTTTGACCCAGCTGGTTGGCTCGCACCAATTGTGGTTGTTGCAAAAATTATTATGCAACAGATTTGGGCAGATGGTACGCCCTGCGGCAAGCCCTTAAATTTGCAAACACTTTCCATGTGGAAAGATTTTGTCGAAAACTATAAGTTTATAGAAAGCATTGAGATCCCGCGATGGGTGGAATACACAGGTCAAACTCAAATTCAAATTCATGCCTTTTGTGACGCGTCGGAAAAGGCATACGCGGGGGTGATATATTTGAGGGTTGAAAGCCAGGAATTACGAAAGTTGCGCCAATTAAAACGGTTGCACTTCCTCGATTAGAGCTATGTGGTGCGGTTTTGGTAGCAGAAATGCTTAAAGCTTTGCTAGAGGAACTTCCTTGCAAAGTTGAAAAGATCTTTTGTTGGACAGATTCAACAATTGTTATATCATGGCTGAGGAGACGGCCATGTTCCTGAACCACCATCGTAGCTAACCGTGTGGCAAAGATTCAAGAAGCAGTCGGGTTTACACGCTGGAGCCATGTGGATTCAAAAGAAAATCCTGCAGATTTGGGCACTCGAGGGATGCATCCACAGGATTTATGTGCTAATAGGTTATGGTGGTGTGGCCCGTCTTGGTTGCAGAAAGACGCAGTTTTTTGGCCATCGTTGGACAAAGAGGTTGATGAAGTGACGATTGAGGCTAGGAAAATTAAAACTTTCACTTCTACAGTTGCGAAATTGGAAGATCTTTTGGAAAGATTTTCATCTTTCCCTCGAGCTTTACGTGTTCTAGCATACGTTTTTCGCTTCTATCACAGGACAAACAAAAACACTCGTAGATTTTATTCATACCCCTCGCTATCTTTTTCTGGAGAAAAAATCTCAAAGATTCGCATTCGTCTGATAATTTTGGCACAGCTTATATATTTCCCGGAAGAACATAGGAACTTAACAGCAAAAACTTCAATTGGAACGAAGAGCAAAATTCTCTCACTGAACCCTTTTCTGGACAGCCAGAGTGTTATCCGAGTGAATGGTCGTCTTGCAAATTGCTGTGTTTTGTCTTATAATGAAAGACACCCTATTCTACTACCATATAGTTGTGCATTGTCAAGGTTGCTTATCACGTTTGTACACCGAATATCTCTTCACTGAGGCAATCAATTGGTTTTCCGCCTCATTCGGCAACAATATTGGATTCCAAGGGGTAAAAATCTTATTAAATCTATAATTCATAATTGTAAGATATGCGTGATTCAAAGAAAGAAAGAGCATTCACAAATTATGGCCGCTCTGCCTGAAGAGCGGACATTCCTCTCCAGGCCGTTTGAAACGACGGGAATCGATTTCGCTGGGCCTTTCGATATCAAAAGCTTCACTGGCAGAGCTTGTAAAATAACCAAAGGGTATGTCTGTATTTTTGTATGCTTTTCTACAAAGGCAATTCATCTTGAAGCGACTAGCGATTTGTCCACAGAAACTTTTTTGGCGCATTTTCCAGATTTGTCTCTAGAAGAAGTTGTCCAAAGAAGCTATTGTCAGATAATGGATCGAATTTTGTAGGCGCCTCGACAATTTTAAAGAAAGACTTAAAAAAATTCCTTGTAATGTCGCAGGAATCTCTATGTTCTTTGTACAGCCTTCAAGAAGTCACGTGGAACTTTATTCCAGCGGGCGCTCCTCATATGGGTGGATTATGGGAGGCGGGAGTTAAGAGCTTTAAATTCCACTTTCGTCGTGTTGCTGCATCGTATAAATTTACATTTGAGGAATTCCAAACACTGCTGTGTCGCATTGAAGGCTGCCTTAATTCGAGACCCATCTCACCAAATTCTAATGATGTTGCGGACTACGCTGCACTCACGCCTGGTCATTTTCTTACTGGCGGACCTATCCTCTCGCCTGTTGAACCTTCTATAGAAAGTAATCCAATCTCGTTAATTAATCGATGGCAAAAGGTAAAAGCTTTGAGCCAGCAACACTCCTTTAGGTGGAAGGAGGAGTATTTAAAGGAGCTTCACAAACGCTACAAGTGGAAATTCCCTCAAAGGGATTTAGCGGTTGATGATTTAGTAGTAGTAAGACATGAGAACCTTCCTCCTAATGAATGGCGCTTGGGCAGGGTTACTAAGGTTTATTATGGTAACGATAAACAAATCCGCGTAGCAGATATTCGCACACGAAGGGGAATGATAACGCGTCCCATAGTCAAGCTGGTTGTTTTGCCGAATTACTCAGCCACATGAAAATCAAATTATTTTACCTTCTCAGTTGACACTATGGAATTAATGGCGGTTACTTCCTCACCACCCACATCACCATCGGCTTCGCCATCAGCGTTACGGAGACACACACTTCCAACACCCTCAAATGTCGGGTATGCCCTCGGTCGCACCCTCTTCGATACTGCAGGCGCTTTCTCGACGCCAATTATGAACGACGTCTTCGCCTCATAATACTGCACAAGTATTGTTCGCGCTGCTTAGCGTATTCGCACACTCGCAAAGGTTGCAGCAGCAAAGGATCGTGTGCATACTGAAACGAACAGCATCACACACTTCTGCATGCAAACGATCGTCTCATGCCACGTCGCCAACTGCCACCTCTGCTCACCCAGCTATCGGGAACAATGACGGTGCTACCTACGGTTGCGGTGTACGTTCACATCGACCATCGCAAACACTTAACCCGAGCTTTACTTGATCCTTGCTCTCAAATGAGTAAGGTATGCGAATCTTTAGTAGAAAAATTAGGCGTTCCGACTCTACCGGTAGCCACTCTTAAGATGTGTGAGCTGAACATCAGCGCCTCGAGTGACCCGTGCATTCGATTTTCATTTTCAACGAAAGTTATACCGCAGATCGGGTTAAAAACTCCTGCACCACATTTGAATGCGACTGTTAAGGAAACATTTTGCAACATGAAACTGGCCGATCCCAGTTTTTGTACAGCTTCCGCGGTTGCTTTAGTTTTTGGCGGCGATGTGTACCACAAAATCATGCGTAGCGCATTAATAACGTATCCTGGGTACCCTACTGCCCAGAATACTATTTTTGGATAGGTCCTCTGTGGCCCATGCGCCCTCTAAGGCACAACGATCCCTTCAAGGATCTTAGTTTTTTATTTACGTATCTATAGATATATGTACATATATACGATATTTATAATGAATTTTGGATTATTGAATTACTGATATTAAAGCCCAACAATATTATTTTTACACGCATGGCATTAAATATTAAATTAAGAATAAATTTATAATGTTCAACAAATTAATGAATTATATTTGTATGCTTATTACTATTTTGAATTTCCATTAATTTAGTTATATGTTATAATATGATTATTGCAATCCCTTATTATTGCAAGGCTGGCGGCAATGTTGAAGCCAAAAGCCTTCAATTTAATTGTTGGGAACCACTGATCGTTTTCCTCCACAGCTGTTCGCAACAAAGCTACAGTTTTACTGGATGAAAGCCGGTGGTTTCCTTTCGAACATTAATAAGTATTTAAGCCAAGACTCCGTTCGAACTTATAGCTTTTTCTCTATCTCATCAAGCGGCAGTTCGTGCAAGACGGAGCATTTCGTAGGTAAATTATCATCATTGTATTTACATACACACATACTTTTTATATACTCTCCTATATACTCTTTTTGATATGCTTGCATCTATATGCACATGTGGATGCTTAAACCTTTTTTAATAAACCTTAATTCTTAATACTAATACCCGTGTTTATCTTGTATATTTATTTGACAAAGTACTTGTTGGAGTTCGTACCGGCGAAACTATTGGGTTCCACCAGAACAGTGTCCTAACCGAAGACGTTCGAATTTTATAATGTCTAGTCTGGTATGCGTTTTATTGGTTTTTTGTAGGAAGTCTATTATATGGGTAATTTCGTAGTTTTTTTTTTGTACCAGTCGTTGGTTAGATTCCATTCAATGCGTTGTTTGTTATAGAAGTGTTGTTTAATATGATTTTCAATATGGAGTGAGTTCAAGTTGTCTGTACTAGTTACTGGACTTTGATGTCCTTATTTAGCGGATTGGTCGGCGAAGTTGTTGCCAATTATATTGCTATGTCTGGGTACCAGAATTAAAATAATTTTTGGATAGTATTTAGTTATAATACTTGGCAGCACATGGATGGAAATTTATTTTCACCGACGGCTCCCATGCAACGACACCACCTCTTTTGCTGTAGTATCAGAAAGTGGAAACACAATTAAGACCGCACTACTCTTCCCTCACAGCTCAATTTTTACTGCCGAGGTTCTTGCGATACGCTTCGCCACAGATTATGCAAACTCGTCCAAAGGCAAATACGTCTTTTGCACTGATAGCAAGTCAGCGGTACAAGCACTGCTTAATACAAAAACATACAGCAGATTCGTGATAAGCTTATTATGCAACAAACAAAAATAAAAAATAATGTGGATTCCTGGCCACTGTGGAATCACTGGCAACGAATATGCCGACGCAAAAGCCAAACAAACTCGTAGTTCACCTATCGAATGCGTTCCTATGTTAGATCCGACATTCAAAGAGCTGTAGAAAATTATATAAAAAGAATATCAGCGCAAAATTGGTAAACATATCAGCATCCATACGCAACTATTAACAGAAGCGGCATGGCGTCTTCTATTCCAGCGGGACTCTCAATAGAAGAAATTAAGATGTTCACTAGGCTGTGCCTACAACACACGGCAATTACACACCAAACATCTGCAACTGCCAAATGACGATTTTCCACATCCTCAATGAAAGCAGAAATTACTCAAACGCATGGAGCAACTTATTCCAAAACAAAAAACCTTCAGACTTACTAACGGAATTTTCCTTAGATAACGTAAGAGTTATTTATATGTAAGTATATATACCAAATTTGACTTTTATATAAAATATAGACAATCTTATAATATACATATGTAAGCAGGTCAAACATTATCAAAAACAAAACAAAAATTTTTTTTTTTCTTTTTTTAATTATACATTACGGTCAGGTCGATAGTCTTTGTTGCTAGTGCCTCTAAACTGTTGCGTTGGCTTTGGCAAAGCAATGTCGCCCATTAGAAGATGGCCATTTTTTTTTTAAATTTGTCTTCAAAAGTTTTGAAATGTTTTGGTGAAAAAGGGCAAGAAGTTTTGAAAATCATAGAAAAAGTACCTTTATCTCGTCGTACCGTCACACGTAGGACTGAAGATATAAGCAAATTCATCCACTTTGAGACTAAAAATAGATTGCTAAATTGCAAATATTTTTCTCTCAGTTTGGATGAGCGTACTGATCTAAATAGTATTTGTCAACTAATAATTTGTGTAAAAACTGTCGATCAAAACTTTCAAACTTTCGAAAAAATTTTAGAAGTCATTGCTTTGCATAGCAATGTAACCGGTGAAATTTTATACAATGTTTTGGTGGAGAAAGTCTTCTGCTTCGTTGATAAAAATAAATCGAATGACGGACCAGCATTTAACAGACCTCCTCCGGATTAAGACCTACGAAGGAGAAATAGACATAGATAGTCTTATTGAAAAGCAAAAAAGGGTAATAAATAATAATAATAATAAATAATAATAATAATAAATAAATAATAATAATGAAAAATAATAATAAAATAAATATTAATAATGAAAAATAATAAATAATAATGAATAATAATACTAATAAAAAGTAAAAATAATGTATAATTATAAATAATAATAATAATAAAAAGTAAAAACAATAAATAATAATAATGAATAGCACATTTGTACGTTAACTAGCAAGACTCAGTGTACACTGTTGTTGTACCGAACGACATGCTCAAATTCGTGCTTTCGCTGCTTCACACACAAATAGTAATAGCATGCGTGTAAAAATGTAACAATATGTGTGAGTGCCCACCTCTGGTCTAGAGTGTAAAGTAAACAACGATTGTACCACGTTTGAGTACATAAACGTTCAGCGGCAAAAAAGGAGCAACGGTGGTGCACGCAATCGCACACACATACGCTCACATACGAATAGAAAACGAAAAACGAAAAGTACGGGAAAAAAAAATTGAGCAACGGGAGTGCACGTATAGCACTATTTAAAAGAGGAATCTTTAACACGCTCAAAGGTAACAACGAATACAATTTTTTTTTGAAAACAAAACGATGAGTCGGTAGTTTGCAGAATTTTCAAGGGAAACATTTTTCAAGAAAATAAACTGTGGCGAAATAGGATTTTAATAAAAATACCCAGATTAACGAATTATAATTGAAATTAACATAAACAATGGTGAAATTATCCAGTTTGAGTGTAGCGCTATTGAACGTTTTGCTGCGTGAAAATGATTTGTCTGTTAGTGGAAATAAGACACACAAGGTAGCGGCACTGATGGAAGCCCTGGGTACAGACGAGGTTGATAGTCAAGAAATACCAATAGTGGAGCCTTGGGAGCACCCATTCAAGTCAGGAATTGGTGCTAGATTTAGCAAATTCAGTGAAGTCAATTGAGGTTACGCTAAAGCCGGCAACAGTGACACGAGACAGCGTAGATGAACAACATCCAAGAGTGTTAGAAGCAACAGAGGAGGGAGTAGGCGCTCTGCCAGATTGTTTGCATCACGTTCGACCAATGCAGCAGGGTCACACGCAAACTATTACGAAAGTTGTAGGAGTTTTACCGGAATTCGACCCATTGCGTAAAATTATGACGGCTCAACAATTTGTTACAAAAGTTGAACAACTGCAACGAGTATACAAGTGGAGAAATGAAATAGTGCTTCTCGCGGTTCAGCATAAGCTGAAAGGAGTCGCCAAGACGTGGTTAGACGCACAGCCAGTGTTTGGAACTTGGCAAGAGTTCGTGCAAATGTTACTACGAGATTTTCCCTACACGGTATCATCAGCAGACATTCATCGTGAGTTGGCAGCACGTCGACGTAAGAGTAATGAACCACTCATCGAATATTTTTATGACATGTGAGCCATAGGCAGGCGGGGAGAAGTCGACGAGGAGTCTATAAATTCCTACGTTATAAATGGACTAAACGATAGCGCACTTACTCGCACTTTATTGGCAATGAACGTACGCACATGCAACGAATTAAGACAGTCGCTTGAGAGTTTGCGATTGTCAATTCAAGGTGGTGGTCAACGCACTACAAGTGTAAATTTATCCGACGTCAGCAACGAAGCAGCATCTGAAAAGGGTAAACGTATAAAACTGCACCGGGTACGGGCACATGGCAGCGAAGTGTCCTCAGCCTCAGAAGAAGCAACGATGTAGCAAGTGTTCTAAAGTGGGTCATGACGCTCGTAAGTGCCCAAACGAAACGAAGCACACAATCGCGAAGATTGATGGCAATGACAATGTGCAAAAACGAATTCCTCTAATAATTGAAGAGGTTGTTTGTGAAGGCATTAAGCATCAGGCCTTAATAGACACGGGTAGTGATCATTCACTAATAAGTAAGTCAGCAGCGCTTACGAAAATGAACAACATGCCGACGTATCAACAATTGCAAGGGTTTGGCGGTTCGACGGTTGATTTTACGCGTATTATAAATACGCGAATAAAGTTAGCAAATGAATTCATCAACGCAAAGCTAAATGAGGTACCAGGGCCCTATTGCACCAAACACTTAGCACTTTTCACTTTGTAAATTTTTGATAACAGGTTTTTTTTGAAAAGTAAAGTTGATAAGTGTTGTACTTTAAACTTATCAATACGCTTATCAACTTGTCAAAACTGACGAGCTCTTTGGATAAGTTGATTTGATAAGCGTTGCACCAACAATTTCTTTTACTTTGCAAATAGAGAAAACTTATCCAAACATGTGCTAAGCGCTCTCAATGAGAAGTGGAGCAAAGCAATGTACGTTTCAATAAGAATTCTCAGTGTCTCTTTTGCTATTAAGAGTGTTATGTCACGTGCACAAAACAAAGCCAATAAATTGGCCCGTTTTACAAGTTATAAAGGGAAAAAAAGTAAGTTTAGTTTGATTATCATATGTAGAATGTACACATGAATATGCAATAAATATATTTTTTTACATTTACGGATTATTTATTTGGATCTTTTCAAAATAATGCAACTTGCAAAACGCAAAAGCAAGATGGTTGGACTGAAGTTCTAAAGACGGCACAATCGCTCAGATTAGCTGCTGCTAATCGCGAATGGACTTATGCCAGAGATAATTTATTTGGCCTTTGGAAGAGCCGAACTTTGGTAATTTTGTTAAAATTTGTTATTTTCAAAGAATTTTTGGTCGATTCTAGGAATAGCAATGAAATAAAAGCAAGTGAGTGAAATTTGTTTAAATTTACAAACGGTATGTTGCCAGCTAGAGCAACAAAATTGCAAGAGTATTTTCGCAGTTTTGTTGTTTACACCGTTATTCGCGGCGACGATCAAATTATTGTTATTCGTTAGATTTTTGCTGCAGCTAATATTTATTTTCAACAGGATTCAATTCTTACTTTGTGTACATGTTTTTTGTTTTTTTTAATCATTAGTTAGTTATAATTTAAAATTTCGCTTCATTTTAGGCGAAAAGGGACAATGCCAAGAGGACAGGCACTGCGGGTGGGTAATGAGTCGACAGTTGTTCAGGGTCTCGGCCAGCCCGAAAGCGATGGAGTGTCCTCCAATTTGGACAAATCTAACCAGAAAGGACGAGAACAACTAACAGGAAAAGAACATATAATTTACGAGATAGACATGAGGAGTTTAAGCTTAAACTCTTAGAAACTGAAATATACAAAAATAAGCTAAAAATATTGTCATTAGAAAAAATGTTAGGTTTGAAACGATCGAAATTCACAGCGAATTTGGAGAAGGAGTCAATGAATGAAAATGAGAAAACTCCTTCATTAAGTCCGCCTTTGACGTTTTAATAATAATTTTTAGAATACTATATGTACATATATTAGTTGAATTATTTTTTTTTTTTTTCTGAAAATTTAATAATAAAAGAATTTAAGTTTAAAATATATATATGTATATATGTATGTATATAAATCCAAATAAAATACAAAATGTGTACAAATTAAAGTTTCGTAAAGTTCATAACCGGTAAACTCGTGGGTAGGGCAGTCATTTGTAATAAAGTTTCTTAAAAATAACAAACTATTCACTAAACCAATTTAGCAGATTTCGGAGCCTTTCACAATTGTTTAGTGGCTCCGTGTTCTGAAAGGATTGTTCTGAAGAGTCATTTTCATTTGCTCCATCCACGATTCCTTCGTCATAATCCACATCATTTTGTGCATCTATTCGACAAATGTTGTGGAAAATGCAGCACATTATTATTATCTTCGCTGCTTCTTCTGGCTGCAACCGTAAATGGTTCAAGCAAGGAAACTTTTCTTTAAGGATACCTGTAAAAATAACTTGGCTATAAAAATCTTAAAAAGCATATGTCTAAAAGTCATACCGAAACAATTTTCAATTTTTTTATGCGCTCTGTTAAAAAGTTGCTCTTGTGGCGACGTCGGATTGTTGCGCAAAGGAGGAATTAGCCAATCCAGTAACGGATAAGCACTATCTCCTAAAATTACGGCATTAGGGAATGGACGGAATCCGTTTTCAAATCTGCCCAACAACTCAGAATTACGTAAAACTCTGGCATCGTGCACACTCCCTGGCCAATTACAATTTATGGCATAAATCTGAAAATTAGGTCCACAAACCATCATTGCATTAATCGCATGATTTCCATGCCGATTCACAAATTGTTCCTCGTTAACGTTAGGCGCGTCTATATCAATCATCGTTCCGTCAATGCACCCGGCGACTTGCGGAAATCCACCAATATTAAAAAACTTTGTGGCGATATTTTGATTTTCTTCAAATTCCGGCCAACGAAGAGTTACGTCCATGAATTCGTTTATCACGGTATTTGCCACTCGATATATAACTCTGCACACCGTTGATTTGTGAACCCCATGCATTTGCGCAATTCCATGATATTGGCCAACATTACCTAACCAGTGCAGAGTGGTTAATAATTGCTGCAGGGGGTTTAAGCACATATTACGCTTACTAGTGTATTGCAGATGCGCTCCTATTTTTAACAAAATCTTTTCAATTTGGCTACGAGTTAGCCTAAAATTTTCTACCACGCCAATATCCAAATTGTAATTGATTCTTTCCTTTGTAACACGCGAATTGTGTGAACGTTCGTCTTCAAAAATATTAAAAAGTTCGAATCGAAGCATTTTGTTATTGTTTTTTTTTTACTCTTAATATTTCACGAAGCTCGAGCACGTGCTAAAGCACCGATTATTCGTTCAAACTAAACTTATCATTGTTATGATAGGTGAAATTATTTTTAGCAAAACAATGCTAAACTTAGAAAATTGAGAGAAGAGAAGTGATAAGTAAAAGTTGTTGGTGCAACGAAATGCTTACAAAATTTGTTAGTTTGCAAAACTTATTCCTTTTCCGCCAAGCTCTTTTCACTTTGCATTTCAACTTTTGGTGTAACGCTTATCAATAGCATTGAGTGACATTTTACTTAGCAATACTCAATTGAGTGACTCTCACTTATCAAGTTGGTGCAACAAAAAACTTTTCGAAGTTTTGATAATTTGCTAAAATGCTAATGATAAGTGGTTGGTGCAATAGGGCCCAGATAGCATGCTTAACTACGATTTGCTTTTGGGCAGAGATGTATTGTGCGGTAACGATCATCGATTGATCATCGACTCAGGATCAATAATGTTACAAATTAAAAGCGATACGCAGTTTAATATCAACGAGAATATGCAACAGTCGCAAGTGAATGACGCACGTAAATTGTTAACTGAATACAAGCAATGTTTTTCCGAGGGCATCTCTACTTTGGGTAGATCCAAAACGACAACTATAAATATCGATGTAAGAACTGAAAAAGCGATAGTGGGAAAACAGTACCAGGTACCATTTGCAAAGCAACACGAACTATCGAGAGTACTGAAGGAACTTTTAGACAACGGCATCATTCGACGCAGCACTTCACCACACGCCGCATCTGTAGTTCTGGTGACGAAAGCCAATGGAGAGAGCAGGATGTGCGTAGATTACCGAGCATTGAATTCGGTAACCGTGAGGGAGCTGTTTCCAATGCCAGTCGTCGAGGAGCAATTAGCAAAGCTGAGCGGCGGAAAGTTCTTTACCACGCTAGATATGACTAGCGGATATTACCAAATTCCAATACACGAAGATTGCAAGAAGTACACAGCATTCCTCACGCATGAGGGTCTGTATGAACATAATGTTATGCCGTTCGGGCTAGTCAACGCCACGATGTTATTCCAAGAAGCGATGGTCCGTATGATATCAGGGCTAATTCACAGGAATAAGGTGATAAGCTACGTGGACGAGCTGATTATAGCTACTCCGACTTGTGAAGAAGGTATGGTCGTTTTACGAGAGTAACTTGAAGCAGTGAAGAAGGACGGTCTTACGCTACGACCCTCCAAGTGTCAATTTCTGGCAACCGCTGTAAGCTTCTTGGGGCACGACGTGTCTGATAAAGGTATAGCCCCAGGAAGAACGAAGGCATTTTGTATCGAGGAGTTTCCTCAGCCATCGACCACGTCCCAGGTAAGACAGTTTCTAGGGTTAACTGGATTCTTCCGGAAATTTATGGAAGGGTACAGCAACACCGCAACTCCGTTGACCGCATTGCTAAAGAAAGATATTAAGTTCGAGTGGGGCGACTCACAGCAAGAAGCGTTCGAAACCTTGAAGAAAGCCATAACCAGCAGACCGGGGTTGACGTTATACGACCCTCACAAGCAGCACGAGGTGCACACCGACGCCAGCCACTTAGGACTCTCCGGAATCCTATTTCAGTACGAACAAGAGGGATTAAAGCCAGTCTTCTTTTATAGCCGACAGTGCAGCGAGGCCGAGTCAAGATTCCCAAGTCATGAGATAGAAGTTCTAGCAATAGTAGAAACGCTGACACGCTTCCGAATGTATCTGCTGGGTAAGCCTTTCACGGTAGTAACCGACTGCAACGGTATAGTGACCACGAAGACAACGACACCACTTCTTCCACGTATAGCCAGATGGTGGTTGAAATTGCATTCATCGACTTCAAGACAGTTCATCGACAGGGTCAGAAAATGCAACACGTAGACGGAATGAGTCGAGCTCTGTGCCTACCAGTGATCGAATGCCAAACAGTGGCAGACAACGTATTGACCGTCATGCAAGAAGGTAATAGTGACTGGGTGTTTGCGATGCAGATGCAGGACAAGAAGCTGCAAGAAATCGTAGCATCGTTGAAATCCGGCGACACGGCGGCAAAGCAGATCCGACAAGATTACGAGGTGTCCAAAGGCAGATTGTATCGCAAGGTTAAGGGCGAACGACGACTAGCAGTTCCACAAGCTGTTAGATGGCGGGTTACGAAAACTTGCCATGACGATTCTGGTCATTTTGGTGTAGAGAAAACACTACAACGGCTTCAACGGGATTTTTGGTTCCATCGCATGCGACGCTACGTGAAAAGTTACATCAACGCATGTTTAGAATGTTGCGTATATAAACAGCGAGGAGGTAAAACCGAAGGCCAAATGCACTTAGTTGAGATAACCCCGGTACCATTCAGAGTGGTACATATGGATCACCTTGGACCGTTCCCCAAGAGCAAAAGGGAGAATCAGCACATCATCGTTTTAGTTTGTGCTTTTTCGAAATATACGATTTTAAAAGCCGTACGTAACACAACGACAACGCCAGTCATAAACATGTTAGAAGAGGTGATGACAACTTTCGGTCAACCAATCCAGATAATGACGGATCGCGGAACCGCATTCACTTCTAAAGAAATGAAAGCATATTTGCAAGAGCATGGCATACGACACATTAAAACTGCGGTACGGACTCCGATAGGCAACGGCCAAGCCGAACGGGTCAATAAAACAATATTACCAGCTATACGAGCAATGGCGAAGAACACGAAAGAGTGAGAAAGAGAATGGAGTATCAACTCACAACTCAACGCGACGACGAAATTTAGTCCGAATGATATCGTTTTCCAATACGATTTGCGTGACTATAGCCAAAATCGACTAATCCAATCGATTCACGATGAATTGGGGCCAGGAGACGACAATTACAGTAAAGATTTATTCGACAAAGCTAAAGCAAATATTGAAACCGAGAGGTTAAAGTGGCAACAACGCTACAACGAACGTCATAAGCAACCACAGAAGTACGAAGAAGGCGAACTCGTGATGATTACTTCAGTTCCAACTGCCACAGGTGAATCGCATAAGCTAGACCCCAAGTATAAAGGACCATATGTCCAGCGAGCAAATGAGGCGATGGTGCCAACTAAGCCCATCCTTGGAAGATGACAGTGACGAAAGTACAACAGATGACTAACCGAGGCCGGTCCATGGTAGTCAGGAGAGGCCGAGCTGTTAAGGAGAGTCAAATAGACAAGCACGGACAGTCGTGTATAAGCAACGAATAAGAACGGACGTGTTCGCAAATACTTCTCAACGTTATACTTTTATACATTATCTTTTTATATTTTCCATTATTACTAAATAAAGATTCTTAATCTGAACGCACAAGTGTTCCATTCTGACACTATTGGGAAAGAAAACACCAATACAGACATAGCACAAACCACATTTTCTCTTGATATTAGTGTAGCGATAGCCAACAATTTTCATATCCCAATATGCACAATTCTAGGATAAATAATTTGTTTCTCAAGTGGATATCTAACTATTGTCCCCAATCTGTGATGTTCCTGGACACGTCGTTTTTAATTGTCGACACAATTGTGTCGTTAATGTGTCGTCAATGTCGTCTATGTCGACAATTGTGTCGCCAATGTCACCTATGTCGACAATTGTGTCGTCAATCAGAATCAGCTGTTCTTTAAATCGCAGTAAGCTGTCATAGGGATGGGCACATGAAAAATAAATCGATGTTTTTCTTGTTTTGATGCATCAAATGCTTACATCGATGTTTGTCGATGCATCAATTAAGAACATCGAAGCATCGATTAGAGGTTCCTTTATTGAAAATAATAAGCAAAATAAATCAACATATTTCCCAATATTTTTTGTCGTTTTCTTGAAGAAATAATATTTTACTTAGCAATTTTGGCTTCAGACTATTCTTCTGCTGATACAGTGTTTGTGCTGCCTTGGAGAACAGGCTTTCGGAAGGAACTGAACTTGCAACTATCGTCAAATAAATAAATTTAAAAAGTAACATCAATTTTTAAACTAAGTATAAAATAAAGAAGAGAAAATCTTTTTAATCTTGGAAATTGGATCTGCAAAATTTTTTCCAAATGTATGTAAAGCACAAACTGATATATTGTATTTATACATCGATGTATCGAGTACATAGTATGCTATAAATACATCGAGTCTATCGCATGAAACATCGTATTGAAATGCATCGATGTACATATATCTCCCATCCCTAAGCTGTCACCTTTAAGTTTATATTGCGATTTTTATATTCCTAAAAAGTAAATTCTCAAACAAAAGAAATGGTTGGGCGTGCGAAAAATAAAGCTTTCTCAGAATTAAGCTATAAGTTGGTGAAAGTGAATGGCACACATGCTGCATTTTGCAATGTGTGCAAAAAACATTTATTGAACACAGCAGAAGGTCGACTAAGACAGAACAGGTAATTCGAATTAAACATTTTTCATTTACACCTATTCTTACTTTTTTTTCAATACGTTTTAAAAGAAATGTTTGCAAAATGCTGAAAGAACCACTTAAACCAAACGATGCAAATCCAGAAAATGAGTTAGATCTTTCTGCAATCTACTTCGTAGAAGATAACTCAAACAATGAGGTTCAGCTTTTTGATGCCGATGAAATATTTGATATAGGTGTAAGTTTTAATTGAAACACATTAATTGAAATATATTGCAATATTGACTGATTCTTCCCACAGATGGGAATTAGCTCCAATGCTTTGGAAAATGGTCGATCCACAGTTTCTTCTAATTTCAAAAATAAAGATGCAATATTTTGGTGGTGGTGTCTCACACAGCGCTCGGACGTACTTAATTTCGCTCTGACATTAAACTGAAATTTAATTGGTTTTACCGGTGTAATAAATTCAACTTAAGTTATTTAACTTTGTAATAAACTTTGCCATCAATACTGTGCATCAGTTTTCACATAAAGAACTGCAAACGAGCAAATATAGAAATATATTTTATTTTTCTTTTTGTTTACTTTATTTGTTTGTAAACAAATAATCGCTCGCAAGTGATGTCCTCTGCCCCCCCAGCAGCTCTTAAGCGACGTGCTAGCAAGGGCTCTCCTTTAGCTAAAGCAGCGAAACTTGATGAAAGTGCAGTACTAACAACAGTACTTTCGACTCTACGCAATTTAGAAGAGAAGATTCAACAACAATCGGATAAGCTGCAGGCACTCTTTGAGAACCTGTCGGACAAAATAACTGACATTGAGAACAGATTAGTGAAGAGAATAGACGAAGAAATTTCTACGCTTGCTGCTAGAGTTCAAGAATCGGAGAACCGCATTGCAGCATTGGAAAACACTACGTCCAATTTTAAGAGCGAAGTGGACAAGCTGAAGAGTGAAATAAAAAGTACACAAGCAACAAAAACAACAGAGTTTGCGGCCGACGCTGTAATATTTGGAGTGCCATATACGGAGGGAGAAAATTTAAAGAGCATCTTTAATCACGTATGTATTTCCATTGATTTCTTATCACCGCAAATACGTGACATATTCAGACCTGTGCGATCAATAAACCAAGCGAACAGCGCTGTGATTATAAAATTTCATAGTCCCCTTGATCGCAATCGGACACTTCGTGCCTTTAGTGAACACCGTAAGAGAACAAAATCTTTGATTTCTCTTGATGCGGTTGGATTTGAGGGCCAATTTAGAATTTTTGAGAGCATATCAGTAGAAAGCCGAAAAATTCTACAAGAGTCGATTCAATTGAGGCGAGCGGGAAAGCTTACATCTGTATTTACATTGCGCGGGGCTGTTCATGTGAGAGTTTGCAAAGATTCCCCTGCGATAAAAATATCAGCGCAAAGTGACTTAAAATGCTATCACTGACTACGTGCTCTTTATTAATATCTCACTTTATTTTAATTATGTATGTTTTGTGTTATACTTTTCCTGTAAAGATGGCCCGTTTAAGTTTCTCTTTTTGCTGTATCTTAAGTCTTTCTTCTTCTCGTGTTGTAGTTGCTTTTATTTACATATTAAATAATGTCTGCTAACAACAGAATGCGTGGTGTTGGCGATAACAGTCTGGCAATGATAAATGTTTTGTGTCAGCAAAGCAATGGCTTTAATATTGTTCATTTTAATGCCAGAAGTCTTAACCCAGAAAAAATGGATTTTGTTAGATATGTGTTTGAAGATTCTCGAGTGGATGTGATCTGTGTGACCGAAACCTGGTTAACGGCAGACCTTACTGATATGCACTGTAATATTAATAATTACAAAGTGACACGAAATGATAGGAAAAATAAAAAAGGTGGAGGTGTTGCAATCTACTGCAAAAAACATATCAATATGAGACCTGTCTTGATGTCCGAGGAAGCTGGAACTGAATATTTGTTTGTCGAGTTGTATAATCGTTCCATTAATGTTTTAGTGTCCTGTGTGTATAATCCTCACAAATCCACAAGTCTTGACCCATATTTTCAAACCATGTCATCATGTGTAGTAAATTATGATAACGTAATTGTTTGCGGGGATTTCAATGTTAACCTTCTTGATCGAGACTCGTATACTGTCAAGTTATTAGATAACATAACTAGTGCTGGTTTAACTATAGTCAACTCCAATGTACCGACTAGGTATTCAAACAACTGTTGCCCTAGTATACTTGACTACTTTATTATTTCTGACTCAAGCATTCTCTCCAAATTCGACCAGATTGCATTTTTATCGGATCATGACTTAATTTTTTGTACCCTAGATATTCATTTTGACATTAGCAGTGGGGGTAATAGTTATAGCTTTAGGGACTATCGCTCGCTTAATAATAATGTTTTATTTTCGGACCTGTCTAGAGTTAATTGGTGTGAGTGTTGGCTTTTGGCAAGTGTAAATGAAAAGCTTGAGTTTCTCAATAGAAAAGTACTAGGCACCTACAATGATCATGTCCCTATTCGTTTGAGGAAAGCTAGGTCTTTATCTTGTCCGTGGTATACGAATAGAGTTCTGGAGGCAATCAAAACTCGAAATAAATTATATCGGGCCTGGAAAAGAAATCAAGTCAGAATGAACTGGGAGTCCTACAAAGTGGCAAGGAATGAAGTCACCAAGGTTGTCAAGAGAGAAAAACGAAGTTTTTTTTGCCTCAAAACTGGACCCTTCTCTACCTCCTAACGTCTTATGGAGAAATTTAAAAACCTTACGCGTCTACGGAAAAAACGAACCGGAATGTACTTTGAGTGCCGACGTCTTGAACAATGCATTCGCCAAAAGTACTTCATGTAACCTAGCTCCTGTAAATTTTTTGTCCTGTGACGCAGCATGTGTCTCGAGAAAATTGTTTGAGTTCTCCGCTGTTACCGAAACCGATGTAATAAGACATATATTTAGCATTAAATCAAACGCTGTTGGAAATGATGGCATACCCATCAGATTTATTAAAATGATCCTGCCTTTTATCCTAAGTACGCTTACACATATAATAAATCATTGCATAACAACTTCATGTTTTCCAGACCTGTGGAAAATTGCCACGGTAAGACCAGTTTCTAAGACTAAATATCCTTGTTCCCCGGCTGATTTCCGACCCATAAGCATCTTACCAGCATTGTCAAAAGTTTTTGAAAGCATTATGGCGGATCAAATTACTTTCCATGTGTTAGAAAACAATTTGCTCTCTCCATACCAATCTGGCTTTAGGGCTAAACATAGCTGTTCTACCGCATTGCTAAAAATACTTGACGATATACGCATACCATTTGACAAGGACTACGTAACCCTGCTATGTTTACTTGACTTTTCGAAAGCATTTGATTCAGTTGACCACAATTTACTATGTTACAAGTTAAGATACTATTTTGGATTTAATGAAAGTGCAGTGATTACCATGAAAAGTTACTTGACTGGCAGGTCTCAATATGTCGTAACAGAGCATAAAACATCCAATATAATGGCTTTAACTGCTGGTATTCCTCAGGGCTCCATTCTTGGACCCTTACTTTTTAGCCTTTTCATAAACGACATATTTAAAGTGTGTAAATTTGTAAGCATGCATGCTTATGCTGACGATCTGCAGATATATTTTTCTAGCAATTTCAGTGATATAGGTGATCTTTGTTTTAAAGTTAATAGTGATCTCTCGTCAATTATGCGATGGACAATGTACAATGGCCTCAGCTTAAACAGTGGAAAATCATTTGTGTTACCTGTCTCAAAAAAGAAATTTTCTCCGAGTAGCATTCCATCAATAAGCATTGGTAATGATCCTGTCAAATTTGTTAATAAAATTACAAACCTAGGTTTTGTGGTTAACTCGAACCTGACTTGTACAGACCATATTAACTCGACTGTTGGTAGAGTTTATTGCACATTGCGCAATTTGAGTAGATCTGCGCACTTTACTCCTTTCCATATACGAAAGAAGCTCGCGGTACAACTGATTCTGCCAATAATCACTTACTCTGAGTTGGTTTACAATAAATTAGATTCGTGCTCGGCCCACAAACTAGACCTTGCCTTTAATTACATTACGCGCTATGTTTACAACCTGAGAAAGTTTGACCACATATCTACTTGGAGATCTCAACTGCTTGGTTGTGATGTTTTTGAGTATCAGAAAGCTCGAAGTTGTATCTTCCTTTTTCGACTTATCTCAACAAAAACACCTTCATATCTCTATGACAAGCTCATATTTTGTAAATCCACTCGCTCGTGTAATCTTATTGTTCCTAGTTTTAATTATGTTACTTCAACAAGACTATTCTTCGTCAATGCCGTTCGTATTTGGAACTCAATCCCTGCTTCTACAAGAAGCAACTTAAACCAAAGCAACTACAAGCATCTTCTTTATAACTATTTCTCTTCCTCTAATTCTTAAACTGGCCACCTCACTACTTATAAAACTAGAACTATTATAAGTCAATTTTAAGCATACATTTAATCTTAGTTTAATATTTCTTAAATTTTTATCCTTATACTTATTATATTTTGTCTTTATTTTTTACTTTTATTTTTGTACTCTACCTTAATCATCCGTTATTATAATTCCCTTAATTGTTTGTTGTGCTATAAAAGGTGTAAAACCTTATTGTACTAATCGTTAGCTTAATAAATGAAATGAAATGAAATGAAATATCATGTTCATCAACATCGTTGAATTCAAGCAATATTCAGGAAATGGACATTTCAGCACGCCGACCAGAATTTGTTCCCAGACCAGCCTCTGCCACATCTCTTTACTTCAACAATAATAAACAAACGATAAATAGCAAGGTTGTTCATTTAAGTTCAGGCTCATTGTCTACTACAAGTTCCATCTCAGCATTGTCTTCCAACGACGACCAATTACTTTTCGCATCAAGTAAAAACAGGAAACGACCACTTTCAAAAAAAATGTCCAGCTCTATTACTGCATTTGCTGACAGATTGTCTGAAAAAGAAGTAGCTGAAATTCATCAGTCTCTGGCTGAGTTTTTCTACGGATGTAATATTCCACTATGTGTAGTCGAATCAATATATTTTAAAAACCTTATTAAAAAATTAAGACCAGCGTATGCTGATAAAATTCCCGGCCGGAAAGCGCTATCAACTTCATTTTTGGACAGTTCATATGAAAAGTTCTTAGCTACTGCGAAAGAAACTATGGGTTCCGAAGCTGTTTTATTAATTGATGGATGGAAAAATTCTTCATCTAATTGTAAGACTGTGGTTTCGATGGTACATAACGCAAATGGAGACCAGGGATTTTTAGAAGCGTGGGATGTGACTGGTGAAAGTGAAACTGCTGAAAAACTTGCCGAGATCGTGTCGGAATCTGTTAGTTTGGCTGAAAAAATGTACTCAACACATGTATATGCGGTCGTGTCCGATAATGCAAGCGCAATGAATAAGATGGGACAAATTACGAGTCATTTTGTTTGGAAAAGCAATTGTAGTAGTCATACGGGAAACCTTTTAGCTAAAGATGTTGTAAACAAAGAGCTTAATCTTAAAGTAAAATCGATTCTAAAAGAATTTAAGCATGCAGATTTGGAAAAGCAAATTGTTGAGAAAGGTGGAACCCGAATGAAACTTCCTTGTGACACTCGATGGTGTTCATACCGTGATGCATATAAATGTTTAATTGTAAATTCTCAAATTATGAGGCAAGTTGCAGCTGATTCAAAAGTGATTGCTAAATCTGTGGGACTACTTTTCGATGAAGAATTTATGATTGAAATTAAAAAATATGTTCAATATCTGGATCCAATTTGCAAATTAATAAATGATTGTCAGTCGCAAAAGTGTTCTGCAGCAGATGCAGTGGACATGTGGCTGAGTCTGGAGTTGCCTGCAGAATATTCAACACAGCTTAAAAACAGACAAAATATGGCTTTAAACAAATACTCGTTAAGTGCATTTTACTTTCATCCTTTTAAGGATAAAGCAAAATTAAGCAGTGATCATGATGGCATTGTTTTTGAATTCTTGTTCAAAAATTTGGATGGAACTGGAATTGAAGAGTGGGATAATTATCGAAACAAAACAGGGTTTTTTAAAACGCTCTTTGAAAAAGATATTCAAAAGCCTCTTGTTTTTTGGAACATGGCGGAAATGAAATATCCAACGTTAGCAAAGCTTGCAAAAAAATTATTACAGATACCGGCGTCTTCTGCTCAACTCGAGCGACTGTTTTCGAGCTGGGCTCATGTTCACTCATTCAAAAGAAATCGTCTAACATTTGAGCGGTCAAAAAAACTACTACATGTATATTACGCCCTGAGAATCAAAGATGTTGCAGAAGAAAATGAAACAGATGAATCAGATTTTTAATTCCCATAATAAATGAATAATGGAAATATCTAAAGCATAAGAATTGTTTAATGTTTTTTTTTTTATTTTTTAAATTACAAATATAAATTAAAAAGTTTGGAAATACAAATAAATATAATAACATATTGTGTTTTTTTTGCTTTTTTCGGATCATTATACAGTTTAAACAGTGAATTTTCTATTGTCGACGTGTCGTTTATTTGGTGTCGACAATTCTGAATTGACGACACGGCATTAACGACACGTCGACAATAGTATAGTCGACACCGTGTAGTCTACACGGCACATTACTGTCCCCAATTGAGATCAAACAGGATTCTCAAGCTTTAATTTTGGTTTGAATTCTATTGGAGTTATTTGTGGTTTTTAAAGGTTTTTTATATGATTGCACCGTTTATATATTTACAAATTTCTTATTAACCAATCATAGGCTACAAATTAAAATGTGCGCAAAATCAAGTGGATAATTAAGATTCGCATACAAAAATTGTTCCTTTTCGCTTGAGAATAAGTCGTTTCTCCAATTGAGGTACTCTTGAAAATCAACATTGGAAACTTGATAAGATATTGAATCTCCACTTCAGCTCTAGTCAATTTCCAACCACAGTGTTAACTGGGATGGAAGTGCGCACCCCACTACATTGAGAACGCAGTCAGTTTTTTCAATGCGTAGTCGTCAAGCTTTGCTGGCTAATTGAATTGCTACAATAAAAAAGAAAACATGTAGAAGCAAAAGCGACAACCAATGAGCAAACAGTTGTAAAACGAACGCTAGCATACCCAGTCGGACTTGGCTTCTTCAAAAATGTACTGAATGTATAAATCTAGCTTTTCAGTATAGTAAAAATATAATATGTATGTATATATTTTAAAGTTCGTATAAAGTATTTGGAAGTTAATATTTTTCCACAAATAACTTTTGACATCTGTTCAAGGTGAAGAGTCACTGTCATATCTTAATTTGCTTTGGGTATAATAATACTGAAATTATGCAGGAGAAAAGCTGCTGGAATCATAGATTATGTATGTTAAAAAAGAAAGCATTCGTTTAGTAAAAATAAGAAATATCTATTTATGTTACTAGTTCTTAATTGTAAGTCATTATATGTTAATAAAAAACAATATTAAACGAATTAAAATTGGAAATTTAAAATTTAACAAAAAATCCTTTTTTATTCTATTAAAACGGGATTAAAAAGACATCAAACAAAATATAACGACATGAACAAATAAGACTCCATAAATACTCCAATGAACCATAAAAAAGAACCAGGAAATGCTCAAATAATAATCCAAAAAAGATTCCTAGCAGCGTTCAAATATGCCTCCGAAAGAACTCAAAAGTTCACTGAAAATGAGTGATAAAACGCATAGAATTCATAGGATTTAGAGAAATTTGGAGTCATTTTTTAAACTCCTTTCAGCATGCCCGCGTTGAGCAATAAATCGCTCATTTTGCGTTATACAAATTGCTCATTTATGAAGAAACCCCTCCAAAATAAGAAGGTTTTCTGCACATAAAAGAGTCTTTTAGTATGCTTTTGGTTAGCCGGGAGAAGTGATTTTTAGCGTGCCAATGTAGGGAGAACATAATACGAGTATAAAAGTTTTCATTCATGTGGATATCTACTAATATTTTTTACAGCAATTAACTATGCTCCAAAAATTTCCTTAAAAACCCAGTACCTTCTTTTGGAAGCCACATTCTGCATGGTCTGACTGTTATGTCAGTTCATTGCATTGAATAAAGAGTTCTTCGAATATCATAGGCTACTGTGCTATTTTTTTACTGTGTTTCAATAGTATACGAATATGCACTTATGTTCTTATATGTAGCTGTTTCCCTGTCTGACTCGTTTGCAATATTTGCTGGAAGCAAGTTCGAAGCCTAACTCTCTATCGCATTTAGTCTTGAGTGATGTGACAAAGTATGCGTGTGCATAACATAAAATACTCGTACTTGTGCGTTGTGATGGGCGAGTACGAGATGTTTAAACGATCGAGAGAATCGCCATCGTTGCAAAGGAACAATCGAGTCAACAATCGACTCCCTGTCCGACTGTACAATCGAGTTGTTTTTCGATTGTTTCGAGTCGACGTTGTGCCAACGCAATCAATCGCTTTCGTAGACTGGTGCAGGTGTGTATTGATGGTTTTTTTAAATTGATAAAATTGAAAGTGTAGATATGCGAGCTTTATTTTAAATATATTTACATATTATATATATGTTTGTTTATTTTTCTGTTAGCCTAGTAAATGTTAATAAGTTACAATTTTATTAATCTCAAGGTCAGTTTTTAAGAAAGATTTTTATGAAAAACAAGAACAGTTTTTAATGGTAGAAGTCATCAGACTTCTTTTTATTAAATTAATTAAATTTATTTTTCTAACCACTTCTCCCAGGCTTTGAACCCGGGAGCTTGGAATTGCAGAGCCAATTCGCTACATATCGTGCTACGCTAGCCGAGTTGGCTGTTGTGTTTACTTCATCTTCCTTAAACAAACCAACTACAAACAAGAGCAACTGATCTGCCGCTATTTATAGTTATAGTACTATTTCGGAAATCACCACATTTCTTAATCAGACTTTTTTAGTACTATAACTTCTACATAGCACCTCATAAGGGGTTAAGTTACTCAACTCTGTTGTTGATGTTCTGTTTCGCAGATAAACATCAGTATTAATAGCTTCGCCCCACAAGTACGGTAACATTCTCGAGCCCTTTATCATGCAGCGCGCCATTTTTAGTAGAGCTATATTTGCTTTCTCAGCCACGCCAATCTCCTGTGGTGGATACCCAACCGAAGTTTGGTGCACAATTCCCTTTTTCACTAAAATACTTTTTAACGGTCACATCGGTAAATTTTTTAAAATTGTCAATTCTAACACATTTTATTTTGCGGCCTATCTGTGTCTCCGCGGCTACACAAAAAAGTTTGAATGCGTTAAATGTGTCCGATTTATTTTTAAGAAAATATACATTCAAATAGCGAGAAAAATCATCGACGAAAGTGATTAAATAAAATGCACCACCTAGGGATTATCACGCATGGGTCCAGAAAGATTGACATGTATCATATCCAACGCTTGCTTGGAAAGCACTTTACTATATCCACTACATGGCAAACTGTGCATTTTACAAATGTCACAAGTTATACAATGAAAATTTTGCAAATCTGTCACCTTTAGTCCTCGTACTAGGTTTTTGTTCGCTTACGAACGTAAATCGTTCATGTTCACGTGCCCGAATCTTGTATGCCAGATTGCTAAGTTATTACTTTCAACTAATGTGTTAACGTTATCCACTGCTTTAGTCGCTGTCATTTCAGCAACAAATACACCATCAACTAGTTTCGCTGTTACCATGTTGTCACCTTTTTCTGTCTTCATTATCGCGCCATCCTTCGAGAAGTTTACCGTATGCCCATATTCTATGGCCTTGCCAACCGAAAAGAAATTCGAGGTTAGTTTTGGAACATACCTCACGTTTGTTAATTTAATACTCATAAACTCAGTTTCTACGCACACTGTCCCCGCCGAATAAATCTTTTTTCCAGACGCAAGCATTATGTCTTGCCTCTTTTGCTCAATTTCATTAAAGTAACTCTTATGCATGCACATGTGCGAAGTAGCACCACTATCAAAAATCCATATTTCGCGAATGTTCAGCATTTCCCCATACAAACCGCAAGCCTTTTCATTGACGTTCTTTTTAGGCACAAAAATTTCGCACATAATATTCGACTGAAATTTTTCGTTGCGCTTCGCACCGAATTTTGTATACTTATGGTTGGCCAGAAAACTTTGTTCATCAATCAATGCCACCGATATAACATTTTCACGAATTTCGTTCTCTAGAATTCCAGATACTAATTCGTCGATTATCGGTAAGCTTTCTCTGCCTTCAACACCCGCCAACAATCTTTGCAACTCCTCGGGGAGACTACAAAGCAACAGTAGAGATGCAAAATCGTCAGGCACGATTACACCGAATCCTTTATTAAGTTGATGAACGATTGAACAAAACTCCTTGAGACGCGTCGCGAACTTGCCCATCAAGCTAACTTTAAAGTGTTTAAAGCTCCTGAACAAAACAATTTTTTAAATGTCATTGTCCGTACGATAAATCGAATTTAGTAACCACCAAGATTCCTTTGCGGAACCTTTTACATGAATAAGCTCACTCGGTTTTATACTTAATACAATTGTTTCCAGAGCTTTCAGATCGTTCTTTAACCAAATAGCTTTTGCAAATTTCCCATGAGGACCGTCGCTGAAGACTAAATCCCACAAATTAAATGCAATTTTAAGGCTGTTCATCTGTTTGCACCACTTCGCGTTATTGTCAATGGAACGCTTTTCGATGTTCGTAAATGCGCTCATTTTGTTTGATTTTAAGTCGAATTTCTTGAAAATACTTAAATAAATATGTCTACGAAAACTTGGAGACCATAACCATCGATCGGTTGTGTTGCCTGTATAGGAGTCCGCGATCCGACGTGTTTACGATAAAAGTAGTTCATTTAGACTGTGTGGAGTTAAGAAATGTTAAAGAGATGGTTAACTCTGAAGTGGCTGCAATTGCTTGTGATTTTTGACATAATTTTGCTTTTATTTATGTATAATATTTTTGTTGGAGAACTATACATACGTATACTAAGAACTTTAGTTGGCTCTGGTAAATACATATCTGGAAATATTGCTTTGTGTACGCATATTTGAAGGTACAAAAACAAACAAGGCGCTAAAATTATAGACAAGGAAAGTAGAGAAAAAACAAGATATATGTTAGAGGCATTAATAATCATGCAAAAGAGGGACAAGGCAATAAACAAGAAGGAAGACACGGATGACATTGCTGCTGCTTACATCGCTTGCTTATGATTTTGTTTATTTAGTTTGACGATGTTTACCAATCTTGTTGGTAGTTATTAACTTATATTTTTAATGTGTTATTTATAAAAATTATAATTTAAGATGTAAGTTAAACAAATTTTCTGTGTTTCGTTTTTTGAATTTTTGTTAAATGTTTGGTGTACTATTTATGTGTGTACATATGTTTTCATTTCATGTAATGTTGGAAAATAAGAACAGGACGCCTCTGATGAAGCTAAGAAGATTTAGCGAAACGTTGGGCCGTAAGGTAAAGTAAATTGTTTTTACTTGTACCTACAACATTAGATCAGACCAGCCTACTTATGGAAATATACATAAAAATAACAAACTGATCGGAATAACTAATGAAATATTCACTGCGGAAGGCCTGCCGACTAGTTATCGTTTTTAGAATTCCAACACTAATAAGAACAAAACTAACACCATAATGAAAGACTTTTACAAACATATGAAATACAAACACGGGAAATATACCTGTATAACACTTAAACACTACAGTAAGCAAAAACAAAAGTTGGCTAAACAAACAGAACAACAGAAATTCTTATTAGAATGCAAAAAGTACCGACTAATTCCTACCCACTTAACAAACGCAACAAAAAACATAATAATAGACACCACATCACAAAAAGTTAAACAGCAAATGGAAAAAGCTAAACAAGGGTTTCTTATGAAAATACTGAACATAGAAATCACACAAACAAACATAAACATCAATACAACCAAGACACTGGCTTTTCATGCACAACAAAAACTTAAACTAATACTTAGTCAGGAAGAGTTCGACGCATTTATAACCAAACAGAAATTCCTAGGTGAAAATATATCAAATGACAAAGGAATAACGCTTAATGCAAAATTAAACAAACTTAAGAGCGAGCAAATGAGAAAACTAGGAATAAACACTAACAACGACTGGTTTATAAACAAGACGAAGATAGATTTTCCCGAAGAAGTAAAGTGGCTTCTCTCTCTTGGGAGAAAATTCACATTACCAACAACAAAGGACAGTTTTTCACCAATCCACATAATAGCAGAAATGGAGCAAGTAATACAAACGCTACGAGACAATAAAGCAAAAGAAATAGAAAGAAACAAATTAAGCAACAGAATTCTACTTTTCAAAAGAAATATAAAACATAACTCGTCCGAAAAATTCATTTTAGAAACTTTTTATAAAACAAAACACTTTTTAAACTTGCACAACAATAACATTATTTTAACTGACGCTGACAAGGGAAATAAAACGGTGGTAATATACAAAGTTGACTACATCAATAAAATAAACAGCCTACAAGAAGACAAAAATACATACAAAACAATAAGAAACGACCCAACAAATAAACTCCAAAGGAAAAACAACAACATTGTTGCCGATCTTCACAAAAACAAATACATATCGACAACCGAAAAGCATTACCTCACTAGCACAACCTCAACTGCGCCTAGACTTTATGGACTCCCAAAAATCCGTAAACCTGATTTTCCTGTGCGCCCGATAGTTTCATCGGTAAGCGTTCCATGCTATAAGCTGTCCAAGTACGTCGGAAAAATCCTGAGGACGCTAGTGTCAGAGGAATATAACATTAAAAATGCATTTAAACTGAAAGACAAATTAGAAAATATTTGTTTACTAGAAGAAGATGTATTGGTGTCCTTTGATGTTGTGTCCTTGTTTGCAAACATACCCACAAGCTTAGCATCAAAAATTATAATAAATAAATGGGACAGAATCAAACAAGAAACTCAGATTCCTAAACACAAATTCCAAGAGATCCTAGAATTCTGTATCAAAGGTTACAACTACTTCACGTACAACAATAACTTATACACACAAACTTTTGGCATGCCTATGGGCAATCCCCTTTCGCCCACAATAGCAGATATTGTCATGGATGATTTACTTGACCATACAATTTTGGAATTAAAAAAACAACAAATTAACATTAAATTTATTGTTAAATACGTGGACGATATATTTGCGAGAATTAAACGTAAGGACACAAAGTACTGACTATAAGCCACCAACAACTCCAATACACTAACATAAAGAAAATAAACGACATACTAAAAGCAAACAACTATCCTGACCACCTGGTACGCAACTTATTAGAAGATAAACTATTACAAATAAACAGTCAACAAAATACAACATTAAACAATATACCAACAAATGCAACCAATCAATATTTCAGCGTCACATACATTCCGAAACTAACCGAAAACATCAACAAAAACATAGACAAAGAACACAACGTCAAGTTAGCTTATAAGTCCAATCGCACATTATCGCGATTGTTTACAAAAGTTAAAAGTCCAATCCCTATCCAACAACAAAGCAATGTAATATACGAGATCGCTTGTAAAGGTACAAAAGACGAAAACTGCAACAAAGTATACATCGGGACAACAAAAAGAACACTAGGAACCCGCCTAGCGGAACATGAAGCAGATATAAAAAAACAAAAACACAGTACGGCACTCCCACATCACATCACAACAACCAGGCACACAGCTGATTTCACAGGCGCTAAAATTATAGACAAGGAAAGTAGAGAAAAAACAAGATACACGTTAGAGGCATTAAGAATCATGCAAAAGAGGGACAAGGCAATAAACAAGAAGGAAGACACGGATGACATTGCTGCTGCTTACATCGCTTGCTTATGATTTTGTGTATTTAGTTTGACGATGTTTACCAATCTTGTTGGTAGTTATTAACTTATATTTTTAATGTGTTATTTATAAAAATTATAATTTAAGATGTAAGTTAAACAAATTTTCTGTTTTTCGTTTTTTAAATTTTTGTTAAATGTTTGGTGTACTATTTATGTGTGTTTTCATTTCATGTAATGTTAAAAAATAAAAACAGGACGCCCCTGATGAAGCTAAGAAGATTTAGCGAAACGTTGGGCCGTAAGGTAAAGTAAATTGTTTTTACTTATACCTACAACATTAGATCAGACAGGCCTACTTATGGAAATATACATAAAAATAACAAACTGATCGGAATAACTAATGAAACAAAAAATTGTTTGTGGCAAATGCATATGTACATGTTTAGTACCTTGCAACCACGACACGTCTTTGAGCCTGGAAAAGCTATTTCAACAGTTAGAGACCATAACGATTTTAATTAAAAACAAGTCAATTAGCAGCATTTCAAAGAGATTCCTTACACATTTATATTTGCACGTATTTAAGTAAGACATGTCGGCTTGCGTTTCAAATTTCTTACGTGTGTGAATGCTCCGTCGCACACTGGGGCAAAATGCTCTCATAACTGCCATTCAAAAATTTTATTTTTATTTTATTTAATCTATAGCTTTTTTTTAGACATGTGCTTTTAAGAAGGAATAAAACGGATATAATTTAATGCCATGGCAAAGAATTTAGCTTTATTATAAAGATAGGGGTTTGCCATTATTTTCTTTTTTGTTGTTGTTGAAGTTTCGGATAGGGTAGGAATCTAATGAATTTCGGAACGATTTTCCAAAAACGACACTGAATGTGGTAGAACGCCGAAACCGGTTTGTCTTAAAACCAAACTTGACAAGATTCCTTCCCTATCCGAAACTTCAACAACAACAAAAGAGAAAATAAATTTTCGGCCACTTTTTGCAGCAATTGGGGCCGAATGTCAGCAATAACGCGCCGAATATTCTCTTCCAAGGCGTCTTCAAATGGCAAACCAAACTGAGTATAAATCAAGTACCAGCTGTCAAAAAGACCAAAACCGAAAAAAGGATTGTCTCATTGAAAACCACACGTCTAAAGAAACGCCCTATATTTAAATTAGAAACTTAAATACTTAGTAAGCGCTATCTGTGGTCGAGTTGGTAGCTGTGCGTGCTATAACGCGATATGCCTGTGAGTTCGAGGTTCGAATCTCAGTCAGGGAAAGCAAATCATAGAAAAAGTTTTTTCTAACAGCGGTCACCCCTCAGCAGGCAATGGCAAACCTCTGAGGGTATTTCTGCCATAAAAAAGCTTCTCATAAAATACATCTGCCGTTCGGAGTCGGCACAAAACAGTAGGTCCCTCCATTTGTGGTATAAGGAAAGACGCACACCATAAATGGTGGGAGAAGCTAGGCCAAACACTGACCTAAATATATAGTGTAATCGCCAAAATTATTGTATTATAAGCGCTATCTGTTGAGGCCATCGACTAGTACGATAAAAAAAACTGTCAGATCTTTTAAAGTTTAGCTAATCTTCATAGACTTCTCTACCAATGGAAATAAAACAATTTAGTTGAAGATCATTACGACTAACGGGCCTGTTTGGCACTTATAACAAAACTTAAGTTACCGGTAACGATAATTTGTAGCAAATCTCGCACCTTATTTGCAGTATGCAGTATGAGAGGGAACTCC
Source organism: Philophylla caesio (assembly GCA_963971545.1). Classification (NCBI taxonomy): domain Eukaryota; kingdom Metazoa; phylum Arthropoda; class Insecta; order Diptera; family Tephritidae; genus Philophylla; species Philophylla caesio. The sequence goes on from OZ020605.1 coordinate 12,802,168, forward strand.
AGTGTTCTTTTGAAACCTTTCAGGTTTTATACTTGACGTGCAGTTTAAAAGTGGCCAATGGTATGCCTACCATGTCCTTTGACAGAAGGATAAGGGGGGTGGTCGTACCTTTCCTTGCCAATTTATCCGCTTTGCAATTGCTCTCAATACCGCGGCGTTCCGACACCTATGTATGTATATGAGTTGAATTCTTTAATACAGAGCCATCTCGTTAAGAGGCCTGCGGCATTCAGTGAAAGACTTTGTATTGTCTAGGCATGATCTTCGAGCTTTCAAGGCAGCTTGTTTGTCATAGAAGACCTGTTTGCCCTTATTGGGATTTTTGATGAGGTGCTCAGTAGCCTCCTGGATGGCCAGCACTTCCGCTTGGTACACGCTATATTAATCTGGGAGTCGGAATGATATTTCCTGTTTCAGCTCTGTGAAAAAAACACTCTTCCTCCGACCATCCTGATGTGGTCCGACGTACCAGTCTTTCGGGTTGGTACGATGACTTTGTAGTTCTTTGTGAAGGTAACAAAGGCTGAATAGTTGTCGGTATGTGTACTTATGTAATTGTACGAGGCCATCTTCACCAGGATTTCTGAGTCCAGACGCCTGATTCTATGTGCTTTGGATCCTCTTGAGTGATTACGACAGGAGGAGGCAGGTATAAAATCGCATTTAGAGCCTCAATGGATGAGGACCATAATGCTCCACTTATATACAGCTCCGCGCTTCTTTGTACTGTTCGCAGTTGTTTAAGCGCTGTTGACCCATTGAACAAACAAGGCGTGTATAAACTGACCTGTGAGTGTCAATATAGCTACATAAATATATAGGACGTACAGTAAGAACAAGGTTTCGTGAACACATAAGGGACTGCAACAAAAGGATCCGAAAACCCACGGCAATACTTGAATCTAATTTTGCAAACCATTTGAGAAAACCGTCAAGGTACTGCACGTACAACAAAAAGAGATGGCGCTATATGCTCTTGAAAACATGGAAATATATAAACAAAAAATATTTGATGGGAGGATAATAAACGAACAAATTAACAACACTCTGATGCGATATTTGCACCATTAAGGCTTGTTTACAAAATAAACAAAACAAAGGCGTAGGTAAAATAACAGATACCAACATACAAAACAAACCTGCAATACCCAAACGGACTAAAATTACTAACTATCTATCTGTTCTTACCGCGAAGGCAGATTCGAGATAAAATATACCCTTTTGGACTCTAACCGCGCCAGACTTCAGACAATCGCTTTTTTAGAAGTGAAAAGCGCCGTTGTGCCTTTCCATATTAGTTTCATACTATGGAATCCATAGCGTTGTCTTTCCAGATACTTTGCATTACTTTTAAGATTTAAGCTAAGCTAGTGTAAGAGTAGGTATCTTATACCGCCGGAGGTACTAGTTCAGTTTTTGCTAGACTCACTTCAACGCTGCAGTCTTTAGTCCAGGTGACAAGTGAGATGGGAGCAGTATCTATGAGATCGCATAACATCTAAGGAAATTTACCCCGCACGGCTACTGCAACGTCGCGTCAGTGTACGCGATCACCTCGTATTGAACTCTCCGTACTTGCGCCGCAAGAGATGGTTCAGCATTGCTACCCACAGAAGTGGAGATATAACTCCTCCTTTGGGTAGTGCTTCTAATCACGGACCTGCGAACCAGTTCCTAGCTGACCACACTGCTGGTGAGTATTTGGTGTATGAGCCAAACTAGAGAGTTATTCATTCGCAGCTCCGTCAGAGTCGAGGTAATCGGAAAATAACTTTTTTATTTAAAAAAATAATATTTGTATATTAATATATGTATCCATTTTTAAATGAAATAATTTATCTACATGTACACATATGGTCAAAATGATAAGTACATTCCATTAGAATTCGTTCATGGTCCAGGTTTAGGAGTATGATGCTGCAAATAAATGCAACTTTGGTTTAATTTTAATAATTTCCATTCATATCTTCAAAAGCCATTTCGGCTGATATTGGCAATGTAATTTCCTCGCGACTGGTTCGACGACGGCTGCAAAGGGCAAATTTACTTGCCCGAATAGCTAGAAGAATTCCTTTATTGCGACAAAAAAATTTGAAGATGAGAGTATAATTTGCAAATAATCTTTTGAATTGGTCTGGACCAGGGGGTAAAAAAAAGTGGCGTATTATTTTGTGGAGTGACGAAACCAAAATTAATTTGTTTGGCAATGATGCTCGCCGAAATGTTTGACGTCCTATAGGGAACGAATTTCACGAACGCTTTACAAAAAAAACTGTTAAAGACGGCGGCGGTAACATTATGGTCTGGGGCTGCTTTCGTCAACTAATCTATAGAATTGCGGACACTATGAATAGAGTCCAATATAGAGATATCTTGGAAAAAACGATGTTACCATATGCTGACGAAAACTATCCACTATTATGGAAATTTTAACAGGATAACGATCCTCAACATACCTCAAAATTGGTAAAGGATTGGTTTCAGGATAACAAAGTGGTTTGCCTTAGCTGGCCTAATCAATGCCCCGATCAAAATCTTTTCAAAACAAAGACAAATTATGGAATTTTGTGCAAAAAACCTGGACGAAATTCCAGTTAACATCTGCCGCAAACCTATTTCCAATATGCCGAAAAGAATTACAAAAGTACTTCAAAATAAGGGCGGATATACCGGTTATTGATAAAATATTTCAAAAAGATACCAAATGGTTAGCGTGAATTGAAATTATAGGCTTTTTGTATTAACACATATGTATGTGATGTACTTATTATTTTGTCCAGTGAATTAAAAAGTTTTTAAGCTAATTTCCAAAAATTAAAATAAATTTAATTGTAAAACCGGAAGAAGAACCAAGATGGTTGTATTTTTTGCTTATTGCCTTTTCTCCTTTACTAACAGCGTTGCACGTCTTATGACGTTTAGGAGCTGTGTTGCCACATATATTATAATAACCATCAAATAACATAATATGTATGTAAGTTGATATGATTTTCCTGTTGGAAACGCCCACGAGAATACACACATCATGATCGCGAACTTTTACTGAGTATTACTCTCATCGCCCACGACATAGACCACACTCAGTAAACGTTGTTGTTGGAAATTGACATAAGGTGACGTGGAAATCCAATACGTTATCCAATTTTCAATGTGGATTGATTGGAGAAACAACTCATTCTTAAGCGAGAAGGAACAATTTTTGTATGCCAAAAATCTTTGCGCTCTACTTGAGAAAAACTTAGATATCAATTTGAATTCAAGCAATAATCTCCAACTTGACTCAATGACCACATTTTGTTTTCCTATTCGAATTAAATTTCAATTCTCATTAAAATGAAACAAAATAATTTACTGCATATAAATTTTTATTTATTTATATTTATAATAAAACCAAAGAACTCAATGTATGTACATACACTCAGTATATTATTTCATACTTTCCAAACTTTCATTGAGCAATGAGCGCTCCGATAGCAAATCCATTACCTACCTAACCTCGCTTTTCACTTTTCATCTGGATAAAGGTATGAATTGTTCTTATTAGCTATTGGGATAGAAAACACCAATACAGACATAGCACAAACCACATTTTCTCTTGATATTAGTGTAGCGATAGCCAACAATTTTCATATCCCAATATGCACAATTCTAGGATAAATAATTTGTTTATCAAGTGGATATCTAACTATTGTCCCCAATTGAGATCAAACAGGATTCTCAAGCTTTAATCTGGTTTGAATTCTATTGGAGTTATTTGTGGTTTTTAAAGGTTTTATATATGATGGCACCGTTTATATATTTACAAATTTCTTATTAACCAATTATAGGCTACAAATTAAAATGTGCGCAAAATCTGTTGCTGGCAAAAAATAAGTGTTTACTAAAGAAATAGTTAAAAAGGCATTTTAAAAAAATGTGATATTCATAAAAGTGCCTTAAGGGAAAATATACATAAATTTATAACTCCAGGATGAGTTGAAGTAAAAAAGTGAAAAGCGAGTTAATTAAGATATAAGTTGTTTTAACGTTGAATTCTTTTGTTTTATCAAAATGTATTATTATAAATATAAATAAATATATTTTAATGAAAATTGGAATTTAATTCGAATAGGAAACCAAAATGTGTCCTTTAAATCTAGTTGGAGATTATTGCTTGAATTCCAATGGATATTCAAGGTTTTGTCAAGTGGATAATTAAGATTCGCATACAAAAATTGTTCCTTTTCGCTTGAGAATAAGTCGTTTCTCCAATTGAGGTACACTTGAAAATCAACATTGGAAATTTGATAAGATATTGAATCTCCACTTCAGCTCTAGTCAATTTCCAACCACAGTGTTAACTGGGATGGAAGTGCGCACCCCACTACATTGAGAACGCAGTCAGTTTTTTCAATGCGTAGTCGTCAAGCTTTGCTGGCTAATTGAATTGCTACAATAAAAAAGAAAACATGTAGAAGCAAAAGCGACAACCAATGAGCAAACAGTTGTAAAACGAACGCTAGCATACCCAGTCGGACTTGGCTTCTTCAAAAATGTACTGAATGTAGAAATCTAGATTTTCAGTATAGTAAAAATATAATACGTATATATTTTAAAGTTCGTATAAAGTATTTGGAAGCAACCTGTTGCAAGTTAATATTTTTCCACAAATAACTTTTGACATCTGTTCAAGGTGAAGAGTCACTGTCATATCCTAATTTGCTCTGGGTTTAATAATACTGAAATTATGCAGGAGAAAAGCTGCTGGAATCATAGATTATGTATGTTAAAAAAGAAAGCATTCGTTTAGTAAAAATATGAAATATCTATTTATGTTACTAGTTCTTAATTGTAACTCATTATATGTTAATAAAAAACAATATTAAACGAATTAAAATTGGAAATTTAAAATTTAACAAAAAATCATTTTTTATTCTATTAAAACGGGATTAAAAAGACATCAAACAAAATATAACGACATGAACAAATAAGACTCCATAAATACTCCAATGAACCATAAAAAAGAACCAGGAAATGCTCAAATAATAATCCAAAACAGATTCCTAGCAGCGTTCAAATATGCCTCCGAAAGAACTCAAAAGTTCACTGAAAATGAGTGATAAAACGCATAGAATTCATTGGATTTAGAGAAATTTGGAGTCATTTTTTAAACTCCTTTCAGCATGCCCGCGTTGAGCAATAAATCGCTCATTTTGTGTTATAAAAATTGCTCATTTATGAAGAAACCCCTCCAAAATAAGAAGGTTTTCTGCACATAAAAGAGTCTTTTAGTATGCTTTTGGTTAGCCGGGAGAAGTGATTTTTAGCGTGCCAATGTAGGGAGAACATAATACGAGTATAAAAGTTTTCATTCATGTGGATATCTACTAATATTTTTTACAGCAATTAACTATGCTCCAAAAATTTCCTTAAAAACCCAGTACCTTCTTTTGGAAGCCACATTCTGCATGGTCTGACTGTTATGTCAGTTCATTGCATTGAATAAAGAGTTCTTCGAATATCATTGGCTACTGTGCTATTTTTTTACTGTGATTCAATAGTATACGAATATGCACTTATGTTCTTATATGTAGCTGTTTCCCTGTCTCACTCGTTTGCAATATTTGCTGGAAGCCAGTTCGAAGCCTAACGCTCTAGCGCAGTTAAGGGTCGTACACATACAACTTTCCTCGCTTTACTTGACAATTCGAAATTTAACAACAAAGCATGAGGTGTAGAAGGTTTGCTACATATAACGCTTTGACAGTTTCTACGTGAGTGGTTTGTTTTCAATTGTTATTTGTTTCTATTCCAAATATTTTGTTTAATAAAATATTAAGAAATGAGTTTTACTTATATAATTAAGTGGTAGTTATGCTACTTATGTATGTTTCAAAGTCGCGAGTGTAATAAACTATATTGAGGCCGAGCATATTTCGACAAGATAAATAAAAACCGATCAAAGAGGTGTTTTATTTGCTATTTATTAATATTTCTCTTCTTTTATCTTTTTAAAAGTAATTATACACGCAAAAACTATGAAATACTAGTAAATTTTCTAAATCGTGTGTATATGCACGCAGAAATAAAATGGAAATGCAAACAGTTGGTTGTCAAAGTGTACAAATGTTGAGAGTTCGCCATGATTTTGCTTCGTTTTGCTTTGCTTTACTTTTCTCGCCTTGTATTTAGCAGCACTCATATAACATCTGTACTTTAACTAATCTGTCAAAGCGAAACTCTGAAGCAACGCAAAGCGAAAGTCTTATGTGGGCCGTACATCTAGAGTGATGTGACAAAGTGTGCGTGTGCATAACGTAAAATGCTCGTACTTGTGCGTTGTGATGGGCGAGTACGAGATGTTTAAACGATCGAGAGAATCGCCATCGTTGCAAAGGAACAATCGAGTCAACAATCGACTTCCTGTCCGACTGTACAATCGAGTTGTTTTTCGATTGTTTCGAGTCGACGTTGTGCCAACGCATTCAATCGCTTTCGGAGACTGGTGCAGGTGTGTATTGATGGTTTTTTTAAATTGATAAAATTGAAAGTGTAGATATGCGAGCTTTATTTTAAATATATTTACATATTATATATATGTTTGTTTATTTTTCTGTTAGCCTAGTAAATGTTAATAATTAACAATATTATTGAGCTCAAGGTCAGTTTTTAAGAAAGATTTTTGTGAAAAAACAAGAACAGTTTTTAATGGTAGAAGTTATAGTACTATTTCGGAAATCACCACATTTCCTCATCAGACTTCTTTTTATTAAATAAATTAAATTTATTTTTCTAACCACTTCTCCCAGGCTTTGAACCCGGGAGCTCTTAATTGCAGAGCCAATTCGCTACATATTGTGCTACGTTAGCCGAGTTGGCAGTGGTGTTTACTTCATCTTCCTTAAACAAACCAAGTACAAACAATAGCAACTGATCTGCCGCTATTTAACTTGTTTGTGTGGTTGTTGTTTGTGTTTTATTTGCAAATTGTGTATTTAAGTTATTTACTTTATATTAGAATGCATTTTTAAGGCGTGCTCATCTTTGCATATATATGTTTGTTTATTTTTCTGTTGGCCTAGTAAATGTTAATAATTTACAATTTTATTGAGCTCAAGGCCAGTTTTTAAGAAAGATTTTTGTGAAAAAGAACAGCAGTTTTAACCGGTAGAAGTTATAGTACTATTTCGGAAATCACCACATTTCCTCATCAGACTTTCTTAAAAACTGGCCTTGAGCTCAATAAAATTGTAAATTATTAACATTTACTAGGCCAACAGAAAAATTAACAATAATATATATGCAAAGATGAGCACGCCTTAAAAATGCATTCTAATATAAAGTAAATAACTTAAATACACAATTTGCAAATAAAACACAAACAACTACCATACAAACAAGTTAAATAGCGGCAGATCAGTTGCTCTTGTTTGTAGTTGGTTTGTTTAAGGAAGATGAAATAAACACAACAGCCAACTCGGCTAGCGTAGCACAATATGTAGCGTATTGGCTTTGCAACTCCGAGCTCCCGGGTTCAAAGCCTGGGAGAAGTGGTTATGAAAAATTAATTTAATTAATTTAATAAAAAACAGTCTGATCAGAAAATGTAGTGATTTCCGAAATAGTACTATAACTTCTACCATTAAAAACTCTTGTTGTTTTTTAACAAAAACCTTTCTTAAAAACTGGCCTTGAGCTCAATAAAATTGTAAATTTTTTACATATTATAGGCAAATCTATATGTTAACAAGTAAGAAAAGATAAATTCGGACGAAACTGATTTGTATATACCCTCGCGATGTATTTTTGCATTGGCGGTACCTATCATTTCATAAAAACCCCGTTTCTTTGTTTCATATCGCAGCTAGTATTAAACTTTACTTAATTTCTTCCAATAAATTCTGAAAAACGAAATTATTTGAATTTTTCAAAATTCCCGTTATATGGAAGTTGGGCGTGCTATGGCCCGATTTCAAAAATTTTTGACGGTGATGCTAGTGATGTCTAGGAAAATCTGTTCACCAAAGTTTGACACGATACATCTTAATTGAGATATCTACAGACGTTTTTTTATAAGTGAGAGTGGTAACTACCATTTTTCAAAATTTCATAAAAATCAAATTTCTTAATTAACTATCTCTCTAAATATCAATTTTTAATTAATATGCTCCAATAGATAAAGAAAAAACGAAATTTTTGCTTTTTTCAAAATTTCCGTTATATGGGAGGTGGGCGAGGTTAAGGCCCGAAACTTTTGCTTAAGTGGGCGTGGCAGCGCCCTTTTTTCAAAATTTCATAAATATCTAATTTCTTAGTTCAAAATTGCTCCAAATATTGAATTTCACAAAATTTGCTGTAATTGAAACCGAAAAAACGGAGTTTTTGCAAAACTTCCGTACATGGGAGGTGGGTGTGGTTATTAACCGATCTTGACCATTTTAACATATACATATATGCAAAGATGAGCACGCCTTAAAAATGCATTCTAATATAAAGTAAATAACTTAAATACACAATTTGCAAATAAAACACAAACAACAACCACACAAACAAGTTAAATAGCGGCAGATCAGTTGCTCTTGTTTGTACTTGGTTTGTTTAAGGAAGATGAAATAAACACAACAGCCAACTCGGCTAGCGTATCACAATATGTAGCGTATTGGCTCTGCAACTCCGAGCTCCCGGGTTCAAAACCTGGGAGAAGTGGTTATGAAAAATAAATTAAATTAATTTAATAAAAAACAGTCTGATCAGGAAATGTGGTGATTTCCGAAATAAGACTACAACTTCTACCATTAAAAACTCTTGTTGTTTTTTAACAAAAATCTTTCTTAACAACTGGCCTTGAGCTCAATAAAATTGTAAATTTTTTACATGTTATAGACAAATTTATATGTTAACAAGTAAGAAAAGATAAATTCGGACGAAACCGATTTGTATATACCCTCGCGATGTATTTTTGCATTGGCGGTGCCCATCATTTCATAAAAACCCCGTTTCTTTGTTTCATATCGCAGCAAGTATTAAACTTTACTCAATTTCTTCCAATAAATACTGAAAAACAAAGTTATTTGAATTTTTCAAAATTCCCGTTATATGGAAGTGGGGCGTGCTTATGGCTCGATTTCAAAAATTTTTGACGGTGATGCTTGTGATGTCTAGGACAATCTGTCCTCCAAAGTTTGACACGATACCTTACATCTTTATTGAGATATCTACAGACGTTTTTTTATAAGTGAGAGTGGTAACTCCCATTTTTCAAAATTTCATAAAAATCAAATTTCTTAATTAACTATCTCTCTAAATATCAATTTTTAATTAATATGCTCCAATAGATAAAGAAAAAACGAAATTTTTGCTTTTTTCAAAATTTCCGTTATATGGGAGGTGGGCGAGGTTATGGCCCGAAACTTTTGCTTAAGTGGGCGTGGCAGCGCCCTTTTTTCAAAATTTCATAAATATCTAATTTCTTAGTTCAAAATCGCTCCAAATATTGAATTTCACAAAATTTGCTGTAATAGAAACCGAAAAAACGGAGTTTTTGCAAAACTTCCGTTACATGGGAGGTGGGTGTGGTTATTAACCGATCTTGACCATTTTCAATACCAACATACCCTGTCCAAAGAGCAATCTATGTACCAAATTTCATTGTAATATCTCAATTTTTACTCAAGTTATTGTAACCACGGAAAACGGACGAACGGACGGAAAGACAGTCAGGGCTAAATCGATTTCTCTATTCATTCTGATCATTTTAGTATATAAATGTATATATCTCTCTCGATTATTTTTTGCTGTTACATACAACCGTTATGCGAACAAAGTTATAATACCCTTGTGTAAAGGTACGCTCGGGTATAAAAATATTGTTCGAAAATTAAAAAAATCAGTCGTATGGAAATTTTTTTTAAAAATATCGGATTGTGGCAAGGTAACATCGGTTAACTGCAAATTTTGCAATACGAGCTACAAACATTTTGGAAATACAAAAAACTTGCATGACCACCTCAAAACGAAGCATCCCATTCAACCTACTGAATACCAATAATTACTATAATTGATTTAATTGTTTTTTTACCAACCAACAAGGATATACTTTTTTGTTTTTTCTTAATTTTATGTTTGTTAATTGCAATGATTTTTTTTTTTACTTTATAAAAAGTTATTGCTTGTACAAATAAAGTTGCCATGGGCCACAAGATAGCGCGAGATATTTTGGCCGATTGTTATCTAATGTTACTCGCGACTGGCGCGACGTTGCCAAAGACTGCGAGAGAGAACCATCCAGATGTTTTAACAATCGCTGGCCAGGATTTTTTCGATTGTTAGCCTATTTAAGCATCACTATTCGTGACTGCCAATCTGTCGCAAATTCGTATGGGAGAGAAAACATCGATAACCATCGAGATGTTCGAACAATCGAAACAATCGACTAAAACTCTCGGACTCGCCCTTCACTACTTGTGCGGATCAAATGCTATAAAAGGGAACTGAAATATGGAATAAAACTAGTTTAGTTCCTAACTCGGACGAGGTTCGCCATTCAACGAACCAACCGCTTCAGTTTTAAAAAATGATCTCAGCCTGATTCTTAAGGATAATCTCAACGGAATTTCCTACGATATTCTTATAGAGGACATTTATTATTCTGAAGCTGCCGCAGTTGCCGTCGCTGATCCGACCTCAACATTAATCTTCAATTTATGTATGTGAGAGTACTAATTTGAAATCATGTATATTTTATTTTACTTTAAGACATACCAGTATATGTATTTTATTTATATATATTTTGACTGGACATATAAATATTATTAAGAATTTGTGTATTTTTATGGAAAAATAAATAAAATTAAAAACACTAAAATCTGCTTTTTTTAGTAAAAAAAATATAACCTAATTGATTTCGTTGCAGCCGCGTTCTCAACTGCAAATACGTATGTACATACATACATACATATATGCATAGTATGTGCATGTGCATCGTATGTGTAAATATAAATACATATATTGTAAGGTGCAAGTAAAATGGTTAATTTACGAATGCACGTACATTATTAACTTATAATTATTAAACAAAATTTCATTGCATTAAGTCCAAATGAGGATCTAATCGAGCAAATTATGTCGCTTCATCGACTCGGTTAAAGAGATTCCACAGCACCTGCTGATGGATTGTGTGGCGCTAAGACGGGAGAGAAACCCGGCAGCCTTTTTGGGGGTCTGACGGAAGTCTTGTAAAGTGTTTTCGAGGGACAATGGGCCCAATAGTCGCAGTGCATTACTCCTTAAAATTTAATCGAATGTAATCTAAGGTAGGGGATATGTATATACTTTCTTAAACAAAATTGTGAGATTGGAGAAAAATGGATTGCTAGGCACTTTTTTTTAAAACAAACATAATTACAGTTGCTAACAATAAAACCAGGGCATTGCAACCGTCACAAAATAATAGGGTACTTAGATCTCTTAAAAGAAGTACGCTTGCTTTTGATATCTTCAGATCCGTTTGCGTTTTAAAGAAATAAGTTTTGATATTAATGAAAGCTAGTGAAAGTTAGTGGAAGTTAGTGCAGGTCACAACGGACGATACCACTTCAGCCACCTCGCTAACTTATTCACATTTTTAAGATTTGCAGAAACACATACCATTTGTATATATACTCTGTTCACAAATTATAGTACAACTACATATTGAAAAATGTTGGCACTTTATTCTTGTGCTTATAATTAATTAAAATTATTTTTCCAGTAAAATGTGGTTCATTCTCTAAGAAACCCCTAATCACCGATTTATTCAATTATTTACAAAATGAACAATAATTGTAATTAATTATGATGAAATTTTGTTAAATAATTGCACATTTTTTAAGGAGTTAAAAATATGGCTGTTTATGGGTTTTCGTAAAGAATGAACCATATTTTATTTGAAAAATAATTTCAATTGAATAGAAGAAAAATAGGAAGCCAAAATCTGTCACTATATATAACATATAATTTTTATATTCACGATATTCCAACGAATTAGCGAACAGTAATTTAACAGCGCTGCTGTCGTATAGAATCTTCCCCTTTTGTTTTATTGCCTATGAAATCGTAAACAACACCTAGCTAGCAAGTTTTATTAAAATTTAACAAAAATACGCATATTTACTGCTCCATTGGATTCAGAGACACACCCTAAATGTATTTCCGAATCATGATGCAGTTTGCACAAATATATAATAATAACCGAAAAAATCGTAGAATCAGAATTAAAAACCCTTTCGAAATATTTTAGAGAATTAATTTCCGTGAAACATTAGAACGAAAAATAACACTGAAGATGGCACAACGCCGAAACCGGTTTGTTTCAGAACCAAATTTGACAAGGATCGACGGAAAATCGTTCCAAAATACATCAACTTTCAACCTTGTCGGAGTAAAAAAACAACGACACACTGTGCAAAGTGGCGACACATTGAAATGCGTTGGGAATTTTAAGCGCAAAGTTGGATGCATACGATGCCAGCAGTGCGTGGTTTATGGTTTTTACTAATTGGTTTTGTTGCGCTACCTTTTCTTTGAAAATGATATGGTCACATACTATTATCCAAAATTCTCTGAAGGTAGAATGAGTGTGCGCAGGTATTAAAATTTTGTATTGTTATTAACTTCCACAGAAACAATGTTGTCAAGTAAACCATAGTTCTTTCACATTTACATTAACAAGTGTACATATCGTATGTATATGCACTGTCGAAGTATCGAATAGGAAAAATTATTTTTCATGCATCATAGACATTCACACACATCACACATGTGTATATGTACCAAATTTAGATCTTTGTATCTCCTGTTTAAACATGAAGAGACATAAATTAAATATTAATTTTTTAACATTTTAACAAACATCCGTTTGGGAGTGAGCTAAAGTAAGAAGGCGAACCTGGTGAGGCTACTCCGTCATGTTCGGTTTAAGGGTTCATCAAGTTTCTGCAGCGTCTGTTAACCAGAAGGTGTGGCGAGCAGACGTCTGTCTGGGAGCAAACGGCTCGCTTTATAACTGTGAACATTTCGAATACCCCAGAATATGTTTGTGCGCATGGCTAGGGACACCAAGATAAAACAAACTACCAATGCAAAGTAAAGCAATGCCTTGGATAGGACCCCCCTTCTTAGATGACTGCCACGGCAAACGTTTTCGGGTCCATGATATGAGGCACGCACCTGAAATGTCTGAACTCTTTATTGAGAAGGTCCCTCTGCCCGGCTGGTAGATCTGGTCCTCGCCAGAGCAAAGGCTAACATCACCGCTATCCAAGAAATGCGATGGACGGGGCAAGCGAAGAAAACGGTAGGCCCTTGCGACATCTACTACAGCTGCCATGTAAAGGAGAGCAAATTTGGTGTCGGATTTGAGGTGGAAAAGAGACTTCGCCATCAAGTACTGTCGTTCACTCCGATGGACGAACGTCTCGTCACAATCCGCATAAACGCTAAATTATTCAACATCTCGCTTATTTACGCTAATGCCCCGACGGAAGAGAAAGACGATGGGACCAAAGGTCGTTTCTACGAACTCCCCGAGCGCACGTTCGAACGCTGTCCCCGGCACGATATAAAAATCATGCTAGGGGATTTAAATGCCAAGGTGGGCAAGGATTGTACCTTTGGTTCCACAGTCGAAAAATTAAGCCTCCACGAAAAAACGTTCGTAAACGGATTGAGATTGTTACCTGGTTCCAGGATACGAATATATACCATGCTATTTGGCGGTCTCTAGATGATAAAACACGATACCAAATCGATCGTGTTGTGATAGACGGAAGGCATGCGCCCAGTGTGCTAGATATGCGCACGATCCGAGGAGCCAACATTGACTAGGATCAGTATCTTGTCGCACGCTTCTCTGCTCGTCAAAAAGCGCACGGAAATGGACACAAGGAAAGCTGGACATCGGACAGCTGCAATCACAACAAACAGCCACGCACTTCGTTACTCGACTCGCACTCCTGCTCTCTGAGAGCACTAATCGACACAGCGATATTTTAGAGCAATGGACGCATATCTCCTGCTCTTTACGTACCGTCGATCATTCCATTGGTTTTCAGCGGGCTCATAAAACCGACTGGTACGATGAGGAATGTCGCGCCGCCACGGAACGGAAAGATGCTGCATACAGGGCCACGTAGCGGTCGGGTGCAATGAGAGCTTTGTAGGAGAGATGTCGACAGTTGAAGAAGAAAGCGAAACGCATTTCTCGTGAGAAGAAGAGAGAGGCCGAAATGCGTGAATGAGAAGAGCTTGAGATGCTAGCCGACAAGAAAAGCATCGCAAATAAGTTTCTGTCCATCATATTGCGTGAGACACTAAAGCCCACTGCACCTAATGGATTACCTAATTACGTATGACGACGTAAACTGCTTGGTCTGCAAAATCTCTCTGAGAGAAGAGCCTATTTTGCGATCCTGTTTGTCTATAATGTTATCAACAAAAGAATAAACTGTTCATTTGATCGAAACGTTTATTTAATCGATACGCTCCACTTCACGAGCTACGGCGCGTTCGCCTTTTTTAAGATGATACTGATAAAACGAATTACTCTTATTATGAGCTTCTTACTTGAGCAATTGTTCGTGTAATAACTTTGCACTAGAGCTCAAATTCAACCGGAGTCTATATAAATACATACATTAAAATAATGGATTTTTAAAATATTTTATTAATTTGTCATTGTCTGTAAGAATATTTTCGTAGATAAAAATAGTTTTTACTAATACTGATTCACTATATTCCAACAAATTGCGCATTCCAAAAGCTAGCAAGTTTTTATTAAAATCATGATGCAGTTTGCACAAATATCTATTAATAACCGAAAAAACGTAGAATCAGCATTCAAAAACCTTTCGAAATATTTAATAGAATTAATTTCCGTGAAACATTTTTCGTGATTAGCTAGCTTTGTTATACGACACACTGTGCAAAGTGACGACACACTGAAATGCGTTGGGAGTTTTAAGCGCAAAGTTGGATGCATACGATGCCAGCAGTGCGTGGTTTATGGTTTTCACTGATTGGTTTTTTTGCGCTACGTTTTCTTAGAAAATTATATGTTCACATACTATTCTCCAAAATTCCCTGAAGGTAGAATGAGTGTGGGCAGGTATTAAAAATTTTGTTTGTAATTAACTTTCACAGAAATAATGTTGTCAAGCTTACCATAGTCCTTTCACATTTATGTACATAAACAAGTGTACATATCGTATGTAGATGCACGGTCGTAGTATCGAATACCGAAAATTATTTTTCATGCAAAGTAAACCGTATGTATACATTCACACACATATATAGTATATGTATATTAGGCATTTCAATCCAAAATCCCGGAATTGTAGAATGTAAAGAATTTAATAGCCATTTATTTTTCAAATTTTGTATCATTCTTAAAAATTCCTTTCAAGGGTAAAACAAAGCCCTTAGAGAATTCACAATCGACAATAACACAGCTTGTTAAATCCCTTAAGGCTTTGTTTTGCTCTTGCCATTAACAATGAGCTGGACAATATCCCAGAGCATAACTAACCGATTTCGCACGATGGCATGCTGCGTAAGAAGAATACCCATATTGCTGCTCTACAAAAGGCACGATGGCATTCTTTATGAGGTTGCTAAATTTTTTGTGCTCATTATACCATCGATATACAACAGAAGCTCGCGTGTGTAGTCAGTAAAACAACCCCAGATCAATTGGGCTTAACTATTTTTATTACACAATTTCCTTGATATCTTTCTCCAGTAAATCGCCGCACGTACGGTAGGTGGTCAGCGCAATTCAAATTAAACTTACTTTCGTTAGACCATATGACATTGCTACATTGCCCTGGAGTCCAATTTATGTGCATTATTGCCGAATCTAACCGCTTAACTTGCATTTTCTTTGTCAGAAGGGGCTTTTTTCTAGCCTCATATCACTAAGCCGCAAGACGTTTCGGTACCGTTCTTACGCTAACTTTTACATAATGTTTTGTATAAGGTCTCTACTTATTTCCACAGCATTTTTGAATACCTCATTAAGACTCATTCAATGTATAATGCTTTCAGTTCGACTTCATTTGTCTCCAACCGGTCATCCTGATTCTTTTTTATACCCGAGCGTACTTGTACACACGGGTATTATAACTTTGTTCGCATAACGGTTGTTTGTAACAGCAAAAAATAATCGAATGAAAAGAGGAATCGATTTAGCCCTGACTGCCTGTCCGTCCGTCTGTCCGTGGTGACAATAACTTAAGTAGTACATATATTGCTCTTGGAACAGGATATGTTGGTATTGAAAATGGTTAAGATCGGCCAATAACCACGCCCACCTCCCACATAACGGAAGTTTTGGAAAACACAAAAACTTCGGTTTTTCGGTATCTATTAAAACAAATGGAGCGAAATTTAGTATTTGGAACGATTTTGAAGTAAGAAATTAGGTATTTATGAAATTTAAAAAAATGGGCGTTGCCACGCCCACTTAGGAAAAAATTTATGTATCTTAATAACGGTGTAAGGTATCGTCACAAAATTTGGTGAACAAATTTTCCTTAATATCGCTGTTATCATAGTTAAAAATCTG
Source organism: Philophylla caesio (assembly GCA_963971545.1). Taxonomy (NCBI): domain Eukaryota; kingdom Metazoa; phylum Arthropoda; class Insecta; order Diptera; family Tephritidae; genus Philophylla; species Philophylla caesio. The sequence goes on from OZ020605.1 coordinate 12,818,747, forward strand.
ACCATAATCTCGCCCACCTTCCATATAATGAAAATTTTGAAAAATTCAAAAAACTTCGTTTCTCATTATTTATTGGAACAAATTGAATAAAGTTTAATACTAGCAGCGATTTGAAACAAAGAAAAAGGGGTTTTATGAAATTATGAGCACCACCAATATATAAAAAATCGGTTTCGCCCGAATTTAGCTTTTCTTACTTGTTTTTTAATAAATTTAGCACCGCGGGATGACTACAGCCAGTTTTACTAGAAATTCTTCTTGTTGGAAGTCATTATTCTGCCAAGGTGAAAATAACCACTATTTCATCACGTAACAGTTGGTTGTATTTGGAGCTTGTTTGGTATGCCTTCCGACTTAACTATCGATAAATGTTTGAAAAACTTGTTTTTTTTATTTTTTTATTTTTATAAATGAAAGATCACTTCGTTGAAACCTAACTGAACATTTGCATTGCCGCGACAAGTATCGCTACAATGAGTGAGAGAACCCGCGTTCGCTAAAAATTTGTTTGTGGTAAGTTCCGCTTAGCCGCAGGTGTACTGTGTACTGTGTATGTATATTAAGTTTGAAGTACATAAATAAAACCACGAAACCCTTGGCCGACTTGCATCTAAGTACTGACAAGACTTGTTTTCAAGAACGCGCACGTGACAACGTCCTATTGTGCTAATAATTTTTACTTTTTTTTGTCAGTTATAAGCATTTTTCTTTATAAGCAACATGTTTTTGAAATAACGGAGTTCTGCAAGTGATGTCTAACTAATGTAGACGCGAGATTCAGAGATATATTATTATTAGTTACGATAATAATAATACATAAGCAACTTGCATTCTTATACTTGATTCTTTTCCTTCAGTCATATTCGTAGTTTTAAGGTTATATGCAGATATTCTAATTTTATTTTTTGATATACATATAGCACATATCTGTTGTGACTATGACTAATAATTATAATTCTAAGGTTTACCCTTGTTGTGTTAGGATTGAATTTATAATAAATACAAATACAAATAGGTCATACAAAACATCAAAAATCGGGCTCAAAATTGCGTTCATGTGCATAAGTTCTAGCAGTATTATTTTATGCTTCTTAACCGTGAATGTAGGGTGATTGACTCTATTGTTTTAAACCGGTTTTTTTATAAATTTTTGTACGGTTTTTTAAATCTTGATTTTTAGAATATCGAATAAATCGGTTGTTTTTTAATCTCCAAAACCGATTTTTTTACCTTTTTGTTAAGAAAAAGCCCTTGAGAAATTATTGAGATAAGGCAGCACATCGACTAATTTTACATCAATTATATTTTTATAGAAACGGCAACCACAAAATGCTTATCAATTAGATATTACATATATTCGAAATCCAAATAATTTATAGAAAAAATGCAACAAAGGTATTTCAGAAGATTGTTTATATACATATATATGTACATGTGACATTCTGTAATTTTATATAATCTCAAATTTTGAGACTATGAATTAGAGATTATTGCCTTTCTTCGCTCTTTCGTTTTTATATTTTGTGTTTATTTTAACTTTTTCTGAGCTGCTTATCACCATATCACAGTTAAGATACTTTATTCTGAGACCAATTAATTCCAACTGGTATAAAATTATGACTTTTGTCTCTATAAGATACTGAGACTACTTACTGAATTTCTCTAATCATAGGACCACGTTCGTACACTCTGGGCATCGTGAGAAACCCATGTGCGAGATGCGGTTACCAAACTGTGTGTAGTTTTGGGTCACGACTAATAGGAAGGGAGCTTCAGGGGGCCACTTCAACATATTCAGTTAAAGGGTTCACATGGTAGTAAATAGTACCAGATTCCAACATTGAAGCATTCACCAAACCACTTGGGTGTCCCCTGATCAAAGAACTCGAAACCAAATTGATCAAGTTATTGTAGATGCGAGACACGCTTCGAGCGTGCTTGATGTTCGATCTATCCAAGGAGCAAGCGTTGACTCCGATCATTACAGCTTAGGCCCGCATTCGGTTCTGCACGCAAGAAAGCTCCTCAAGTACCGCGACGAAAGTTCGACGTCGAAAAGCTGCAACCGCTACGGACAGCTTAGGATTTTCAATCTCGAGTCTCAATCCTGCAAAGGCATGCTACTCCTTATCGTCTTGACATGCACAAACAATAGGCTAACATCTGTGGAGGAGGTGGTTGGCTACTATCAGTCACGCAGAAACAGTTGGAACAGTCGCTACCGCAGAGAAATTCGCAGCATACAAAACAACTCTGCAGCCTTGCAACAATCGAGCGAGACCAGGAGAAGAGGAATGAAAAGTGACATATTTTCAAGAAAAAGAAACGAGAAGCGGAATACGTGATTGCGAAGAGCTTGAGATTCTGGCAAACAGGAATGCGTTCCGATAATTCTATCAGAAAAAATACTTTCAAGACTGAGGCTGGTGCCAGCAGGAACGAGTATGGAAATATAGTGATAGACGTTCAGAGCACACTTGAGGTTTGCAGGGAGCACTTCCCAACGCTACCAAAAATGAATTCTGAGGACGCGTTTAAGAAGAAACGAGTTGAAAACAGCCCTAAGGCGGTTTTAGAACAAGTAAGCGCAAACGGTATACTGGTCAAGCTGTTGACAATTTGGTCCGACGAGTACATGCCAGAGGGTTGGAATCTCAGTTTACTTGCCCAATCCATAAAAAGGGTGACCCTTCTGCTAGCGCCAACTAATACATACATAAGTAATACATACAGAAATTTTACTAAGTCCATGCACTTTAATAGACACGAAACAATGTTCAAATATTTAAATTGAATACGACGATTATAATCAAACTGTCAATAAAGTTAGTGAGTATTTCCTGCTAAGCGTAAAACGTATACATATAAAATTCTATAGAAAATGTCCAATTCAATAGCAATACAATAAATTCAAGCTCATGCTTTAGATTTCGCGAAATATCTCCCAACCATTTACATACAAGTATATTCAATGATCAAATTTTTAAAAAATAAATTTTGAAAAGATTAGCTCAAAAATATTTTTAGATAACTGGGACATGTTAAGTTTAAAAATATTGAAAATCATTAATGCATCATTATCCGAAGGTGAGTTCACCTTCCACCACCTGCAGAAAGATTAAACAAAAAAAAACAAAAAACGAAAAAATGTGAGAAATACAGATCAATAAATGGATTGTAAACCCTAAAAAAGTTGCTCGAAAAGGTTGTCAAGGATTAGCTGGAGGAATATATGGAAAAAAACAAATTGTTTTCCAATCAGATTATAGAAAGACATACTCTTGTGAAACAGCAGTATACTATTTAATAAATGAGTGGAAGAACGTTGGCAAGTAAACAAAAATCATGGCCCCATTCCTTGATTTTAAAAGAGCATTCGAGAGAATGAAAAATTGAAATTTGAACAAAATCGGGTGGGTGGTTCCAGAAATATACATATGAACTGATAATTGTAGACAATTTTGATACAGTCGGATTTCCTGCTCGAATAAAACAATACATACCAAATTTGAGCATATTAGCTTCCGAAATATAGCAATTTTTACGTTTTCGACAATACAGACCTGCTCTGGGTCAAAGACAATCAACCTACCAAGTTTCATTGAGATACATATCTCAATTTTTACTCAAGTTATCGTCTGCACGGACGGACGGACGGACAGACAGACATCGCTAAATCGACTTCTCTTTTCATTCTGATCATTTTAGTATATACATATATGCCTATATATATCTTGATTCCGTTATGCTGTTACAAGCAACCGTTATGTGAACAAAGTTATAATACCCTTGTACACAAGTGCGCGGGTATAAACATACCGACAAACAAACGGACTCGGAATGGGAAACCCGACCTCGGCCATTCTCATGGAGGTATTTATGCAAGAACTGGAGGGACAGTATATGGAAGAACTAAAAGCCTAGTTAGGCGTACTATTCTATGCAAGTTACATGAATGACATTATCTGCGTGATCACAAAGGACAATGAAGAGCAGATATTGGAGTACCTGAACAAACAACATGGATGTATAATGTTAACGATGAAAATGGAAAAGAAGGGAACAATAAATTACCTGACTACCAAATTTACAGAAAACCGACAGCTACAGACGCCATAAAACACAACACAACAAATCATCCTCAAGAACACAATACATATACAAACAGATTTGAACTAATACCTCTATCGCGAGAGGCATACGGAAAGAAACTAAACACAATATACAATATAACAACAAACAACGGATAAAAAAGAAGCTCGTGGATAAGTTCAGAAAAGAAGCGACAGAGAGCTAGACGAAAAAACTTGGACAGTAATGACTTATACAGGAAAAATGACATACAAACTTGCAAATTTTTTCAGAAAGTATAATATCCACACGGCGTTTAAAACTGGAAACAACCTGGGAAGGATACTTAAAAGCAGCACGAATGAAGAAGACCCATTGAACAAACAAGACGTCTATAAAGTGACCTGTGAGTGTCAATATAGCTATATAGGACAAACAGGACGTAAAGTAAGAACAAGATTTCGTGAACACATAAGGGACTACAACAAAAGGATAAGAAAACCGACGGCATTACCTGAATCTAGTTTTGCAAACCATTTGGTAAATGCAAAATGTTCCCCCGCAAACATAAAGAAAACCGTTAAGGTACTGCACGTACAACAAAAAGGACGGCGCTTAATGCTCTTGAAAACATGGAATTATATAAACAAAAAACATTTGATGGGAGGATAATAAACGAACAAATAAACAGCAACTCTGATGCGATATTGGCACCATTAAATCCTGTTTACAAAAACCAAAACAAAGACATAGGTAAAATACCAACACATAAAACAAACCTGCTATACCCAAACGGACTAAAATTACTGACTATCTACCTGTTCTTACCGAGAAGGCAGATTCGAGATAAAATATACCCTTTTGGACTTCAACCGCGCGAGACTTCAGATACCTATACTCAGGACACTTAAAATTTGTTAACATTTACGATTATGCACTAATACCTGCTTGACAAAACAAACGAAATAAATACGGAACAACAGACATAAACTGAACAGAACGAAAAATGACACTGAAGATAGCACAACACCGAAACCGGTTTGTTTGCAAACCAAACTTGAAATGAAGTGTTTTAATTCTTATCTAACCAAAAGAACTAAAAGAGCAAGATTTTCTAAATGTAGATGTAGAGGTATCGCAGAAAACAAAAATGATGGATTTAGATTTGAGTAATGAAATTGAATTAAAAACAAAGTTATAATACCCTTGTGTACAAGTACGCTCGGGTATAATAAATAAGATCGGTATTCAGAAGGTAGACAAGATAAAATATTTAGGCAATATATTTAATAGACAACAAGTAAGAAAGGCTAAATTCGGGCGAAACCGATTTTTTTATACCCTCGCAATATATTTTATAGGTACTTCCTTAGATATGCAAAATTTTTGGTATTTTTAAAAATTACCGATAAAAAACACGTGATCGTGAATATTGTCTGAGTATAAAAATATCGTTATATGGGAGGTGGGCGTGGTTTTGATCCGATTACAAAAACCTTCAAAGAAAAGTTTAGTGATGTCAAGGGCAATATGTGTACCAAATTTAGTGACGATACCTAGCACTGTAATTAAGATACATACATTTTATCATAAGTAGGTGTGGCATCGCCCATTTTTCAAAATTTTACAAAAATCGAATTTCCTTGTTTAAAATCGATCCTAATATCAATTTTTACTTATTTTGCTCAAATAGATACTGAAATAACGAAGTTTTTCCCATTAAAAAAAACGTTATATGGGAAGTAGGCGTGGTTATTGTTCACCCATTTTAAATAGCAACCTACCTTGACCAAAGAGCAATCTACATACCAAGTTTCATTAAGATACCTCAATATTTACTGAAGTTATCGAGTGCACGGACGGACAGACAGTCGCGAAATCGGTTCCCCTTTCATTCCGATAATTTTGGTAATTTTGAAATATATTTTGCTTCGAAAATTCGAACATGGAAATTACAACTCTGAAATGTGTAAAATCATGGATACTATAAAGGTGTAGGTAACAGTTTTGAAATTGGGCAGGCGCTATCGTTTTCTAGTCAAAATTAACGTGTCCATATTATTCTTAATGTCTGGAATGGGCGTTATTTTGTAAAAAAAATTTAAATTAAATTATTTTCATTTTGAATCCGCTTATATTTTTAACCTTTCAAAAAATAGTGAACAAATTCAATTAATCCGCCAACAATTTCCGCCCGAAATTAGTGTTGCCGGTAAGGGGAAACAATGCCCGAAATTTATAATAAGCGAACAGTGAAAAGTGAACTATTTCGGGCGAAAACGAAACTCACGATATTCAGTCTGAATATGAAAAGACTTAAAATAAATTGCATAGAATACATTAAAACAACTAGTGAGACAAACCGCTGTCCAAACAGTATTGTATATATTAAGAAAATTTAATTTAAAATTTGTAATAGAATTAAAATTTAAAGGCAATGTATGAAAATACTAATAAATGAACTTACTTACTTACGTACGTGTAATAAAATTGAGAGCGGGATTAAACTGCTAGCTGATTATACTGTTTTTATTATTAAAATAGTAGTAATTTATTGGTAATGCGCATTTTAATGCAATTACAAATCGTATAATAGAAATAAATTTTAGTTGAAAATAAATAAGTAGCATAGGATTCAATGCCTTAAGGCTCAGTTAGTCAAGACCAGGCGTGGATACAGGGGGGCCCGTTGTTGTAACATAGGCGGCAAACCGTCAAATAGCTGAAATGAAATTATAGACAAGAAGAAAATTTAGACAAAAAAAATGAATGACGAAAAGTTGATCGTATCCGCCAATAAATAACTATACGATAAATTCTGCCACCACCTTTTCCTCTGACCAAGTGACTGCTTCTTGCACATTTTGTACATTTATAATAATATAATTTTGACGCGTACACTATATAGCTCAGTGTTTGGCCGAGCTTCTCCTACCATTTGTGGTGTGCGTCTTTATATTATACCACAAATGGAGGGACCTACAGTTTTGTGCCGACTCCGAACGGCAGAGGTACATATTTTATAAGAAGCTTTTTCAAGGCAGAAATACCCTCGGAGGTTTGCCATTGTCTGCCGAGGGGTGACCACTTTTATAAAAAAACGTTTTCTATGATTAAGATTTTGCTTGCCCTGACTGAGATGCGAACCTCGAACTCACCGGCATATCGAGTTATAGCTCGCACCGCTACCAACTCGACAACAGCGGCCATTTGTACTAAACTTAAAAACATTGGGCACAATTTAAATTTCCTTGGCATTTTTACAAGCAATTCAAAAATAATCACACTTTGTGTTAACGAAGATATTCAAAGACCAATATGCAACAAAAATTAATCATAAACAAGTAAAAAAGTGGCTAAGTTCGATCGAACTTTATATACCCGGCGCACGCTTTCAGCCAAATTTTTTAATTAATAAAGCAGAGACTAAGTTCGGGCAAAACGAACATGATGCAAGCCTCTTTTTTCAAAATTTTCATATAATCGGATTTCTTGATTTAATACAAAACCACATATGTACCTAATTTGAGCAAATTAGCTTCACTAGTTACAGAAGTATCCGATTTTGACGGGTTTCAAAAACCGATTGGGTCTGGTCCAATTTTAGTGATTTTAAAAATTATGCTTATTTAGACAATATACAAATATCAGTATTAAATAAGGGATTTACAGAGATATATGTATGTACATATGAACTCTAAAGTGCGTAGTACCATGTACCTTTTCCAAATTTTTCGTTTAAATGGATTTGTTGACTTCATTCCAATAGTTACTGAAGTATAAAATTTTTTTTTTGTTGTTTTTTTACTCCGACAAGGTTGAAAGTTGAAGTATTTTGGAACGATTTTTCGTCGATCCTTGTCGAATTTGGTTTTGAAACAAACCGGTTTCGGCGTTGTGCCATCTTCAGTGTTATTCGAGAACGAAAAATAACACTGAAGATGAAAATTTTCATAGTTTTGGAAAATTACCGTTATATGGGGAGACAGGCGAAGTTTTTGTCCGATTTCAAACATTTCCATAATCTCTCCTAACTAGGTACAATCTAACATGTGTGTCAAGGTTAAACGAAATCGATAAAGTAGTTCCAGACATATATGTACATATGATCTCAAAAGTCATATAGTCGGATTTCTGGCTGCAATACAACATCACATACTAAACTCAAGATATTTCTCTTCAACATTTATTGAAATGTCCGATTTTTAGTGTTTACGAGATTTCGAGGTTCCAGAGATATACATATGAACTCATAAGTGGGCGGTGCCACGCCCCTTGTAAAAAATTTTTATACAGTCGGATTTCCTGCTCGAATATAACACTACTGTTATGTATTGATAAATTAATACCTAAATTGTATTTAACATCACTAATATTCTAAATGGTTACAGATTACCCGAAATAATTATATAGGTATATCACTATGTAATCAACCACTATGAAATATTCCGTTACTTATTTTTACTTGTGCACTTCACTTTTTTGACAGCGCCTTAAGAATAAAGACATAAAAGAAGCGTGCTCGTGTTTTAATTCGACTAAAGACATAATATTTTTGGCGATGAGAAAAAAACGGTTTAGTGTTGAAAAATCAAAAATATTCTCCCCGGAAAATCCGAGTAATAAATCGTATGCAGAGCTCGTGGAAGCTTTAAAATTATACTTCGAGCCATCGGTAAATGAAATAGCGGAATCTTACAAATTTTACAAAGCAGAACCAGAGAACGTTTAATAATGAGAAGGTGCATTTCGTATACGATAAAAATAAATTTGTGAAACGCGCGCGCTAGGGAATCCAGAATGTTATTGCACAGAGATTTAGCAAAAGAATTTCGTTAAATTTCTGTAAACTGGCATTTTTCTGCTCAAATTTACATATGTTGCACAAATATGTTTACAAAAATTTGTGGTTTTGCCGACGGCATTACGCATGCGTGTTGTGAATAAATATTGAAATTTGTAATTAAAGGCAATTGTTATTTCATATAGATTTTTTGGAGTTATGAACCTCATTGGTACTTTTAAGGTATTGAAAAAAAATTACTAAGCGATTGAATTTATTTGATTTGTATTGGTTTAGCCACAATGCAAATTCGTAAATTTTTGCTTATGCTCGTTTCCCTATTTTACTTTTAAATTATGTAATAATTTAATGTAAAATTACTGTTTTTCACACTTTTATCCCTAAAATTTGAAATTATTTTGTGAGAATTTGTATTCGGTTGGTCAAAATGCAAATTCGCGAAAAGTTTCCATATAACTTTTTTTTTATTTATATTCAAATAAATTACTGAAGTTTTTGAGACAGAATTAAAGTTCAACTTTTTAAAATTTTGAAATAACATTTTAATTTCATATTCTAATTGATTTCTCGCGTTTGTCTCCGCAAAAAATAATATTTATGTATGTACTTTGTTCTCTGCCATACATATCTGTGTTAACAGTATTTCCCTCTTAAAAGCGTCATAAAAATATATCTGCCCACACTTATAATCGAATAAATTTACTTATTAAATTATACTTTGGTATAAAAATATAACCATCTGCTGTTAAGCGCCAATTGCATATAGGGCGCATTTAATAACAATGCAAATTGAACTATTAATTAAAAAGAAACTCTCATCAGGAATAAAATTGATGCGAAGAAGTCTTGAACGCATAAAAACAAGAAATACTGTATACAAATTGGCAAAATCCAAATTTTCTCAGCAAACTGCTTAAAACAGCAATTAAGATTGAGCGACAGCAAGAAGCTCTGTGGTGTGATGAATAGAGTTGAAGCAATAATCCAACGTTTTTGTTTTGGCACGAGTTCGATGCCAGCAGCCACCGAATTTGCAAATTTGGTGGTTGATTTATATTTGTCTTTTTCAATTTTTGTCATCATGCAAAAGAAGAAGAAGAATGATTATGGAGCAAGGGCGGGTAGAAGCGCAAGTGAAACTTTTTGCTTGATTCGAGCTGCGCACTTTTGTTCAACTCGCGCAAATTTACTTTTTGCTTGCGACGATAGACAAGACAACTTCAAGGGAAAGGGTTTTATGCGCTTTGTTGTCGATCTTCAACTAGCGAAGAGAATTTCAGACTTCATAATTTTTGTGTTGACAATGCAAGTGTGGAAAGGGAAAGAGGTTTCAGCACTTTGGTGCCAATTTTCATTTCGACATCAGCGGATGGTCAAATTGAAGATTTTATAATTTTTGTCATCGTCGCGAACAAGAATGGTTTGCGGACGGCACATGCGCGTAGCGGGGAAAGTGTGCAGGGTGCGCACGAATTATGAATGAAGCCAATTTATGAGAATGAATGAGTTAGATGCGCATGTGCAAATGATGACATATGTACATACATACATATATTATTATTATGCATATTTTTCAATTGTATGTACGTATGTATATGTATGTAAATAGATGTATGATGTATATAGAACTTGTATATATATTTATATGTAATAAATGTTGTTTAGATATGTATATGTAGTGATTTAGATATGTTGATTGATCACTAAGTAAAATATAATCTTTATTTAAATATACTAAATCTAATTTACAACAATTCAATTGGAGCTAATTAAGCAAACACAAGTTTTCGACATTAAGCTAAATAAAAAATCTTATGTTGTTAACCGCGCGCCGCGTGATAGCAAACTGAAAAACTTCTTTTTCTTTTTGGTTTTTCTTGCGATGCTGAGGTGAGCGTGGGAGAGCGCGGATCATAGGCGCAGGTAGTATAAAATATGTATGTAGCTCCCGCTACATGTCTCCCCTTCTTAGAGAAATGATGTTCACCTATAATGAAAATATTAACAAAACAATTTTAAAAGTAGGCGAAAAATTAGATAGCGAACCGAGTGCGTTTTGTAGTTGTTGGGACTGCGCTCGTCGATGGTTGTGGAATGCTGTGTGTTTGCTGGTGTTCCATGTCATCGGCGATGAAGTACACTGGCTTTAGGCGATCGACGGAGATTGCTGTGTTTCTGCCTCGAACGTTAACAATGAAAAACTTTTCATTACTCTCAATGACTGGGTAAGGGCCATCGTATGGTGTAGCAAACGACTGACGAATGTGGTCGTGTTTTACAAAAACATGAGAAGTAGTAGCCAAGTCTTTAAAAACAAATACGTGCTTTTGCCTATGCCTGGATGTTTGCGCTGGTGTTAATGCATGGAAATGGTGTCTGAGAGATGCAATTAACTCGTGAGGTGAAGAATCGGCGGCTGAAGGGTGTAGGAATTCTCCTGGCAAACGCACGGGCTCTCCAAAAACTAGTTCAGCTGGCGTAGCACTGATGTCTTCTTTCCAGGCAGCTCTGAGTCCAAGAAGAACAACAGGCAAAGCGTCATACCAAGATGGTCCATGGCACAATAACGCGGATTTGAGCTGTCTGTGCAAGCGTTCAACCAAACCATTTGATTGTGGGTGGTATGGCGTAGTTTTTAAATGTTTACTGCCCAAAATTTTTGTTAGTTGGTGAAACAGATCTGATTCGAATTGTCTACCTAAATCTGAAGTAATTCTGAGAGGTACGCCAAAGAACGAAATCCATCCGGTGACTAGAGCGCGTGCTACTGTTTCGGCCGTGCCTCTTTCTGCAGGAATTGCTTGCGGAAAACGTGTAAATCTGTCGATGATCGTCAAGCATTGCGTAAAACCACGAGATACTGGTAAGGTAACAAGGTCGATGTGGATATGTTCGAATCTCTGCGACGGTAACTCGAATCTGGCAATAGGAGACGACGTGTGACGAGTAATTTTATTTGCTTGGCACTTCAAACAACATTTCCTCCAGTTAGCAATATCTTTATTTATTGATGGCCACACATATCTTTGAGTGACTAGTTTCCGTGATGCTCTCTGGCCAGGGTGTGAAAAAGAGTGAAGTGCGTGGAAAATTCTGAATCGTAGCGATTTAGGGACATAAGGCCGAATTGTACCTGACGAAACATCGCAGTACAGTTTGACTGCGTTGTCGTTGAAATGCAGTTGGCGCAGGTCGAGTGAAATGGTGGGATTGCGTAAGAGTTCTTGCAGTTCGGTATCTTCTCTCTGTGCGATGAATAACTCAGTCAGATCAACTGCAATTGAAACTTCGTCGATGCGGGATAGTGTGTCAGCAACAATATTTTCGGCACCGCCTACGTGACGCAAGTCAGTAGTGAATTGGCTGATGAAATCTAATCTGCGAAACTGCCATGGCGATGCACGGTCAGGGCGCTGTTTAAAAGCGTGAATGAGCGGCTTGTGGTCTGTGAAAATCGTTATATTTCGTCCTTCAAAAATATACCTGAAGTGTTGGACAGCCTCGTACACAGCGGCCAGCTCGCGGTCGTAGGTCGACTTCTTCTGCGTTGATGGAGTAAGTTTCTTGCTAAAGAAAGCAAGTGGTTGCCATTCGTTATTGCAGCGTTGTAGTAGTACTGCGCTAATTGCGTTTTCTGATGCATCGGTGAAAATAGCCCAATCGGTGTTAGCGTTTGGATGAGCGAGAAGTGCAGCGTTTGCAAGGGGAGCCCATATAACTGGATGAGAACTTTTTACTTTAGGTCCTTCCAGAATTTTATTAAGTGGACTCAAAAGTTTAGCTGCGTTTTTGATGAACTTTCGGTAAAAATTGATTGTACCGAGAAAACCACGTAGTTTTTTAACCGTAGATGGTTTGGGAAAATTAGTAATTGCAGTTACCCTCTCCGGGAGGGGCGTCATTCCACTAGCAGTTATTAAAGTGACCAAGAAATGAAACTGATTTGGCTGCATTAATGATTAAGCCTGCATTTTGTAGGCGTTGGAACAAGATCTGCAGGTGGTCTAAGTGCTGCTGTTGATTTTCTGATGCCACAAGAATGTCATCAATGTAAGTAAATGCGAATGGCAAACCTCTTGTTACCTCATCCATGAAACGTTGGAAGGTTTGCGCAGCGTTGCGCAGTCCAAACGTCATAAACGGAAATTCGAAAAGTCCGAAAGGTGTGATGATAGCCGTTTTCGCGATATCTTCAGGTGCAACTGGTATTTGATTAAAAGCGCGAACCAAATCAATAGTGGAAAAAATGCATTTTCCATGCAAATTCGCTGAAAAATCCTCCAGATAACGAACGGGGTATTTATCCGGGGTTGTACGGTCGTTTAAACGCCTATAATCACCACAGGGGCGCCACTCGCCTGATTTTTTGGGAACTAAATGTAAGGGCGAAGACCAAGTGCTGTCGCTTCTTCGTGCAAGGCCGAGTTGGATCATTTTCTCGAACTTACACCCGGCGATGTGTAATTTGTCTGGAGCAAGTCGTCTAACCTTACTAGAAACTGGTGGTCCACTCGTAGTTTTGATGTGATGCTCCGTTTTAAATTCATTAGAACGCTGAGCGCTACCCGGCTGAGTGATATTATGAAATTTTTGTAGGAGTTTGTTGTATGTGGGGTCAGCTTCCGGCTGGAGAGCTTTAATTGAAACAACACTGTTAATAGTGATTTTTCCAACTGTTGAAATGCCTGTAAGCTCGTCAGTTATGCGATTTCTTTTGAGATCAACAAGCAGGCGGAAATGGCTGAGTAGGTCAGCACCAATGATGGGACGCGTGACATCTGCAATAACAAATTGCCATGGGAGATCTCTACGGAGGCCGAGGTTGAGTGTAAGCATAATAGTACTATATGTGCAGATTAGGGTACCGTTGGCGGCGAAAAGCTGATATGAAATCGGTGCAATGTGCTTGTTTGTGTATTTGCGCGGGTAGACAGAAATGTCAGAGCCAGTATCAATAAGAAATTTGTCACCTGTTTTTTGGTCTGTGACGAATAAACGGCAGGAGGTTGAAAAATGAGAGCCGTTTCCCACCTTTAGCGACTCTCTCTTGGGTTTTCCTGGAACTTACCACCAGAGAACTTGCAACCAGGGAGACACTTTCGTGCTTGAGCTGCAAATTTGGTATGATACCAACAAAAACCTGTTTTATTTGAAAGTCTTTTAGTTTCGGGTCTACTTTGGGAGCGGCTTAGGTTGCGACTAGGAGTTCGCGAACGCGACCTGGACTGCATGTTTGCCATTGCAGCCGTTAACGCGGCAACTTCTTTGGTGAGCGCTGCGAGGTCTTGTCGCAAGTTTGGCGGTTGTTCAATACCTTCAATGTCTTGAGGATGGTAGACCTCATGAAGCTTATCTGCGTACTCGGCGAGGTCGTTTATTCCGACGTTTTTATGAATTACAAGGCATGCTCGTGTCTGTTGCGGAAGATGAGAAATCCAGCGTGTTTTTAATACTTCTGCGTTAATATCGGGAACTAGCGCTTTTAGGTGTCGCAAGTGTTGCGACGGAGTGCGATCACCTAAATTTTCTTTGTCCAAGAGTTGCAAAAGCTTCGCCTCCTTGGATTTAGAAAATCGCGCGATTAATGTGTTTTTCAGTTGTTGGTACGGATTTTCAATTGGAGGGTGGATGATGATATCTTCTACCTCGGATGCAGAGCGCGTATCGATAAGAGGGATGGTCTGATAAAATTTGTCTCGCTCAGCCAAAATCCCGTGATTAACGAACTGCGCTTCTAGTTGAGCGAACCAGAGTGATGGTTTTTCGGTGCTGAAGGGGGGTGCTTTAACGCTATAAGCATTGGTGTGCAGCATTGAGGTTGCTAGCGGTTTAGTTGGAGGAGTATCGACAGACATTACGAGAAGGTGACTCTGTTTAAGGTAACGCGATGAGTCTTTTTAAACGTCTCGCCTCCACTAACACAGAGCAAAGATCACCGAGTTTTTTTTTTTTTTTTTGCTATAATCGCGTGATTAGCAACGCGCCGATGCTACTATTGCGGTATTACTCACACACATATGAAAAACCAGGCGTTGTGATCGTTTCGATTGCGCTAAAAAAAAAATATATTCTGAGCGGACAAAGTTCGAAAAACGGGAAAAACTCGTGATTTGCCAATGTTACGGAATTTTTCAGTACTGCGGGATTCTCGAACACGTTTTTTAATTATATAAAGTTTGAGACGAATTTTATGCACCTTCGTTGTTATATTGAAGCAGATTTGCACGCTCTGCCGGAAAGTTAAATTTATATCGAAAGTTGGTAATTTTTCACAGACACACGTTTATCACAAAATTGTTTAATATGAAGTGAGCAAAATTGTCAATGTTTTAGCTCTTATGAGACCGTCCACCGTCGGACGTCGGGGTCACCAATGTAGTGATTTAGATATGTTGATTGATCACTAAGTAAAATATAATCTTTATTTAAATATACTAAATCTAATTTACAACAATTCAATTGGAGCAAATTAAGCAAACACAAGTTTTCGACATTAAGCTAAATAAAAAATCTTATGTTGTTAACCGCGCGCCGCGTGATAGCAAACTGAAAAACTCCTTTTTCTTTTTGGTTTTTCTTGCGATGCTGAGGTGAGCGTGGGAGAGCGCGGATCATAGGCGCAGGTAGTATAAAATATGTATGTAGCTCCCGCTACATATACATATACACATATGTATATGTACATATATGTAAATTAACATTATTTTGAATATAAATTCATAAACATATAAACGACTATTTTCTCATTCAAAATATGAATTAACGAGTATTTATTAAATCAAAATTATTGCAACAAAAGAAATTAATTTTCTGAATGTTATATTCACTGGCATAAAATGAAGATGCATAAACAAAATCTAAATAATTTCGCATTTCGTCTTTCATCGATGCAAAAAACGAAAAATATGAAAGAGCAGGAGTCCTGTTAAAAGAATTTTGCTACTCAAGTACTTAATTGTCCACTAAAATCACAATTTATTCTGTGGCATTACCGTGTGAAATGACGGCAACAAATTTATTGCGAACTCTATTTATTCCGAGTTCAACTCCCAGCCGCTTATGAACATTTAACAACTTTTTCAAATTTTTCCTTTTTTTTAGTTTTAAATATACATAAATTATTTTAATTATATAATATATGTACATATATTAAGTATTCGCTACAATTCTTTTCCAGTAGAAGGAATAAATTACATTCTTCATTATCTTTTGCAAAATTCCTACAGAAAAGGTTTTGGTTTTCTTAAAAGTCAACACGCAACAAATGTCTATCAATATTTAGTTGACGCGAATTTTTCTGTTTCTTAACATAAATTTTTACATTTTTCCGCCTTTAAAATTTCTCTGGTAATCAAAATGTTAAATTCCTCTGCCTAATTCTTTCAAATCTGTTAGCATTCTTCAGCGAATAGTTTCCAAATACGAAATGCACCTTCTCATTATTGTACGGTCTCTGGCAGAACAAGGGTCAAAGTCGATAAGAAAATTTATTGTCGAACTTAAACACTTGGCGGAAAAATGTAAGTTTGATTCCTATCTCAATAGAGCATTGCGCGACAAATTCGTGTGTGGTGTACGAGACAATCAACTACGTTCCAAATTTTTAAAAGAATCTGAGTTAACATTTAAAAAAGCATCCGAAATTGCTCTGAATTGGGAAATGGCTGAAGGAGAGACAAAACAAATTGGTGCCAAAGGAGAGTCGTATAACACGTGTGCAGTACGTCAAGGTCGCAGTAGGTCACGAGGGCGTTCAGAAAAGTCGAATGTGTCAAACAAACCTTGTAGTCGATGTGGCAAAACAGGTCACAGTGCCGAACAGTGCATTTGCAAGAATTGGGTGTGTTTCAAATGCAATAAAAAATGGCACATCGCAAATCGATGCTTATCAAAGCCACGGTCAGACGGACAAAAAAATAAGGTTTGCCTTAAAAGTGTGAATGAGATGGTAGAAGCAGCAAGTATCACAAGCATTACAAATGATGACTATATGGAGATAAGGGGAGTTTCTACTATCAACTCTGAATGCGTAGAACTAATGATAGGCGGAAAAGCTATGGATTTAGAAGTCGATACCGGAGCATGTGTCACAATTCTGAAGCTAAGTATTTAGAATATTATACAGATTTCGAACTAAAATTAGCGCAAAGTAAGTTTTTTTCTGTAACAGGTAGCCATCTAAATTGTGCTGGAAAAATTGAAGTTAATGTAAGCAAGCTGCATTGTAATAAAAATCATTTACTAGAGTTGTTGGAATCAAATCAAAAAGAGATTTTAAACCTCTGCGCGGTAGAAATTGGCTAAATATTGTATACCCAAATTGGCGACAAATTTTTAACTCCATTAATGTCATTGATAAAAGTGAACTTGGTATTGTAAATGAAATTAAATTAAATTTTCCGCGTGTATTTGATAATATCTCGAACCAATGCATTGAGAATTTTAGTGCCGAAATAATTCTTAAACCAGAAGCAAAACCTATATTCCGAAAAGCGTACGATGTTCCTTTCAAACTGAGAGAGCAAGTAGAAGAGGAATTATCTAGGTTATGTGCTGAAGGCATATTAGTTCCAATTACTTTTAGTGATTACGCTTCTCCGATAGTCATTGTTTCTAAACCAGGAAAAAAAATTAGAATTTGCATTGATTGCAAGGTTACAATTAATAGGTTTGTTGAGACTCAACATTATCCACTACCGAGAATCGACGATATTTAGCAAATTGTAAATAATTTTGCGTCTTTGATTTATCGGGAGCATATCAGCAGTTAAAGATTTCCGAAACTTAAAAAAAATATGTTACTATAAATACACATAAGGGATTGTATCAGTATACAAGATTACCGTACGGGGTGGCGAGTGCGCCATCAATTTTTCAATCTGTTATGGATCAAGTACTTTAGGCATTCCTGGTACGTCGTGTTATCTAGATGACATTCAAATTGGTGGATCTAATTTCGAAGAATGTAAAATTAGACTTTTTCAAAGGAATTGAAAAACTTAACAAGTTCAATATAAAAATAAATTTGGATAAATGTGCATTTTTCAAAAAAGAAATAAATTATCTTGGTCATACAATTTCGCAAAATGGGCTTAAGCCAAATAATGAGAAAATAGAAGCTATAGTTAACGCGCCGAGTCCAAAAAATTTAACACAGTTGCAATCGTACTTAGGCATGATCAATTATTATAGCAGTTTTATTCCAAACTTGTCAAGCGAATTGAAAGAATTGTATGGTCTATTACGCAAAGACTCAAAGTTTATTTGGACAACAAAAGTAGAAAATTGTTTTTTAAAGTCGAAAAAATTACTTGTAAATAATAAAGTACTGGAAGTGTATGATCCGCAGAAACCAATAATAGTAAAGTGTGATGCCAGTCCATGTGGCGTAGGAGCAGTTTTAGCTCATTTAGTCAATGGTGCAGAAAAACCTGTTTTATTTGCATCTAGCACCTTAAGCCCTTCAGAGCGCAATTATTCTCAAATACATAGAGAGGCGCTTGCCGTAATGTTTGGTTTAAAGAAATTCCATAAATACATACATACATATATATATAGATTTACATTGTGTAGTGATAACGAAGCATTAAAACAAATTTTTAATCCAAACAAAGACACGTCAAGTATCACCGCGTCTAGACTTCAGAGATGGGCAGTTACACTATCAATATATGATTATGAATTTAAGTATCGTCCTGCTAAACAAAACACACCAGCAGATGCAATGTCACCTTTGCCATTGGCAAATGAAACTCGTATAGAATCCGTACATAATTTGTCAGATGTAATTGAATTGCCTGTTAGTGTACAAAAAGTCAGAACTTATACTGACAACGACAAAGTTGTATCTAAAGTTATAAGTTACGTTAAAAGTAATTGGCCGATAAACATTGTATCGGATATTAAGGACTTGTATAATGTTCGCAGCGACAATAATTGCTTATATTACCGAGATAAATTAGTTATACCTGAAAAAATGCGTAATGAAGTACTTGCAGTGTTGCACGAAAACCACGATGGAATTGTTAGATTGAAAATGAATGCAAGAAGTTCAGTTTGGTGGCCTAAAATAGACAACAGGATAGAAAATTATGTAAAAAATTGTTTTGTTTGCCAGTCAACTCAAAAAATACCAAAAGAAAACACCTTGAGTAAATGGCCGCAGTGTAAGCAACCTTTTGAAAGAGTTCATTTAGATTTTTTTCATTTTGAATCAAAAACGTTTTATATTTTTATTGATTCATTTAGCAAATATATTGTTGTCAAATATCTACCAAAGACAGACACAATTAGTTTGAGCAACAGTTTGCTATCTGTTTTTAGAATTTTCGGTTACCCAAAAACATTAGTATCCGATAATGGACCGCCATTCTCTTCTTATCAATTTGAACAATTTGCAAAAAAATTAGATATTACCTTAATGAAATCACCAGCTTATCATCCGCAAAGTAATGGCTTAGCGGAACGAGGAGTGCAAACAATTAAAAACAGTTTAAAACAGGGACTGTAACTGTTATGAGTCTTTTCCATAAAGTTATTTTCAGAATGTTATTTTCAAACTTCTTTACCATAATGTCAAAAGAAAACAATTATTTTTTAACCTATGTAATTAAATGCAACTTAATGTGTTATTTTGTGACTTTTATTTTTTGAGCCAGAAATAAAAGTCTTTTCAAGACAGATATTTTTTCTGCTTGTCGAAACAGTTATACTTGGACTTTTATTTTTCTGTCCGAAAATAAAAGTCCATATAGGACAGAAAACTTAGTTATCGTTGAAAAAAGTCACCTTAAGACTTTTATGTATAGGAAAAAATACTAAAAGTCCTCTATTTTAATTTGTAGTAAATCAACATTAGAAA
Organism: Philophylla caesio; assembly: GCA_963971545.1. Classification (NCBI taxonomy): domain Eukaryota; kingdom Metazoa; phylum Arthropoda; class Insecta; order Diptera; family Tephritidae; genus Philophylla; species Philophylla caesio. The sequence continues at coordinate 12,838,483 of OZ020605.1, forward strand.
GACCCATAAATGTGTATATCTTAAAAGCTGGATAAGGTTAATTTTGGGTCACCGATTGCCAACCACTGCATTCTTCGAAAATATGTGACCTACTTACAAATTATATGCTTCAAATGTTCATGGTCAAGTATCATTCACCCCAAATCAGTTAACATTTGTATTACACCTTTTACACACATGTTTGTTTGCTTGCATTTGCTTACGTACATATGTATGCATATCCAAAAGTCAAAAGTCTACGGACCTAAAGGCTATAGTAGGCTCGGTTTTAGGCAGCGGTCAAGTCGCTCCCGCAACGTATCATAATGATGAAGTGACTACGAAAGAGGAGGTTCATAGCGCAATAACAGCTCTCCCAGGGTTGGAAGATACCGAGGTATCAGACATAACGGGACTCCGGGCAGCATACGCTGGAACTCAAACGGCAACACTAAGCTTGCCAGTTCAGAAAGCCCAGAAACTTCTCCAGACTGGCAAAATTAAAATCGGCTGCATCATCTGCCGTATAAGAGAGCGCGTGCAACTCCAAAAGTGCTTTAAGTGCCTCGAGTACGGTCACATGTCTAGAAACTGCTCTAGCAAGACGGACAGGTCGAAACAATGCAGAAAGTGTGGCGTAGAAGGTCATTTTGCGAAAGAATGTAAAAACAGCCCACACTGTGTGCTGTGTAAGTCTTCTAATGGGAATAACCTCGACCATATAGCTGGAAGTTACAAGTGTCCAGCTTTCAGGAAGGCTTTAACGAACCGACGCCCATGAGAATCATCCAAATAAATTTGAACCACTGCGAAGCCGCACAAGATCTGCTATCACAGACGGTCAGAGATGCAAGAGCAGACATAGCAGTCATAAGTGAACCTTACAAGTGCAAAGATGATGGAGCGTGGGTCAGCGATATTAAAAAATCCACAGCTATCTGGCTCTGCGGCGCATACGCATTCCAAGAGACGCTTAACGCCGACGAAGGATTCGCGCGCTGCAAAATAAATGGGCTACATATTATAAGTTGCTATGCAAGGCCAAGTCTCTCGGTAACAGAGTACCAGCAGCTTTTGTTCAATATCGCCTCAGAAGCTCGTGGCAAGTCTCCGTTGATCATTGCGGGCGACTTCAATGCCTGGGCAGTGGAATGGGGTAGCAGATTAACGAATAAGAGAGGGGAGAAGCCCCTGGAAACATTCGCCCAGCTCGATGTTACGGTTCTGAATACAGGCTCTGCGCTGACCTTCAGAAAAATGGGTACTGGCTCGATAATAGACATTTCCCTTGCAAGCGATTCGCTGGCCCAGAAAATCAAATGGATGGTAAGCGAGGAGTACACCCACAGTGACCACCAGGCCATTATAATAGATATAGCGGAGAAAAGAAACAAGCAAATGCCAAAGCTCACAGGGCCAAAATGGAAGGAAACGATGCTCGATAAAGATGTCCTGAAGTATATGGAGAGCTTACAACCATTACAGGACCAGCAGAAGAGGTGGTGAGTCATTTGGCTTCTGGCCTAACTGAAGCTTGCGATGCATCAATGCAAAGAAGGTCAACAAATAAGAAATTCGCACCGTGCTATTGGTGGAACAGGGATATAGAACTACTAAGAAAACAATGCCTAAGTGCTAGACGGAAAATGCAGCGAAGCAGAGGGAGGCCAGAGTTTTCCGATAACCTAAATGCTCTTAGAAAGTCAAGGAAGAGCCTTAAAGCTGCTATAAAAGATAGCAAACTGGACAATTTTAAGAAAATTTGCGACGCAGCAGACATAAATCCCTGGGGCACTGCTTATAGGTTAGTGCTAACAAAAACTAAAAGCGTTAAATCACCAAGCATTACGTGCCCAGAAATGCTGAGAACATACCATCAGTCTTCCCATGTTATGAGAAAAGTGAAATCCCAAGGGTAACCGAAGAAGAGTTGCTAATTGCATGCAGGAAGATTCAAAACCGCAAAGCTCCAGGGCCCGACGGCATTCCAAATAAGGCCCTGAAGGCCGCTATTATAGCGCGGCCAGACATATTTGTGCATGCTTTCAACTCATGCCTTATAGAAGGTTATTTCCCAATAAGGTGGAAGAAGCAAACCCTGGTGCTATTACCCAAAGGCAACAAACCCCCAGATGAGCCGTCGTCTTATCGTCCGATCTGCTTACTGGACACACTTGGAAAAGTTCTGGAAAGGATTATATGCAACAGGCTAACGTCGTTTGCCGAAGAAAATGGGTCTCTCTCGATCAACCAGTTCGGTTTTAGAAAATCCCGTTCCACGATAGACGCGATTAAGACCGTTGCCGACGTTGCATCGGACGCCATAAAGGGCAAGAGATGGCTTGGCGGGAAAAAGGAATACCGCGCCATAGTAACACTAGACGTCAAAAATGCTTTTAATACCGCAAGCTGGCGATGCATTATAGAGACACTTATAAGAATAGGCACTCCAAGCTATATCATAAAAATAATAGCGAGCTATTTTTCGAACCGCAAGCTTCTGTACAGAAGCGACAATGGGCCGGAGATGTATAACGTGACAGCAGGGGTCTCAGAAGGATCTGTCCTTGGACCACTCCTGTGGAACCTTATGTACGATGGTGTCTTGAGCCTGGAAATGCCTCGACGTACAAAAGTGGTGGCTTTCGCAGACGATGTTGCGGTAGTAGTTGTGGCAAAACATCTACATCAAATTGAAGCTGTTTTAAAAATCAAAACTTGGCTTAACTTAATGCACCTAACGTTGGCCGACCACAAGACCGAGGCACTTTTGATAAGCAGCAGAAAGGCAGTGGAGTTTCTGAATATTCGCGTGGGGACAGAGATCATTACGTCAAAGCCCGCTATCAAATAATGATTGACTCACGACTTAGCTTCAAGTCCCATTTAGAGTTCGTTTCAAAGAAAGCCTCGACAGTGCAGTCAAGCTTGTCGCGTATTATGTCAAACAACGGAGGACCAAGGCACAACAAACGAGTTCTTTATAGTAGGGTTATTAGCTCAATCCTCCTATATGCGGCCACAATCTGGGCAGACGCTCTGATCGTAAAAAGCAACGCGAAAAAGATAACAACTGTCCATCGGCTAAGCCCTTACGAGCAGTCTGCGGCTTCCGCACAATTTCAGACGAAGCCTCTTTTGTCATAGCTGGACTGATGCCAGTAGATATTATGGCCCATTAAATGAAACGAATTTATGATAAGCTTTCCGAAAACAATGGAAGATTAAACCCAAAAGTAATAAAGGCAGAAGAAAGGGAAAACTCAATGAACATTTGGCAGGCTCGCTGGAATAGCTCCCCAAAGGGCAGGTGGACCTACGAGCTGATACCAAATATCAGCAAATGGGTTGAGAGAAACCACGGTGACACAAACTTTCATTTAACACAGTTTCTCTCGGGCCATGGGGTGTATCGAAAATATTTAAACAAATTTGGACACGATAGCTCCCCTCGCTGCCCAACATGCAGAGTCAGCGACGAAGACGCAGAACATATTATGTTCCAATGCCCACGCTATGCTCCTCAAATCCGGGCAATTTTGAATGGAGAAACCTTCATTGACTCCATGCTTCAGTCAAATGAAAAGTGGAATAAAATATGCGCTCATGTAACGCGCATTCACATAGACCTGAGAAACGCAGAGATGGCAAGACGTCGCCAACGAAACACGTAATGAGCAAATAAGCTAACCATCCCCGTGAGGTAATACCTTTTTTGGCAGTTCCGCGGGGAGAATGGTCGTGGTGGAGAGGGTTTAGTATCGTAGGTGTAGCTTAGAGGCTGCAAGTCGTGCATGCTGCTATGGCGGCATAGCAGTACTCATGAGAGTTACCTCTCCCCGGGCGTCAACCCAAAAAAAAAAAAAATATGTATGCATATGCTCCCGCTATGATTTGTTCTCGCAATTATACATACGTACGTTTGTTTGTGCATGCATTAGCTAGTCCCATTTGACTTGTACTTAGCTTGGCATGTAAGCATGCCTACTGCAATGCCGCATTCCCATTTTTTGGTAATACCTTTTATTACTACCATATATACTAAGTATAAATAGCTTTAAGCAGGTACCAACCCTTTTTGAATTGTTAAAGGCCTCCTTGGGGAAATTGATGCAGGGGTTGAGGTTTAGGGAATCTGTTGCTAAAACGTTCTTCCTACATTTAAGGACCACCCTAATGTACATGCATACGTATTAAGATAACAAAAACGAACTAAGCATTTTACATGCACTCTAACTATTGCTTACTTTTAACATTCACTTTAGTTAAAGTTTCTTAGGTGAAAGAAGTGTGTTAGATTGTGCTGAAATGGGTCGATTCAGATTTCTGAACATGGCCTTCCCGTTATTGAGTTGGATGTACCCACTCGTTGGAATTCGACGTATAAAATGCTAAAAAAGTTGACGGCGCATCTATCATTTTGCAGCAAAAATATTGATGCTTCTTTGAATCTCTCTCCAATGGGGATGAGTAGAAAGCGTTTTAAATTTGCTGGAACCTATATATATTGCTACGCAGAAGCGGCAGGCTGAGCAATTATATCTGGCCGACTTCTACAAACTTTGGTTGGAAATGAATTTAGAAGTGCAATCAAAAGGTAATAGCGAAATTTTGCAAAACTGTATTCAACGTCGCGAAGAAAAGCTTTTGGAGAAACCTAGTGTTTTGTCTGCCTTATATTTGGATCCCCGTTTAAGATGCATAATAAACAAAGGTCCCATGAAAATAACCTGACCCTGGAGAGAGAGGTACGAATTCATGAAATAACTTACTATATACATACATTAATAAACAAGATTGTAGAACCTTTGAACTCTAGTCTGTAGTAATAGTAAAACTAGCACTCGTAACCGTTTAAAACCACTTAGTATTTTAAAACCGAAACCAAAACACTTTGGTTTCTATTATATTGGACATTGCGTATATTTGTGCATACATTTTTTTTTCTTTCTTCTCAGATAGACGACCCAGCTGCTCCTGACGAATGTTTGCCAAGCACAAGTGCAAACGCTGCAAGTGTTCCTTTCTCTCCCCCGGTGTTTGAGGAAAGTGTTTCGAAAAGTTCACTGCTAGGACAATACTTAGGTTCTTTAAATGTATTGGATAAAGACAACAGTGACGAAGATATACAGGATGAACTTAAAAAAAGAGCGTTTTTTGAAATCGACAATTATTCGCCAAAACCAATTCCCGCCGATAAAAATATTATGCAGTATTGGGAGAATAAAAAGTGTTTTATATCCGAACTTATTTGCTTTAACGAAAATAATTCAATGTGTACCTGCCACGCAAGTTAGTGTGGAAAGACCGTTTTGAACATTAAAGTTAGTTTTAAGTAATTTGAGAACAAATTTATCGGCTGACAATTTGGAAAAAATTATGTTTCTAAAAATAAACACACCATTATAAAAACGTTTCTGAATAATCTTATCTTAAGGTGACTTTTTTCAAGGATAACTAAGTTTTCTGTCATATATGGACTTTTATTTTCGGACAGAAAAATAAAAGTCCAAGTTTAACTGTTTCGACAAGCAGAAAAAATATCTGTCATGAAAAGACTTTTATTTCTGGTTCAAAAAATAAAAGTCATAAAATGACACATTTAGTTGAAGTTAATTGTATAGGTTAAAAAATAACTGGCAACTTTTACCGTTATTGCCAAAATTTACAATCAATACGAATTTTGGTATATGGAAGCATATCCGTGCGACAGGTTTCTCATAATGATTTTTTAGTTTAAAATTTTTTGCATAACAGTTATTTACGGTCCCTGGCTTAAAAAATTATTTAACGGACGAAAGTTTAAAATTTTAATGTGCTATAACAATACACCTTGTACAACAATAAACAAAAGTCCAGCTAGCCTTATTTTTTCATTTGTACCTAGAACATTATTGAATTCTTTACCAAAAAAAGTTACATTTAATACAAAAAAAACAAAACGGAAATTTTACAAAATGATAATCATTTAAAAAAATCTGAAGTAAACGAGCAAACATTTAAAAAAGGGGAAAAAGTATTATATAAAAACCATTTTAAAAGCTTTGTTAAATGTGTTCCAGCAACCATACATAAGCAAATTAGTTCGAATACGTTTTTAATAAATATTGAAAACTCTATAAGATTTGTTCATAAAAATTAGTTACGATATTCTACATTACTAGACAAATATCACCCTCTGATATCTAATGAATTACATCAAGGCGTTGAACGGAAAAATTATAATCCTGTAATTCCAAAACAGAAAAAAATACAAATATACGATATAGACCCATGTGTGTTCGGAGATCTACTCGTAAGAAACAAAAGCCTAATAAACTTTCGTATGATACAAAATAAAAACATTAATATTTTGTTTAACGGCATGTGTAAAAATTCCTTGTTTTATTTTATTATTATACTACTATGCATAAGATCTATACTAAACGCAACTATATATATTGAAAATTTAGTAGCAATATTTAAAAATATATATATATTACTGAAGATTACGATAAAAAGTGGAAAATGTTATGTATTGATAAATTAATACCTAAATTGTATTTAACATCACTAATATTCTAAATGGTTACAGATTACCCGAAATAATTATATATGTATATCACTATGTAATCAACCACTATGAAATATTCCGTTACTTATTTTTACTTGTGCACTTCACTTTTTTGATAGCGACTTAAGAATAAAGACATAAAAGAAGCGTGCTGGTGTTTTAATTCGACTAAAGACATAATAACTACATACCAAATTTGAGCAAATTAGCTTTCATAGCTACTGTAATATAGCAATTTTTTGCATTTTTGACAATTGCCGTTATATGGGAGGTGGGCGTAGTTATTGCCCGATTATCAATACCAACCTGCTCTGGGTCAAGGACAACCTACCAACCGAGTTTCAAATAGATATCTCAATTTTTACTCAAGTTATCGTCTGCACGGACTGACGGACGGACGGACGAACAGACATACATCGCTAAATCGACTTATCTTTTCATTCTGAGCATTTTGGAATATTTATGTCTATATCTATCTTGATTCCGTTATGCTGTTACAAGCAACCATTATGCGAACAAAGTTATAATACCCTTGTGCACAAGTGCGCGGGTATAAAAAATAAGTTGACGTGTTGAGTAATCATCGCCAATTCTTAAGTAAAGTTAAGTTAAGTATGGACTAACTGAGCTTTTAAAGGGACCATAATTATTTTTATTTCATTATTAATAAATAATATGGCAGCACCTTGTAGCCCGGTTGCCACTTTGGTAATAAATTACCAAAACTAGTAATTTTTCCTGCTTTGTTAACTCTGTAACTTTTATTTGGTAACTTTTCCGAGACAGAAAGAAAGTAAAAGAAGCAATTCGTAACTTTTATATTGAAATGCTAAAGGGCCGTACACATACAACTTTCCTCGCTTTACTTGACAATTCGAACTTTAACAGCAAAGCATGAGGTGTAGAAGGTTTGCTACATAGAACGCTTTGACAGTTTCTGCGATAATTGTTTGTTTTGAATTGCGATATGTGCTTATTCCGAGTATTTTCATTAATAAAAGAATAAGAAATGTGTTTTACATCTACTTACATATGTATGTTTGAAATTCGAGAGTGTAATAAACTTTATTAAGACTGAGATGTAACAAGTCTTCTTGCAGCATCTTTCGACAAAATAAATAAAAACCGATCCAGGGGATTTTAGGAAAACGATGAGGGTGGTTAACAAAGAGGTGTCTCATTTGCTATTTGTTCATATTTCTCTTCTTTTCTCTTTTTAAAAGTAATTATATATGCAAAAATTATGAAATACAATTGAATTCTCTAAATCGTGTGTATATGCACGCAGAAATAAAATGGAAATGTAAACAGTTGGTTGTCAAAGTGTACAAAAGTTGAGAGTTCGCCATGATTTTGCTTCGTTTTGCTTTGCTTTACTTTTCTCGCCTTGTATTTAGCAGCACTCATATAACATCATGTCTTCAACTTATCTGTCAAAGCGAAACTCTGAAGCAAAGCAAAGCGAAAGTCTTATGTGTACGGCCCTTAAGGCAATTGCAAATGCGGTTTGATTTTAGTAGGCAAGGATTGTTTCGCTGTAATATAATGCGAAAGAGAAATGTGATGCGATAGGCAAACACTACTGTGTTTTATTTACGGCGTACTTATGCGAATGCGAATTATTTATTTATCGAATAGCATTACAGGGTAACCCTCAAGATCTAAAACATTTGTCAATAATTATAACAAAAAATGCCTTATGTCAAAGGGACAGAATAATTTTGCAAAAAAAAGAGTTCTTATTTACTAGACTCAAATGTGGCTACAATGGTAACCGAATGGAAACTTTAAAAGTTGTCTAAAAATTACCACAGAGATGAATTACATTTAGTTCCTTTCTGGGATCAAGTCAGTGTTTTACAAAAACGTTTTCAATGAAAGCGCTTTAAATAATTTATCAAACATTGTATATAATTTATTCCGTGTCTTCCGTAATTTTTTGCACTTAGTCTAGTGAAAATAAAGTTTAGAATGAAATTTAAGTTTCATATACTATGAATAATGTAATGAGGCCAAAGGAATTGTGCCGTAGTATGTATGGTGTAAGTAGAGGCTAGGTATATTTGGAAACCAATGAATTTGCTATATATTTTCGCTTACTTATTGTATTTTTGTGTACAAATAGTCTTATCTATTTATTAATCAGTATATCTAAGCATACGACGTGCTGCGCAGAGTAGAAGGGGGTAATGTCGTGAACTGGCTTTTTGGACAAAAGGAATGAAATGATTAATAACTAGCCGTCGGTAAAGTAGGTGCCCGGTGACCGACGGAGCTTATGCATACAATATTAGCAATAGTCATGTATTTGTGACCAAAGGTGTAGCGACATGTGTAAAATTCACGTTTTCGGGACGACAAAGGTGTTTTTTTTAATCGTGTGAAAGAAATAATTTCTCTCACAGAAAAATACACCAGGTTAGTGTTTTCCGAAGTGAAATTTCCTGCCAATGAAAAATAATTCATTATTTTTCAGAGAATTGTGTTATTGCAGTTAACCTGAAAAATAACCGTTAAGAAAAAATCGTGCACTTAATGTGGGGTATTGTCGTGCACTGTAAATTGAATATACTGATATTTAGGTCTATTTTTTAAATACAAAGAGCTGTTATATTTAGTTTTTTCGATCGAATTTTATGTTTCAGTATTCAAATAATTGTTTTTTAAATAAATTGAGATTTTTTTAATAAATAAGTAAAATAAATAAAAAAAAATTTTTCAAAGTTTTTTCCATGACAACCATTTGTTGTGCATTCATCAAGTCTTCTTTTTTTATATTTCATCCAAATAGCTTAATTTTACTTCTTTTAAATTTTTTATTTTACAACTGTGTTTCTTAACTTCATTAGAATTTATATAGATATAACTTATATACATATATTACTTTATACTTGTATTAATTGTAGTATAATAAATCAATGCATAATAATGGTTTACTTTCTTAAATGAAACCACTAATTATCTTTTTTTTCACATTCTGGTACCTTTACTATGATCGAAAAAAGTTCACGATATGTCCCCACAAATTTCGTTGGGTGTAATCTGTTGCACTTTTTTTTTTAATTACACCAAGAATATTTCTAGCTACAAAAATATTGTTTTGCGTAAATGTAATCAAGATAATGGGTGCTTACTTGTTGTATTCAGTTGAAAAATTCGGCTATACGAGCAAGTCAAAGAAAAGTGAACGACGTTACCCCCTTCTAATCTAATGTTTGTTTCATTAATGAATTACAATTGTATGCACTTTTTGCTTTTTAAATTTTCTTTGTAATTTTATTTTTTCCTTAAGCTTGTGGCAACCGTGTCTTGTACGCCAGAGAGTGGTAAAAATATGCCGCACAAAACCCACCGTCTCAAAGGTGAGTTAGGTGAAAATATGCAATGAAAAATTTATCTCCTGGATACTTATTCTATGGATGGAATCAGATACCATGTAGCGTGTATGATAGCGTGCAGTTTCAACTTACTCGTCATCGCCAAAGTTGGCTAGTATTTTTTTGTATGTAAAGTAGAAAAAGTGTCGCAAATTACCATCAAAAACAAAAAATATAAAGTCAGAAAAGAGAAATATGTATATATACAGATATAAATCGAAATTTTAGTAAACGATTGAAATAGTACATGTGTAGTAGCATATTTGATGTTCGCACGCACAAAACCACTAAGGGCCAGTTTTTCAGTGCAAGTTGAACTCTGTTTGTCGTTTAAACTCTGTATGCAGTTTTTCAGTCAACTTTAAACGGAGTTTAAACTAAGTTTAAACGACCGATTGTGCTCGGTTAAACTTAGTTTAACTTATCAGCTGTGTGCTGACTACTTCGTTTTGGTTGCAACTAATTTTATTGAGCGCAAAGAAACTAAGTTTAAATTTAAACTGAGTTTAACTAAACTTAGTTTAAACTGAGTTTAAACCAGCACTGAAAAACTGGCCCTAAGATACATAAAATGGACAACAGCAACAACAGTAACAACAATGATAGTGTCAAAGAAAACACCGAAATTCTGAGTGTAATATGCACTCACTACTGATTGAAAAATCGAATTGTGCAACGAAAAAATAAGAAGAATAAAAATAAATCTTTAACAAAAAATAGGTAAATAAACATCTTTAGGTAACTGAAAAGACTTACTAACTGCATTCACATTTATGCAATAACTGTTACGGTTTATCCCAGTATCCGAAGAGATACATACATTGTTATTGTTTTTTTTAGTGTTGTGTTGACTACGCTGCAACGACCACCAACTATAGCGGCAGGGGAAAACGAAGGAAAATCATAATTAATGTAAATACCTGCGAGTACGAGCAACCAAAACTGAACTTGAATTTGAAGACTTGTGAAAAGGTAAGCACGTTGTATAGATGCTAGAATTGCATAAATGAAATGAACACAGTAGATATTTATGTACCTACTTCACACATGTATTTATGTTCAAATGTATACATACATACATTTATAAAGCTTGATTTATTAAAATTGTGCCTACACAAATATTTCTGCCGATTCACGACTATTTAGTATCATTGCGGCAAATGTTAGACAAACTGATGGTTAACATTTGCATGCATGTGTATATAAATACATATATGTTTATGTACATGCATATACATACATGCATACACACAACGACATGCATATGCGTATGGTAGCATATACATAGGTACCCCCAGTGGCAAATGGAATCGGCTTTCCAATGAATTTTGGAATTTTTTTTTGCAGCTACTGTGTACCAGAGCTTCCAGCATCGATGAGATTTTTTATAGGGCTTGTGTTTGAAAATTCATTCATACCTTCACCACTTTACTTCCAACTTCCAAGGAAGAATTCATACAGAAGAGTAAATTGTACATAAGTACATACATATATTGTAAGCGAAGTGGCATTATATGTATACGTGCAACTATAATACAAAAGGAAATAAAGTTCTATGGAGGTACAAAATATAAGAAATAATAAAGTTTGAAAGAAGCCGCACATGAATTAAACTAAAAAACGTAACATTACAATAGTACTTTGTATATAATATAACATTAACAAGTAAAGAAGTGGCAAAGTTCGATCGAACTTTATATACCCGGCGCACGCTTTCAGCTAAATTTTTAAATTAATAAAGCAGAGACTAAGTTCGGGCAAAACGAACTTGATGCAAGCCTCTTTTTTCAAAATTTTCATATAATCGGATTTCTTGATTTAATACAAAACCACATACCTAATTTGAGCAAATTAGCTTCACTAGTTGCAGAAGTATCCGATTTTGACGGGTTTCAAAAACTGACTGGGACTGGGCCAATTTTAGTAATTTAAAAAATACTGCTTATTAAGACATACTAAAATATCTGTACTAAATTTGGGCAAAATCGATAAAGAATTTCCAGAGATATATGTATGTACATATGAACTCTAAAGTGGGCGGTACCATGTATTTTTTCCAAAATGTTCATTGAAATGGATTTGTTGACTTAATTCCAATAGTTACTGAAGTATCAAATTTTAATAGTTTTGGAAAATTACCGTTATATGGGGAGACGGGCAAAGTTTTCGTCCGATTTCAAGCGATTCCATAATCTCACCTAACTAGGTACAATCTAACATGTGTGTCAAGGTTAAACGAAATCGATAAAATAGTTCCAGACATATACATATGATCTCAAAAGTCATATATTCGGATTTCTGGCTGCAATACAACATCACATACTAAACTCAAGATATTTCTCTTTAACATTTATTGAAATGTCCGATTTTTAGTGTTTTCGAGATTTCGAGGTTCCATAGATATACATATGAACTCATATGTGGGCGGTGCCACGCCCCCTGTACACAATTTTTATACAGTCGGATTTCCTGCTCGAATACAACTCTACATACCAAATTTGAGCAAATTATCTTCTATAGCTACTGAAATATAGCATTTTCGACAATTGCCGTTATATGGGAGGTTGGCGTGGTTATTGCCCCATTTTCAATACCAACCTGCTCTAAGTCAAGGACAATCTTCCTAACGAGTTTCATTGAGATATCTCAATTTTTTCATTCTGAGCAGTTTGGTATATATGTATATTAGGGTGGGTCAAATTGTATGGGTCAAAAAAAGTCGATGTTTGGTACCCCCTAGTTGTGTTTTATAAATCATTTTAAGCAACTTTTCCAATGGAAGTATGGTTTTATTTTGAATTCCGAGCCCCCCAATTTTTAAAAATAGGTATTTTTTCGTCCTTTTCAAGATTCGACTTGGACACAGCATTGAAAAAAGGATTACAATATTTTGCTATGTATGTGTAAAGGGGTTTTTTGGTACGAAAAAACCGAATTTGACATTGGCTCGGCGATAAAATTATGTTTTGATACTCAATTTGAACAAAAAAGGCTTAAGATGGACGAAAATGGCACAAAAATCGGAATATTTGTATGGAGAGTACCCTCATTTTTCATCGTGATGACTTAAAATTTTGCACAAAGTTTTTTTTTTACAAAATGAAACTTACAGTGCAATACAATAAAAATTAAGGGTACTTCACATACAAGATTTTCGATTTTTAGCCTTTTTCTGGCCAAAAATTGAAAAATTTGTATGGAAAATATGTTTATTTTCTATCGGAATGACTTGGAACTTGCTGAGGTTGTAAAGTTCAGTTAAAAAGAGAGATTCAAGAGTTCTCGTTATGATGTTGCAACTACTACTATAGATTTCAGATAGAAAATGGAACCCTCTGGAAGACAGAAATTTAGATCTTCCTCTATCTACTCGCTAAATGAACAGAACATTTTTTTATCAAAGTTTTTTTTCTTCAGAAATTCAACTCTAAAGATGGAAACATATGTTAAAAAAACAAGAAGCAATAAAGCATTCTCTAATATTTCAATTTCTAAATACATAAAAATAACGGCTTTTTAAAAAAAAACCTGGCAGTGCAGTTCATCGACGTCCTGAATATTAATGAAGGTTTTAGGAATTTCTAAATCTATCGAATAGAATGTTTTAGAAATTTATAGAAGAATCGAATAGAATATTCTATAAATTTCTAGAAAAATCGAATAGAATGTTCTATCGATTTCTAACAAAATCGCATATAATGTTCAAGAAGTTTATATAAGAATCAAATAAAATATTTTAGGAGTTTGCAGAGAAATCGAATAGCATGTTCTAGAAATTTCTGAATAAATTGAATAAAATGTTCTAGAAACTTCTCGAAAAGTTTTATCCTCACCACTGGCCACTCTTCTACCGTCGGCTGAGGGTATATAAGCAGCTTCACTTGGACTTTTATACCAGTTCAATTTTAGTAAGCGAAGAAGCAACAACAAAATGTGACAGAAAAAAAGTAAAAGTAAAAAAGTGACGAAAAAAATTTGAAGATAATAGAAAAAGTGAATATAAAATTTGAATATTTTTAGTTAAAGTGTACAATGGATCCAGTGCCGTCTACATCGCAAGGCGTAACAACATCAAGTACCGAAAGTACTTTGAAACATATGCCCACTCACGATGTTGCTGCTTTTGGTGTGTCTCGTGATTTGAGTGGTCTTAATCTGCCAACTAAACGGGATATATTGAGATATTATTTTTTGTTGGCAGAACGTGCTAAAATCCGTAGCAAAATGTATTCGTATAAAACATTTACCCCCCACGTAGTAGACAAATTGATTGAAATTTGGAGTAATCTTAATGTTGAAATTATGCATGAGAGGAGCATCAGTAAAAAATGTCATGTACTCCTTGACAAATATCAAGCCGAAATCAAACACAGAATAAAACGCTCAACATTTACAGCGTTCGTACAATCTACAAACGATTTATTTTACATTGGAAAATGTAATTGCGACTTGAAAGCAGCACTATGCACATGTGGATTGATTCCAAAACACTTGAAAGAGTTCATGCTGGATCAACATAATGCCAGAAAATGTACGATACCGGAATACGTGGCACAAATTGAAGAGCAAGTACCAATGTCTACAATAATACTAACAAGTGTAGAGGACCGAGATGATACATACATACCAGAAGAAGATATGAATATCGATTATGAGTATAGTTCACATTCAGTCGGCGCACAAGATTTTCTTTCAACGAGACGAGGACCATATACTCCCAGATACGATACTTTGAACTTTGCTATGATGTGTGACAGATTTGGTGTGTCTGACAGAATAGCATCAGCATTAGCAACATCTCTTATGAAAGACATTGGGGTAAAAGATGATCGTGGCAATCTTGTCGTTATGGATAAATGTAAAGTTCGTAGAGAAAAAACTAAATCTAGACAAGAAGTGCTTCGTAAGCGGTATGATGCTTCAAATTTAATAGCATTTTCATTCGACGGCAGAAAGAATGATTCTTTAACGATGGAAAAAATCAATGACAAATTTCATTCGAGAATAGTGAAAGAACCTCATCTAGTTATTTTGAAGGAACCGCATTCCCAATTGTTAGGCTACGTGAAAGTGGAACATGAAGATTCTGAAAGTAAAGTCATGAAATTGAACGAATTTTTCATCAAAAAAGCAATATCTTTGGATTCTTTGATTGGCATATGCTGTGATGGTCATATGCTGTGATGGCATCCCTTATGAACATCTAGAACAATATCTGGAAAATGATGATCGACCGCTACCTGATCCAAAAATTCCGTTACACATACAAGCAACGGAAAGACATGTTCAATTGCTAGCTAGCGTGTCCAAACGAGTTTTAGAACGGAAACGAGAAGAAGTGATGGCAGTGACATTAGAAAGCCGTAAAAAATTTCCTAAACTTGACAGCAAGAAAGACTTTCAAGAATAAGTCCTTCTCGCTTCTTACAATATTCAATTGAATTTTTTTCATTTATATTTTATATAAGTTTTTATCTTTAAGGTTGGAATTGTAAAGAATAATAAATTTGAAATGAGAAAAATAGGCTTTGTTCATTTAGCGAGTAGATAGAGGAAGATCTAAAAAAAGGAAAAAAAAATACCTATTTTTTAAAATTGGGGGGCTCGGAATTCAAAATAAAACCATACTTCCATTGGAAAAGTTGCTTAAAATGATTTATAAAACACAACTAGGGGGTACCAAACATCGACCAAAAATTTAACCCACCCTAACCTACATACATATATACAAGTACGTTATTGTAAGACAATGGATACCTATAGTATGCAACGAACATATGTTACCCAAATGCCTTATAATTTTCAGTACACATGCTTAACGTTGTTTTATGTTGCTTGAATAAAGGAATTACTATAAAACGGCCGCTTACTTTTGCAAATAACGCAATACCACCTGCAAGTGCCAAGTCGAACTAAAATTTGTGTACGATTGACAAAATCAGTATACATACTACAGACCGTGGAGTGTATTAACCCATATTTTTCGGTACGCGTCGTTCACACAGAACCAACATAAAAGATAGCCCTGGAAAATTACAAAAGCTTCTTATAGTAGTATGCCAACATCGTCCAAGATTTTGCGCCATATCAGAGGGTGGGCATAACGAGAGATCTTTTTAGCGAGATTTTATTCGTCTAAAGGGAAATTTACTATATAGAACTGGTGATATCAGCAAGAGTAATACTACACACAAAAAATTGTTGGTGTCAAAACAGCACTCTTTGGTGTTGCTGTATATATAAACTTAAATAAGTGTAAGCTTAACACCAAAAGTAGTCAACATAATTATCACTAAAAGTGCAAATTTAACACTAATGCGGAGTATTTGTGAACAACACTTTAAAGTGTGATTTTTACTCCAATAAAGTGATAATAAGAATTACACTAAAAGGTGTAATTTTAATTCTAAAAATCTAAATTTTTAAGTGTAGTTTTAACTCCAATAAAGTGATATAAAAAGTTACACTAAAAGGTGTAATTTTAACTCTTAAATATTCCCCAAAATTTGCCCCCTCCCCAAACGTTGGAATGAAACCGAATTCTTTTTTAATTCATTTTTTTATTCAGTACAATACTTATTAACACACATTATTTAGATAAAAATTACATCCGTTATTATTATATACATATATATTAGAACTAATATAAGGCTTGGTAAATTTCAGATTGTCAAAAGGGATTTCCTCCGTTTCTTTTGATGGAGACAACTTGTTTTTGAACTTCATAAAGATCTCAAGAACTCGATTAGAACACTGTACATTCGGTTCAACTTTGTAAATGAACTTAGAAACAATTTTTAAAAAGTTTGACAATGCTGGATCAAATTCAATATGGAATACATAAAACGACTTAAAATATAAATCAGATACCTCAACGAAAGTATATGTATTCTATAGGTACATGTAAAGCTTTACCATCAATTAAAATAAAGTACTGAACAAGTTCCGCCTTGTTTTTTTCCAGATGCTACTATTGTAGGCTGCTTGCTGTTTAATTCGGTTTATGGGCGTATTTACCTGAAATTATAAAGATAATTAAATCGTTATCGGAAAAACCTTCCTCTATACTTACATTCTGAAAATTAATGAATTTATTGGTGGTTGATTCGAAATTTACTCTTTGTTGTTTATTCTCCTTTGAGCGAAGTGTAAATGAAGGTAGCAGTCGTAGCAGATGTAAAAATGGTTTGATTTCTTTAAACCACTCTAAAAATTTAATTTAAATTAGAATTTTTAATATATCCTAAGTTAAGATGCTTACCTGGTATTAAACAGCTTCCAACAGTGTCTTTCAAAACGTCCTCTGTGAATTTCGAATAATTTTGCCAGGAAGTAATTAGGCGATTGTAACGCAGTTCAAAATCGAATGAAATCTAAAAATTGTATGCTAGTCATAAAAGTTATTTTTCAAATATTGTCGCATATACCAATGAAGGATCGTAACGAAAAATAGGAAAAGCCTTTAAAACATCAAGATGTTGGGTACAATATCGAATTCTCTCATTTAGTGTTGTCTTCAAGTTTTGCTTTATATTTTCAGAATTTCCTTCAACGACACAATTTTAGAAGAAGACTACATCAAATTCCTCAGATGTACTCCTACGTCTCTCTGTATTTGATTCACTTAAGCTGTTGTTAAGATTCGTGCGCCTTTTTCTATTTAAATTTTTCAGTTTAAAAACCAGGTATCCTGAATTGTCCGCAGGATTGTAAAATAGATCCTGTAAAAAAAACATCAAAATCGTCCTTTACTTAAAAAAATCACTTACAATTCCTCCTATTTCACTTGCGCTGCATTTGTAAACAGGAAAATTGGCGATAATTGACTTTGCAAGAGCTATTTTTTGTTGCCGAGTTGGATAATTACCACAGCTTTTGCGTAGAAAGTTTACGGCTTCACGCACCAATATATGTACGTCGTGAGGCATCACTTAATATTTTTGTGTGGTTATATTCCTCCAGTATGTGAGCACCATAGCCTTCTTTAATAAAGTCCAAAAATGCCTATGTCAATACAATAATTCATTATTTCTAAACATGCAAATTTGTTTACACTCGCTGAGCAGAATATGAACATTTCTTGAGTGCAAATGTACAATGTGCAAAAAAACAATCACGGCACAAGCAACGCGTTTGCATGCAAATGCCTATGTACATAAGTATGTATATATGTATGTAGCTAGTGGTTGATATTCTGCATATATTATACATATGTATATATTCACTTCATTTCCAACAGTTTCGAAACTATAAGTTATTGCCCTGTCATTAGAATTATTTTCTGCTACTAACATTTGCGTTTTTATTATTTAATTCTTTAATAAGCAACAATTTTAGTTATTTTTATTATTTTAAGCACACAATTTCAAGACTGAACTGAAATGAATACAAAGTAAGCCATGACGAGCAAAATGAAATGGCATCATTGTTGCCATGATTTTTTTTCATATGGAGGAGTTTCAAAAGGCAGTTATTATTTGCGAGATTATAATTAAGATTTAAGTAGATAAATGTATATTTCGCAAGTACTGAGCAAAGCCGCGGAATATATGTGTATATATGTATGTTAATACTAAAAATTTAAAAATTCATTTTTCTTAAACTATTACATATTTTGAGAATAAATTTTTCATCTTTATAGATAAACATTTATACATGTACAGATAAACATTTATACTTATAAATGTACATACGAGTTCATTTGTTCCCATGTATAGGAATATAAATGTACAATAATTCAATGACAAAATTCATATTTAACGAATATCTTGCATTAATTGATGTCAACCCTTGTTTAGCATCCGCGAATAACTGTTATTCATTTCGCTTGCTTTATACATACATATGTACATAGATACGTACACATGTACAGTGGCGGCCAGATAATTAGAAACAATCTTTCTTTACATGTTTTGAACCTTTTTTTTTTGTTTATTAAGTTAAAGATTTTTTAAGAAAACTTTAGTTAATTCTCACAAAATTTAAAAAAAGGGTCATCGACATTTTTAATAAGAGCTTTTAGAAAAATTCAGGGTATGCAGTTTTGTAACCCATTTAATTCTAGCTTAACAAAGTCCAAGTTTCAGGAAGCTTAAATATTTGAGAATTTTTTTCGGCGAAGGTGTTGCGCATTTCCTTCCAAAATTATCAAAAATCAACGGAATATTTTAGCTACCTGAAATGTATTGTAGAAAGTTTGAAACTTTGATTTTTATGGTTAAAGTTATAGAATTAACTAAGGTTTACTTAAAAAATATTTAACTTAATAAACAAAAAAAAGAGGATCAAAACAATGTAAAGAAAGATTGTTTCTAATTATGTGGCCGCCACTGTATGTACGTACTCAGATCGAAGCAAAGTCCGAGTGTTGCTGGCGTTCATACATGAGATGGGAGAGAGAGAGAGTTATAGAGAGTAAGAGCGATTTTGAATATTGATACAATGGGTTGCCAGATTATGAGATTAAGAAACCATAAATTTGCTCTTGGGAATTTTTTGCATTAGTATCAAGTAGGTATAGACGTAAACTATCATCCGCATAATTAGCTATTTATCACTTATAGTTTTAAGTAAACACAAAATCAGTTGAGAAAATGTAGGATTTATGTTTGTATAGATGTAGATAAGTATGGTACTTTGCAAAAAAAAAAGAAATTCGCATTTATGCTATCTATTTAGTGAAATTACAAGTGGTGGATTGCTTACTTTTTTTCTTACTTCTGGTAACGCCATTTGTAATGAACAAAAATGCTGACTACCACATAGTGTTAAGTTTTTACTTCAAAGTGCAGAACAGCGGGCAGAATAAATTACACCATATTTTCTCACGTTGCTCTGTTTTGGTGTTACAAATGAAAGTGACACCAAAAATTAGTGTTAATATTGCTCCAAAAAGTGTGGATTTCACACTTTACTTTTTTGTGTGTAATTAAGTATCCAGTACTTGCTTATATCTGGGTATCACTCCCCTTTAAATCATTAATCAATACATTTTAAAGTTTAAACAAAATTTATAATCAACTTAATTTTTTGGGGTATTTAGTTTATATAGCCTGATTTAGATATTTTTTCTTTAAAAACATTATCAAAAATTAAACGTAATTGGCTAACTGTACTCAAAACAATTCTTATTTTATATTTTCTTGAAAATTTATAAATATCTAAAGCAGTCTTTCATTGGCTGGAAAAAATTTAAAATTTAATTTAATTTAATTTGAAAATTTTAATTTTTTTAAGGATTACCGTTAGTTTACTCATTTACCAATGGTTGGTACTAAATCAAGTTAATGTGGGACAATCCTTTCCGCTAAGGCAAGGATTGGTAAATCGGTTCACACGGCCAACATATAGTATATGGTAACATATGTATGTATGTATGTAACATATATAAAAATAACATACAATAAGGAATACATAGAAAAATTAATTTTTGAAGTTGGTTAAAAATTATGTTTCTTTGCAAATCCTTTTGCGAATTATTACTGCACAGCATTCAAAGTATGTAGTTCAGATAGAAAATTGTTAAAAATTGTAGAAGCACTAAAACAAATATAATTGCTGAAAAAACATTGTTTGTTCGTTTTGAATAAATTTGCCGCGTATCTGCACATTTTAAGTACATTACTTACTAAAGAATAATCATTATCGAAGTGATTCATTTATTTCAATTTTGGCATCCTAAAAAGTCGCACTGTGCGCTTGTTTCAATTTAAATATTAAATTTTTTTGTCAGTTTTCATATAAAGTTCATAAAATTAAATTTTAAAATTTTATTTTCGTAAATTAGTACTTTTTTGCCAAAACGGCCTTTTTTTCTTCCCGTTTCTCTTATACTTCCAAAATACAACATTGAGCTAAGGGCGTTCAATCTGGCGCTGTCACAACGTACAACACCTTTCATGGGTCGGGTTTAGTATAGCGCCGCATGAATTTTGTTGACTGTGTCTAAACGCGTAACCCAAATTGAAAAAATTCAAATGCGCATAGATGCACAACAAAACAAACTTTTGTTTAAATATCCTTTTGCAAAAATCCATTCACAAATTTTGTCAGAATTTTACCTTAAAAATGCGTTTTTTTTGCTTTTTTACATACATATATGGTGTTTGATTTTCATTCACTGCACTTAATGTCGAGCTACTAATGTATTCATTTTGGCACACACATATTTATAAACTCATTGTGCTATCAGCCTTTACTTTACAAAAACAAAAACACAAAAGACTAAAATTCTTGCCAAATTCATCTGTCAAACTACGAATACAACGAGCGAAGGAGCGATTTTTTATTACAATATATTGAACATTTTTAATTATAAATCGCGCGATGTAACATATGTAATGAACCAACATTGTCTGTAGTTTAACAAAAAATAATTACCGGGTAACTTTGTCTCCCTTTTGTATGGAAAAAGTTTAAAGGCTTCTCTAGGGCCTCACCGAGGTCTAGAGGAACCAGAGGGTGCTTATGGAAAAGTTTATTCTTTCCCCTTCTAACGGTGTGCTGGGGGTGCCACGCCCCCTCCTTCACCGCCCACCACCCCCCTTTTATGCGGCACTATACTAAACATTTCCCCGTTTCATTATTGCATCATGACAATTAACAAACTATGAAAAAAATTTTCAAAATTTGATTTTTCAAAATGTGTTTTTTGTTTTTTTCAAAAAGTTTTCACAGAAAATAGACAGCTGAAACTTAAATCTGGCCAACTGTTCAGTAGACACAATTTGTTTTTTTGAAGTTAGGTTTTTTTATACAGCAAAGTATTATTTCAGCAATTTCGGGAGGGGGTTTTTCCGTTTTTTTTTCATGTTACCTATAAGCACTTGCTTTTCTGGCGTGCAATGCTTTCCTCGTCTCATTTTTTATAAAATATCGACCTGAAGTAAAAATTTCAAAACAAATATTTCAAAATAAATTTTTTTTGAAACCACACGAAGTGATAATTTCAAAACAAAATTTTTGAAACTTCAACTTATTATGCTTGAATATACTTGGGAACTTTATTATTAATTATAATAATCTGCCGTATCACTGAGAACGTCGAAGAAAACTTACGAACGCAACCCTCCGCTACGAATACGTACATAAAGTTTGCTATCGCTGATTCCGTGTAAACTCGAAAAAGTGCTGCCAAACACAAATGCAAAATTTTGAGGTTTCCACATCAGCTGGAACAAAGTAAGCACACAAATTTTAGCAGAAAAATTTACTTTTATAGACCTGGTGACTGATGTCCACAGCATACTTAAATTATGGAGGGAGCACTTCTCCACACTGCTTAATGGAAGCAGCTGCAACAACCTTGGAGAATATGTTGAACCCGAATCCCCAATTAATGATGATGGACGTGATGTACCATCACCCGACTATGACGAAATTCGGAAAGCGATAGCACGGCTGAAGAATAACAAAGCCCCCGGGGCGACGGATTACCAACTGAGTTATTCAAGTACTTCGGAGACGAGCTTGTTAGGTGCATGCACGAGCTCATTTCTAGAATATGGTCGGAAGAACGCATGCCTGCTGATTGGAACGTAAGTGTGCTCAGCCCAATTCACAAAAAGGGTGATCCTGCAGTTTGCCAATTATCGCGTGGTTAGTCTTCTTAACATCGCGCATAAGGTTCTGTCGAGTGTATTGTGTGAAAGACTTAAGCCAACCGTCAATGAAATGATTGGACTTTATCAGTGTGGCTTTAGACCAGGTAAATCTACCACCGACCAGATATTCACAATACGCCAGATCTTGGAAAAGACCCGAGAAAGATTAATCGACACACACCATGTTTTAGTCGACTTCAAAGCCGCCTTCGACAGCACGAGAAGAAGTTTCCTATATGACGCAACGTCTGGATTTGGTATCCCGGCAAAACTTATACGGCTATGTAAAATGACTATGAGCAACACCACCAGCTCCGTCAGGATTGGGAAGGACCTCTCCGAGCCTTTTGATACCAAACGAGGTTTCAGACAGGGTGACTCTTTGTCGTGCGATTTCTTTAACCTGATGCTGGAGAAGATAATTCGAGCCGCAGAACTAAATCGGTTAGGCACCATCTTTTATAAGAGTGTGCAATTGCTGGCGTACGCCGATGACATTGACATCATCGGTCTTAGCAACCGCGCAGTTAGTTCTGCCTTCTCCAAACTGGATAGAGAAGCGAAGCGAATGGGTCTGGAGGTGAACGAGGGCAAGACGAAGTATCTCCTGTCATCAAATAGACAGTCGGCACATTCACGACTGAGATCAAACATCACTGTTGACCGTTGTAACTTTGAAAAAGTAGAGAACTTCGTTTACTTAGGAACCAGCATTAACACCAATTACAGCGTCAGCCTTGAAATCCAACGCAGAATCTCTCTTGCCAACAAGTGCTACTTCGGACTGAGTAAGCAATTACACAGTAAAGTCCTCTCTCGACGGACAAACCCACGCTCTATAAGTCTCTCATCATGCCCGTCCTTTGATCAAAAGTTATTTAAAAAACAAATTTTTATGAAAAAAACCCAAAAGTGAAAACTTAAACTTTTTTCAAGCTAAATCGTTTGTCCAGGTTTGTCCAGCAAAAATTTCTGTTTGTCCACCCTTTGTTCAAAAGTTATTTAAAAACCAGTTTTTTAGGAAAAAATCATAAAGTTAAAAATTACGCCGTTTTTGAGCTAAATCATTTGTCCAACGTTTGTCCACTAAAAGTTTTCGTTTGTCCAGCAAAAATTTTCGTTTGTCCACCCTTTGTTCAAAAGTTATTTAAAAACCAGTTTTTTAGGAAAAAAAACATAAAGTTAAATTTTACGCCGTTTTTGAGCAAAATCGTTTGTCCAGCAATAATTTTCGTTTGTCCACCGTTTGTTCAAAAGTTATTTAAAAAACGAAATTTTATTCGAATTTTAGAAAAAAATATATATCGTTCGTTTGTCCATGTTCGTCCAGCAAAAATTTTCGTTTGTCCACCCTTTGTTCAAAAGTTATTTAAAAAACAATTTAAAATGAAAAAAGCATAAAGTTAAAAATTACGTCGTTTTTGAGCAAAACCGTTTGTCCAGCAAAAATTTTCGTTTGTCCACCCTTTGTTCAAAAGTTATTTAAAAAACAAATTTTTATGAAAAAACCCAAAAGTGAAAAATTAAACTTTTTTCAAGCTAAATCGTTTGTCCATCGTTTGTCCAGTAGCGCGATTCAGTAATTTTTTTAAGAACACTCGAAGTTGCCAAATCAGCTAAACAACAGAAGTTAACAATACTGCTATTCAGTAACTCTTTTTTTGACAACATATGTATGTACGTTATTGCAAAATCAGCTGTGTTGTTAAGCTAGCGGCATCTAGTTTTGTGTTGTTAAGAAACGCGATATTTAATTTATTTTCATATACTTACATGTTTTTTATTTTATTATTATAAATTTTTAGTTCCATCTTTTAACTAAATCGATTAAATTGACATGACTGTTTTATTAAAAACGTATATATTTTATTAAAGCAATGAATGGTGAATGTACATATGTATACATACATATATAAGTATATATGTAAGTGAAATATACGCATTTGCAACATAAACAGAAACATTTTATAAACCTTATTTATTATTATTTATATTCCATTGGCAAGCTTTCTGTCACAGAGAGGCCCTCTAAATACTGGCTTCCTATCAATTCCAGCACCCGCTCATCCAGCTGCGTTAAGGCTGGTTTAAGGGCATGTTGCCGGTTAAAGACTGCTGCCTTCTCCGGCCGCGCACTCGGACAATCGTCCTACTTTTTAAATCGTGCCAAACCTATGTTAGAAGAAAAAAAAAAACACTATAAAATAAAAAGGTAGAATTATACATACATACATATACACAAAGAACGTGCGTAGTGGCTATACATGAAATTGGCTTCGCAATATGCACAAACAAGATATTTATTTTCACAAACATTGTAACACTTCTATTAACGAAAGTCATGAATTTATTTATTCACACGTGGTTTAATTTTTCACAATTCCACAATGCACATTTGCCACCACCGCACAGCTCCTTGTGGGTACATTCAAACACAATGGGGTTATTACTTACCGTGCGCTATTGTTCGGCGGACTTTTCTGCACCTCCGATGGCGTTTAGCTTGACAGCCATCTCCTCCCACATATTTTCTAGCTTAATCCTGCCATGGAGCCGATGAAACTTTCTGCCGGATTCACTTGAAAGAAATCCATCATCCCTTTGCTGCTGAGCTTGTTAAGGCCATTCTGAAAATAGAAAAAGAAAAGTAAATAATCTATTTAATAACTTTAATTAAGTATACTTGCCTTTGGTTAGCTGAATTTGCGCTCCAATGCTCCAACTATTGGCAGGATGAATTGCAATGTTTTATTTTTTTGCATTCCTTTTTTTGTTTTTCGTAAATTTTGACACTTCGTTGCCAGAGGTGCCACTTTTTATCAATTTTAATAGATAGTAAAAGTCAGCTGTTCGGTGTTGTTTAGTATGAGTTAGTGAATCGCACAATCGCTATTGCAAACCACAAATCTTTTTACCTAACAACAAGTCGTGTTGTTAAGAGTTAATGAATCGCACTACAGGTTTGTCCAGCAAAAATTTTCGTTTGTCCACCCTTTGTTCAAAAGTTATTTAAAAAACAAATTTTTATGAAAAAAACATAAAGTTAAAAATTACGCCGTTTTTGAGCTAAATCGTTTTTCCAATGGTTGTCCATGTTTGTCCACTAAAAGGTTTCGTTTGTCCAGCAAAAATTTTCGCTTTTCCACCCTTTGTTCAAAAAATATTTAAAAAACAAATTTTTATGAAAAAAGCATTAAGTTAAAAATAACTTTGTTCAAAAAATTAAATAATTTTTCACTTTATGCTTTTTTCATAAAAATTTGTTTTTTAAATAACTTAATAAAACTCGCGTGTTTAATTGTATTCTGTTCAAAAGTTTAATAAGAAGTAAGAAAATATAATGTATGTACATTAGTAAGAATGTCAGTGCAAAGTAAATAAAGGGTGTTTTTTTTACAGGTTTGTTTTTCGAATAGAGATAAAACTGGCATTTTGTGGTCAAATCTGGCAACTCTAATGTCATTTATGTTGAGTTTGGTTTGCCATTTTATCATGAACAGGTTGACAAAAGAACAACGCTTGCAAATCGTGCAAATTTATTTCGAAAATAATGGTTCAGTTCGCGAAGTTTACCGTGAGCTCCGTCCATTTTATGGTCGACATAATCATCCATCAGAGCAATTAATTCGGTTAACCATGGATCGTTTTCGCACTACGTTTACTCTATGTGATAATACGCATCCGCAGAGACGTCGAACAGTGCGCACCGAAGAAACAATTGCCGCTGTAGAGCAAAGTGTTGAAGAGGACCCGAATGAATCGATTCGCCACCGTGCACAGCAATTGGAGCTTTGTCCATCAACTTTATGGAAGATTTTGCGCAAAGATCTTGGCTTGCGACCTTACAAGATCCAGCTTGTGCAAGAATTAAAGCCGCGAGACCATGCAATGCGTTGTGATTTTGGTGTATGGGCCGAAAATGAGATTGATCTCGATGCTGATTTTCATCGCAAAATTTTGTTCAATGGTGAGGCTCATTTTTGGTTGAATGGCTACGTCAACAAGCAAAATTGCCGCATTTGGAGTGAAGAGAATCCACATGAGACCCTTGAAACGCCATTACATCCACAAAAACTGACTGTTTGGTGTGCTCTATGGGCTTGTGGAGTCATTGGGCCATACTTCTTCCGCAATAATGCTGGAGAGGCAGTTACCGTTAATGGAGACCGGTATAGAGCCATGATAACCGACTATTTTGTTCCCGAATTGGATGGCATGAATGTGGATGAGTTGTGGTTCCAACAAGACGGCGCTACATGCCACACAGCGCACGTCACAATCGATTTATTGAAGGAAACATTCGCTGAGCGCATAATTTCGAGGAATGGACCTGTCAATTGGCCACCAAGATCGTGTGATTTGACACCATTGGATTATTTTCTTTGAGGATATGTGAAGTCGTTCGTCTACACCAACAAACCAGAAACGTTAGGGGAATTGGAAGCCAACATTCGTGGCGTTATTGCCGACATACGGCCCCATATGCTCGAAAAAGTGGTTGAAAATTGGACCTGTAGAATTGGCTTTATTCGAGCCAGCCGCGGCGGCCACATGCCCGAAATCATATTTAAACTAATGGCATAAAATTATCCTTCCAATAAAGCCAAATTGATGGACCTTAAAACGATTTTCTTGTGTTTTATTTCAATTTGAAATTCTATACCCCTAAAAAAAACACCCGTTACAAGAATACACGTTGCAAAGGAATGCCAGATTTTAACTCTCTTTCTCAACGTGGATACATCTTTTAAAAGGTTCAAAATATTTATTTTAAAATAAATTCTTTTGCTTTCTAAATAGTTCATGTTTAGACTTCGACAAATTTTTCGTAAAAATATCCGCCGTCATCTTTTCCGTAGGGCAGTACTTTAATGTAATTATTCCTTTACTTATCAACTCGCGTATATGATGATATCATACATCGATATGTTTCGTGCGATTGTGGTACACTGGATTTGTTGCTAACTTCTCTGCCGCCTGATTATCAATGTGTAGCACAATTGAGTCATCTTTCCAAAATCCGATTTCTTTTAATATGCGTTGCAGATATACTGCTTCTTTGGCTGCATTGGATGCTGCTATATATTCAGCTTCTGTGCTGCTTAACGCGAGCGTATTCTGCTTCTTCGATTCCCATGAAATGGTGCAGTTACCATACATAAACACGAACCCTGTGTACGACTTTCGATCATGGCGATCGCTTCCCCAATCAGCATCAACATAACCTTGTACACGCTTGCCACCTGCTCGGTAAGAAATTTTAAGATCCATACTACCTTGCAAATACCTTAAAATGTGCTTCGTCACAGTGAAATGCTCCACATGTGGGTCTACGTTTCGTTGCGCTAACTTGGACACGGAATGAAGGATATCAGGTCTTGTCGTAACACCCAAATACATAAGTGCCCCAATGAGCGATTGGTATTGTGTTATGTCTGCTTTAGAACAATCTTCACTGCATGCTGCGTGATAGCCCTTCTCCAAAGGAATGGCCACACTCTTGCATTTGGCTAATCCATATTGTATTAGCAAGTCACGTATATACTGCTTTTGGCTCACAGTAATAGGTCCAACTTCGCCGTCGCGTTCGATTTCCATTCCAAGGAAATGCTGCAATACGCCTTTATCTACTACGTCAAAACAATCAGATATGAGTGCCTTCACCCTATGAATTTCTGCAATGTATTTGCAAGAATTTAGCTTGTACAAACATGGCTCATCGTCACATGCTGAAAAACCAATTTGTTGAAGGACTTCATCAAGTTTGAAGTTCCACTGCCTGCCAGACTGCTTCAAGCCGTAAATAACTTTTTGCAATTTTAAAATCTTTCCTAGATGCTTTTTATCTATAAAAAATTCTGGCTGCTGCATAAATATTTCGTCATCTAAATCGCCGTTCAAATATGCCGTACTAACGTCTAACTGATGGAGGTGCATTTTCTCTTCGACCGCTATTGCCAAGAGCATACGTATCGTTGCATGCCGAACTACCGGCGAAAAAGATTCTTTATAATCGATACCAAAACGCTGCTCGCACCCCTTTGCCACAAGCCTCGCCTTATAGCGTTCAACTTCTCCGTTTTTATTGCGCTTGACAGCGAACACCCACTTATTTCTAATCGCTTTCTTCCCGGGCGGTAAATGAACGTACGTCCACGTTCTGTTTTTTTTCAGCGCTGCGAATTCGATCTCCATAGCATTCTTCCACTCTTTACGCTTGCCACTCGAAAGAGCCTCATCGACGCTCGTTGGAATGCTCTCCGTTGCGATGCTATTTACTACGTTGTAGTGCGTAGCAATCTGGGTCTACCCTTACCCAACTTGGTATCATCTTCACACGTCTCCTCCTGGTTGTCGTTGTAATTTGCGGATTCAGAATCACGTACAGCTTCTCCATCTGCGCTATCGTACGACGAACTATCACTCTCTGACTCGTCGTTGCTTATTGTAGAAAGTGTATCATTCGGCTTATTTTCAACCTCGAAGAAAACTTGAAGAACGTCAACGTTTTCGCTGCTATTCTCACCAACATTACAGGCTTTATCGTCATCGCTGAAATTTTCATTAAATATTACGTCTCTCTTTACTACAATTTTATTCAATTCTTCATCGTACAAACGATACGTTTTGCTTTCCAGTGAATAGCCAACCATAATCGTCTGTTTGCCTTTTGCTGCAAACTTCTCTCGCCGTGTCTTATCAAGCGCTACTGCAACAGCACCGAAAGTTTTCAAGAAATCGACCTTTGGTTTCCGATTAAACCACATTTCGTAGAAGTTTTGCATTTGAGGATTGCAGTTGGGCATCTATTTCTAAGGTATGCTGCAGTTGATTCCGCCTCCGCCCACAAACTCTGCTTCACATGCGCATGCAATAACATGCTCCGTGTCATATCTACTAGAGTGCGATTTGCACGTTCAGCCACTCCATTCTGTTGCGGCATATGTGGCACTGTTAACTCGTGCCGTATGCCATGCAGCTTTAAAAACTCATCAAACGTATTGTTGACATACTCCTTACCATTGTCGCTCCTTAACGCCCTTATTTTGCAGTTTGTTTGCCGTTCGACATAAGTTTTATACATTTTAAACTTTTCCAATACCTCACTTTTCGCTTTCAGGAAATATTCGCTAATAAATCTCGACTTGTCATCAATTAGCGTCAGAAAATATCGTGAGCCACCAATCGATTTTATGTTAACAGGGCCGCAAACAACAGAATGTATAAGCTCTAAAAGATTTTATGATCTGTGCTCTGTTGCCTTAGGGAATGGTAGGACATGTATTTTGCTTAACATACAAGTATTACAACAGGTTTGCCTAACCTTCTCGTCATACTTCAACCCGCTTACCATATCACGCCGATTAAGTTCACGAAGACTTTGATAGTTCAGGTGACCATATCTGTTATGCCAAACTTCATTGCTGCTTACAGCGGACAAACTATGTTGTTGTAAATCGACAACATACAAATTAAATTTTCTTCTCGCTTTGAGAATAACATCTCCCTGCTTGTTCTTAATCAAACCATGCTGTTGTTCGAAGTTAACAGTCATACCGTGTTCTACTGCTTTACTAATTGAAATGAAGTTTCCTTTCAACTCCGGCGAGTATAACACATTTCACAATCGAACTGTTCTCTGTTTAGTTCGCAGTAATACTTCGCCTTTGCCTTAAGGTTCAATTAGAGGTACCATACCATAACGGCATAACCATAATCGTAGTCATAACCATAACCATATTTAAGCAATCGATTAGTGTTGCCATAACCATAAACAGCTGATATTTGCAACAAACTGAAAGTAAATAAAAATTTAGTAAAGTATGTAAAACGCGGACGCAAAATATAAATTTAAACTCACCAAAACAAAATAAACTGCACACGAAGAATAAAAATATCACAATAAACGAGGCGAATCAGCAATCACCTGTTTATGGTTACGGCAAAAACCAAAATTCGATTGGTCGCTATGGTTATGGTTATGGTTATGGCGTTATGGTATGGCACCACTAATCGATTACAGTGTAACCCATAAGGTTGGTTGGATCAACTGTTTTCTATGGTTATGGTTATGGCACCTCTAATTGAACCTTTACGCAGTAACAGCTGAGTTCGCTGCTAACCAAATTTTGTCCTCACACTCTTCAAACTTTACGAACATATTTCTGTTGTTGCTCATGTGCGACGTATCCCCGCTGCCTATGTACCAACACGATCGATCAAAGGTTGCTGGCACGTTCGCTTTTGCAATGACATTCATTGCAGACTCTCCACAATTTTGCTTTACTTTACATTTATTGGCAAAGTGACCCTTTTTGCCGCATGCAAAGCATTTACCTTTAAACTTCTTCTGCTGTTTTTTGTCATGTTCACGTACTATGAAAGCCTGTTGCCCACCTTCGTCCGACGATTCAGTTTGCCGCTTTCGCCTCTCGCCTTCTTCCAAAATTTTCAGTTTAAGAGCGCTAAGTGAGGGCACATTATCACGTGTCTCTATAGCTACGAAGAAATTTTCAAACGATTTGGGTAAACTTGAAAGCAAAATAATACTTAGCAGCTCCTCTTGAATAACAATGCCAATCTCTGCTAATCTATTTGCGATTTCAGTAAAGGAATTGAGGAACTCTACAACATTCTCGTCCTCGCGCATACGTTTATTTAAAAGTTGTTTGTACAAGCTGACTTTCTGCACCGGCCCTTGTGGCTTGTGTACCTCTTGCAGCTTCTGCCAAGCCTCAGCCGCCGACTTGCAGCTCTTAACGTAGTTCAACTGATTCGGCTTCACACTTAGTGGGATGGTCGCCAATGCTTTCTCATCACTTACGGTCCATACCGCCAGCTCTTCCGCATTCGATGGCTTCATGCCAGCCACCACCTTCCATAGACCGCCATGAATCAGCACACTTCGCATCTGTACTGACCAGGTTTCGTAGCTTGACTCATCAAGCTTATCTATGTATAATATAAAGCGACGTCATTACGCAAGTTTGTCTTTGTTTAAACCGAAATAAATATCGTTAGGATCACAGTTGGAGCCTTTGGGCCCATAACCTAATAAAACTCGCGTGTTTAATTGTATTCTGTTCAAAAGTTTAATAAGAAGTAAGAAAATATAATGTATGTACATTAGTAAAAATGTCAGTACAAAGTAAATACACGTTGCAAAGGAATGCCAGATTTTAACATAACTTTTGAACAAAGTTATTTTTAACTGTATGCTATTTTCATAAAAATTTGTTTTTTAAATAACTTTTGAACAAAGGGTGGACAAACGAAAATTTTTGCTGGACAAACTATTTTGCTCAAAAACGGCATTAAATTTAACTTTATGCTTAAGTTAAATTTTTCACTTTTGGGTTATTTCATAAAAATTTGTTTTTTAAATAACTTTTGAACAAAGGGTGGACAAACGAAAATTTTTGAGGGACAAACGATGGACAAACGAACGATATACATATATTTTTTTCTAAAATTTGTATAAGGTGGTGCCAACTTCACAAAAATTTTTTTTTATTAAATAACTTTTAAACAAAGGGACTTAGCTTGAAAAAAGTTAAATTTTTCACTTTTGGGTTTTTTCATAAAAATTTGTTTTTTAAATAACTTTTGACCAAAGGGTGGACAAACGAAAATTTTTTCTGGACAAACCATTTTGCTCAAAAACGGCGTAAAATTTAACTTTATGCTTTTTTTCATTTTAAATTGTTTTTTAAATAACTTTGGAACAAAGGGTGGACAAACGAAAATATTTGCTGGACAAACGTGGACAAACGATTTAGCTTGAAAAAAGTTAAATTTTTCACTTTTGGGTTTTTTCATAAAAATTTGGTTTTTAAATAACTTTTGAACAAAGTGTGGACAAACGAAAATGTTTGCTGGACAAACGCTTTTGCTCAAAAACGGCGTAATTTTTAACTTTATGCTTTTTTCATTTAAAATTGTTTTTTAAATAACTTTTGAACAAAGGGCGGACAAACGAAAATTTTTGCTGGACAAACGTGAACAAACGATTTAGCTTGAAAAAGGTTTAATTTTTCACTTTTGGGTTTTTTCATAAAAATTTGTTTTTTAAATAACTTTTGAACAAAGCGTGGACAAACGAAAATTTTTGTTGGACAAACGAAAACCTTTAGTGGACAAACATGGACAAACGTTGGACAAACGATTTAGCTCAAAAATGGCGTAATTTTTAACTTGATGCTTTTTTCATAAAAATTTGGTTTTTAAATAACTTTTGAACAAAGGGTGGACAACAAAAATTTTAGCTGGACAAAAAAGTTAAATTTTTCACTTTTGGGTTTTTTTCATAAAAATTTGTTTTTTAAATAACTTTTGAAAAAAAGGGTGGACAAACGAAAATTTTTGCTGGACAAAAAAGTTGATTTTTCACTTTTGGGTTTGTTTCATAAAAATGTGTTTTTTAAATAACTTTTGATCAATGGGTGGACAAACGAAAAGTTCTGCTGGACAAACGAAAACTTTTAGTGGACAAACATGGACAAACGATTTAGCTCAAAAACGGCGTAATTTTTAACTTTATGCTTGTTTCATAAAAATTTGTTTTTTAAATAACTTTTGAACAAAGGGAGTACAAACGAAAATTTTTGCTGGACAGACCTGGACAAACGATGGAAAAAAGTTTAATTTTTCACTTTTGGTTTTTTTTTTCATAAAAATTTGTTTTTTAAATAACTTTTGATCAAAGGGTGGACAAACGAAAATTTTTGCTGGACAAACGTGGACAAACGATGGACAAACGAACGATATATATGTATATTTTTTTAAAATTCGAATACGGTGGTGCCAACTTCACAAAAAAAATTTTTTTTCAAATAACTTAAACTAAGGGTGGATAAACGAACATTTTTGCTGGACAAACGTGGACAAACGATGGACAAACGAACGATATATGTATAATTTTGTCTAAATGCGCATAAGGTGGTGTCAACTTCACAGGGCTCAATTAAGTAAGCAAGTTCTTTTCTGGATTTATTAAACAAAATGAACTTTCTTGAGAGTGAGAGAATAATATCGCTCAATTAAAAATGGGACAAAATTCGGTACAAAATTATCGTTGTACGAACCCGTCAAATATTTATAACATTTTAAACAAGACACTTTCGGAACACATGATTTGTCTTGATTTCTAAAGGCAATTTTAAAATAAGCTTCTTAACATTTTTCAAACAAAATCGAAATTGGCTTTTTTCACTTTTAGGGAAAACTTGACCACAGACGTAACAAAATAACGTAATATCACAACATGCGGCATTTTGTAGATTTATGAATAATCGAAATGTTTTGATGACTTTTGTACACTCTAATGATATAGTTTTATAGCTACCCTCAACTAAGTGTAACGAAAAGTAAATAAAGTAACATTACCGATATTTATGTTTTGGGACGTGCTATCTAAATATGAATTTGTTTTCTGTTGTTTACTAAGTATACGAATCACCAATCGGGATATCGGTGATTTTTTTGATGTTGCATAGTTTTATCAAACAAACACCTTTAAAAAATATTTTTTAAGTTATATAAAATATGTAGTGTAGAAAACATTTATCAAAATTTCGAACTCATTAAAAAAAAATTTTTGACATTTTAGGGCATGGAGATATGCAGCTCATTCTATTTTAGTGCAACAAAGAGCAAGCTTTAGTAGCTACATATTACCACTGAATTTTGACAGTTTTTTTACTGACGGTCTTTCGCAACTTCTTCCATATAAAGAATAATCGCGGGTTTGCGTTGAATGGAGGAAGTTATCAGTAAAAAAAATGGCAAAAATCAGTGAAGCCTTGTAGACACTTGAAACTTGTACTTTCTCACACTAGAATTGAATTAGCCAGAAAAACTGCCTATTCAAAAAAAAAATATAAAAACATTTTTCGAAATTTTGATGAAATTTTGTTAAATCATTGTATATTTTGCAAATAGTTAAAAAAAATGGATGTTAATGGGTTTTCTTTTTTCACTTGGAAAAGGTTTTAATTAATTAGCTCCCAAATTCGCAAAACACTTACTTATGGTGAAATGTTTGAAATATCTGTTGGTTATATTCATAATTAATTAATTAATATGAATTACAAATATTACAATGGTTCTTACTTTAGTATTTTAAGGGATGGTTCTCTATATTTAAATAACTTTCGAATTTTACGTCCTTTGTCCGTCAGAGATAAAGAAAGAAAAAACAGGAGAGGCAATTTTGCAAACGTCAAGCAATTTGCTTGTCAATTGCGTACACAGGGTGGCGTGTCGGAGTCAGGTGCTGCCGTATCTTTCGTAACATGGGGAAAATAAAATGCGTTAATCTGGCAATATGAGGTGGTGCTATAATTTGTGAGGTAGTGCTATAATTTAGTTCACGCTGAACAACCGACTGCAAGTAAAACTCCACCTCCTCTTACTTGACTTGGTAAACAAAAAATTCCAAAGGAGAGATATTATCATTAAGCCATGTTTCTGTGATGGCTTTTACTCACGCAATGCTGTTTCGCGATAAAATTTAACTGTTTTAGTTCGCATACTACTGACATTTTGGTAGTAAAGCGTATACAACTGTCCTTTGTCATCAACATGAGAAATATCTTTCAAACATGAAAAACAGAAGGATAAAAAGCGACTTTTTCACAATTTTTCCAAACCTTCCTTTTTCAAATGCCGGTAGATTTTTTTGTTTCAGAGATCCCAATCCTGAGAATAACTGTCCGCACTTAGAACAACTTTTTTCGAGGACTCGACTTTGACTGTAATTGTATAAATGAAAAAGAAAAAAATTGTTTGTACCTTCTAAAACTTAAATGTTAATGTGTAAAGATTTCATGTTCATATTTAATAAAGGGGCTGAGAAAAAAATGCTTGAAAACATGCCTAGTTTTGGCCTTCTAAAGTGTACTAGTACCTTGAACGTTTCCTAAGCCTCGAACGTTTATCAATCAGTAGTTTGACAAGTTCCAGGCGGTGCTATATTACAAAGGATATTGGCTTCAGTCGGACGAGGCTGTGTGGGAAGAGTATTGGTGGCAAGGGAAGTAGATATCCCAGTAGTATTATTACGTGGATTTGCACTAGCAGCGACATGGGAAAATAAATTAAATAAAAATAAATGTGGTTAAAACCTTGTATGGAAGCAAATGCCACAAAAATTCTTATGAATTCTCACTTTAATTTATGTATTTAAGAAAAATCCGTTCGAATGCCATAATGCATTCGTAGTTTGTGCATGCCCCAAAAAGCCGCAAGTAATCCCGGTAGCTTGCCTACCAACTCTTGTTCTAACTCGGGGTTACTAAGATGACGCAACATATTTGAAGCTTTAATTGTTTTGCACCTCCAAGGCTAGGTCGACGAGAGCCTTGAACTTAGGCAGCTCCTTACAAGCCCATTACGCGCTGCAATTTGGTTCTTTGTAAGATAACAGTATTCAGGCGGCTGCATTATAGTCCGTTCCGCTAGCAATGGTCGAGACCCTGTAGGTTCTGTGACGCCCTCAGGTGTCAATTTCGGAAGCCAGGTCATACCACTTGAAGGACTAACTTGTGTGTGCACCTGTTGTGCTAGGCTACACAATTTTTCTTGCAACAAATTTATTTGGTGTTGAATATTATTGTTGTCTGGCGCCTCCTTTGACTGCGGAGCAGCGGAGAAGCCAACATGTTGAGTGTTTGGGAGCGGCTTTAGGCAATGACAGATCCACCTCCTGTG
The DNA here is from genome assembly GCA_963971545.1 of Philophylla caesio. Lineage (NCBI taxonomy): Eukaryota > Metazoa > Arthropoda > Insecta > Diptera > Tephritidae > Philophylla > Philophylla caesio. The sequence continues at coordinate 12,874,704 of OZ020605.1, forward strand.
GTGAATGTACGCAAGCAGCACCTTCCTTATGGTTGGGAATATTTGGCTGGCGTGCCGTCGGCCTGGCAGAGGGGCCAGCATCCGTGTTAACACTTGGGTGTTCCGCTCCTCTCATGGTACTGCGAACAGCGCCAGTCTACGTTTTCGATTGAGGCTGTAACGCCAACACAGCCAAAATGATACCATCGATCGCAGTGGTCACAGCAAACCATTTGCGAGTCATCTGCCTTTGAGCAAATTTTACAGCTGTGACCTTCTGATATATCGGCGTTCAGCATTTCGCAAGTTGAGCAAATCACATGTAAAATATTTCAAATTTGTTATCGGAGCCTATGATCCCACGCCCAAATACGCAAAACACTTACTTATGGTGAAATGTTTGATATATCTGTTGGTTATATTCATACAACTATTTACACATGAATTACAAATATTACAATGGTTCTTACTTTACTATTTTAAGGGATAGTTCTCGATATTTTCGAATTTCACGTCCTTTGTCCGTCAGAGATAAAGAAAGAAAAAACAGGAGAGGCCATTTTGCAGACGTCAACAATTTGCTTGTCAATTGCGTACACAGGGTGGCGTGTCGGAGTCAGGTGCTGCCGTATCTTTCGTAACATGGGGAAAATAAAGTGCGTTAATCTGGCAATATGTGGTTGTGCTATAATTTGTGAACGGAGTATATATGTATTGTAATAAAATTTTTTGGTTTGAACTGGTTTGCTTCTAGTACACTTTGAACCATTTTTATATCGCCATAAATCTCTTTTGTATGCAATCAACTGATGAATTCATCGTACCGATGCCCTATATACGTGTGTCTGAAATCCGCAGGTGCGATCCAATTATCAATTAGAAGTTAAAGCAATGCGAAACAAACCCGTACTTTAGTTCACGCTCGCGAGGACTCGACTTTGGCGCCCTCTAAAATATGACTGTAATTGTATAAATGAAAAAGAAAAAAATTGTTTGTACCTTCTAAAACTTAAATGTTAATGTGTAAAGATTTCATGTTCATATGAGAAAAAAATGCTTGAAAACATGCCTAGTTTTAGCCTTCTAAAGTGTACTAGTACCGTGAACGTTTCCTAAGCCTCGAACGTTTATCAATCAGTAGTTTGACAAATTCCAGGCGGTGCTATATTACAAAGATTATTAGCTTCAGTCAGACGAGGCTGTGTGGGAACAGTATTGGTGGCAAGGGAAGTAGATATCCCAGTAGTATTATTACGTGGATTTGCACTAGCAGCGACATGGGAAAATAAATAAAATTTAAGAAAAATCCGTTCGAATGCCATAATGCATTTGAAGTTAGCAGCAGCTGCATGGTCCACTGAATCCAATTACCAAGCGTGATAAATATTTCTCGCGTATGTATATATTGGCATTTTACTCCAGCTAAGAGGATTTCTTTTTATTGCGAATATCAAAATTTTCTTATTTTCCGAGTGAAACTTTAATACCCCTATAAATGCAATACGCTTTTTGATCGTAAACTGTCAATAAATATTTTCTCATTAAAGCGCAATGAGCATATCGATGCAATTACCAACGACAACTGCAACGTCATTTATATGCACAGTTGATATTCAACAGTGCAAGCGAACAGCAGTGATTGACGGCAAATCGTATGTTTTTTTACTGAATTTTTTTGTTCGACGTGCGCGTTTGTGCCTCAGAAAAAAAAACACAATCTAAATGGAGGACCCACCCGATTTGGGTGTGAAGCCCACACCTCAGATTGATAGACAAAGACGCATGGATTCCCACGGACCTAAATACAAAGTGTCCCCATTTCTAATTAAAAAAGCGATTGATAGTGTTTGTGGAGAAGTAGAGAACTGCGTAAAATTGAAAAGCGGCGAAATTCTCATCAAAACCAAAGACCATAAACAAGCCGATAAACTTATTGAACTAACCGCTTTCTGTCCCAATATTGACGTGAAAGTACGTTTTCACACCACACTTAACTTTACCAAAGGCATCATTTACAGCAATGACCTACGTGGTATACCCGAAAGTGAAATCTTAAATGAACTAAAAGACCAAAATGTAACTGAAGTAAAGAAAATATTAAAAAAAAATTGCATGAATACGAATTTGTTAGAGACTGGTCTCATAACTTTCACTTTCCCTTCACCCAACTTGCCAGACACCGTAATGTTAGGTTACGAGAAAATTGCCATCCGACCTTACATCCCCCTACCCCTGCATTGTACAAACTGTCATCGATATGGACACATCACAAAATATTGCCGAAACGAAAAACTCTGCGCCAACTGTACTGCAATAAATCATATAGCACCTGGTCGTAATGAAAAATGTCACTTCTTGCCCTCTTGTAACAACTGCAGAGAAAGCAAAATGACAAACGATAAACACACGCCTTACTTCAGCAAGTGCCCGATCTTCATCAAACAAAAAGAAATTCAGGCAATAAAAACCCTTGAAAAAGTAGACTACAAAACAGCTCTAGACATATACTATAAAAAAAGGCACGAACAATCAAGCACATTTGCCAACATACTACCTAAGCAAATTACAGAAGTAAAGAGTGAGTGATGAATGTCCAAACTTGTGATTTTCCATATGACAGTGAGTGAGTTTTTTTAAATTTTACATAAAACTCGAGGAAGAGCATGACTGATATTTTTGCTTTGGTAAGCTTGATTTAAATTTTTGCAATTTATTGTTCCCGGAATTGTCGAAATCTGAAAACAAAATGCCGGAATAGTTCCGAAAGTCAACAAGTTTTGATTAGAAATATTTTATTTGTCAAAAAATTTAACACGTCTGTAGTCGTCGTATAATAGTAGTATTCAAAATAAGTTTAATATAAAAAATAAGATTAATTTGTTAAAATTCATGTTCATACATATGTACATATGTATTGTATTTTTAATCAACAAAAAAAAAATAAACAAAGATATAAGCAAGTATCCATATTTGGTACAGCAGCAAATGCATATACAGTATAATTATTTTATATCACTGTTTGAGATCAATATTAAATACAGGGACCGTAAATAACTGGTATGCAAAAATCTTTAAACTAAAAAATCATTATGAGAAACCTGTCGCACGCATATGCTTCCATATACCAAAATTCTTAGTTTTTTGAGCTTTTTTGAAATTCGTATTGATTGTAATTTTGGCAATAACGGTAAAAGTTGCCAGTTATTTTTTAACCTATACAATTAACTTCAACTAAATGTGTCATTTTATGACTTTTATTTTTTGAACCAGAAATAAAAGTCTTTTCATGACAGATATTTTTGTGTCCGAAAATAAAAGTCCATATATGACCTTAAGATAAGATTATTCAGAAACGTTTTTATAATGGTGTGTTTATTTTTAGAAACATAATTTTTTCCAAATTGTCAGCCGATAAATTTGTTCTCAAATTACTTAAAACTAACTTTAATGTTCAAAACGGTCTTTCCACACTAACTTGCGTGGCAGGTACACATTGAATTATCTTCGTTAAAGCAAATAAGTTCGGATATAAAAAACTTTTTATTCTCCCAATACTGCATAATATTTTTATCGGCGGGAATTGGTTTTGGCGAATAATTGTCGATTTCAAAAAACGCTCTTTTTTTAAGTTCATCCTGTATATCTTCGTCACTGTTGTCTTTATCCAATACATTTAAAGAACCTAAGTATTGTCCTAGCAGTGAACTTTTCGAAACACTTTCCTCAAACACCGGGGGAGAGAAAGGAACACTTGCAGCGTTTGCACTTGTGCTTGGCAAACATTCGTCAGGAGCAGCTGGGTCGTCTATCTGAGAAGAAAGAAAAAAAAATTTATGCACAAATATACGCAATGTCCAATATAATAGAAACCAAGGAATGAAACCGATCCTAGACACCGTTCCTGTTGTGGTTTCACATTTGCAAAGTGTTTTGGTTTCGGTTTTAAAATACTAAGTGGTATTAAACTGTTACGAGTGCCAGTTTTACTATTACTACAGACTAGAGTTCAAAGGTTCAACTATCTTGTTTATTAATGTAGCAATATATATAGGTTCCAGCAAATTTAAAACGCTTTCTACTCATCCCCATTTAGTTGGAGAGAGATTCAAAGAAGCATCAATATTTTTGCTGCAAAATGATAGATGCGCCGTCAACTTTTTTAGCATTTTATACGTCGAATTCCAACGAGTGGGTACATCCAACTCAATAACGGGAAGGCCATGTTCAGAAATCTGAATCACTTCTAACACACTTCTTTCACCTAAGAAACTTTAACTAAAGTGAATGTTAAAAGTAAGCAATAGTTAGAGTGCATGTAAAATGATTAGCTCGTTTTTGTTATCTTAATACGTATGCATGTACATTAGGGTGGTCCTTAAATGTAGGAAGAACGTTTTAGCAACAGATTCCCTAAACCTCAACCCCTGCATCGATTTCCCCAAGGAGGCCTTTAACAATTCAAAAAGGGTTGGTACCTGCTTAAAGCTATTTCTACTTAGTATATATGCTAGTAATAAAAGGTATTACCAAAAAATGGTAATGCGGCATTGCAGTAGGCATGCTTACATGCTAAGCTAAGTACAAGTCAAATGGGACTAGCTCATGCAAGCACAAACAAACGTACGTATGTATAATTGCGAGAACAAATCATAGCGGGAGCATATGCATACATATGTATGTATGTACGTAAGCAAATGCAAGCAAACAAATATGTATGTAAAAGGTACAATACAAATGTTAACTCATTTGGGATGAATGGTACTTGACCATGAACATTTGAAGCATATAATTTGTAAGTAGGTCACATATTTTCGAAGAATGCAGTGGTTGGCAATCGGTGACCCAAAATTAACCTTATCCAGCTTTTAAGATATACACATTTATCGGTCTTTCTAATGTTGATTTACTACAAATTAAAATAGAGGACTTTTAGTATTTTTTCCCATACATAAAAGTCTTAAGGTGACTTTTTTCAACGATAACTAAGTTTTCAGTCCTATATGGACTTTTATTTTCGGACAGAAAAATAAAAGTCCAAGTATAACAGTTTCGACAAGCAGAAAAAATATCTGTCTTGAATAAACTTTTATCTCTGGCTCAAAAAATAAAAGTCACAAACTAACACATTAAGTTGCATTTAATTACATAGGTTAAAAAATAATTGTTTTCTTTTGACATTATGGTAAAGAAGTATGAAAATAACATTCTGAAAATAACTTTATCGAAAAGACTCATAACAGTTACAGTCCCTCATTAAATATTAATATATTTGTGGACGAGTTGATGGCGGTGCGTGCTATAACTTGACATACCGCTGAGTTCGAGATTCAAATCTCAGTCAGGGCAAGCCCCCCCTCGGCAGGCAATGGCAAACCTCTGAGGGTATTTCTGCCATGAAAAAGCTTCTCATTAAATACATCTGCCGTTCGGAGTCGGCACAAAACTGTAGGTCCCTCCATTTGTGGTATATTAAAAAGACGCACACCACAAATGGTAGGAGAAGTTCGGTCAAACACTGAGCTATATAGAATAAGCGCCAAATTATTTTTATTATATGTAACAGTGCATTAAGTTAAAAAAGCAAAACATCAAGTATAAATAAAATATGTACATCACCCATTCCATTTTGAGCGAGGCGGAATAATTCCTACTGGTGATCAAAATGCGATCTTTAAGAAATCAAAGCATTAAGTGTGTTATCATCCAACAAAAATCAGAAAGCATCATATCATCAATAAAAAGTTAAATGCTTTTGGTAGGTAATAACCTGTATTGTTTTTTAAGGGCGTCGGATCATTTAAATCGAAAAAAAATCGATGTATTTTTTTGCTAAATCTCTTCTAAAACTATCTAAAAAGATATGTGTAAAATATTAGTTTTGATTTCGAAGTGGTTCAAAAGATATTTCAGCTAATAGACAAGTGGGTCGACGAAGATTCTTCTTTCGTTGACTTGGTGATGAGCAGGTCACAAAAAATGTAAATAAAAACTAAAGAAAAAAACGGGAAAGCGAGGAAAAGCAATAATCTCTAGCACATTTTGAGACTGGAGATGATACGGAGTTACTGAATTCGGGTATTAGACGCCTTGTTTTAAGACTAGAGGCTTTATATTGGACTCATGAATGCCAACTGGTCTAAAGTTGTGACTTTTGTCTCTATTAATAATTGGTACGATGACGAATGCCGCGTCGCTGCTGCAGAGAAATACGCAGCATACAAAGCCACCCTGCAGCCAATTACTACACGTGCTGCAATTGAGCGATACCGGGAGTGGTGGAGGGAAGAGAAACGTCTTTTCAAGAGAAAGAAACGAGAAGCGGAATGGGGTGAGTGCGAAGAGGTTGAGATGCTAGCGAGCAGGAATGCGGCCCGAAAATTCTATCAGAAAATAAGGCAGCAAACAAGTGGTTTCAAGACCGGGGCTTGTTCCTGCAAAGACGAGTATGGAAATATGGTGACGGACGTTCAGAGCACGCTTGAAGTATGGAGGGACCACTTCTCAATGCTACTGAATGCGAACTCTGGTGCGGAGTTTGAGAAAGAGGAGCCCATAACAATCTTTAGGGATGAACAACAAATCCCTTCACTCAACCAAGGCGAGGTGAGAACAGCACTTAGGCGGCTGAAGAATAACGAAGCGCTTGGAGCAGACGGTATAGCGGCTGAGCTGTTCAAAGCCGGCGGCAAAGAGCTGGTAAGAAGCATGTACCAGCTGTTAAGCACAATTTGATCCAACGAGTACATGCCAGAAGATTGGAACCTTAGTGTTCTTTGCCTAATCTTTAAGAAAACCCACTATCGATCAGATATTCACAGTACGTCAATTCCTGGAGAAGACCTTAGATAAGCAAATCGACACACACCACGTTTTTGTCGACTTCAAAGCCGCTTTTGATAGCACGAATAGAAGCTGTCTATACGACGCTATGTCTAAATTTAAGATCCCTCCCGGCTATGTAGAGTCACGTTGAACACAACATTTAGCTCCGTCCATGTTGGGAAGAATCTCTCCGAGCCATTCGAGACCAAATGCGATTTTAGACAAGGTGACTCACTTTCGTGCAATTTCTTCAATCTAATGTTGGAAACTTCAATAAGAGCTGCCAATCTGAATCGCAGTGGTACTATATATAACAAAAGTACCATGCTGCTTGCGTATGCGGATGATATTGACATCGGTGGCCGTCGGTGCAGTATTTTGCAGTCTATAGAAAGAAGCAAAAGAGTTTGGTCTAGTAGTGAATGTGTTCAAAACAAAGTACCTTGTGGCAACAAACGAAAAATCCTTGCGTATTGGGACCCACGTCACTGTTGGCAGCTACAATTTTGAAGTAGTCAAGGATTTTGTATACCTTGGATCCAGCATAAGTACCACCAATAATGTCTACCTTGAAATCAAGCGAAAAATAACACTTGCCAACAGGTGCTACTTTGGGCTCGGTAGGCAGTTGAAAAGAAGAGCCCTTTCTTGACAAATGAAAATCTCGCTCTACAAATCTTTAATCATGCCCGTCCTTTTATATGGCGCAGAAACATGGACAATGTCGACCAGCGATGAGCAGGTTTTGGGAGCTTTCGAGAGAAATGTTCTTTACATGATTTATGTCTCTGTTTGCGTAAGCGACGAGTACCGAAGAAGATGGAATGATGAACTGTACGAGCTGTATAATGATATGGACATAGTCAACGCATAAAAATTCAACGACTGCGATGGCTTTGCCATGTCGTTCGGATGACGATGCTTTGGAGAAAAAGTCCTTCGAATCGGCACCAATGGGTGGGCAACGAAGTCAAGGGCGCCCAAGAAGATTTAAAATTTTCAAATTAAGTGCTATTTTCTGATCGAAAACAATTTTTTTGAACGTAGGCAATCTTTACACATACAATCCATTTTGTTCGATAAATATACTATGACAAAAAAAAAAGTTATAAGCCATCAAATATTAAAGGTCTGTGTTTGTGCGCTATATCACATGCTGCTTAAGCAGGCCACTAAGATACCGACAGCGCCTCGCGTGTGTTTCGGAGTATGAATAAGGGTTTTATGTGTTCCCTGTTCTAACGAACAGTAAGACGCAGATAACAATCACTCATACACTCCAAGTGACAACTTGTCCCAGTGATTGATCAACAAGTTTAAGTAATGACAATAACTCGAAATCGCAACTCAAAACAGTGCAAAATGAAACTCAGAACAAAGAAAATTAAAGCAGAGAAGAAAAGCTTAATGATGAAGAAAATAATGAAAATAACCCCGAAGAAGCGAGGATGCTTAATATTCTTCCATACCCAAAATGAAAAGTTCCCAAATCGCGCTTCGAATAGAACAAGAAAACTTTTAATTTCTTTTTCGAACATTTTCATTTCATTTGCTTTCTCTAAAATTGTATTTCAAGTTTTGTTCATAAATCACATTATAATTTTATAATATTTGTCTGATTGACGGATAACATAATATCTGTGAGAATAATAAAATAAAAAAAAAAGGTTATAAATATATATAGTTCATAAAATTTTCAAACGTAAAGCCACACTTCTGAATACTTAAAATTCCTCAAAATTTGTTGCAACTAACTGCAATAATGACACAGTACACTATTACTAGTTATGCAAGTTGATCAATAACTGGGACAAGTATATTAGTCACTGGGACAAAACACTGCAGCGCTTTATTATTCAAGAAATATGAATATTCCATGAAATTCTATTAATTATTCAATATGAATTATGTGATTAAAACACTTTTGTTAGAAAAAACTGCACGTGAAAATAACAATATTTAGGTATTTAGGACATTTTCCTTATACCCATTCGGGTATAAAAGGGGACAACTAGTCTCTTCATAGGACATGCTCGAACAAAAGGGAACAGGTCATTTCATATAAAGATATCAAGAGTTGTATTAGTCGCATGTTCCCTTGGGACTACTCCCGGATTCATCCTAGACAAATCGCACTTTTTACAGCGCATGTTTAACCAAATGATATATCTAAACGTAACAAAACAAAAGACACACCTGTCTCTACTTGATAAAACGGTAACGCCAAGATACATATACATATGTATGGGTTATTCGGAAAGCGGGCTCCAGAGAAAGTAAACAAATTGTCGACGAATCCTTTTGATTGGGATACAGATACAGGATATAGTATGTGGTTCGAAACTTTAATTGTTCCGAGTTGGCTGTACGTAGGGTTAAAAAAAAAATTTTGTGCAGCGGATTCACGAGGCTATGTGGATGAAAAGTTTTGGACTAACAAACAGTCGAAATTTCCTCGTAAATTTCTTGTATGGCAAGTTGCAAAATACTTTTAAGAGCCACTGTGTATGTAACTGTGGTAAAAGGGAGCGCCTTTTTTTACCACGAATAAGGTTTACTCCGATATTTATGATAAATAACAAAAGATTATTAACATTCTTAAGACAGCATTTATTTTTGGCATGATCTTGTTTTACGTCAATACAGCAATGTTTAGCTATTTAGGGGTGCACAAACAATAACATCCATTTCGTAACGCGGGAGGCCCTTCCACCAACTGGACATTAAGAAAGCGAGAAGGGAAGACAAAAACAAAAAAAAGGAGAAAAGAAATAAATAATTTTAGAAGCAGATGGCTTATAGCGGCTCAAAAAGTATCTTAAACCGCCATAAAAGTTGGAAAAGAGGAAAGGCCAAGATAAATAAGGAGAAGATATTCATACATGCATACACAGAGCGAAAAGTACCTAGTAAAATAGAACAAAAGTTAGGTGATATCTCTATGGATTTTTCTTAAGAAGAAGTTCTTCATACATTTGTAGAGAAAATCTTTTTAATATTACCAAAAAGATATCTTTTATAAACAAAAGGAATTCGTGTTGATATTTTTAAAGAGATATCACCTGTAAATGACAAGATCTCTTATTAATATTTGCAAAGAGATATCACCTATAAATGACAAGATCTCTTATTAATATTTGCAAAGAGATATCACCTATAAATGACAAGATCTCTTATTAATATTTGCATAGAGATATCTCCTATAAATGACAAGATATCTTATTGATATTTCCAAAGAGACATCACCTATAAATGAGAAGATGTCTTATTAATATTTCTAAAGAGATATCTTTCAAATTTAATGAGTTTTCTCTTTGATTTACTTATTATTATAATTAAATAAAATATCAATTTAAATTTTTTATTTAATTTATTTTGAAAATTTTTATATTTTGTGCATAAATAAAAAACATTTATTTTATTATAAGTACGTAAATACACTCAGTGCCAATATTTTTTCAGTCTTAAAACTTTAAGTCCATTGTTGAGATCATAAAAATGTGTAGGTGGTCCATCTAATTGTTTACAGTGTATTATATGATACATATTGCTTGAATTGCCTATTAAATACGATTGATAATTTTGTGAAAAATTTATGTAGTTCCACTTTTTAACACAAATTTTTACAGCATTGTCGTTTATTAAAAAATTAATTATTTCATAAATATTAATGTTGTCACTTTGGGATACTGTGACTATGTGACCAATATGAAATGTAATACCTTGAAAAATAATTTCATTTGTTGTTTTATATAAGTCAACATCAGGCAGTAATAAAGATAAGTATGCAATATTTTCTGGTTTAATAGTTTCAATATTTTTAAATACATATTCTTGTTGAAAAAAGTCTTTTTTTAATATATAATTTGCGAATCTAAGGGAGGATTTTATAGCTAACGTCAGTGGAATATTTGTCCTAGAAGTGATGTTTCTTGCATATTGCTTATGCAATTGGTGTGCAGCCTCGAATCTAAATGACCATAGATATTTTAAAGGTCCTAACTTTTTTATTATAGATGGATAATGTACCAGGTTGTGATATTTCGGTTTTAAGTGTTCGTTGAATATACTTTGATATGTGTCATTATGCTGTTTTATTAAGGATTGGAGGTAACTTAAAGAAGTGTCATTGTAATTCGGTAAAAGTAATTGATCAATTAAAATTACAAACAGTATAAGGAATTTATAAACTAAATCGTTTGAATCTACTAAATCGCCTATCATAAGAAGTATTAAATGAAAAAGTGTTTTCATTTGCTTAGCGTTCATTTTGAATGAAGCGCTATTTATATGATGTTTTTGAATAGGTGGACTTATGTTTCCAATTTCAGTGTCACCATACTGAAACATTTGCTTCCTATAATTGAAAGTATCTAAGGAAAAAAACTTTTTCTTGTACACGAAATGATATAAAATTTTAGAAAGATTGTATTTGCATACTCCCAGAAATACATCATGCATGATATGCGATATTATCCGTAACATGGAAGCTTGGCATAGAGTTAAAAATTGAAATATTTTTAATACCAGTCTGCACTGGATTATCAAGTACAATATCGCGATTATAATTATTCTTATCTCGTAAAGAACTAAGATACTCGACAGAATCAGAGCGGGTCTGTTGTTGTTCTCTTCTGCATATTCTGCAAAAATAATTTGCAGAAAACGAAGTAACATATCCTAATGCAGTATTTAGCCCAAGGTTATCGCCTAAAACTTGTGCTAACTTAAAAAATACTCTATAACTCACACCATCTGCATTAATTTCTAGACCGTCAGTTTCAAGTTTTTTGAAAATTTCTATAAAAGGTGTGAGTGAAATATTAATTCCACAATCATGTACATCGCTGCTTTTAACAAAACCTGCAACAAATATGTTAGCTAGTCTACTAATTTGAAAATGTGGTATACTTGGAAAACTGTAGTATATTCCACAAACTTTCTGATTCCCAGATTTTGATCCCAAAGGATCATTTATTTCGAAATCGTCTATATACAGGAAAAACGGTATAGTTGCACAGTTTTCAGCGTGTTCTGAATTTTGCAAAAAATCGCCGTTAATGAAATGAGAATAATAATTGTCTTTTGAAAAGTTTGACATATTTAAAAGCGTTGCCTTTAAAACTCCTTCAATTTCAAAAAAACTTTTTATTTGAAAAGTTATATCTGTTACTGCCATTTCTGTTTTTGTTAATGCTAAAGAAGGATTATTGTTTAGTACAATTTCTGAAAGATCTTCACTAAGAATATACTTCTGCGGATGTTTATACAGATTTAGATCCTGTAATTGTTTAAAGAACTTATGTTCAGAACTAACTTTAGAGAATGGTTGAGAAAGAGTTTGGATTATTTCATCAAGCGCACAATTATTTTCATTTATATAAGGTAAATCATTTAAAAAATTATGTATTGGTGTTATAAAAAAATTTGTTATAGAATTTTGAATATCAAGTACGTCCTTTCGCGAAAAATTTGTATTTGAATGCAACTGAAGAAGAAATGACATTGTTGCGTCTTTAAATGATGAAGAAAATGATAGTTTTTCTTGTGTTTCAGACGAAAAATTTTGTGTAGAATTTGGCACAACTAGTGAATCGTGCATAAGTTCCTTTTTTTTATAGCATTGTTTATCAGTAGTTATAGGTTTAGTATGTTTTGTTAAATGCTGCTTAAACCTGTATATGTTATTAAAAATTTGATTGCATTTTTCTTCCTTACAAATAAATTCATAAATTGTTGGGAGTCCATGGTCTGATTTTAAATGTTTAACGAGGTCATTCGGTGTTCGATGACTCTTTGTACATATAAAGCAAACAAGCAGAGGCATTTTTCATTAAAACTATTCGTATATTACACTAATTTGCTTAAGAGATTTGCGACGGAGAAAAAATCCTCGGATTTTAATTCAAAAAAAAATTGTTCCAAAAATGCCCATACTTGTTTGCTTCTTTGTGAATATTCTGCATTAAAAACATATGATAACTTAATAATTATATCAACGCACTTCATATAGGAACAGCATTTCCACTTTATGCCGTCACAAAAAATATAAAATTCAGAAATACACGTAATGTCAGTTCCAACGGCAATAATTCTAGGTTGACATCTCTCTCTCCTTTCAGCAAAGTGTTTAGTAATGTCCATAATTTTTGGTTGAATATCATTTGGTGTAGAAACCAGAGTGACGAAGTCATTTTGAGCATCGGCTATTGTGGGCTTATCGGTTTTATTAAGACGCTGAGGAGGCAGCAAAGCATGAAGAAGAATTGTAGTGATGCAATATTTAGTATCTAAAGAGAGAATATCATCATTAAAATAAGAAATAACAAAGTTAAAAAAATACCAACCGTTTGAAATGTTTTGTTTGTATAAATGTTTTAAATACATATATATCTCTGGAAGGGCGATCATTTATTTCTTTTTCAAAAACATCCAATATGCGTATATAAAAAGATTCCAACTTTGAAAACAAAAAGTTTCCCTTTCCTGGGTGTAGGCTCTCAAAATCTATTTCGATCTAATACAAATGAGAAAAATTATATATAATAAATATCGCTATGCAAATCAATTAAATTGCAACTTGCAATTTATTCTTAATTGAACTTATCCACCATTGTAGTGTTATTAGTTAACAATTAAGTAAAATTTTTCACAACACTGATAAATATACTTACGAGATAAATACCATTGTAGTCGTTATACCGTGGCCATTCTTTAAAAATGTCATTTAAGGAAGCGCTTTTTGTTATTTCTGCAACTCTAGTCAGCGATGTCTCTTTCCAATATATTATCACCTGTTCCCATGGACTGCAGTTGTGATTTAGCCAACACTTCTTTTCACAATATTCATCTTAATATTTTAAAAGTTAGAAAAGTATATAATTTTAAAAGTCGGTTATAACACATACCAGAGGAAATCGGTGCAATTAACTCTAACTCCTGTGACGCGGTTTTTGATGTCAAACCAGTTTTATGTATTTACGTTTGTCCACCGTGAAAATAATTTGCCTGTAGGGTTTTTCTTGTTGTATTTTCTAGCTAGGTAGTATGTTTCCTAAATATTAAAATATTAATATTATAATTAGATATGGAATCTTTATTTAAGAAAATAGATTGTTTTTTATAATTATAGACACACACGTAATGACGAATTGACAAATGATAAAGTTAATTAAAATTTAATTGAAAATATTTTAGAATAAAATAAAATTAAAACAAATAATAAAGTTTTGTGAAAATGTGAGTGTCTATAATTATGATAACAACTATATTTATTATATTTACCGGTTTTTCTTTTGGGAAAGCTTCACAGATGGCGTTAGCCCATTTCTGCATTTCCGCATATGTCATTTTCACCGAGTTACCAACATAACTATCCACAATACAGTGAGCTATGGTGCTTTGACTTTTCGTGTCCAGATGTCCATATTTTTCGCTGTACGATAACGCCATCTGTCCCTTTACTGTGCTCTTTAAAAGGATAATAAGCCTATTTTTGTTTACAGAAGTGACCGGAGGCAACTGAGCCGAGGGTGTAGATTCTCTGGACACACTTAAGTTTGATGAGATTTTCTCAAGCCATTCTATAACTCGACTGTTGTTGGATAATGTCTCCCTGTCACTTATCAGTGGCAAATTCTAAACAAAAATGTAAATATAACATACTTAGTAAAACTATAGGTAAACATGTAAAGGTGACCGACTGGACTCCAAACAAATATGGCATACTTATAAACATCGGTAGCCCTTATTAAGTATGCAGTCGGTCTGCTTCACTTGTTTCAATATAATATTATGAATAATAACTTACCATACTATTTCGCCATTCTTTAAGTCCTGCTTTAAATTTAAACATTTCACCAAAAAACTTCGTATCAAATTTATTAAAAAGCGTCAGAATATCATCAATTTCCATTTTCTTTAGAATCAGGAATGTAGTTATTCCATGAATTTTCAGAAGAGTACACAAGTCGTTACTTAAATTCCACATTTTAAACAATGAGAAGGTCTCAACATATGGCTCTTCAACATTTGTTGTCTGGTCCATTATTAAATTGTGTCAAGTAATTAGCATTAAATCAAGTAATACTAAAATATAGACACTATAGAAAATAAACATTTAAATTATTTATAGCACTTTAATCCGCTGACACTTCTTGCTGAATTGAAACTGAAAATATAAGAAGCACTTTGTAATTTCTTACTCAAATGCGAAAAAAGGAATGCAAAGTGCCGTTATAATTGGCGACGTAAATATATATTATACTTGAATATGCATGCACATAACGGGGAAAAAACGAAAATTTGGTATACACAAATATATGTACATAAATACATACATATGTAGGTAAATGTACATATGTACCTGCATACGTACGAAAGTACTTGTATCCGTATGTATGTACATAGATATGTATGAAGTTATAACAATTGTATTTTTGCATAGAGATATCTTCGAAAAATAAAACGATTTCTCTATGTTTTTGCCTAATTGCGTGATTAAAGAGATTTTTCTTATTAATATTTTTGAAGAGACATCTTGTAAAAATAAGAAGATTTCTCTGTTTTCTCTTTTTTGCCCTATTTTTACAAAAATTTTAAGAGAAAATAACAAGACTTTCGTATAAATAACATATATGAAAAGAAATCTTATGAAAATGAAAAGAAATATTTATGAATATTACCAACAAGAATTCTCTAAGCAAACCGAAGAGATTACCTTATAATTTTTTTTTTGTTTCTGACGTCTGACCTACCCCTCAGCCTAAAAACTATTTAAGGAGACAATCTTAATAATTTTATTAGCTATTTTTGGCTCTGTGTACATACGGCTGGAGCTAGTTATTTTCGTTTGTTGATGGGAGTACGAAAAAATATACACGCACATTTGCTTCGATATTTTGCAGGTTGTTTCCTAAAAAATGCACTTACTTTTTCACTATTTTTTTTTTTGTTCACTTTTCAGCAATCACAACTAGAATTAATTATACCAATTTATTGCTTGCTTGCGGTAAAAGATAACAGTAAATTTTGTCGGCCGCCGTCAACACTTAGATAACGATTGCATTGCCAGGCAAAATATAAACGACATTCGCAAAACGCTTACAATACCAAATATTCTGTAAATTTCGGCAGCTGTCAACTTACAGCGCTTAATGCAAGCTTTGGGCCGCTGTGGTAGAGTTGGTAGCGGTGCGTGCTATAACTTGATATGCCGGTGAGTTCGAGGTTCGAATCTCAGTCAGGGCAAGTTTTTTCTAATAGCGGTCACCCCTCGGCAGGCAATGGCAAACCTCCGAGGGTAATCCTGCCATGAAAAAGCTTCTCATTAAATACATCTGCCGTTCGGAGTCGGCACTAAACCGTAGGTCCCTCCATTTTGTGGTATAATATAAAGACGCACACCACAAATGGTAGGAGAAGCTCGGCCAAACACTGAGCTATATAGTGTACGCGCCAAAATTATATTATTATATAGTACCTCTTTCATGCAAGCTTATTTTAAGCTTGGCGTTCGAAACTCTTACTAAAATGTTTGGGATCAGCTCTAATTTTTCGTTGGAAACTTTTAAACCAAGGCAAAAAAACGTACATACATATAACTTTTGTTGTTGGTTTGAATACAAAACTATTTGATTAATTTAAGTTCTCTTTAAACCACTTTAAAATTTTAACCTAAAGGTTCGACTATTTTAACTTGAGAATTGTCAATATTGGCAAAACGAATGTATCGGTACACCACCGGAATGCGTCACTATTACTTCGCTTCATCGTTGAATAACGTGTTGGTAATCGGCGGTAGTAACGGTGCGGCGTTGCTACGCCAAAAGCAGAGCTGTTAAAAGTGGATTAAAATTAATAATCAATTGAATCAATATTTTTTTTTAATTAATTCGATTATTAATTTCTTTTCGTAATTCGTTGATTAATTAATGATTGAAATTTAATTTAATCAAAATTTAATCATGTTTAAAGGGAATTAATTTAGTTTAAAAAATTTATTTACAGTTAAAAAAAATTTAATCAAAAATTTAGTTTGATTAAAAATTTTGATTAATTTGGATTAAAGTGGATTAATGGACAAATAATATTGTATTAGTTAAAAAATCATAATTTATTCTTATTTCATGAGCGTCAGCAATAATAATGAAAATGGTTACTATAAATCATATGGTGAATTCAATAATAAATAAATAAATAATAACAAAATATAGTCAGTACAATAGTTCAACAAAAATTTAAACAAACAAATTCAACAATATTTCAAACCCACGAATTATTTTGCCACAGGTTACACATTGACCAATGGTTATTTGTTTTTTGCCATCAGTTACCTGATAGAAGAAGCAATGTTTGTAAAAAGTTGGAAGTTTTTGTGGCTTCGAACAAATAACACAAATCAATGAACTACTTACACTCACGTCTTTTACTGAACCAGTACATAGATAAATAAATCAAAACAATACAAACTTTTTCGAAATCAACGTATAAGTTTGGCTGGAAAATTGTCTTATTCAAGTACACGGCATCTACACAAGCTTTCTTCATAGGCGGACCATCTTCAAATACTTTACGCTTCGAAGTTTTCTTAGTGGGAGTATAAGTAACATCCTCAAAAATGTCGTCACTTGAGAAGTCATCACCACTAAGCAGTTCGTCACCATCCATTGTGTCTGCATATGTGAAATGTTAGGTTATACTTTCTTCAGTATATGTATACCGTTTTTATAACACTTATAAAAATACTCACACTTAATTAAGAAAGTCAACAGTCAAATATCTTTCAACAATCAAACAAGACTTAATACAAAATGCGTTTCCTCAACAGAAAAGTTAACAAAAAGCACTCGCAAGCACATGTGTAACAACTAAGAAAGTCTAAATTCGGGTGGTGCCCATAATTTCATGAAAACGCCGTTTTCTTTGTTTCAAATCGCTGCTAGTATTGAACTTCACTCAATTTCTTCCAATAAATACTGAAAACGAATTTTTTTTCATTTTTCAAAATTTCCGTTATATGGAAGTTGGGCGTGGTTATAGTCCGATTTCAAAAGTTTTTGACGGTGATGCTAATGATATCAAGGACAACATGTTCCCCAAATTTTGTGACAATACCTTCCATCGTTGTTGAGATACTAACAGACGCTTTTTTATAAGAGGGCGTGGTAACGCCCATTTTTCAAAATTTCATAAAAATCAAGTTTCTTTATTAACTATCTCTCTAAATAATACATTAATATGTTCAGATAAAGAAAAAACAAAATTTTTGCATTTTTCAAATTTTCCGTTATATTGGAGGTGGGCGAGGTTTAAGTCTTTTATAATACATCAATAGGAGGCAATTGCAAAATTTGTTATATGTGATACAAACTTAAATCTAACAATAATTAATTAAATAGAATACTGGATACTTATGACTATTTTAAAGTTTGAGTTACAGTCAGAAGACAGATAATCAGAAAGTATGAGAAAACAGAAATATCGAGAAGTGAAGAAGTTTTAAACGCAATCACATTAGACTATGTACTGTGTTAAAATAATCGTGAATTACCCTTCTGTAGCCACCCCCAACCAAAGCAGTTTTTACAGATTGTGGAATGGAGTTCCACAGCCTCACAGCATTAATCAAGAACAGTTTTGATGAGGACAAATAGGTGTACTTAGGAATAACCAGACTTTGATGCCTACTTGATCTAGTAAATTGTAGTCTTTCATAAAGATATTTCGGTGTTTTATAATTTATGAGCTTGAACATGAATATACAATTTCTTGCCGCAAGGTAAGTTAATATATCACATCCAGGAATTTTAGATTTCCATAAAGATAAAGTGATCATATCTTTTAAGGCCATAGACGTAACGTGTAACATTATTAAACAAAATATCAATCTTGTGAGATGAGACAGAATCTAGTTTGCTATATACTAGCTCACAGTACGTGATATGAGGCACAATAAGTTGAACAGCAAGCTTTCGTCTTGTCTCTAGAGGAGTAAACGAAGCTGACATTTTTAACCTATGTAAAATAATATAAACACTGCTAACAACTTTGTTAATATGGTCAGAACATGTCAACATAGAATTCACAACAAAGCCTAATAGGCTAGATATTGCCAATACTTAGTTTTGGAATTTTCTCTAAATGTACTTTACTGTTACTAACGGGCAACACATAGGATTTAGCAGCATTCAGCCGCAGACAATTATCCTGAGCCCATTGAGAAATTGCAGACAAATCACTATTTATTTTAAAACACAAGTCGTCAACGAGACCAACACGACTGGACAAATAAAATTGAATATCATCAGCGTAGGCATGGACATTCACATACTGACAAACAGAGAATACATCGTTGACAAACAGACTAAACAAGAGGGGACCGAGAACAGAACCTTGAGGAACACCAGAGACAACAGCACAAGATGCGGACGAGGTAGCTTTGCAAATTACTTTCTGAGTTCTTCCTGCAAGGTAACTGGCCATAAGTTTTTCAGAGCTATCAGAGAACCCAAAATAATGTTTAAGCTTTTTGCAAAGAAGTTCATGATTTACCATGTCAAAGGCCTTAGAAAAATCCAGATGGCAGAGAAGGGTCAGATTACCCTTATCAAACTCTTCCCTAATATCCTCTGTTATTTTTAACATTGCCGTAGCACAGCTATGCTTAGGTCTAAACCCTGACTGCAATGGAGAAAGCAGATTGTTTTGTTGGACAAATTGGGTACTTTGCGCTGCCATTAAGGACTCACATACTTTAGAAAAGGCTGGTAAAATGCTAATAGGTCTATAGTCACTTGAGTTGGTGGCAATATTTTTCTTAGCAACAGGAACAATCAAAGCCTTTTTCCAGTCTGATGGGAAACATGCCGTTGTAAAGCAGTGATTTATGATGTGAGTTAGAGCTCTCAAGATGAATGGCAGCACAAGCTTCACAAACCTCAATGATATCCCATCTGCACCGATTGCATTGGACTTAATCGCCATTAAA
Organism: Philophylla caesio; assembly: GCA_963971545.1. Taxonomy (NCBI): domain Eukaryota; kingdom Metazoa; phylum Arthropoda; class Insecta; order Diptera; family Tephritidae; genus Philophylla; species Philophylla caesio. The sequence goes on from OZ020605.1 coordinate 12,894,493, forward strand.
GATCTTAAAACATCAGCTTCTGTTACTCCATTAAATTGAAATTTATCTTCTAAAGTAAAATGGTTACCTAAATTTTGGAAAGGAGGAATATAGCTGTCGTTAGTTTCACTAGTAAAGCATCTATTTAGCAAGTTGGGGTCAATTTTACATTCAGATCTAAGTTCTCCATGTACATTCAAGGTTTTTAAATTGCGCCACAAATCTTTAGAGGGTAGAGATGGATTCAGTTTAGAATTGCAATAAAGTCGCTTTGCATTTCTTATAATTACATTAGCTTTATTTCTGGCCGATTTGTACTGGGTCCAAGCACAGTCGGTTCTGGTTCTCCTCGTACGAAAATGGGACATGGTCGTCAAACAATTTTATCAAAGTTTTATTAAGGAAGTCAAGTTTTTCATCCACACTCTCAATGAACCAACAATTAATCCAGTTTACATTTAACAGATCTACATTTAAATTACTAGTATTAATAGACTTCAAATCACGATAAATAAAGGTTACACTTTCAAAAGGACAGTTAAACGACACATCTAATGTACAAAATATAAGGTCATGGTCTGAAATAAAAAACATTTGGTCAAATTTTAGAATATGGTCAGTATATGAGGTAATTACAAGATCTAGCAGACTAGGAATTGAGTTGTTGGCGTATCTTGTTGGTAGTAATCTGTTAACAACAACAAGACCTGCAGCAGATATATGGTCAAGCAGTTTAAGCGCATTTGAATCTCCTAAAAGAAGGTTTACATTAAATTCACCACATATAACATAACGCTCATACTCAATCAAAAACAAAGTCAACTTAGCAAAAGAAGAATCTAACATACAACATCTATTAGGGTTATATACACAGGACACTAGTATTTTTGTTACATTATCAGAGATTTCCGCAAAGATGTATTTCGTATCAGAATGATTTGACACAGCTACAGCTCTTATTTGAAGGGTTGATCTGCAATAAATTGCAACACCACCACCTTTCCTGGTTGACCTATCATGACGTATAACATTAAAGTGTGAGATACTATAATGAAAGTCCGAAACTTTTGGAATAAACCATGTTTCTGAAACACATATGACATCAAGTCCTGATTCTCCAAAAATATGTCTAACATAGTCCATCTTATCAACATTTAGACTTCGCGCATTAAAATGCACAACGTTAAGGCCATTTGACTGTTGGCCGTAAAATATCTATAAAAATTTTGGGGTTTTCATTAATGCTGGTGGCTGATTTCCTATTGGGATTTAAATCGATCATACTGAGATGGAAAGGGGTTAACTACAAATTGCAGCAAGCACAGCAAAAATGAAGCACAACAAAAGCATAAGTGATTACAATTATATAAGAAAAAACTTGGGTAAAAGATAAACATTTGAAAAAGGAAAACAAGTAATAACAATAATGTAAAGCAGATAGACAAAAAAGAAAACAAAAAATAGATGGAGAGAATATGGCAAAGAGTGAGAGAGAGAAAACATATATCTAACTTATTTTCTATATTAGCATTAATTATAAATAAAGTAAATTGTATTATTATTACAAACAAAAGGGAGACATATATCAAAAACATGGTTCTTATATTCTAGTGCCAATAAGAGCATTAACCTCTACTCTGCTGCTTACTAATTTGGGCTTATCGCCAGGCTTTAGCCGCACAAATACATTCCCACGCATGGAAAACACTGATGGAGCATTCCATGAAAAAGTGGAACTCTGAACTGTTTTACAAATATGCATTTTTTATATATTATTGCACGTACATAGTGAGATTATGTTCTCATCTAAAATAATTTACAAAAGTTGTAGTGAGTATGTCTCATTTTTTGTAAATACCGTTATTTATTGAGAGTAACAACAAGTCGGATTTTTTTCATTAGTCTTTACACAACTTTTTGCGAGGTCGCTGCCGCTATTGTTTATCAGATAGAAACTAGATTTATGTTCTTAGTTATAGTGTATGGTCCGCTGTATTTAACTGCATACTCATTTTTTTGGTTAAGTGTTTTTTTGATAAGAAATTAATCATAACGGAAAGGTAAGTTTCGATGTCCCATACGTGACGCTTAATTCCTTTTTCTATTAATAATTGTAAAACAAGTCGACTATACAAATTGAATTTTTCTGTTAACAGCTAACTTTTAGCGGTCTAAAAACTGGGAAACAATTTTGTTTGAAATCGTTTTGCTTACAATATATTCTTGGTGATAATAAAGTGTCTGTATGTGACGCCGAAGAATAAGTTATCTGACATCTTCAACTTTTACTGGCGTTTGTAATAAACAAAGCCCTTTTTTGTACTGCAAATCTCAATAACGCAAAAATGAGCGACCAGCAACCATCAACCAGTGCTAGCCGCATGCGAAAATTTCGGTAAAAGCAAAAAGAGAAAGATCCAAACTTTACCGCTAATGAGACTAAAAGATTGCGTGAGCTTCGTAAACGAAAAGCAGAAAATCTTTCTGAAGGTGAGTTAAAAGCAATTTTACTTAAAAAAAGGGATAAGAAGAGATTGCAAAGGGCAAAAAAGCGGGTTGAACTTAAAAATCCAACTGATTCTCCTGTAAGTACTGAATCTCCGTACAAGTCGAAACAGACTTTATCTAAAGCTGTTCAAAAGGCTCTAAAAGCACTGCCTCAATCACCAAGAAAGAAAAAAGCGGTTCTTACAGAACTAGCGCGTAAAATGGACATTGCTCTAGCAGAAAGCCCAAACATTAGCACATCAGGTGACGATACACGTTATGACGATGTGAAAGCATTTTACTATCGTCCGGATATTGTGTATACCTGCCCAGGCGCAAATGATTTCATCGTTGTTTGGGAAAACGGCATTAAGAAGAAGTGTCAAAAGCATTATTTGACTTTGTACCTACGAGAAGCCTTTTGCATTTTTAAAGAATTTTTTCCTAATATCGAAATTGGATTTTCAAAATTTTGTAGTCTAAGACCGAAAAACGTTTTGCTAATGAAAGGCACACCTTCAGACCAGTGCAAATGTTTAACTCATGAAAATTTTATGTTCAAATTGAAAGGTTTGAAACAAAATTATTGTAACGACTGGTGGACTATGATTTTATGTGATCCTTCTTTGGATTTGTTGTGGAGTGCAGAAAACATTGCCTTTCCCAAGATAAAACTGTATTTACATATTGATTTTTACATATGTATATTATAGATTTAAGTTGAACTATGTCCCGTACGTGACGCTAATCATCAATGCTAATCTTTTGCTTCTCCTTAACTCAGATGCATACATATGTATGTCATCACTTCTCTCTCCGTTTTTGGCAGACTTTCATGCAAATAAATGCTACCATAGCTCGGCAGCTCTATATCGGAGAGTGCAAGCGATCTCTTTTTATTTTTGCAAAATAAAGAGACAGCTATTAAGAGTTGATTGCGGTCATTTGCAGAGAAAAGCTTCACTATAATTGGAGAAGCGCTGCCGCTCTTTTCTGCATTGCTTTTTTACTTTTCGCAGACGAAAAACATCACGTACAGGTGGAGGTTTGTGCTGAGTTACATTACAAACCTTTGCAAATAATTCACTCAAACACTTACCAGCTGTTTGGGGGATCCCGTTGATAATGACATCCGCGGCGACTGCGCTGCTTTCAAGAGCACTGAGCTGAGCGTTGGTAGCGGTAAGCTCAGAGCGTAGAGAGATAACATCGGCACATGTATTCTCTACCACATTGACTCTCTTCTCTAAGGCTACAAACGAGAGCTTCAAATTTGCCGTTTCGGCAGCCAACTCACCAATCCTCTGCATCACCCTTTCCTCTGTTTTCTCCAGAACCGCAGTCAACTGTGCAATTATGGCATCTCTTTGTTCTTCCAATTTCTTCTCCATCCAATCGAAAGGAGTTGTTGCCAAAGTGAGGGGAGTTATAAGTGGTGATGTAGGCTTTCTCGCTGGATTCCTTCTTGTTGATGACATTATGATGATTATTTTAAGTGGAGCAAATGCTAATAAAATCCAGGTGAAGCAGTGTATATTTAGAACCACTAACAGAAGTTTGCGCGCACGTCGGTAAAACGATATGTATGAAGGAAAATTTCGTAAAAATACCGAGGAAAAATGCAAAAGTTTATTAGCACTACAAAACACGTCTTACTCGTTTGCTAGCATAATCAATATAATAGACGTGGTTATGATCCGATTTCAAAAATTTTCTACGATAATAATAGCGATATCAAGGAAAATATGCCCACCAAATTTTGTGACGATACCTTACACTGTTATTGAGATACGGAAACTTTTTAATAAGAGGGCGTGGCAACCGTTATGCGAACAAAGTTATAATACCCTTGTGTACAAGTACGCTCGGGTATATATAAATAAGCAATATCCATTTGCGAACATATGTTTACTACTAGTAAACAAACAACAGTAGAGTTGCTAAACATTTTTATTACTGCTTACGCTCATAAGATAAAACATGAAATAACAATAAATTTAGTTTTTTTTTAACTATTGCCATATTAATTGCCATTTAATCCACTTTAATCCAAATTAATCAAAATTTTTAATCAAACTAAATTTTTGATTAAACTTTTTCAATCTTTGAAATAATTTTTAAAACTAAATTAATTCCCTTTAATCATGATTAAGTTTTGATTAAATTTAATTTCAATCATTAATTAAAAAGGAAATAGCATTTCATTTTAATTTAATCAGTTAATCAAGTTTTGAAAATACTTTAATCAAATTACACAGTGTGACACTCAAAAATACCTGGGAAGTGATGTTATTTTTCTTTAACGAAATACTCAAAAAGGAGTTAGGTCGATGTATTCAAGTTAAAGCATATATTTACATATATGAAGCCTGATAGCAGACCGAAGTTTTTCAAACCGAGATCGATTCCATATGCTTTGCATGATTCTTTTAAGGAAGAAGCAAAACGTTTAACAGAATTAGGTATATGAAAGCCAGTTAAATTCAGCCACTGGGCGTCTCCAATAATTATTGTTCATAAGCCAAATAACAAGATTAGAATCTGCGGAGATTTTAAGGTTACAATCTCGCCCACAAATGGACGTGTACAGGGGTGCAATGGGGTACAGTGGTGCCTCTGGGTATGCGGTTATAGTTGTACGGCTGTACGGCTGTACTCAATCCCTTCTCTTACGTTCACGTTCATGCAGCCTGGGCAACGTGAGCAACCCATGTGCGAGATACGGTAACCAACCCGTGTGGAGCCATGGGTCACGGCTAATAGAGAGGGAGCTTTAGTGGAGCCACTCCGACATATTCGGTTTAAGAGTCCACTAAAATCCGCAGCGTCTGTTCACCAGGAGGTGCGGCTGCAAGCGGGTGTCTGTCTTGTAGCAAGCAGCTCGCTATATAAACGAACTTAAAATTTTTACCCCCAGCAATGGGTTGTGCGCAGGGCTTGGAACCCGCCACGTAAAAAACCGCTTCCAATGAAAATGAAGACAAAGCCTCGGATGAGCCCCCCTTTTTTGACGAAGACCACGCCAAACGTATTAAGGACAATGATTTAAGGGCATACACCTGGAATGTCCGGATCCTTAATTGGGAAGGTGTCTCTGCCCGGCTGGTTGATGTCCTTAGCAGAGCAAAGGCTGACATCACCGTCATCCAAGAGATGCGATGGACCCTTGCGACATCTATAGGCCCTTACGACATCTACTACAGCTGCCATGTAAAGGAGCGCAAATTTGGTGTCGGATTTGTAGTGGGAGAGAGACTGCGCCGTAAAGTACTGTCGTTCACTCCGGTGGATGAACGTCTCGCCACAATCCGCATCAAGGGGAGATTCTTCAACATCTCCCTGATTTGCGCCCACGCCCCGACGGAAGAGAACGACGATGGGACCAAAGATCGCTTCTACGATCTCCTTGGCCGCACGTATGAGCGGTGCCCCCACCACGATATAAAAATCGTGCTTGGTGATTTCAATGCCAAAGTGGGCAAAGAGGGCATCTTTGGTTCCACAGTCGGAAAATTCAGTCTCCACGACGAAACGTCTGATAACGGATTGAGACTGATCGACTTCGCCAAGGCCAGAAACATGGTAGTCTGTAGTACCAAGTTCCAGCATAGGATAATACATCAGGCTACGTGGCTGTCACCAGATGGTAAGACACGAAACCAAATCGACCATGTTGTGATAGACGGATGGCACGCTTCCAGTGTCCTAGATGTGCGCACGGTCCAAGGAGCTAACATCGACTCGGATCATTTTCTTGTGGCAGCTGAGGTCCGCACGCGCCTCTGTGCAGCAAAAAGCGCACGCAAATGGACGCAAGGAAAGCTCGACGTCGGAAAGCTGCAATCGCAACATACAGCCACCCACTTCGCCACTCGACTTGCACTCCTGCTCTCTGAGAGCAATAATCAACAGAACGATATTTCCGAGCAGTGAAACCATATTTCTCGCTGTCTTCATACCGCAACTGGTATGACGAGGAATGTCGCGCCGCTACGGAACGTAAAGACGCTGCCTAAAGGGCCACACTGCGATCGGTCGCAACGCGAGCTATGCGGCAGCGTTATCGTGAGTTGAAGAAGGAAGCAAGACGCATTTTTCGTGAGAAAAAGGGAAAGGGCGAAATGCGTGAGTGCGAAGAGTTTGAGATGCTGGCCGACAGGAATAGCGCCCCAAAATTTATTCAGAAAAAACGGCGGCTAACAGAAGGTTTCAAGACCGGGGCGAATTCCTGTAAAAATGAAAACGGCGACCTGGTGACTGATGTCCAAAGCATACTTAAATTATGGAGGGTCACTTCTTCACACTGCTTAATGGAAGCAGCTGCAACAATGATGGAGAAGATGTTGAACCCGAATCCCGAATCACTGATGATGGATGTGTACCATCACCCGACTATGACGAAATTCGAAAAGCGAAAGCACGGCTGAAGAACAACAAAGCCCCCGGGGCTGACGGGTTACCAGCTGAGTTATTTAAGTATGGCGGAAAGGAGCTGGTTAAGTGCATGCACGAGCTCATCTCTAGAATATGGTCGGAAGAAGGCATGCCTGCTGATTGGAACTTAAGTGTGCTCTGCCCAATCCACAAAAAAGGGTTATCCTGCAGTCTGTGCCAATTATCGCGGGATTAGTCTTCCTAACATCGCCTATAAGGTTCTGTCAAGTGTATTAGCGCAGTTAGTTCTGCCTTCTCCAAACTGGAAAGAGAAGCAAAGCGAATGGCTCTGGAGGTGAACGAGGGCAAGAGGAAGTATCTCCTGTCATCAAATAAACAGTCGACACATTCACGACTGGGATCAAACATCACTGTTGACAGTTATAACTTTGAAAAAGTAGAAGACTTCGTTTACTTAGGAACCAGGATTAACATCAATATTAATGTCAGCCTTGAAATCCAACGCAGAATCTCTCTTGCCAACAAGTGCTACTTCGGACTGAGTAGGCAATTGCACAGTAAAGTCCTCTCTCGACGGACCAAAACCATACCATAAGTCTCTCATCATGCCCGTCCCATTGTATTTCGCAGAAGCATGGACGATGACAACAGCAGATGAGAGGGCTCTTGGAGTGTTCGAGAGAAAGATTCTTCGAAAGATTTATGGACCTTTGCGTCTTTGCGACGGCGAATACCGTGTACGATGGAACGATGAGCTGTACAATGACGTAGATATAGTGCAGCGGATTAAGAATCAGAGGCTCCGCTGGCTAGGTCACGTCGTTCGAATGGATGAGAGGAAAAGGAAGACATCCTCTGCGTTGGAAAGACCAAGTGGAAAAAGACTTAGCTATACTTGGGATTTCCAATTGGCGCCAGTTAGCACGAGATAGGGACAGCTGGCGTGCTTTGTTGACCTCGGCCAAAATCGCTTAGGCGGTTAATGCGCCAATTAAGGAAGTAAGTAATATGTACAGGGAGTGTATTTCAATTAAAAATTTACCACACCCTACAAATTTAGCAGAACTTCAGTCGTTTATGGGGAAAGTCAATTATTATTGCTATTTTATTAAGGACTACTGAACTCTTTGTGGTCCGCTTAATTTACTCCGTAAGAAGAATCAAAAATTTTTATGGAGTTCCGCACAAAAAAATGCTTTTTAGGAACTTAAAAAGCAAATTGTGGATATGACGAAATAAGTTTATTTTGACGAGTCTTTGCCTATTATCCTAGCAAAGGATGCATCAGCATTCGGAATTGGTGCCGTTATTTTACATCGTTATCCAGATGGATCTGAACGGCCAATAGCGCACGCGTCTAAGACATTAAACGATGCACAAAAAAGGTATTATATTTGGAATTCGTAAGTTCCATGATTACATATATGGTCGAAAGTTTATTTTAGTTACAGATCACAAGCCTTTAGTGTCAATTTTTAATAAAGCGAAAGGAATTAACACTACAACTGCAAATATAGTTCAGCGGTGGTGATTGATTTTATCTGGTTACAATTATGATATTGTCTACAAGAGTACGAAATAGCATGGTAATGGTGATGCATTATCGAGATTGCCATACAAAGGCGATGAGGATTTAGACAAAAAGGAAGATGTCTTTGAAGTAAATTCTGTAGAAGAAATTAAAAATTTTCCAGTCAATGCAGACTTACTTGTAAAGTTTTCAACAACTGATACGATTTTATCCAAAGTTTTTATAATAAGAATATTATTCCATACTTTTGTAACCGTTTTAACTTAACTATCATCGAAAGAACATTGGTTTTACAAACTGATTTTGATCGCGTGGTGCCAATAAGTCTTCGTAAAAAAGTTCTCAATATGCTTCATGAAAGGCATTGGGGAATTGTTCGAACTAAACAATTGGCCAGACGTTACTGCTGGTGGCCTGCGATTAATGCAGATATAGCTAATTTAGTTTCCTCATGTACAACTTGCAAATTATTTAGCTCAGATTTTCCAAAAGAGTTCACACCTTGGCAAGAGGCAGATCACCCTTGGCAAAGAATTCATGTGGATTACGCCCTTTTGAAGGCTACATGTAGTTAATATGCGTGGATTCATTTTCCGGTTTTCCATATGTTTTAAAAATGACAAACTCTACTAGTATTTCTACTATAATCGCTTTACAAAATATATTTGCAATAGAAGGTTTACCGGAAGTTCTAGTTACAAATAATGGAACACAATTTGTATCAAGCGAATTTGAAAACTTTTGTAAAATCCATGGCATACGCCATTTGACTACAGCACCTTCTCATCCTGCTTCGAATGGTCAAGCAGAACGATTTGTACGCACATTCGAATCTGCATGCAAAAAGCATATGTTAGATGGAAAAAATATGCAAAGTACTCTATTAGCTTATCTCACTACGTACAGATCAACACCGAATAAAACTGATAAAACGCCCGCAGAGTTGTTACATGGCCGGCAGCATAGAGTTTTACTTCACTGTTGAGACCAAAACCAAAAAAATCAGTTGAATTTTCAAAAACAAAATTATGCTCTCGCAATTTTTCGAAAGGGGATAAATGGATACAAGGAATAGTCATAAAACTTGTCGGAAAAAGGATGTATTTTATAAGAACTTAAACAGGAGTAGTAATAAAGAGACATCAAAATCAAATTCGTGCAAATTAGAATTTCTAATCAATCACACGCTAGCACTTATTTAAACGCTTCGGAATTAGCAGCTAGTATTATTCACAAACTTAATAATGATCTTTGTTACGAGTATATTCCACAGAATGAAAATCCGAGAAAGCACGAATATTCTCTTTACTGCAATCATTGTCCGCTAACAAAAGCACCGAAGAGACTCTATTATTATTATTATTTAAATGAAATATAATTATAAATAATTACATAACAATATTAAGGCAACTAGCAACATAGGCTATCGGCCTGCGAAGAGACTCTAAACACGGTTCTAAGTGAAATAATCTATCTAAAAGATGATAATACAAAAATTTTCTCTTTGCTGCAATCGCTGTCAGATGAAAAAATACCTTCTCAAAAAAATTGATGATCTCCAAGCTGAGATACTCACTATGTGCACTGCAATGAGCAGCTTTAAACAACTCCCGCAAGTCTCTATTGCTGCTGCTGACGCTACGCCTTTGAATGCTGAAAACTCAGCAAAGCTCACTTCAGTTGATGCTTCTAAGAGTACGCCTGCTGTCGCTGCCGCTGCCTCTACTGCTCTTGCTCCTACACTATATTATCATATCGCTGCCTCTGCCGCTACGATTTCTACTAACACTGTTTTGCCCACACAAGCTACTTCTATGATCTCTTCATCGCTCGGCTCCCGTGCTGCTGTTTCGCCTGAAGCCAGCGCTCAGTAGCCAACTTTTAGTGTGGACGGGAATGGCTGGACTAAAGCGCGACAAAAGAAAGAACCTAAGCGAAAAAATTTGGTTTTTTTTCAAAAGGAACAATCTTCCGAAAAGACCAAATAATTTGATTCATGATAATAACTTAAAGCTTAAGATCTACATATTTCCAAAATATTTCGGGCCTATGAACAAAATGTTCTAATGTTTATTTACTAAGTTCTTCCTTAAAGTTCGATATTTTTGTACTTGTTGAATCTTGGCTGAATGAAAACTTTTTCGATTATGAAATTTTTGACCACAATCTCTTTGATGTTTTCCGAAAGGACCGCAATTTTGCCAAAACTGGATGCTCTCGTGGAGGTGGCGTTATTATTGCTGTTCGGAAAAAATATCGTGCGGCATTGGTAACTCTCGCCAATTCGGACACCCTCCTTGATCAGCCTTGTGTGCGTGCTCATGGCCCCTCTGGAACCATTTATGTATGCACCTCTTACATCCCACCAAATAGTGCTGACTATTTATAATTTGCACACACTGACAATATTCTGTCTTTGGCATCGAAAAGCTCTGTTGACAGTCATCTTTGTGTCCTAGGTGATTTAAATTTGTGCCTTCTTAATTGGCTCTCACTTAGCAGCTCGAGTGCATTTATAGCCTCTAACGTCAATTCCTCAGCTGAGATTCATTTCATTGATAGTCTTTTAAGTATTGATTTACTTCAAACCAATGGATTTTGTAACAGCCTTAATAGAATTTTAGACTTAGTATTTATTTCTAAAAATATTAATTATAGTCTATCGGAGTGTCTTACACCAATCTCTAAAACTGACAAACATCATATTCCTCTTGAGTTGGAATTTTAAAAATTTGCGGAGGTGTCTGATGATATTAGCATTAGGTTCAACTATGCCTCATGTGATGTTTCTACATTTAGTGGCGTTTTGTCAATTATTGATTGGAGTGATACCTTTCGTGAAAATGATGTTAATTTTTGCTTTCAAAAGTTTAAAACAAATCTACATGAGTTATGTTTAAAGCATGTCCCTATCTCTAACAAAAAAGTGTATAAAATACCTTGGCATACCAAACGGTTAAAACACTTAAAGAATATAAAGAACAAATTTTGCAAATTATATAAGGAAACCAACAATCCAATGCACCATTTTAAATTTCAGAACTTCTTAAAAGAATTCAACTGTTTGAACAAGTTCTTGTACAGAAATTATATTTTAAGTTTTGAAAACAAGATTATCTCGAACTCTAAAACGTTTTGGACTTTATCAAAGCAAAAAAGTCTTGTTCAGCAGTCCCTGTTAATGTTTTCTACAATGGAAAAAACTCAAATTCCGCTAGTGAATCGGCAAACCTATTTGCTGAATTTTTCTGCTCTAATTTTGAAACCGATTTGGACCAAGAATCTATTGCTCCTATTCAAAGTGACTCCTCGTAACTGTTGCTGATGTTGTCAATGGCATAATTAAACTCAAGCCCTCATCTAAAACTGACTCAGATTGCCCCTTGGTTATCTTGATGAAAAACTGTCTATGTCTAGCAGAGCATCTAACAATAATTTTTAACAAGTCGTTGGCCTCAGGCATTTTTGTAGGTGACTGGAAATTGACATCCATTATCCCTGTATTTAAGAGTGGGAACAAAAGCGACGTTCCTAATTATAGGCCTATTTCGAAGCTCACATCGGTCTCTAAATTTTTGAGCTCATTGTGAAATTTGTCTTTTTTCCATGATTATTGCATTAATGCCTTTCACAACAAATGCCCAGTGGATACTATTTATACGGATTTTTCTAAGGCATTTGACAAAGTATCTCACCGTATACTTCTACGTAAACTTGCTGCAATGGGTTTTAATTCTATGTTTTTACTGTGGATAAAGTCTTATCTCAATAATAGACTCAGTGTTGTAACTGTGGATAATGCCACATCTCATCCTTATTGAGCGGTTGTCAACTGCTCTAGGGATTTTGAAAAGCTACAACGTAATCTTGACAAGGTTTATAATTGGTGATTACTTTTTATAATATGCCAGGCTTTGCCTTAAAATCGAAGTTGAATTTCGCCAGTCACATCAAATATGTCATAACCCGGTTTAAATTGTATTGTGCATTTGTTAGATCGAGGCTTGAGTACGCCGCCTTTATTTGGAGGCCCTCCAATTAGACCACCCCAATCGACTTGAGAGAGTTCAGAAAGTCTTTCTACGATTTGCTCTTCGATCATTAAAGTTTCCAGACCCTTTGCCATCTTACCGATCTCGTTGTCTATTGATTGACTGAAATACGCTTAAAATTAGAAGATCTATACTGTCGTGCTCGTTTGTTGTTGGCGTCATCACTGGGACTGTTGACTGTCCTGCGCTCCTTAGAATGGTTCAATTTAACGTATCCTATAAGAACCTCAGGCAGTATGAAACCCTACACATTGATTTCTCTAGAACGTTATATGGTGCAAATGCCCCTTTTCGAGGACTTGTTCAGAATTAAATTTGTTCTTTAATTCATTGGATGTTGACTTTACGTCGCCGTATGGCATTTTAATTAACAGTCTTAAGTCATTCTTCTGTTTATAATAACAAGTGTATCTGTTTATAATAACAAGTGTATCTGTATCTGTATCTTATCTGTTCTTATAGTCCTACGATATATTTTAATTTTATCTCATTATTTTTTATCTTTTATTCCACTCTTTCTAATGTATAATATACTTGAATTACTTATAGTCTGTAAGAATTTTGTTATTTCAAAGGCTTTATATACAAATAAACAAGACGACAATGAGTGGACTAGCGGTTCTCGGATGTCGCAATACTTGTTCCACTCGACCGTAAAAGATTAGGAGTTCAAAGAGTTGCCACATATATTTATGTATGTTATTTGAAATTACCAATTGGTATGAAGAAAACAGAAGCGTAGACTGAGTTGATATTAAAAATTTGTGCTACCAACATTTTGCTGTTTTAGTTTGGTTATAAAATTCCATGTTTGTTTTTACCTAATAAATTATTATCACAACATTAAATTTTCACTTTAGGAATACTGAATTGCTTAAGAGTTTCAAAAGCGTCCGTAAACAGTTTCCTGCACATTGCGCTCGTGACGTGGTCCCCTTCGGAAGGAATGTCTACATACTTGAACCAGGGCGTTATCGGCGGGAAACGCCAAAAAACTACATTCTGAAAGTTTTTTGTTTTTGCTACGGCTCGCACAATTAAAAACTCGGCGACAGTTGTTAATGTGACAGTCGATTCCATCTAAAGACATGCAGCCAACGACAAAACTATGTTTCCACTTGTGTCCTTGAAATCATGTTTTACAACTTATTTCATCATAAATGTTAAAGTTCCATAAATCCATAATCCATTATTTCTCTAACCAATTACAAGTAATTTCACTGAAATAAAATACATAATACAAAAAAGATACATAATACAAAAAAGAGGTAAATTTATTTTCAAGTGTTAACAAAGAAAATTAAATTGAATAGGACGTGTCGTCTCCTTTTATAACAGCTCCTATACGTCTGGGCATTGACTCGTACAATTTTATTATTCCTTCTTGGCTCTAAAATAGTATCTTGCAGATTTTTTATTGTTGCATATTGATTTTCTGGAATTTTCTTACCTATAATATGCCATAAGTTCTCTATCGGGATGAGGTCCCAAATAAAATTTAGATTCATCCGAGCAGATAACTCTGTTCATTTTCTGTGTAAGCATTGGTTTTCTGACGGGCTTTCGTGGCTTCAGTCCCAATTCATTCAAAGTCCTTTGCACCGCCTAAATTGTTCCTATCACATATCTTCCGATACTAAAGGTTCAATTAGAGGTACCATACCATAACGCCATAACCATAATCGTAGTCATAACCATAACCATATTTAAGCAATCGATTAGTGGTGCCATAACCATAAACAGCTGATATTTGCAATAAACTGAAAGTAAATAAAAATTTAGTAAAGTAAGTAAAACGCGGACGCAAAATATAAATTAAAACTCATCAAAACAAAATAAACTCCACACGAAGAACAAAAATATCACAATAAACAAGGCGAATCAGCAATCATTTGTTTATGGTTACGGCAAAAACCAAAATTCAGTTGGTCGCTATGGTTATGGTTATGGTTATGGCGTTATGGTATGGCACCACTAATCGATTACAGTGTAACCCATAAGGTTGGTTGGATCAGCTGTTTTCTATGGTTATGGTTATGGCACCTCTAATTGAACCTTAAAACTCTGACGAAACAATTGAAAGCAATATCACCTAGTGAACATTGTTGTTGGAAATTGGTGACTGACGTTCAGAATATACTTAGTTTATGGAGGGAGCACTTCTTCACACTAGTGGCAGAGACCACCGCATGCACCAGCTTATCTGCAGAATATGATCGGACGAATGCATGCCTATTGATTGGAATCTAAGTGTACTTTGCCCAATTCCCAAGATGGGTGATACTGCAATTCGCGCCAACTATCGTGCTATCAGCCTTCTTAACATCGCATATAAGGTACTGTCGAGCGTATTGCGCTAGAGACTAAAGCCCACCGTCAATGAACTGATTGGCCGTTATCAGTGTGGATTTAGACCTGGTAAATCTACTATCGACCAGATATTCACAGTGCGCCAGATCTTGGAAAATACCCAAGAAAGAAGAATCGACACGCACCACCTTTTTGTCGACTTCAAAGGCGCTTTCGACAGCGCAAAAGGAAGTTGCCTTTATGCCGCAATGTCTGAATTTGGTATCCCCGCAAAACTTATACGGCTATGTAAAATGACGTTGAGGAACACCACCAGCTCCGTCAGTATTGGGAAGGACCTATCCGAGCCGTTTGATACCAAACGAGGTGTCAGACAGGGTGACTATTTGTCGTGTGACTTTTTTAACCTTATGCTGGAGAAGATAATTCGAGCCGCAGAACTAAATCGGTCAGGCACTATCTTTTATAAGAGTGTGCAGCTGCTGGCGTACACCGATGACATTGACATCATCGGCCTTAACAACCGCGCAGTTAGTTCTGCCTTCTCCAAATTGGATAGAGAAGCAAAGCGAATGGCTCTGGAGGTGAACGAGGGCAAGACGAAGTATCTCCTGTCATCAAATAAACAGTCGGTACATTCACGACTGGGATCAAACATCACTGTTGACAGTTATAACTTTGAAAAAGTAGAAGACTTCGTTTACTTAGGAACCAGGATTAACATCAATATTAATGTCAGCCTTGAAATCCAACGCAGAATCTCTCTTGCCAACAAGTGCTACTTCGGACTGAGTAAGCAATTGCACAGTTAAGTCCTCTCTCGACGGACAAAAAATCACGCTCTATAAGTCTCTCATTATGCCCGTCCTAATGTATGGCGCAGAAGCATGGACGATGAAGATATCTGATGAGAAGGCTTTAGGAGGGTTCGAGAGAAAGATTCTCCGAAAGATTTATAGGCCTTAACGCCTTTGCGATGGCGAATACCGTAGAAGATGAAACGATGAGTTGTATGAGCTTTATAACGACATAGATATAGTGCAGCGGACTAAGACCCAGCGGCTCCGCTGGCTTGGTCATGTCGCTCGAATGGATGAAAGCGCTCCAGCTCTGAAAGTATTCGACGCGGTACCCGCCGGGGGTAGCAGAGGAAATGGGAGGCCTCCTCTGCGTTTCAAATACCTTGCGGTAAAAGACTTGCGTATGCTTGGTATTTCCAACTGGCGCCAGTTAGCGAAAGAGAGAAATAACTGGCGTGATGTGCTAAGCTCGGCCAAAATCGCATAGGCGGTTATCGAGCCACGAAAGAAGATGTGAAGATCCAATATATTATCCAATTTTGATTTTCAAGGGTACGTTAATTGGAGGAACTACTCATTCTCAAACGAAAAAGAAGATTTTTGGTATGCGAAACATTTTAGTGCTCCACTTGAGAAAACCTTGGATATCAATTTGAATTCAAGCAATATTCTTCAACTAGATTCAAAGGCCAGATTTTGTTTTCCTATTCAAATTAAATTTCAATTCTCATTAAAATGAAAGAAAAACATTTTAATAAAACAAAGGAATTCAACTACATATATAGTATATATAATTTTGGCGCGTACACTATATAGCTCAGTGTTTGGCCGAGCTTCTCCTACCATTTGTGGTGTGCGTCTTTATTTTATACAACAAATGGAGGGACCTACAGTTTTGTGCCGACTCCGAACGGCAGATGTATTTAATGAGAAGCTTTTTCATGGCAGAAATACCCTCGGAGGATTGCCATTGCCTGTCGAGGGGTGACCGCTATTAGAAAAAACTTTTTCTGTCATTAAGATTTTGCTTGCCCTGACTGAGATTCGAACCTCGATCTCACCGGCGTATCGAGTTATAGCACGCACCGCCACCAACTCGTCCACAGCGGCCACAGCGGTCAACTACATACATCCAATATTTTAATTCAAACTTTCCACTGGAGAAACAAATTATTTCTCCAAGTTTGGATATTGCATATTGGGTAATAAAGTGTACGAAATGTACCGACCACCGCAGCCAAACATACGAGCGTTTGTGGGTGAGATGGAAGGTGCAATAAGAAAGGCAGACGAAGCAGCTGCTTGCGTGTTTATGACAGGCGACATAAATATAAATTCATATAATTGATGCTGGGAGTACCCATGCAAATTTATATTAAGATATGCTCTCGTTATGATGATTCCAAAAAATTTATTAGTGATTACACAAGAGTTGAAATAAAAAGAAACACCAGCACATACATAGGTACATACATACATATGTACTTACCTCGACCATGCATGCAATTGAGGGAAGCCACATACAGACGAGTATCAGCAGCTGAAGAAGGCCAATAAATGAGCATGAAGTTAGCTAAGCACCCATCGAAAATCGAAACGGCATACTATTGGTATTTTGTTGCTAATTAGTTGCACAAAAATTTATTTTGTCGCTCTTTTTGTTCTAAATTTTTGGGGGTGCTAGCTAAATTGATATGAAGTTAGCTAAGCACGCCCCTAGAAAATGAGTAAAACGCGATATCAAAATTGCAAAACTAGTCCCAATTTTGCCGGTAATTTGTTGCTCATTAGTTACGCAAAAATAAGTTTTTTTGAACAAAAAAATATTTTTTCTAATTTCATATGGAGTTTCCTATATTTGGACCAAAAATCTAAAAAAGTTCAAAACGTCCTTAAAACGATTTTAACCAAGTACATATATAATTTGTTGCTAATTAGTTGCTTAGTGATTACATACAAATTTATTTTGTTGCTCTTTTTGTTTTTGTTTTTTTTGGGTGCTTTGCTAAGTTGACGTGAAGTTAGCTAAGCACCCACTTAGAAAATTAGTAAAACGCGATATAAAAATTCCAAAACTAGTCCCAATTTTGCCGAAAATTATTTTTTTTGGACAAAAATTTCTTTTTTTTTTAATTTTATATGGAGTTAGCATATTTGGACCAAAAATCTGAAAAAGTTCAAAACGTCCTTAAAACGATTTTAACTAAGTTTATAATTTGTTGCTAATTAGTTGATAAGTGATTACATACAAATTTATTTTGCTGCTCTTTTTGTTTTTGTTTTTTGAGGTGCTTTGCTAGCTAAGCACCCCCTTAGAAAATGGGTAAAACGCGTTATAAAAATTTCAAAACTAGCCCCAATTTTGCCGCTAATTTCTTACTCATTAGTTACGAAAAAATAATTGTTTTTTGACAAAATTTTTTTTCAATTTCATATGGAGTTGTCATACTTAGACCAAAAATCAAAACCAGAAAAACTCAAAAACGTCCTTAAAACGATTTTAACCACTTTAATATTTTGTAACTAATTAGTCAGATAATTTAGTAATTTTTATACCCGAGCGTTCTTGTACACAAGGGTGTTATAACTTTGTTTGTATAACGGTTGTTTGTATAACGGTTGTTTGTAACAGCAAAAAATAATCGAGACAGATATAGGCATAGTTCGCTGATATTTCGTACCGAGCGGACGTGTGTGTTTTGTCGCTCTGTGAATATAATTCATCACGTAGATATCTGTGTAATGGTTTTATTTCATATTCGAGACAGTGACTCTTTTATCTTTTCAAATCTAGCACTTAAATCGTGTCGGTTTCTCAAATGCCGTGTTTGTGTGGTAACAAGATTGATCGATCGCAACCAAAAGCCCAATGTGCAAAGTGCAATGAACTTTTTCACACTAACTGTGTTGGCATCTTGCCTGCTGATGTTGATTTTCTTTCTTTCTTGAAGTTTGTGAAACCGTTCGGCGTAAATCAATTCGGTCGCCTCCTTCTTTCGCTACCGCAGTTGAGTTGCCGGCTTCGGCATTTACTAACAAAAGTACTACAACAATTAATTCTGAAATGTGCGCTCATAAATCTCCCGCTGTCGCTGACAAGTCTACTCATAAACAAATCGAGCTAAACGCAGTGAGTAATAGCAAGCAACAAATTTCATTGGAATCTGTGCTAAGTGCAATTACTACGGTTCGTGCTGAAAATGCACGAATGTTCGATATCATATGTGCTCTTCGCACTGATAACACTGTACTGGTTAAAAAAACCGAGAGCATGCAAATTGACCTGCGCGGTTTGAATTGTAAACTTAGTGAAAATGAAACTGCCATTTCGTTACTCACTGCTCAACTATCCGAACTTCGCTCATTTGTTAGTACATCTTTCACCGCATTCAATACCGCCTGCGCTAAAAATGTACTGCCTACAAGCGATGTTAATCTTGCGCTCTCTTCATCGATCGCTATTCCGGCTTGTGCTCAGTCTGCCGCTGCTGTTGCTTCTGCACCCGCTACCGTCCCATCAACACATTCTTCATCAGCTGCTGGGCCATCACTTCTCAACAAAAAGTCCGTTGCTGTTATCAACTCTAATGTTCTTAGCACTTCGAGCGTCGCTGCTGAGAGGTTGGCGCCTAGTGCTACTGTTACCTACGCTGCTGTTGCTAACAACAGTTTGGCTGCTGTTACTGAAAGCTCAAATACTCTGCCCACTGCTTGTGTATCTGAATGGATGCCCATCCCGAAAAGGAAGCCAAAAAGAAATAATTTGCGTGTTGACGGCGCTAAGTCTAACTCAGACCTTAACGTTGTTGTTTCCAAAAAGTGTCACTTCGGATAATATTATCGACTATGTGGTTAAACACTCTGGGGTTGATAAAGAGCAACTCGCCTACTTCAGTCTTGTAAAAAAGGATACACCTATTGATTCGCTGAAGCGCATTTCATTCAAACTTGGTTTGATAAAATGCTTAATGCTGAGCTCTGGCCCGTCCACGTCTCAGTCCGCCCTTTTCGGCATATTCGGAAGGAAGATCTCGGGCCAACCTAGTTATATACCCTGAACAATCGCCTACTTGCCGTATCAATGCTACTGGTGCGAGTAAACTGCGCATTTATTATCAAAATGTTTCTGGCATGCGAACGAAAGCTGATGTTGTCCGAAAAATGAGTTCTCATCAGGAATTCGATATTTTTGTTTTCGTTGAGAGTTGGTTAACTCCTAACTTTTTTGATTCGGAATTTTTCGACGCAAAGCTGTTCAATGTTTTTCGTAAAGATAGAGATCAATGTAAATCTGGTTGCTCTAGAGGAGGTGGTGTCCTAATTGCTGTTAACCGGAGGTTCTGTTCGTCGGTTGTGCAACTTGATAATAGTGACTCTCTGCTGGATCAACTCTGCGTCTGTGTAAAGGGTGTGGCCAACCGACTATTTGTTTGTGCCTCATATATCCCTCCTAACAGCTGTGTTGAAATCTATAAATCACACATGGTTAATATTCGTAATTTAAGCTCTAAGATTGGCATGCATCCCATCTGTATTCTGGGTGATTTTAATTTAGGCAACATTTCCTGGTCTAACCTTAGTAACCACTTTAGCGCACTTACCCCAACTAATGTCGTTACTGATTGTGAACTTACTGTTACAGACAGTCTTTTGAGTTTAGGTTTATTCCAAATTAATGGCTTTCTCAATAAACTAAATCGTATTTTAGATCTAATATTTATAAGTGTTAATGTAAATCATTTTATTACGGAATGTCTTACACCTATCTCGCCGGCGACGAGCCATCATATTCATTTAGTAGTGCGTTTCGAATTTTATGAATTCTTTGATGCTCCTACTGTAAGTAATCGGTCTATTCTTAATTATAATTGTTGTGATTTTGTGCACTTAAATTCACTTCTGCTAAGTTATGACTGGGACTTTTTACTCTCTAGTTTAGACACTGTAAATGCCTTCAAAATATTTAAATCTGCCGTATTTGAACTTTGTGTCAGCGTTGTTCCTCCCGTTCATGGCCGTAAATATAAGTTACCTTGGTACACTCGGGAACTAAAACATCTCAAAAATCTAAGAAATAAATTCCATAAAAAATTTAAGGCAACTGGGCTCCAAATGTACTTGGATCGCTACCATTTCCATCAAAAGAGTTTTAGGACTCTCGATAAGTCTCTTTTTAAACAGTATATCAATAACTACGAATCTTGTATTAAAGGCAATCCCAAATCATTCTGGAGATATATCAGATCACTTAATACTAATTCAACACTACCTTCCTCTGTATTCTTTAACAATAAGGTTGCAACTACTCCTGTTGAGGCAGCCAATATTTTTGCCGATTTTTTCTCTGCCAATTTTGTCTCCGAAAATGATGCTAAACATGAGTGCGATACTCTTTCTGAGTCCTCACTTAACTTCGGTTCCCTAAGGTTACTGGATGAGGATGTTGCTAAAGGCATTTCATCGCTGAAATCATCACATCTCAGATGGATTCAGATGGATTATCTGCTATCCTTCTTAAAAAGTGTTCATCGCTGGTTAAACCTTTAACCATGATCTTCAACTTGTCCCTCTCATCTGGAATTTTTATTGATGACTGGAAAAAGTCTATTATTACCCCAATTTTTAAAAGTGGCAATAAGAACGATGCTTCTAACTACAGACCAATTTCGATGTCATCGTCCGTCTCTAAGCTATTTGAGTGTGTAGTTAAAGAAAAGCTTGTTTACTCTGTTAAGAACCTCATCTGTCCCAACCAACATGGCTTTGTTAGTGGCCGCTCGACAGTATCCAATCTTGCGGTTTTCACCGAAGATTGCCTTGCTGCCTTCCGTGAGGGCCATCAAGTTGATACTGTTTATACTGACTTTTCGAAAGCATTCGACAGAGTTTCGCATAAGGTTTTAGTTTCTAAATTGGAAGTCCTGGGATTCCACTCTACATTCCTTGGGTGGCTCAGGTCATACTTAAGCGACCGTTTTTGTGTGGTTGCATTTGACAATGTTTCTTCTCGACCATTTATGGCAACTTCTGTTCCCCAGGGTAGCATTTTAGGTCCTTTGTTGTTTGTCCTATTCATTAATGATAAAAGTTCCTGTTTCGTTACTTCCAAGTTTCTTTTGTATGCTGATGATTTAAAGGTTTATTCGGTGATTAAAAGCCCTGATGACTCAGCTGCTCTTTAGGCTGATCTTGACAAGGTTCATTCGTGGTGTAAACTTAATCATCTTGCACTAAATGTCAATAAATGTTCTTACTCTACATTTACCAGGAAGCTTAACCCTTTCATTACAAGTTATAAAATTTCTGACACACGCCTGAAATTCATGAGCGAAGTCAAAGACTTGGGGGTTTTCTTCGATGCTAAACTAAGTTTTTCCACCCACATTAGTTATGCTATTTCCAAATCTTATGCTATGCTCGCTTTTGTTCGACGCAATAGTCAACACTTTTCTGACCCTTACACACTCAAATTGCTTTATATCTCTTTAGTTAGGTCAAGGCTTGAATATGCTTCCTTTATTTGGAGGCCTTATCATTCCTGTTATATTAACCGGTTAGAGCGAGTACAAAAAAGTTTCTTAAAATTTGCACTACGTTCGTTGAATTTTTCCAACCCTATCCCTTCTTACGAAGCTCGTTGTCTTCTCCTGCATTTACAACCCCTGCACAGCAGAAGTATGTACCTCTCAGGTGCCTTTGTTGTCAACATTGTGAAAAGTATAGTTGACTGCCCTTCTCTCCTTGTAAGATTATCTTTTAATGTTCCTTGTCGTAACTTGCGAAGTGTCAATTTATTTTATACTAAATTTGCTAAATCTAAGTATGCTGAAAATGCTTCGTTATATAGAACTCAATCAGAATTAAACCGAGTTCCCGGGCTGGATCTGTCCGCTGCAATAGGTATAATCCGTACGTTACTTTATAATCACTCAGTTCATTAAATTTAAGTCATTTTTTCTTATAGTCAGTAAGTATTGTATTCATTTGACTGAAATAAATAAATAAATATATGTATGTATGTAACGGGTGTTTTTTTTAGGGGTATAGAACTTCGAATTGAAATAAAACACAAGAAAATCGTTTTAAGGTCCATCAATTTGGCTTTATTGGAAGGATAATTTTATGCCATTAATGTTTACATATGATTTCGGGCATGTGGCCGCCGCGGCTGGCTCGAATAAAGCCAATTCTACAGGTCCAATTTTCAACCACTTTTTCGAGCATATGGGGCCGTATGGCGGCAATAACGCCACGAATGTTTTCCTCCAATTCCCCTAACGTTTCTGGTTTGTTGGTGTAGACGAGCGACTTCACATATCCCCAAAGAAAAAAACCAATGGTGTCAAATCACACGATCTTGGTGGCCAATTGACAGGTCCATTCCGCGAAATTATGCGCTCAGCGAATGTTTCCTTCAATAAATCGATTGTGACGTGCGCTGTGTGGCATGTAGCGCCGTCTTGTTGGAACCACAACTCATCCACATTCATGCCATCCAATTCGGGAACAAAATAGTCGGTTATCATGGCTCTATACCGGTCTCCATTAACGGTAACTGCCTCTCCAGCATTATTGCGGAAGAAGTATGGCCCAATGACTCCACCAGCCCATAGAGCACACCAAACAGTCAGTTTTTGTGGATGTAATGGCGTTTCAAGGGTCTCATGTGGATTCTCTTCACTCCAAATGCGGCAATTTTGCTTGTTGACGTAGCCATTCAACCAAAAATGAGCCTCATCACTGAACAAAATTTTGCGATGAAAATCAGCATCGAGATCAATCTCACTTTCGGCCCATACACCAAAATCACGACGCATTGCATGGTCTCGCGGCTTTAATTCTTGCACAAGCTGGATCTTGTAAGGTCGCAAGCCAAGATCTTTGCGCAAAATCTTCCATAAAGTTGATGGACAAAGCTCCAATTGCTGCGCACGGTGGCGAATCGATTCATTCGGGTCCTCTTCAACACTTTGCTCTACAGCGGCAATTGTTTCTTCGGTGCGCACTGTTCGACGTCTCTGCGGATGCGTATTATCACATAGAGTAAACGTAGTGCGAAAACGATCCATGGTTAACCGAATTAATTGCTCTGATGGACGATTATGTCGACCATAAAATGGACGGAGCTCACGGTAAACTTCGCGAACTGAACCATTATTTTCGAAATAAATTTGCACGATTTGCAAGGGTTGTTCTTTTGTCAACCTGTTCATGATGAAATGGCAAACCAAACTGAACATAAATGACATTAGAGTTGCCAGATTTGACCACAAAATGCCAGTTTTATCTCTATTCGAAAAACAAACCTGTAAAAAAAACACCCTTTATATACTTAAATGATCAGAATGAAAAGAGGAATCGATTTAGCCCTGACTGTTTGTCCGTCTGCTCGTGGTTACAATAACTTGAGTAAAAATTGAGATTTTACAATGAAATGTGGTATATAGATTGCTCTTTGAACAGGGTAGGTTGGTATTGAAAATGGTCAAGATCGGTTAATAACCACGCCCACCTCCCATATAACGGACGTTTTGGAAAATGCAAAAATTTCGTTTTTTCTTTATTTATAGGAACATATTAATTAAAATTTGATATTTTGAGAGATAGTTAATTAATTTGGTTTTTCGTTATCTATTAAAACAAATGGAGTGAAATTCGGTATTTGGAGCCATTTTGAACTAAGAAATTAGGTATTTATGAAATTTTGAAAAATTTTGTTTACTTTGTTGCGTAGTGTAATACGCATATTTTCAAGAATTTTTTCTCAGCCCCTTTATTGAATATGAACATTAAACTTTTTACACATTAATATTTAAGTCATAGACAATACAAAAATTTTTTTTTTTCATTTATACATTTACAGTCATATCATAGAGGGCGCCAAAGTCTAGTCCTCGAAAAAAATTGTTCCCATTGCCGACAGTTAATCTCAGGAATGGGATCTCTGAAAAAAAAAAAATCTAACGGCATTGGAAAAGAATGGCACCGTTAGTAAAAATTCCTGAACTGTTCCGTTAGTAAAAACTCCTCAAATGTGCGGAAATATGAAAAACAAATTCTGAAAAAATTTTGAAAAATTTTGTTTACTTTGTTGCGTAGTGTAATACGCATATTTTCAAGAATTTTTTCTCAGCCCCTTTATTGAATATGAACATTAAACTTTTTACACATTAATATTTAAGTCATAGACAATACAAAAAATTTTTTTTTTCATTTATACATTTACAGTCATATCATAGAGGGCGCCAAAGTCTAGTCCTCGAAAAAAATTGTTCCCATTGCCGACAGTTAATCTCAGGAATGGGATCTCTGAAAAAAAAAAAATCTAACGGCATTGGAAAAGAATGGCACCGTTAGTAAAAATTCCTGAACTGTTCCGTTAGTAAAAACTCCTCAAATGTGCGGAAATATGAAAAACAAATTCTGAAAAAATCACCTTTTTTGCTTCTGTTTTTCATAGTAAAAAAATATTTATTTATTTAATTTTTGGTAAAGATTTATTAAAATTGGTCTAGCCAATCCGGAGAGTTGAGAAAATGTAATTTCGAGAAAAACGCGTTTAATGTTTATGCTATCTCTCCAGCAACTGCGTTAGCACTTAGAGAGAGCCGAAAACGAGCATGCGCTTAAGACCGATATAAACAATTTTAAGTTTCGAATTCCACCAAAATATTTTAAGAACTTATTTTTGAAGCTATAAAGAATTGATAAATGCCAAAAGAAATTTTGAAAATTCTAAAGTGTACTTGTAATTTAAATCAAAACAGGGAAAACAAAATTCGGGCGAAACCGAATTTTATATATCCTCGTGGATTTTTGTATGGGCGGTGGCACGGTCATTTTACAAAATGTTCAACAAAAACCCCATTTCTGTGTTTAAGATCGGTGCTAGTGTTAAACTTTACTCAATTTGTTCCAAAAGATATGGAAAAACAAAGTTTTTGCATTTTTCAAAACTTCCGTTATATAGAAAGTTGGGGTGGTTATGGTCCGATTTTTGACGGTGATACTAGTGATATAAAGAATAATATGTTAATCAAATTTAGCGAAGATAGCTTACACCGTTATTGAGATATAGGCTTTTTATTGAAAGTGAGCGTGGCATAGGCATTATTTTTCAAAAATTCGTAGATATACAGTTTCTTTGTTTAAAAACGCTCCAAATATTAAAACGAAGTTTTTGTATTTTTCAAATTTTCCGTTAGGTGGGAGGTGGGCGTGGTTATTAACCGATCTCAATACCAACTTATCCTGTGATGACTCCGATCATAACTACCTAAGCATATTGAATTTAGTTTAAAACAAAGTACAGTACCCGAGCTCTTTAAAGTAAGCCTACATATATAACGGGTGTTTTTTTAGACGTGTGGTTTTCAAAAAGGCAATACTTTTTCGGAGTTGGTATTTTTGACAACTGTTACTTGAGTTATACTCAGATTGGTTTGCCATTTCATAATTAACAGACTTACTCCGGAACAACGTTTACAAATGGGCAAAAAACGAGATGGTCGCCGATGCCGATTTTCTCAATTTTTGTTTAGCGATGAAGCTCACTTTTGGTTGAATGGGTACGTTAATAAGCACAATTGTCGCATTTGGAGTGATAATAATTCACAAGCCATTGTTGCGACGCTGTTACATTCTCAAAAAGTCACTGTTTGGTGTGCTCTACGGGCAGAGGGAATCATTGGTCTATATTTCTTCAAAAATGAAGCCGGCCATAATGTTACAGATGTAAATGGGGAACGCTATAGAGCAATGATTAATGACTTTTTCGTGCCTGAATTGGAGTATTTTGATGTGGACGACCTTTGATTTTAACAAGACAGCGCTACATGCCATACAGCCAACGAAACAATCAATTTATTGAAGGAAACTTTTGGTGAGCGCATTATCTCTCGTCGTGGGCCAGAAGCGGGCCTCCAAGATCGTGCGAGTTAACACCGCTGGACAATTTTTTGTGGGGTTATGTGAAGTCGCTTGTATACGCAGATAAGCCCGAGACGATTGATGCCTTGAAGGAAAATATTCGGCGCGTTATTGCTGACATACGGCCCCAATTGCTGCAAAAAATGGTCGAAAATTGACCTCTCGGCTGGAATTTGATCGAGCCAGCCGCGGCAGTCACTTGTACGAAATAATTTTTAAAACATAATGACAAACCCTTATCTCTATAATGAAGCTAAATTCTTGGCCATAGCATTAGACTATATGCGTTTTGTTTTTTTTTAAAAACCACATGTCAAAAAAACTCCCTTTAAAAATCGGGATCGAAATCTGATCCTACGAACTACCGTCGTATTGCGCTCTTACCGGCAATGGAAGAGGTCATAGTTAGAATACTGACAAACTTTATAAATAACGAAGCAATAAAAGAGAAGTATGCTACGGTTGTTTCCGGCAATTCACCATACTTTTAGGACTTGTTTTCGAATAGGCACCACTCTGGCATGAACACATTTATTCGAGGCTTTTCCTCTCGCCGGCATCGCGCCACGATCAACTGCTGTGCTTAATCATATACACATACATAGGTAATTTTTTATGCGATGTATACTTTCCTCAGAAGCTCGCATAATATTATTATTACTAGGGCATAGTAGCGCTGCGACCTTACAAGATCTATTGTGCTAACCCTTTGCTGTTTAGGCCTGAGTCCGGTTATTCTTGGGCATTCACAAACTATATGTTCAGAAACCTCCGCATCTACGCCGCAAAACCTACAGTCTGCAGCCTCGTAGAGTCCTATTTTGTGAAGATGGTATCTCAGCCTGCAATGACCTGTCAAGTACCCGGTGAGAGCAATTTATTTCTTCATTTCAACATAGGAGTATCTTATTATATTTAAGATTAAAAAAAAGATTTTGTTTTAAGCATAAATTAAATCAACAAAATTGTATGAGTATTTAACCCTTTCGCTACAAGTTTTTAACGGCTGCCTTGAAAAATCCAATTTCTTCAATACTTACTCTTATTTGCCCTAGGAATGACAATCTTTATTCGATTTTTTAATTTTTTCACCCTAAATGTGGTTTTTGGAATGTATCCATATGGATACAACTGTTGCCAATGGTAAAGAAAAATGCTAGAATTTTGTGTTGTTTTCAGTTTCAATTTTTATTTGTTTCAATAGTTAAAATACATAAAAATTCATTTAAATAAAGAAATAAATCGTAAATATACAAGAAATAAAAATAATACACTTCAGACTCTTATAAACTAAAATAAATACAGACAAAAATCATACTTACTTACATACAATATTGATTTTAAGAATTTGATAGATAGTGAAAATCCCTGAAGCAATCTCTTGATCCATTGGGAATGCACAATAAAACATCGCATTTGGAGCACTTGTATCTTGTTTGTCCGCTACATCCTTGGAGTTTACATCTTCCTTTATCCTTCGTATGTTCCGGCCAATGTTGATTTCCGTCATATCGTACAGAAGTCGATGGTGAAGCCTTGCGAATTTTTCCGGAGGTCGTTGGACTTATGGAAATATCCTTATCTAAACATGATGTTGGACGTCCACGTTTACGAGAGCATGCCTGTTGATTTGAACGAGCTATTAGTCCATTCGCAATATCATTACGAAAGCTCAACAGGTCCATATATTTATTTTTTGACCCACTGCTTTCATGATCCATCCTGTATTCTAGCCACGAATTGCATACTGCTAAATCAATAAAATGGTCAAATATCTTTAAAGTCCACTTTCTAGATCTTATGGAAATTCTGTACAAAGACAACAGAAAATCCAATTTATCTACCCCACCCATATTTTTATTATATTCGCCTACTATGTTTGGTTGCACTATTTGATTTTTTTCTTTTTTTCAGCGGAAAATCGGGATAGTGCATTTAGGGGTTCATGACCATGGATTTATGAAACAAGTTGCACAATTCCTCCGTCAAGCCATCTGAGAAGAAAAATATTATCTGCTCTCTCTATACGGTAGTCAAAACTGCCTCGGCCTTCTTTTTGCAACTGCTTTTCAGTTTTGAAATCAATTTTTCCAAATCTATTTCCTCTGATGGTACCAGTAGCCCAAATGCCTTTTTGGCGTAGAACTGATATTAAATTTAAAGTGGAAAAATAATTGTCGAAATAAATTTTGTGATTTTTTTCCTCAGGAATGGTTTTAGAGAGGTGAAGGACTATATCAGAGCAAAACCCTAACTTCGAATCAGTTAGTATTGTGCCTTTTCCTTGATAAATTTCGAAGTCGTATATTATGCCTTTCGAGCTGCATAAGCAAAATAGTTTTATTCCCCATTTGATGGGTTTTTTGGGCATATATTGCCTTAAACTAGTTCTCCCTTTAAAGGGAACCATCATCTCATCCACACAAAGGTTTTCATCTTTTGGGAGAGTGTACATTTTCTGTGTAAATGTATTTATAATGGGACGAACTAGATATAGTTTATCGCTTTGTAGTGAATTTGTTGTAAACTTTAAACTATTTCTCAAATTATGGAACCTTTGTTTTGGCATATTTGCGGGAAATAATGGTATGACGGTACCCATTGTCCAATACATGCTCACTCGTGGGTAGCCAATAGTACCAATCATTATCTCTAGAGAAATTTACGGATTTCCCATTTTTTATAATGGATGCCTGGTTTGTTGAAGACACTACCTGCTGAATAAGTTCTTCGGTAAAGTACTACAAAAAATACTCTATAGGTAATTTAATGGCTTTCTTTGTATACGTTTCAGTGAATATAGCCTCTGGAGTTGTCCAAGAAGCTTTTTTCCAACGAAATTGGTCAACCTTTTTCAATACAATCTGTGGAGTTTGGAAAACAACACTATCTTGAACTACTGAACTATCTTGAACATGAACTGAATTGCTCTCTACTAATTCAACTTCCCCAGAACCCCCATCATTATCAACATCTATATCCTGTATGTTTATCTCGTATGGGCCTTCTCGGGAAAGCTCTTCTAATAAAAAGCTTTCATTGTTCTCAAACGCATCTAATAAATTGTTAGCCACGTCGTTTTCATCCAATTCATCTTCTAAGTCAGAAATATCGTAATCAACGAAAGTAGTTAAAATCTGTTCAATTTCGTTATCTCCTATATTTCTAGGCATTTTATTTTAAATTAAATTCTTGTTGAAAGAGCTTGCAACAAACGTCTGCACGATAGCAGCATCAAACGCAAAATGAAATGTTTGTGTAGTGCGTACATCGTTTACATCCAAAACATACGTTTGTATCCATATGGATACAAGGAATATTTAAAAAATCGGCAAGGCTTTCACAGATACTAAATTAAAAAAATAAGAATGCAAAGTTTTAAAATGAACGTTTTTCTACACATTTGATTGGTTTAAAACGAAATATATGTTTACATATACTTGTAGTTGCCATATAAGATACCCCCTTTCTCACCAAAAAAAAAAAAAAAATTGGTTCCTTTTTTTAAATGCTTGCTGTTTTCTATTATAGGAAAAAATAATAAATATTTTTATTTAAAGTGTTTCCTTATACCATAAAAAATCATATTCAGTTGAAAACTAAGTTGTTTTTTTAGTGTGGAGATTGCTAGCCGCTCTCAAACTTTGGTGTATCCATATGGATACTATATAGCGAAAGGGTTAATCACTGTGGCGTTTTTCAAGCTGAGTTTTCAGCTAATCAGGAGGCTGCGAACATATTATTAACCGTTTTAAATGGCAGACTTCTTTATATTTAGTGATAGCCAAGCGGTAATTTAAGCTGAAACTCACGATTAAATCAAAGATTTTACTGAATTGCCGTTGATCTCTACAGAAGGTGGCTCAGCTGAACAGGTTAAACCTCATTTAGGTTCCAGGCCACAGGGACATCGAGGGTAACTGTATAACGGATGAACTTGAGTGGGAGGGAACGACCAATCAGATTCTTCCTGGTAAATAACGCATTGGTATGCCCTTTGGTACTTGCAAGCTTGTTTATGCTGGGGCAAATGACAGCTGGGCACAAATTAAGACCTGTAGGATCTCTAGGCAGACTTGGCCCAGGTGGGACCGTAAACGGCCGCGTAGTCCGCACACCTTAAAACCGGATGATATATCAGGTCCATGTTGCTCTAACAGGGCCCTGCCTCATAGGCAAATACGCGGGGTGCTTCGGAGAAGCTGCAAAAATTATGAAGAGGAGGAAACTGTTCTAAATCTTCTATGCAATTGTCCAGCGCAAGCTACAAGGAGGCAACGCTTTCAAGGGGCACCTCTTTTTGGGGACCTCGGAGAATTAGGTGTTATAGACCCAAGATGCGTGACGAGAATGGTGAAGAACTCTAAATAGTTCAGCGGAGGAGCGCAAAGCTGGTGGTATCATAACGGTCCTCTAATTATGGCCTAAGTGTGTCGCTGAATTATCAGTGGCAGCCACATATATGTACCTACCTACCTACGTAATCAAAAACAAAAAATGAATGAAAGTGAATTATGAAATTACAAGCAAAATGTGGCGAATAAAGAATTAGAAAAAAAGGTCGTCATGATACCCGTAACTCTCTATGTCTCTTTTACAATTAACTCTAAAAAAGAAAAATCGCTTAAACGAAACAAAATACAATAAATTCAAATTAAAACACCGCATGTAAGAAGGTCTAAGTGTTCATACATCCTCCTTTACTATAGTGAGTAGGGCAAGCGGTATGTGAATTTTATTGTAACTTTAATTGGTTTCAAATTTTCGTATTCGATGTATTTAAGTGGCTGCTCTTAGAACAATTTCGAATTGAAATTGTATTTGTACTTACTATAACGACTACTACATTAGAAACAAATTACATACATTTTTATTTCTTCGATTTTAATTGTATCTCATTTTCCTGCTCTTGAAACTGGTAATATCAGATGATTTTGCTTGATAAAAGAAATTAAAGAATTTCACTTTTGAAACTTTATTATTAAGTTTTTTAAAACCACATGTTAAACATATATTTAAAACTTCATAGCCTATATTCATGTGTTATTTTAAATTTTTAGTGAAACATCGGATGACTTTTTCGATCGGCGTACTGCAAAGCATGAATTTCGCTCCAGCAGAGGGCGCCCAGTAAATGCAATAAATTTATTTACAAATGTGTTGTTAAGTGTAAAGTTCAAAAATGTTAAAAAGAATGAATAATACTCAATGGATGCTGGCGGTTGTTATCCTACTATTCTACGGTTTAGTGGGAGTAAAAGGCTCGTCCGCAACGTTACTCAAATATCAAATAAGCTCCTCCAGTGAAAACGACGATGATTATCTGTCACGAAAAGGTATAGTATAAGGACTCATCGAAACTTATAGATACATACATCGACATTTATAGATACTATCTCTATTTGCGATTGTATCGTAAGTGACAATTAACAACCTAAAATATATTCTTGCCAAATATTCACAGAAGTTTTATTGCGATAGAAATACTAAAGAAATTTTATCGCTTGTAATAACTACAAATTTTGTTTTGGTACAATACGAAAATATTCATATGTTCGAAACAAAACTTATTGAAAAACAGACACTATTTTGATGGGAGATAATGTCGATCTGAAATTTTGAATAAAATATATTTTTTTGGGCAAACAAGCGTTCTGTTCCTCAACATAATTTCCTTTTATCTCTATACACTTCGTCCAGCCTTTTTCCAATTTCTTTTTTACTTCCAAATAATATCTTTTTTCAAGACTCTCAAAATAGACGTCTGTTTCCTCTTACCAACCAGTCATTTCTTTATATTTGGAAATAGGAAATAGTCGAATGGGGCTAAATCAGTAGAATATGCTTCAAGAGGTAGCAATTTGTAGCCCAATTCATGGACTTTTTCCAATCCTTAAAAGTGGACACATGGTTCCTCCTCTTTTGGGCGACCTGAACGTTCGGCGTCACTTGTGCTGATGCGGCCACAATGGAACTCAGTAAACCACTTCTTAACTATTGAAATTGATGGTGCACTGTCCCCATAGTATTCAAAGCCTTTACTTGGCTTCGCAGATGTTTTTTTAGACAAAAAATACTGCTTAATCATCACACGAAATTCACATCTTTCCATTTTTGTTCAAAGCTAAGAGATTATCTGCGGCCAACATAAACTAAATGACTCAGCTTGCTCAAAATTGACAGTGGTGGACAATAGTGATGAATTTAAGGTTTCTGCGCAGGAAATTCAAAAATCGCTGTGTTATCAAAGAGCCCTCTGAGTTATTCCAAACCTGGCCATAAAAGACACTCTCAGTATAACGAACAAAAGCCAACTCCATAGCAGCTCTACGGCAAGTTCTTATCGATCTTGATACTAAGACCAATAGTCCCATTGAAGCCTGTTAAAATGTGCAATAGCGGTTTTTTTGAAAAGTTCTCGGCCACCAAACAATTGAGGCAAAAGTGATTTTCGGACACTCTTACTGTTTTTTTTTTTAATAGTTCCATCTATATGGCAATTCCCAACTGGCATACCAGTTTGATACGGGTACTTCGCCCAGAGTTGAACACATATCGGCTGTTGCAGTGCTACCGAATTTTCCTTTTTACAATAACAACAAGGTAATCTACGAAACGTAACCATTTTTTTTTAGGTTAGATTAGTAGGTCGTCGACAACCTGAAATATAGTAAAGGAGAAAAAACCTCTCTATAGGCATTCATTATTAGTTCTAGATTTCATGGAAGTGTTGGCTATATACCGAAGGTATAACACATTCACGTTGTCATTGAAAAATCCACTCGAGTTGAAACGGCAGGCCTTTGAGCTGTAGTCCCTGAAAGTATTATCAAAAGCTCTATCGATGTCCACTACAATCTTCTTAAAATCAAGCGCTCTTTCGAACTTACCGTCCAAGTACTGTAGAGCGGAATACTTTGCGTTCTCTTGCACCATTATAGTTTTTGTGCATTTTTCAGTCTTTAAGAGAAAAAAATCGGTATTCTACATATTTTTTTTTTTTTTTTCTAGAGGTGGCACAAAGCATTGAAAGCCGAAGTGTGGGACTTGCCTTTCGGCTCACCGCACTAAAAACCCACCCCTGCTCCGTTTCCCTCGCTCCGTGGAACTACCGTTAGGTATTACTTCGCGGAGGGGGAGCGGCCTATTGCTTTTCCATGAATTTCTGCGGAGTTGCTCCGCTTGACGCAGTTTAATTAGGATTTTGTTCGCTAAATTGCAAACAACAGACCAATTTTCTTTGGACTCGAGCATAGTATCTACTAGATTTTTAACCGAAAGCGATTTCCCTAACTTCGTGTTCGAGTCATCCCTTTCTATTGCAAGCCGCGGACAGACGAAAAAACAGTGTTCGGCGTCTTCGACCACCTGATTTGCACAAAAGGTGCAATAAGGGTCATCGTCGTGTTTGAACCTGTGCAAATAAGACTTGAAACAACCATGTCCCGTAAGAATTTGGGTTAGGTGGAAATCAACTTCCCCATGTCGCCTATCTAGCCATTTATCCAGACTGGGAATCAACCTAAATGTCCACCGTCCCTTACCAGCTACACTCCACCGCCTCTGCCAACCCCGCAGGCAACTCTGCCTCGCCGCTTCTCGTCTTACGGTATTCTACATATATATTTAGCTATTTGTCGCTTACGGCACAATCGAAAATTCCGTTCGAAAGTATAATATATAAAATTTTCTTTTGATTAAGAATATGTTTTGGAAAAGTCTTATCATGGATTGATACGTGAAAATGAGACTTTGGTCGAAATAACTCCCCTTATTATAGTTGACGAGGAGAAAATTTGCAATTTTCGCATATTGAAGAAGCCATATCATGAAATACCTTTTCAGGTTTGTGTAACGCTCGTAAATAATTTTATAATAATTGTTGCATAAATGTTCTTTTTTTTAGATTGAATTAGTAAACAATTTGGGCATCTTGAAGGCTCGTCGCACATTGAATTGCGAAAAGCGTAAGAGTTATCATTTTGAGGTTATGGCTATATTTTGCGATGGCACGCACTCTGCCACAGCCAAAGTACATATAACAGTTATTGATATTAATGAATACGCACCAACATTCCTGCAGCCATCATACGTTACGGAAGTTGATGAGGGACGACTTTACAAAGAGATTATTCGTGTCGAGGCGACCGATAAGGATTGTACACCATTATTTGGTGATGTTTGTAAATATGAAATACTCAACAATGATCAACCCTTTATAATCGATAATGAGGGTTCCATCAAGAATACAGAACCGCTCTCGCACAAAGTTTCGCATAACCACATCTTATCGGTGGTGGCTTACGATTGTGCTATGAAGGAATCGGCGCCAATTATGGTGAGCATTAAAGTGCGTCGCGTGTGTGAGGCAAGATTCTTAGGTATCCCCGAACGTATAGACTATACGGTAAGCCGAATTTAAAATTAGTACCAAGAATAACAAATTTAATTGTAACATAAATTGTATTCTATACACAGGCAGCCGCAGCTGAAAGCCTTTTGCTTTTTCCAAATGCGCGCCTTGAACTTTGTGACATGTACTGCAGTAATCACAACTTAAATATACACACATCCATCGCTTTAAAGGTAATTTACAAACATTTAAATATGAACCTTTTAAAAAGAAGGAGGCTGTGTCAGAGACACGGCCATTAAGTTTAACGTAGAATACGCCATCCGATAAGACAGAAAACATATGTATAATGATAATTTATAATGATAAATAATGCAAGCAAAATGAATTTCTTTATTTGATAGTTACTTTTGATGATATACATAAGCTTATGATAGGAAAATAGGATACAAATGTTTTTAAATTATCAATTAAATTTCTCGCAAAAACGAAGTCAATGGTAGTTATCAATAGTAAAGATAAATGATAAATAACAGACCCAAATCTATTTGATTATTTGAAAGTAACTTTTGAGAATATAGGCTTATGATGGGAAAAATAGGATAAATATGTTTTTAAATTAACATTTAAATTTCTCGCAAAAACTAAGTCAATGGTTGTGTTATCAATAGTTGTGGGAGCATCATTTCGAATATAATCCAAATTAAACGTATCGCTCATAAATTTCGCCAATCTAGTATTTGAAGTGATTTCTGTGTTAAAATCACCACCAATAAGCAGTAGTTGGCAGCGCTTTCTCTGCCTTTACTCTACTTAAATTTTCCCGCCTAAAATTATGCAATAAAATGAACGTCTATTCACGCTACAAACTAGTGCAGCACTGTGTTACCCACCACTACTACACACTCAACCAAACACCACACACATATTTGTGTGCATGTGTTTATACAATTTTCATTTGAGAAATTTAAATATTAGGAAGATATCAACCAACATGAAATGTATGGCAAACGAAAGCTAACATCTTCATTTGACTACAAAAAAAAAAAAATTAACCGAGCCGTTTCCTTATAATTAAAGAAATAGAGATTACAACAATAAAAACCTGACTTGGGTGCCCATACCGTAAGGTAAGCCGTATTCTACGCCAAAAATATGCATATTTCAAGAATTTGAAAAAAAGTTGAGAAATGTCGCCTTTTTTCTTCTGTTTTTCATGGTTAAAAAAATATTTGTTATGTTTAATTTTTGGTCTAAAGTGTACTAGTACCTTAAAGAATTTATCACGTTGATAATCATTATGAGAAGGCTTTTATAATTTCATTCTTAAATAAAAAGTCATTGAAGACTTAAAAAAATGTATCTCGCTCATAATTATTATGACAAAACTTTCATTACACCAATAAGTCTCAAAATAATACTCATCGATCACGCAAAATATTTTTCCCCTCTCATAAATTTTATCAAAAGTCTTTTATAATTCTTACAAAAACTTTGATTGCTATTTTAAAACTCCACAATGAAATAATTATTGGGGGTCTTTTTTTTGATATTGAATTTTTTTTTTTAATTCTTTTTTTTCATATTATAAAGTCTTTTATAATTCTTACAAAAATTTTGATTGCTATTTTAAAACTCCACAATGAAATAATTATTATGATGGGGGTCTGTTTTTTTGATATTGAAATTTTTTTTTAAATTCTTTTTTTCCATATTATATGCTATATGTCATTTGACAAAACAATCTTTTTGAAAATTTTCTAACTTTTCAGAGGAGCGAAAAAACAGTTTTAATGCTTTCCAAAAGTTTCTTACAATTAAAGAAGGTGGTTAAAATTTTACTCATATCAGTAAGCAAGCGGTTTTCAATCAATCAAATCCTAATTGCAGAAATTGCAAAGACGAGACAAGTTCTTTTAATAAAATTATGTTATAATTATTCCTTTTGAAATTTTTAATGTATATGGTATCTTAAAAAATAGAGAGAAGTTGTTTTGTCAAATGTCCACAGATGTGTAGATGTATATTTTAAATTTGCATTAGGCCATATTAGGTATGAACTTAGGAGCCATAAGCTTCTAAGAATATTTTCAATAGAAAATCCAGCGTATAATTTTTTTCAAAACGACAGGCAATTTTGAAATTAATTTGTGCTCCCCAAAAATTAAATACATAGTTCAACATTCGATAAGCGGTCTAATTATTTGTTTATTTTTAAATAACTGTTTTCATCTCAAACAAGTGCGCGAGTTTTCATCGACATAAGTTTTTATAACAAATGTAATTTTTGTTAACATTTCCAATGTAAAGCACGAGCCGGATAACAATATCCTGGATATTTTTTCACACATACTGATTGACTTGCAATTTATTATTTAATACTCTTTCAGACGAAACACATCTCTTTTGGCTGCGATCGCGATATCGCTAACTGCTCTAGAGGCCTCTCGATGATCGATTTGCTTCCCCGCAATGCCGAATGGACAAAGGATCTCAGTTATGATGAAGGCTTTGAACCTGTTTTTCATTTTGATGGATCGACTGGAGTCATTGCGCCTGATGCTCTTATCACACGCCACGATTTTTCAACGCGTTCCTTTAGTATAGTCACAATATTCCGGCATTACAACTTCGCGCCGGCTAGCAAACACATTAAAGAACACATTATTTGTAGCGCTGATAATCACAAAATGAATCGTCATCACATGGCATTGTTTGTGCGTAATTGTCGTCTGATTTTTTTGCTGCGTAAAAATTTCAACGAAGGCGATCTAAATATTTTCAGTCCAGCTGAGTGGCGCTGGAAAATTCCGCAGGTATGCGACAACGAATGGCATCATTATGTCCTTAATGTTGAGCAATCATCTAAAGTGGAATTGTACATTGACGGTGTACGCTTTGAAAATTCAGTAGAAGATCGTCATAACAATCCGGAGGTTATAGACGATTGGCCACTACATGCCGCGCATGGCGTTAACACGACCCTAGCAGTAGGTGCATGCTACCAAAGTTCGGAAAATCGTTTGAAACATGGCTTCAATGGTGACATATCTGAAATAAAGGTATCATTTAATTCAATACTTTTATCGGAAGATGTCCGGTGTGGCACTTATTGTGCTGAGCATTTGTTGCCACCACCGGAGAGTTTGCTCGAAGCCGATTCTCAAGTACAAATAAATGCGCAAATGAACGAAATCTATATTGAAGGTCAGCGCAAAGAAAACGTAGAACAGTTGCTACAAAAGATTCAATATATAAATACCAAAGGCAATCCCACAATCGGAAGAAGAAATATTGAGGTGCGCACAACTATGATGTGCATCAATCAAAGCACCACACGCCTACCTACTATTGAGACCTACATAATGGTTAATGAGCCCAACCAAATACTTCTGCCAGGACAAGTTGCGGCTGACGATAAACCCGCACTTAATAGTGGCATGAACGTTGGAGAGTTCGAAGATAAATCGAGAATAATTACAGACGCACCATTTTATAGATCGGTTACCAGCAGATCAAAAGAAGTAAATGACCAGTTGCCACAAAAACCTCTGGTCGCGAATATGGACGAAAATGGAGAAATTCTAATAAGAGGTAAGTGATTCGCTTGGTTTCCGTGTACTTGAGAGACTAGTGGGGCTTTGCGCTATTGTGGCAGCGTCTGAGTGGGTTGTATTCGGACACCCTGTACCTTGCTGTTGTCAATTTCTGACTGTGCGAGGCAACAAGAGCTGCTAGTTAATTCTAATACGGAAATTGGGGCTGTATGAGAATATATATAGAGAGAGAGACCAGTAATCCCTGCTTTACCATGAGTGCCGAAGAACCGTGAAGGACCCATTGTTGGGTGTGGCTATTGTCAAACACCTGCATTATGTGTCCATATCTCATTCAGTCAACTCCCTAAGACTCTCAAACACCGAGCATATCTTGAAATACCTTTATCGGTTTCGCAAATTACATCATATCAAAGATAATTTTTTTCCCAAAACTTGTTTACGTCCA
Organism: Philophylla caesio; assembly: GCA_963971545.1. Classification (NCBI taxonomy): domain Eukaryota; kingdom Metazoa; phylum Arthropoda; class Insecta; order Diptera; family Tephritidae; genus Philophylla; species Philophylla caesio. The sequence goes on from OZ020605.1 coordinate 12,933,334, forward strand.
ATTATGTAATGAAATGTAAGAAATTTCGCCAAACTTATTTTTTGCAATGCATTTGGCTTAAGCGGGTTGGATTTCGAATTAACATTATTATTATCATCATTATCATCATCACCATCAAATAAGGTGCATCAGTCAAATAACTTTGAATTTTAACGAATAAATTTTGTATTTGGATTTTCCGACAGGGTGGTAATTTAACGGTTTTCCGTCATCCCTTGTCAAATTTTATTTTGTGACATACCGGTTTCGGCGTTGTGCCATCTTCAGTGTCGTTTTCATTCTAAGTAATTAGTATTGGTTGTGCTGTATTTATTGCTGTCCATTGATTTTCAGGTATTGGATTCAGTTTTGCGAGATGTTTGCAATTTTGGTGTTTTATGCTTTTTGGTACCTGAAAGTTGGGTTTCCTTTATACAGGTAGAAGTTGGTAATTTTAGTTTTGTGCAACATTTTGTTCTGGTTCTGTTTGTTGTTCTCTGTCTTTTTACCTATGTTATTGTTCTGTCCTTTGTATACCAACTAAAGCGGTTCGAATATTGCGTCGGAATAGGTATGTGTTTGCTCGTTTATTACTCTTCCATCGAATAAATTTGTTTCAATCATCCAAATTAGTTTGAAAAACGAGTAAATATTTATTTATTTATTAAGTTAATTTGTGTAGAATGACAATGAGTGTTTCTTTTAGACGTGTGGTTTTCAATGAGGCAATACTTCTTTCAATGGTGGTCGTTTTGAAAGCTGTTACTTGATTTATACTCAGTTTGGTTTACCATTTCATAATGGACAGACTTACTTCGGAACAACGTTGCGTCCGAAATTCGGTCGACATAAACGCCCAGCAGAGTCGGCAATTCGAGCATCCATGGATCGGTTTCGCACAACGTTTACTCTAGTGGATAAGGGTGCGTTTATGTCGCAGCTTCGATAAGAGCTGCGATAATAGAAGAGAAAATTGTAAACGGGTACCTCGTATATGTGTTTATGTTGGAGCTGCGATAAGAGCTGCGATAGTAGCAGAGAAAATTGTAAATAGGCATCACGTATATGTGTTTATGTAGGAGCTTCGATAAGAGCTACGAGACAATAGCAGAGAAAATAGTAAATGAGCATCGCGAATATGTGTTCATGTTGGAGCATAGCTGAGAACAAAGACTAACGATAAGAGCATAGAAATTCGTTGATCACATAAGAGCTAATAGTGAAATTTTTGGAAGGTCTGCTATATGGAACCAAAAAAAAATTCAAACCACCACAATTGAAAAATATTAATTTGCTTTATTAAGTTAAAAAAAAATTATAATGTTCATGTTTTTTGTAATACTGTTATACGTGAGTGAAGAGTTACAATAAATCGCTCGTCATGCAAAATAGGTCTGCTATATCAATTGTACCATTTTCTCCTAACTTTTCTTCAGTTTTAAATAAAACAAAATCACAGGTTTCAGTATTCATTCGCATATACTCCGAAAACTTGACAAATTATAAAACACGTAAAAAATCTGCCATTCCTCAATATTTGGGTTTACAGAAAACTTGCGGGCTTCCTGTGCACTTGAAATAAACTACATATATAAAGAAGTTGAAGACGGAAACCACATATATTCATTCTTTTAAATAAACTACACATATAAAGAAGTTGAAGACGAAGACCACATTTCTTCATCGGAATCGGACATTTTTTTGCTGTTATTCACCTTCAAACTAAAACCGCACTGATATCAACTCTTTTATCGCAGCTTCAACATAAACACCACATCGAAGCGTCGTTCTACGGTCTCTCTCAGCTCTCCTCGCTTTTATCGCAGCTCCAACATAAACACTACATCAAAGCGTAGATTTTTCGCTATGCTCTAGTCAGTTCTATCTTCGCTTTTATCATAGCTCCAACATAAACGCACCATAATGCGCATTCTCAGAGACGCCGTACAGTGCGCACAGAAAACGCTATTGCTGCTGTGGAGCAGAGTATCGAAGAAGACCCGAATGAGTGCATCCGCCATCGCGAGCAACAATTGGAGCAGTACCCATCCACGTTATGGAAGATTTTGCGGAAGGATCTTGGTTTGCGGGCTTAAAAAATTCAACTCGTGCAAGAGTTGAAGCCGAACGACCATCAAGCGCGTCGCACGTTCGGTGAATGGGCCCAAAACGAGATGGCCACCGATCCCGACTTTCACAAGAAAATGTTGTTCAGCGATTAAGCTCACTTTTGGTTGAATTCGTACGTTAATAAACAAAATTGTCGCATTTGAAGTGATGATAATCCACAAGACGCCGTTACATCCTCAAAAAGTCACTGTTTGGTGTGCTTTATTTTCATTGGTCCATATTTCTTCAAAAATGAAGCCGGCCATAATGTTACAGTCAATTGGGAACGCACATTAATCATGGCTCTATAGATTAATGACTTTTTCGTGCCTGAATTGGAGGATGTTGGTGTGGACGACCTTTGGTTCCAATGAGACTACGCTACATGCCATACAGCCAACGAAACAATCAATTTATTGAAAGAAACTTTTTGTGAGCGCATTATCGCGCGTCGTGGGCCTATTTTTTGTGGGGTTATTTTAAGTCGCTTGTGTACGCAGATGAGCCCGAGACGACTGACGCCTTGGAATAAAATATTCGACGCGTTATTGCTGACATACGGCCCCAATTGCTGCAAAAAGTTTTAGAAAATTGGGCCTCTCGGCTGGAATTTATTCGAGCTAGCCGAGGCGGTCACTTGCCCGAAATCATAATGGCAAACCCTTATCTTTATAATAAAGCTAAATTCGTATTATTTCTTCTTAAAACCTTATGTCTAAAAAAGTACCCTTTATTTTTATTCATCATTCAAAGAGTTTCATGTATGTATTTGTTCATATGGTATGTATAAATATATTATTAACTTATGCCACGGGTGCGTAACGATTTGTTCTCCAACTGACGCCAAAACATTGGATCTATTCAAAAATCGGTCTCGAAATCAACATCTCGCTTTCCAATTATATTTCAAAGAAATTTTCGCGCTGAGAACAGTAGAGATTAGCGCCGCTTCATGTTTGTGGTCGGCAGAATAAATGCACACATATATATAATTATTTATACTATCGCAACGGTAGTGCAACTCGATAGGTGCCTAATACACATCATTTCGACAAAGCTTAACACTATAACACCTATAAAATCGTAGGAAAACCAAACATCCAAAAACTTTCACTTGGTCATCTACGGCAACTTTCAAAAAGTTGCCAAATGCGGGAAAATGTAGAAGTTCAGGCTCCGACATAAAAACCCTCTCTTTTGAATGGTAAGCGTGGACCCAGTAACAACAACTCGCGTCAATAACTTGTAGTTTCTTCAGGCTATATTTTGTTTTGTTGTTTTATTGGGAAAATTGTAGTCAACTCGTAAATTTTTCCCCTTTCCAATTGTCCAATCGCCAGTGCTTTTCTAAACAGTCTACATCAGGAAGTCATCGATTTTCTTAGTACTCAAACACTACCAACAAGAACACAAAGTGTGGCTACTTCTGTGTCTTCGTAATCTTAGCAAGAGTTTTCACCTTCGTCAAAACGATCTCTTGCAGGAGTACATGGCCACCGAAGCCTTCTCATACCGCTGAACTGTGTTATAGATTCCAACGGATTCCACTAAGCTTCCGCGGAATCACCCGCTCTGGTGCAATGAAGACGTGGAAACTCGGCGTCAAACAGCACAGCTGCTTCATATAGGAAACTTTGTGTCTCGAAAATGGTGCTATAATATTCCTGAAGCACTTCGTTTAGTATGGGATAAAAAAAGTTTGGCTTGACAACTTGCAATCAATTTGGATTCAATTCATGTACAGTTAAATGAAATTAGTGATGCTAGTTCGCAACATAATGATAAAGTCAAGACAAATCTCTTGTGTGCGATAGCGCCACTCAAGACTCCCACATTACCTGCGCTTGAGTTGTGCTTAGCATTGCTACTGGTAAAGAAGAATCATCAAACTTCAACATATTCGTTTCGGAGATAGTAAGCTGTGCTGGATTCATGTTCCCACTGTTAGGAAATTGCAGCGAGGAGCATCATTAAAGCAGCTACTTAACTTAACGCTCTGTAGGAATTGTCCTTCTTTTCCACTTTGCAATAAAACAGGGTAGCTGACTTTTTCACCGACAACACAAGAAGAAAGTAAGTAGTATGGAAAAACAAGTGCCTTAAAAGCTCCAGTCTTAACCCGAAAATCGTCGTGATTTACTACAGCACAGAGTACCAACAAGCAAACCATTTTCCTAAACAGGCACTTCTGCGGGCCTTTCCAAAGTGCGAAACAAAGGTTCAAGCAAGCGCTGCATGTTGCTTTTATTTTTTTTTCAGCAGAGGTCACTCATTGGTATATGAGCTTTCTACAACATATTTTCTGGTTTCTCTGAAGAGATTGATGGGTCTTCTGAAAGAGGGTTTATCAGATAAATACACAAACTTTGTTGGAGCTAGAAATTTACGACCTATTTGCAAAATTTTAGAAAATCCTAAAGATTTGGAGGTGTTGTTGACACCGACAGCCATATCTTTGTTGGAACCCCATTCACCAGTTCAGCAAAACCAGCATCTGAAATTCAATCGACTAGATCTTTGACAACGTTATGTCTCTATGCAGCATGGTTATGTATATTTCAGCAGCATCTACGATCGAGAAAAATAACCACTTCCACAACAGTCGGTTCTACGTTACCGAAGTGACTCGGATTTCATCCGACCAAGGACTGTTGTTTCGGCAACCTAACCCCACTTAGGCTGCCGGACACCCCCAATCTTATCTCCTCCTGGGTGCAATACCTAGCAGCAGGTTTGCTACTCATACTTCTGGCCAGGGCGGGCGTCGAGTCTTACCCTGGCCCAGAAACCTATTTCTGCTGCTTCTGCCAGAGAAGGCTCCATCCGAATTCCACTTCGGTGAGGTGTAATTCGTGCAACGGATGGTGCCATCTTAAGGTCTGCTCAGGCCTTAAGAAAACCAGGGAGTGGTCCACAACCTATGTGTTCCAGTGTTGCTCGCGCACTGAGGCGCCCCAAGCCTCCACAGCATCCCCCGCGCCGGTGCCTCAACGCACCCCCCCTGCCTCCACGGCTCCCCGGAGCTCACAGCAACACCTAACTTCCCCACCCTCCCCTCGCTCCACCACACGTGTCGCCAACCAACAACTACTGGTTGCCCCCACCATCTGTTGTGTATGTCGGGCCAGAGTGCACCGGAATGCCTGCTCGGTCAGGTGTAACGCCTGCCAGGGCTGGTCCCACTTCCGGGCGTGCTCTGGCCTACGCACCACAAGGGACTGGTCTGAGAGCTTCACCGCTTCCTGCAGCCGCAACAACCCCCGCAACTGTCGCTCACGACACCGCCCACCACAACCGTTGGGCCCCCACAAATACAGCGGGATGCGCAGCCCTGACGGGCCGGCCCTCGGATCCAGTCCCTCACCCCCTCAACGCGACAACCTTACCGGGACAGACGAGACTCTTACAGTTCAACTGCAACGGACTCTCGAGCAAGATCTAGGAGATGGTTGCCTTCATGGCTCGGCACGGGCTGTTAATAGCTGCGGTCCAAGAAACGAAGCTACGTCGCAGTTCGACCTTAACGAACTAAGACGGCTACAACGTGCTTCGCAGAGATCGCGAGCCTGGCCTAGCCTTCATTCTACACAACACCGTGCAGTATCGTCTCCTCGATTGGAGACTTCAACGCGCATCACGATCTTTGGTTCTCAAGCCTATCAAACGATCGTAGGGGAAATATTTTGGCAGAGCAGATAGACGACTCGACATTCTGCACCATGAACGACGAAGCCCCCACCAGGATTGTGGGTAGTTGCAGCAGTTCGCCTGATCTAACAATAGCTAGCGCGGGTCTGATAAATAGCATAACGTGGCGACCTATGCTATCGCTTGCATCAGACCACCTACCCATAGTCATCTCGATTGACAGATCTGCCAACTATGTTGCCTCGGACTGCCACACCTATGTCAACTTCAAAAAAGCTGACTGGGAGCGGTTCTATTTTAGTCGACAGGACAGGACCAAACGGTCAGTCACCAGAAGGCTGCGCAAGTCAACAACGAGCGCACCAATTGTCCTCTCTACCACCGAGGTGAAGGAAGCCATCGGGAAGGCGAAAGCCTCCAAATCCATTGGCCCAGACGGGTTAAGCATGTTGATGCTGAAAAAATTGGGCACCGCGGGAGTAGCATATCTCACCAAGGTCCTCAATCTGTCTTTAAGCACCCTGGTCATTCCAGATATCTGGAAGACGAGTAGGGTGATACCAGTGCTGAAACCAAGGAAACCGGCCGGCCAAGGCAAGTCCTACCGGCCAATCTCCTTGCTTTCTCCAGTGGTCAAGACACTTGCCCTGCTGCTCCCGCATTTCAATCACTACCTCAGCCCGGCGAAGCATCAACACGGCTTCCGGAAAGTGCATAGCACTACAACGGCACTTAACGCTATAAACACTCAGGTTAATCGTGGTCTCAACGGCAACCGCCCCTGTGAGAGAACCGTCCTCGTGGCTTTGGACTTGTCGAAGGCCTTCGACACAGTCAGCCACTCCATCCTGCTGAAGGACGTGGAGGCCTCATCTCTCCCAGCGGCGTTGAGGTGATGGACCGCGAACTACCTGTGTGGTCGTCAAGCGTCGGTGTGCTACCGTGACTCAGTGTCAAAAGCGAGAAGAATTAAGCAGGGGGTACCACAGGGTGGCGTTCTATCCCCCCTATTATTCAACTTCTACATCTAGCGACTCCCTTTCCCGCCAGAGGGAGTCACACTGGTCTCGTGTGCCGTCGACTGCACGATAATGGCTACCGGCAATGGAATTGATGGCTTGTGCTCTAAAGTGAACAGCTACCTCCCAGAGCTTGCTCATTACTTTACGGGACGGAATTTGACGCTGTCTCCTGCTAAGTCCACTGCGACCTTGTTCACATCTTGGACGAAGGAGGTCGGGCTCACCCTCGACATCCACATCGAGGGGACTCCCATTCCGACGGTTAACCAAACTTAGATCCTGGGAGTCACCCTCGACAGCCTGGTCTCCTTCTAAGCGCATACAACCGCAATCGTCAACAAGGTACAGAGCCGCAACAAAGTCCTCAAGTCGCTCGCCGGCAGCACTTGGGGCAAAGACAAAGAAACGTTGTTGGCAACATACAAGACGATTGGCCGGCCTGGAACTAGCAGGACTCAGTGGTCAAGACTGGAGACCTGTTAGAACGCCGCACTCAGGACAGTGACGGATGTGCCACCGTCCGGGGCACTCCAATAGAGACCTGCTCGCGCTGGAGCCGGCACCCAGGCACATCAGGGGACATCTCTCACAACTGACGGACGAGGTCCAGACATATGTACGCCTACCGCTGGACCCAAGGACGTACCTACAGGCTCTGGACAACATTCACAGGGAGTCGGTGTCCAAATACATCGACACCCGCCCTGTGAGTGCAGTCCTGGGAGTCCAACCACCACCCATAGCAGCTGAGGAGCTCCAGCTGCCTCGTGAGACCCGCGTCACTCTGGCTCAACTCAGATCTGGATATTGTAGCAGGTTAAACTCCTACCTATCCAGGATCAACCCCGACACCCCCAACACTTGCTCAGCATGTGGAGAGTCTCCGCACGACACCAATCACCTATTCACATGCTCGGCCAAACCTACTCAACTAACACCCCTCTCCCTATGGTCCGACCCTGTTGAAACGGCTCGTTTCCTGGACCTTTCGTTAGTTGAGCTTGACGATAATGATTGAGGGAGCCCGACAGCCCAGTGGGGTGTAGCTAGCCGCTACAATAACAACAACATCGAGAAATAACATTAATGGCTGAATAATGAATACAATTATTTTTTATTTATTACACTGCGTTACAAAAACGAGCTTTAGTTCTGTCCTATGAACCAAATATACTTTTTCGGAAAGGGGAGAAAAATAAAAATACACTGTATCGGCGATTTTTATGTACACGTCAGAATTTTTTTGAGAATTGATAAAAATCGATTTTTTTATTTTGACGCGATACAGACATTTCCACGAGTCTGCCTGCAAAAATTTAGCTCGATTGGATCACGGAAAAAGGGTTAAAAATCGGTTAAAAGGGGTATAGCGATGCAGATAATTGTTACAAATTGTTACGAAATATCACGATTTTTGTCAAATCGCGTTCGCGGTGCCTAAAAAACTTGTAAGAGAGAGCAATATGACATTTCATATTGCCCAGCACAAAACAAGAAAACAGCTGATTGCAATTTAGATAAATACAAAATTTTTGTTTCAGAATTTTTAAAATGTGCAAGCATCTCTCTTTGACAGATAATACTCCAAAATTCTTAAAAATTTCGTTACTGGCTAATGCTTGCTAGACTTTTAGACTAACGGACCTTATACATCAAGCTTTCTTACATTGTTTGTATTTGTACTTAAGTAACCTTGTGATACAGCGAATGACATCAAAATATGGAATTCAATTCACTTAGAAAATAGCCGACAGTCAACTTTCATAAAATATAAAATAATTATTTTCTTTCTACCCTTTTCAGGAAATACAAATAACTTAGTTTCTTATCCAGAAATTAAACGCGGTGTCCACATATTGGGCAATATTAATATAACTGTTGTCAGAGCCAACAATAAAATCGTACCGAATATCCAAAATTTGGACTCCTGCAGTGTTATTGTGTTCCCATCGTTAAATCCTGATCACGAAGAAATCCAAGTGGACGGCGATGAGTCGTTATCCTCAACTCTTGACATAAAGACAAATATCAATAAAGATGGCGTTGAAATGATTGGCAATGATGCAATTGTTAATTACTTGGATATCTTAAAAGCGCTGGTTTACAGCAATAAGAAACCGGCTTACTACTTAAATCGTGTCTTTAAACTTGGTTGTACACAGCTGAGCTCCGAATTTAAAAGTCAAGAATTTACATTGACTTTGACGGTATTGCATCCCAAACTAGTACCAAAGACTACAACAGCCCCAGCGTTGGTTGCGGATGTGGCCGGAAGCTCGCCATACGGTATAAGCGAAAGCGGTGGGAGTGGAGGCGTCTTAGGACTGACATCAGCAGGTAAATAAAACCTATAAAAGTAAATATACAAATATACATCGATTTGCTTAATAATAATTTTTATCATCTCGTATTGTGCAGATAACGGATTCTTTGTACATGCCATGATACATTCACATGATGTCCAGGAACCTAAAGTTCATGTGCATTCTATTATTCGCAAAGGTAAAACTCTACTGTGCAATTACACCTGCAACAAAAGTTCAGTTAAATAAAATATTTCATGTTCTTTTGGTTTTACAACAGCGCGCAATTTTAATGTATGTACGTGTACGTTTGTAAAGGGTGTTTTTTAGACGTGTGGTTTTCAATGAGGCAATACTTTTTTCGGAGTTGGTATTTTTGGCAGCTGTTACTTGATTTATACTTACTTTAATTTGCCATTTCATAATAAACAGACTTACTTCGGAACAACGTTCGGTGAATGGACCCAAAACGAAATGGCTACCGATACAGATTTTCACAAGAAAATATTTCTTCAAAAATGAAGCCGGCGATAATGTTACAGTCAATGGGGAAACCTGTAGCTATGATTAATGACTTTTTCGTGCCTGAATTGGAGGATGTTGATGTGGATAATCTTTGGTTCCAACAAGATAGCGCTACATGCAATACAACCAACGAAACAATAAATTTATTGAAGAAATTTTTTGGTGAGCGCATTATCTCTCGTCGTGGGCCTGTGGCGTGGCCTCCAAGATCGTGCGATTTAGCACCGCTTTACTATTTTTTGTGGGGTTATGTGAAGTCGCTTGTCTACGCAGATAAGCCCGAGACGATTGACACCTTGGAAGAAAATATTCGGCGCGTTATTGCAATCATACTGCAAAAAGTGGTAGAAAATTGGGCCTCTCGGCTGGAATTTATTCGAGTCAGCCGCGGCAGTCACTTGCGCGAAATCATTTTTAAAACATATTGGCAAACCCTTATTTTTATAATAAAGCTAAATTCTTGGCCATAGCATAAAATTATATACGTTTTATTTCTTCTTAAAAACCACATCTCTAAAAAACACCCTTTATATTGCAACGATATAACTTCATTCTTTGTCTTTTGCTCTTTAAAAATAACAGTCAAGATGCATTAATGATAGAAAAGAAGATTGCGCCTTCCCACAATGCGTGATGTAACCATAGTGAGTGCGTGAAAGAAGGGGTAAAGAAGAGTAAAAGTGGAAGAGCGACCGCAGAACAGCATTGCCACTGAATTTTTTTTTATATTAGAACGGATTTGAGCAGTTTTGAATTTGCATATACTCCCTTAGTAAAATTAAATTTTTAGAAATCATTCTGCATTCTCAAATCGATTATTATACTATTATATGTATTTTATGAGTTATGGCAGCCAGTTTTTCTTTGTTGGTTTAAATTCAGTTAAAACTAAGTTTAGTTATAATCAGTTTTTATCTAAACATAGTTTCCTTGCTTAACTTAAATTTGTTGCAACCAAGACAAAGTAGTTAGCTGAAACTGCTAATAGGTTAGACTAAGTTTAACCCTGCAATATCGGCCGTTTAAAGTTGACCTAAAAACTGCATACTGAGCTTAAACTCAGCTTAATCGACAAACAGAGGAAACTTGCAATGAAAAAACTGACCCTTAGTAAATGAGCGTCATGTATGTTACATACATATGTGGTTGCCCCTTAATCGAGATAAATATGAAAAAAATAAAAATAAAATTTGAAGTGGGATTTGGTATTTTTTTTTTAGAGTTTTGGTATTCAATTAAAATTTGTGTGGCAAGGTTAGTATACCTGAATAAGACGAGAACATGACTAAAGGGGAGGTAAGGCTTTTAATGATTTATTCTAATAGATGGATGGATATAAGTACTGGTATGCACTGCGACTAGTTGGTCTATTGTGCCCTCGAAGCTCGTCACAACACTTCAACCAGCCCCAGGACCTCCAGAAACCCAGAATTGTCGCTGGTGTTAGGGAGTGTATATATTGCTCTTCTGGCCATGGCCGTCGCAGGATCGTTCCCCGTCTGCGCATCACAGCCTCACACTCCATGACCAAATGCTGTGTAGTCTCCCCTGCCGAGTCACAGATGCGAAAGAAATCGCCCAGCCAGATCCCTAGCTTGTGCAGGTGACATTTTAGTCTGCAGTGACCCGTCAGAAAACCTGTAGCAATTCTCAGTTTCTTCCTGGAAAGGTCAATCATATGTTAAGCCTGTATATTTTTTGATTGTACCCCCCAAGGAGGCTCTTGGATTGCCTGAGGCTGGCGGCATTATGCCAGTATAAATTTCTCAGTCTCTTTGTATCTTTCCTGAGCTCCTCTCTTATAGCACCAGGTCCCGCCGCAAGAAACGGCTCGGGGCCAGTAGGAATGGAGGCTGCCGCTTTTCTGGCCAGCAGGTCATCTGCATAATTGCCATCTACCCCATGTGTCCTGGTACCCTGTAGGATCCGGTTCAGTCTCTCTATACACTGAAGAACTAGTAAAACCAAACCATTCCAACTGTCAGTCGAATTAATATCGATTTTCGGTTTACAAGTGCTTTTTCTTAATTCTATATTGTAATTTTAAAATGCATACTTATGTCTCTCGTTTTTCATTCGTAGCTGAAAGTTCACATCCTACAATGTTAATCATTTTGATCTGCGTGTTTTTGGTAATACTATTGTGTGGTGTATCAATTGCTCGTTTTAAAAATAACAACTTAAAGTATACGGATAGACATCAATCCTGTCCAAAGGTAAAATATTTATTTATATTTCTAACCATAAATTGCAATCCAAAATAAAAAAAAAATTCTTCCGAAAGATTCCCGATGAAAGCTTGGTTTGGGACGATTCAGCGCTGACAATTACAATAAATCCAATGCAAACTGATGTCGTTTCGGAAGACAGTTCAGATTCTGAAAACTCTGAATCTGAGGACGAGGAAGGTACAGCTGCATATTGTTTAAATAATATTTAATTCATAAATTAAGTTTGTTTAATTTAAGAATTTTCGCTTTTGACCACAGTGATGTAATTCAAGGAGGTTGGTGCATCTTTCATTTAGTTAAGAGGCCGTAATCTTTGAAGCCTCACTTAATTTGCCTTAAACTTCAAGAAACGTTCTTATTGAAGTTTTGCCCTCATCTCTGTTAACAAAAACAAAGTAATAATAGAAAAAATCCTTAAGATCGGAGTAATAAAACACATAGCTCCCATACAACCGATGTCTGATACTAGATGTAACCCTATAAATATTTTATTTAAACAGCTAAGGACTTGAAATTCTACAATATATTTAAATCGGTAATCATTTATATTAAAGTAATACAGCACATATGTAGCTAGCCACCGATTGTTCAGATACGAGTATTGCATTTGCGTTTTAACTTTCACACTTCATCAGCTTGAATTTTGCATTATTTTTAGCTTTCATAAACAAAAAGTTGTCAGTTAGGATCATTAAGATTTAGTCAACCGCTCAACATATAAGTCTCTTAAAATAATATGGTTTTTACATTTGATCCATTTTTAAAGGGTATAAGCTGCCTTCAGCATAGCCGTGGCTGGGTTGTTTTTATTTGTTCTTTGTCCTTATTAAAGCAAAAATAAACTAAAATTTCGACGCTTTGAGAAGCTAATAGTTTTTGAATATTGAATTAAAATTCTAGTACCATTATTAGGCGATGGATCTTAGCTTCACGTGTGAGAAAATTCAATTTTACTGAACGGGAGACACACTGAAAAGACCTTTCATAACAATCCTGGATGAGACCTGAAATTTATCGGTAGAAATACATTAAGAAGCGTCTTCTGCTATTCATTAATCGGCTTGTCACCGAAGCACATTATGCACATATTAAACATTTTGTACCTCGCGACTTAGTAAATCCATTAATAACACTGAGTTAGGTTTTTTCGAGCAAAATTGGTCAAAATGAAAAGAGATATGTTTTGAGGAAGATATCGTAGATGAACTCGTATTTGTGTCAAAATTTGTGAAGTGGGCCACTTTTTTTGGGGGGTCTCAGTTTTTCCCTGCAAAATAATTATTCCGCTTCAATATGTAGTACATCAATAGAATTACCGTAAAAGGGTTTTGCAAAATTTTGTGTTTTTTACGGTATTGCTAATAAAGTTTAAAAAAATGGTTTGCTTTTAATTTTTTTTTTCTACTAAACTGTTAGAAGGATCGCGCTAATTTTTTTAATGAAGAAGGGAACACGTCATACATGCGTGCAGCAGTTGACGCCGTTTTGACTGGTTTATTCGCTTTCTCTTCTTCTGCGGACATTGGTACATTGCACACATTACTGGCAATATCTCCTAAAATGCGTGGAGTTCAGGGCAGTAATTTTAAGGGGATGGAACAGATTAAGCTGAAAAAAACAAAAATCGATTTTTTTCCCAGATTTACATGAGGCCAGTCCAAATCTAATCGAGAATCTACATATACTTCCTGACAAGCATTCCGACAGCCATAAGCACATGAAGACGCCTTATAAGCCTGATAGAATAAAATTGTTGTATATGTCCACAGTCGTGAAAAAAAAATGGTTAAGGCGCCGTTGAGTCAAATTTGGGGAAGATACATAAGGGTTACAATCAATCCCATATGAGGGAAAATATAACTTTTATTTAACAATTAAAAGTATGAAAATCTGTTAAGGGGTTATAAACACTTATTCTCTGAAAAAACCGTTTTTTGAATATCTTTTTTTGCAAAGGCGGGATTTTTTTAATAATCAAAAACTACCTTTACGTTCATATATGTTATGTCTGAAGATGTTTAATTTAATTTTAGATCTAAAATTTGTTGGCACTGTAGCTGTAGCGCTGATACACTTTTTTTCTTACACGCTTTGCGGTGAGCATGATGATCAGGCAATGGATCATCTGCATTCAAAAAAAAACAAGAGTTGTCTTTAGTTTAAGTGGTGATGATTTTACTGAAAACTTCGATTTTTGAAGGTCTAAAAATTCAGTTTTTTCGTCCTCAAAAAAAAAACTTTCGTTTAAAATAAAAATTCATGCGTTCAAGTATGAAATATTGCAGTTTTTAAGTAGATCGATAAATCACAAGGTTCTTGCCAAACCTTGCTCACCATAACGGGACTTTTTGAAAAGCATCCTTTTGAGATAATCGTGTTTATAGTTTTGCACGTACTTGGGGGCATTCGGGAGAAGCGCGCTGTTGACAGCTGTTACTTTGGCTGTTGTGCTCAGATCCTTATGAAATTCGGATTAAAAAACTCTGCAATAAAAAATTTCGATTTTTCGACCAACACAAGTGTTTATAACCCCTAAGTAATATTTTAGCACAATTTTACATACAAGTCAATAATTATCGACATTTCTTTAATGATGGCTAATCACGTTTTATAATTGATTTTTTTATATTTTTCAGTGGTAAAAGGACGATTCGCAAATGTCAGCCAATTAGAATGGGATAATTCTAACATGTTTACCTCGGCGGTTAACTAAAACTAACTTGAAGTTTGTATCATTCCGTGCATATTTAGGCATATACATATAAATAATACAAAAAGCCAATGAAATGAAAAAAAAACTGGCAAATAAATACAAACTCACACTTTTGTAGAATACATAATACTAGTAAAATGCTTTAACAAAATCATAGTGACAGCATTTTTTGAACATTGCAAACACACAGGCACACATTAAGAAATAGTGGTAGTTATACATATGTATATGTATGTATGTACATATATAAGCTGCACATAAAACAAAAAAATAAAATAAGTACAGATGAGATAAAGCAAGAAAAGAAAAGTTTAAATATCTATGGCATGTGTAAATGCATAAAGATATATAAAAAAATATGGATTAATGTGTAAATGAAAGGGAAATAAGGTAAAATTTACAAAAAAAAACCGTACCACTGCATTTGTTTGTAATAGATGATTATGCAAAAAACTGTTCAGTTTGTTTAAATTTTATGCCAATCAAGCATCTTTTGAGATAAACAGTGGTTTCGCAAAAATAAATGCATTTGTTTTCCACTTAATTCCTGTAAAAGACGCAACAACAAATACAGAAGAAATAGCTAGAAACAAAACTACGTCACACTATGATAAGCAAATACACACACAAACAAACAAACGATGCCGTCATCTTGTGACCGTTAAGGCACTATACATATGTAGTTATCCCTATTAATAATAAAGCGAAGCATAATAAACCTTTTCATTAAAACTAAGGAAAATATCTTTAAATGCCCCATGAAGCATACGTATGATTTCTAACTGTTAAGGCTATCTGCGTGCGAGCCTATTCATTCGAATAATAAAGACATAAATAATTGATTTATTTCTTAATTACTTAATGCAAATACTCGTACATAAACTAAACGAATTTTATTCATCTCACGTACAATCAAATGCATGTATGTATGTATATTAGAGCTGCAAAAACAATGTTTCGATGTTTTTGCTAATAAAACATCGATACTATCGGATTTTCATGGGAATAGCAACTTTTCATTTTAAATGGAAATCGTTATAAATACGCTTTATATTTTTTCATATATTAGGTACATTTATTATTTAAAATGAAATTAAAAATCAAAACTAAAATGTATATTGTTAAATAAATTAAATAATTGCAATAATGCAAGGTACATTTCAGTTTTTTGTCTTAGTTTTTAATATTAGAGATCGGTGTCGCACTCTCAAACTTTCAGAAAAAACTTGAATTACCTTTTGATGTCTTTTCCACGAATTTATCCATCCTTCCAAGCCACCAACACCAATTAAAGTTCAGCTGAACTGCGAAAGATTTTGAGTTTAGTACGCATTAATTTTTATAAATCTTGCTTTCCTCAAAGTCGTCTTTTCCACAAATCAGCAACGGATAGATTTCTAGAGATAAAATATCCTCAAAAAACATCGATAGTAAAAAAACATCGATGTTTCAAAAAAAAATGTAAACAACGATACTATCAACAGTGCTCCGATGTTTTTGCAGCTCTAATGTACATATATGCATATTTTTATCTAAGAGCATATAATGAGCCATATGGAGCAAGTGCGTCCACCTATTTGCTCTTTGAAGTGAAGAAAAAAACAATTGCTTATACCCAGCAAACACAATCTGTAAATTTAAAAAATAAAAGCTTGATTTAACATTAAAATTCTAATATAGCTTTCTCGTATTAAAAACTAGCTTAAAGTGCAACATTTTAATTTGCTTATATAATGATTAGAGCAACATTCGTATGAAACGCCAATGCGGCAAGGCGAAAAAAAACTACTTTAATTTTAAAAAAATTTAAATAATATGTTACAATAAAGCGAAATAAAACTATTTTGATTAAAAAAAAATTTAAATAATATGTTACAATAAGGTTTTTCATTAAGGGACGCCAATAATAGCAACGCCAAAACAAACAAATATCAAAATTGGCATCCAATTACAATTCAAACTTAAGGTACTAGTACACTTTAGAATGCCAAAAATAGGGCATATTTTCAAGAATTTTTATCTTATATATACTTGAAACTTTTTACTGTCATTAAAAATTTCACTATGAAGGAAACGTTCTACAACGAAGTGAACTATACTAATCGATTTTTTATTTTACCTAAAATCAAATTTTACAATACATTTTTTTTTTAACTTTTATGCAAAATTTAAAAAAATAACAATTATTTTTGATTTATATTTTATAAATCTAAAATAACATTAATTTATGATTTTTATTAAAATAATTACTTAAGTTTTAGAGAGTACAAAAAAAAATTTGTTTTCATTTATGCATTTACAGTGAGGCCGCCAAAGTCGTGTTCTCGAAAAAGTTGTTCCGAAACAAAAAAATCGAACAATTTCCAACGTGACAATTTACCACCGTTAGTGAAAAATTACTCAAAAAAAAATTGGCGAAAATTAAAAAAAAATGGTGAAAAATCGCCTTTTTTTCTTCTTTTTTTCATGGTTAAAAAATATTAATTTTTGGTCAAATTGTGAGAGAGCCGAAAACGCGCATGCGCTTAAGACCGATATAGACAATTTTATGTTTCGAATTTCACTAAAATATTTTAGTTACTTATTTTGAGCTAAAGGGATTGAAAAATGCAAAAAAAAAAGTTTTGATTCTTTGAAAATTCTAAAGTGTACTCGTATCTACTAGTACCTTCAAATACGATTAGTTAACTATTATATATCTCGATAAGGAGAATAAAATAAGTTCCCTTTTTTTGTTGAGAATGCTAGAGCTGTAGACAGTTTTTCTAATAGTTTTCTAATGTTATACTTTAGAGAAATATATTAAAGTTCGTACTCTAATCATTCTCTAACTTCAATGTTTGCTGGGTTAAAGCCGCTTAGTTCGAGTGTCGTCAACATTTCTTTTCTTTTAGCTCTTATGAGAGTTGAAAAAGTGATCGAAGGCGCTCGATAGCAAATGAGCAGGGAATAAAAAATACATGAACTGCGTTGAAGAGTTTGCGAGATTCCATACAGATTTATTTTTATCAGTGCCAGTAAAGCAACAGCCGAGTCTCATAGAGTGAAAACGAAAAATAAGCATTAAACAAATCCAGACTTCTTGCCGAAAATTTAAGGGCAACATTTGTGAGTCACCATGCTCTATGCCACAAAAACGTATTTAAAAGTTTGCAGCGCTGCGCGAAACAAGGTCAAAATATTGTCATTACGCTATGTAACAGTGAAAATGTACCTTTATCGAGACATACATACATATGTATGTATCTATCACAAGTTTGTAATCAAGCAGAAACAATTTGCATACGCAGAATTTTGAATACACGCTCAAAGTTTGGTGTTGGAAAGCCATTTTTTTTTATATGCAGATGCATATCAGAGATCTGCATGCGGTGGCCGCAATTATTGTACACTTAGGGCCAGTTTTTCAGTGCTAGTTTAAACTCAGTTCAAACTAATTTTAGTTAAACTCAGTATAAATTTAAACTTAGTTTCCTTGCGCTCAATAAAATGTGTTACAACCAAAACGAAATAGTCAGCACGCAGCTGATAAGTTAAACTAAGTTTAACTGTGCGCAATCGGCCGTTTAAACTCAGTTTAAAGTTGACTGAAAAACTACGTACTGAGTTTAAACTTAGTTTAAACGACAAACATAGTTCAACCTGCACTGAAAAACTCGCCCTAAGTCAATACTTCTTGTTTCTGCGACTGAACACTGCATTGGCTGATACGTGTGATGCTAAAGAGAAAGAAGTGGATGAAAGAACACCAGCGCAAAGCGTGCAGTGCGTATAACATATTGACTTCGGCAAAGAAGTGTTTCAAGTGTTACGCACGAAACAAGCAGACACTTTGATTTGTTGCCGAAGGCATGACACTTTATTTGACTGTTTTTTACCGCAACAACAATTCAACGACACTTGACTGATTGAAGCAAGCATTGATTGATATTCCGCACAGCTAGACTACCAACAACATGCTTTTGGCGCTAACAGCGAGGAACGCAATTGAACGATGGATGCTACATAATTACATAAGTATTTACCTATTGACTAGAAAATAAATACAATTTGCAGTCTTGTACTTTTGCCTTTTATTTATAAGAGCAAGTTATAAACGCAACATATATTGATAAATGTTCTCTAATTTACTTTTATTTAATTTAATTTCTGCGTAATTTTCAATTTAAATAGACTTTATTCTTTAACAAATCCCATATGAGCCCAAGTGCTATACTTTATTTGAAATAGTTTGTAGTTTTCATGAAAATTAGTTAAATCATTCAAAATTTTTTAATAAAGTTTAGAACTTTGGCTTATATGGGTTTTGTTAAAGAATAAAGTCTATTAAAATTGAAAACTACGCATAAATTCAATTAAATAAAAGTAAATTAGAGAACATTTGTCAATATGTGGTGCGTTTATAATTTGCAACGGAGTGTTGACATATCACAATTATTTGATGAAATTTTTATAATAGGAATGTAAAAATAATAAACTATCGACTGCATTTGGCGCTAGTCGGCTTCGCTTCTCAGTTATAATATTGCCAGCCATTGAAAAAGCTCGTTCAGCCGCTGCACTGCTAGCAAGAGTTGAATGAATTTGAAAAGCTAATTTTGATAAACGAGGAAATTTTTTGGAGTTATTTGTCCACCATTCAAATAAGTCAAAATCTCCCGTAATTTTAACTTTTTCCTGGCTATACCGTTCCACTTCTTCTTCAGGAGTTTCTGATGCTGTCGGTGCTAAGTGTTTTAACAAACTTGGTAGAAAGAACTGAATATCTTGATTGGGATAGGGTGATGGAGTCGTTCTAGTTGCTGTTGAAAAACTTGCTAAGTTATTAAATGAATTTCGCGAAACTGGCGCAGACAACTGTGTACCAGGGCTTTCGGAATCAGAAGGAATATTAGCCAGTGGTATTGATTGGAAAGAATCTGCTGCAGTACATTCTAATTCTTGAATGCGACATATGCAAAAATTTTTAATATCGCTGAGATCGTTACATTGCATATTTACAGCTGGCGTATATAAAAAGAATGCAACCTTATGCCACAAAGTCAAATTCTTCACCAAAATATCGTCTACATTTTGAATTATTTTTTCTTTCAAAACAGAAATAACGCCAATATCTTCGCTATTACGTTTACAGAGGTCTTGAATTTTATAAATCGAAGGTAAAACAAAACACAAAGAGGGTGAGCTGCAAGTTTGCAACTTTTTAAAAATAATTTCAATGTTCTTACACAATCCAAGTAAGACTTTCAGTGTCAAACATTTACATATGTGTAAAAGACGCTGCCTTCCTTCTTTCTCACTTAGCAATTCATTTATATTAAGCCAGTTATCAACGATTGATTTTATCATGGCATAATTGGAATTCCACCGGGTTGGACATGGTCTTTTGAGAGAAGTTGTAAGCCTGTTCTGCAAATTTGATTTTTATAAAATATTTTACGAGCTTCTTGCACGGCTCTAATATTTCAGTAATCTCAGTAGTTTCGTGAAATGATTTATCTAACACATTTGCCAATAAATGGCTACTAAAACTAATGCGTGTGTAGTTCTCCAATGCTTTAACCATATTCGAACCTCTATCTCTTTAAAATATTGTCACCGGTTGATCTCTCAAAATCCAATGATTTCAATCCTAAAGTGACATCAACAAGTTTAAAATCGTGGTGGTAGTGCAACGTGACTCCTAAAAAAATTCTTTTTACATAGTTGTCTGACCACATATCTAGTGTTACAGAAGTACATCCTCTTTTTACAACGTCGTTTATTTCACTCTTAATCGTTTCCTTTATTTCATCTGCTGATTTTTGTACCTTGCGCGAAACTGTTGTTGGATCTGGCAGCAAGTCTTTTATGTCTACATTTTCTCCATAGGTTGCACCTATCTTTATAAAAAACTTGACTAATTTTGCGAAGCCTGAGCCACTGATAGCATAAAATAGCCTACAATCTTCAGTAACACATTCTGCGCATGCATCAATAGCTTTTTTTTTGTCTTCTTCTATTACAGTTTGTAAAACTGCTGCATGTTTGATGGCTTGGCAACAAGGATGCCGATTCAGGTTGGATGTGTAATTTTTATTGCATTTAAGAACTTTGCGGCATTTGCGGCAGTATACCATCCCTTCTTCTCTGGTACCATCTGTTTTCAAAACCTCTGACAATATATTCCAAATGAAACTTCTTCCCTTGTGTTGCAGTGATAAGGTGTAAACACCATTCGCAATTTGTTCAGTGATAAAAGCTTGTGTATCGGACATTATATAAAATCTATAGAAAAACACATATCCATACATAAAATAACTCATTTATTTCGTGAACACATACATACATACAATAAACACTACACAATACTATTATTATATTACTTACTTCTTATTAAGTTACAAAGTTATATTAAATAAAACTGCCAAGTTTTTAATTCCGTGTAAACAAACCGAGCGCAACAGAATAACTGAAATTACGAAATACACGTGCCAGTCAAGTGTCGTTGAATTGTTGTTGTAGTAAAAAACAGTCAAATAAAGTGTCATGACTTCGGCAATAAGCTAAACGCAGTGTCTTACAGCCTAACCTAATATTCACGCACTCCGGCAATTTTCTGTCAAAAATGTCTCATGCTCATATTTACAACTTGTATGGGAGCAACCCAAATTGAACGGCGTGCGCCAAAAGCTAACTCAATTTCCAATTTTCATTTTGCGTGACATTTCTCTTTGACGTTTATCCCACCGTTGAGGGTGATGCGCATTGTCTTAAATAAAACGAATACAGACTTTTTTGTTTGGATGAGCAAAAAATTGATCAAAAAGCTTGAATGAAAACTTTTTATAAATTTGTACATTGTTTGGAACTTGGGATTATGATTTTTATGATTATTATTGCTTATATAATATAAAAGAGGAAACAAATCAATTGCCAAACTTGTTAATAAGTTCCTGTGTTGAAGCTCTTCATATAAATTAAGATAATATTTAATGTTTAAATAAAAATTAATATGTAACATAAGGTAAAGCAAATCTTTAAACTAAATAAATAAATTGAACCAGCGCTGAAAATTTCCACCTTGTATTGTTCTCAAACGAATTTGACAGCCATGCAACTCTGTAAGGCAAACGCACGCAAATCAATTTGGGGTGGCCGTGGTTAAAAATTTTGCGTGCGTGCGTCCCAAAAAGCAAGCCGTTTATATTAGGTTAGACTTTTATGCCTTCGGAAACAAGTCAAACAAACACTTCTTTTCCGTAGTTAATATGTATGTATATGCAGGCTTAAATGATCGTTACATGCGGTGGTGGTGTGCGCTTGCACTGCACGCTTTGCGCTGGCGTTCAGTCATCCACTTCTTTTAATGTAAGTGGGCTTAAAGTCAGAGAAACAGCAGCGCATGCCGATCTCTGATGCATATACGAGTGCACTTGCACGTAACTATAGAAATCAACCAGCCATAAACCTTACCAAGGATACAGTGATAAACAAAATAAATATGAAAATATATGAATGAAAAAGCGTTAAACAATTTTTATTCTGTGTGCTTTATACTCTTCCTCCGGCTTTTGTTATAAATTTATGTATTTATTTCATTTGGTCTACAGAGTTAAATATTCTTGCAGACAGCGGCTACTTTATAATTGTTTTCATTACATGTATGTATGTAATTGTATGTAGGTAAAATAATTGAAAAGTTTGAATTTATGTTTGTTAATGCTTGTAGGCCAAGTAGTTGCCGGCTTGAATCGTAAAATGGCATACCATTAAGGGTAGCAATGTTGACACTAGTAGAGACGTCATTAAAAGCACCACAACGTGGTACTGATGGTGGCCCGAGTAGGGACGGCATCAGAGGTGTCAATAGCGGTACCGCTGGTGGTGCTGCCAGTAAGACCAGCCATAAATCCAATTTATTTATTAATTTAAATTCAGTCTAAGTTTAGTCTAAAGATTTAGTTTCTTACATACTAGCTAAGACTCTAGTTGAGTATTGTGAACAAATTACTCTTAAATCTAGCAATACTTATGTTAAAATCTTTAACACTAGAATATGAAATGAATAATTTAATGCATTTAGCAATTTGATTCATTTTTGGCATAATTCGTAGTATGCAATAGCCTATTGATTCGCGCCATTAATGTGCCCATTATTTTTCTTTTATGGCGCTACAACTGTTTGTCGGTTTGGGCCGAGACCCAAAAGCTCCACCAGTTCCCTCTCTCCTTCGCCAATTATTAACCCCAAGCGAAGGGAGGTCCTTCTGCCCTTGGTCTTTCCAGTGTATTCGTGTTCGTCTTTGCCTTCGTTGCCCACACATGGGTAACGATTCGAAGGTTATTTTTACCGCAAGATCATCATCCCTACGAACAAATGGCCAAGCCATCGCCGTCGCTGAATTCTTAGGCGCTTGACTATGTCCATATCATTATACAGCTCGTACAGTTTATCATTCCTTCTTCTTCGGTAACTGTCCCTTAGGTGAACAGGCCCATAAATCTTGCGAAGAGCATTTCTCTCGAGTGCCCTCAAAGCCTTTTCATCGCTGATCAACATCGTTCATGCTTCTGCGCCATATAAAAGGACAGGCATGATAAGGGATTTGTAGAGCGAGATTCTCGTCCGTCGAGAAAGGGCTCTGCTCTGCACCTATTGGCAAGTGTTTTTCTTCGTTTGATTTCAAGGCTGACATTATTGGTGGTGTTTATGCTGGTATACTAGATCCTTGACTACTTCAAAATTGTAGCTGCCAACAGAGCGTGGGTCCCAATACGCGAGGATTTTTTGTTTGTTGCCACAAGGTACTTTGTTTTGTCCTCATTTTCTGCAAGACACACCTCTTTTGCTTCCTTTTCTAGACTGGAAAATGCTGCACTGACGGCACTGTTATTATGGCCAACGATGTCAATATCATCCGCATACGCCAGCAACATCGTGATTTTGTTATACATATATGGTGCCACTACGATTCAGATTGACAGCTCTTATTACAGTTTCCAGCATCAGATTGAAGAAGCTGCACGAAAGTGAGCCGTCTTATCTAAAACCTCGTTTGATCTCGAACAGCGTAGAAAGGTTCTTCCCAACTTGGACGGAGCTAAAAGTTGTGCGCAACGTCACTCTACATAGCCGTATTAGTTTGGCAGCGATTCCAAATTTAGTCATGGCGTCGTACAGGCAACCTGCATTCGTGCTGTCAAAAGCGGCTTTAAATTTGACAAAGAGATGGTGTGTGTCGACTTGTTTATTTAGGGTCTTTTCCAGAATTTGTCGTGCTGTAAATATCTGGTCAATCGTGGATTTACTTTCACACAGTATCGTCGACAGGACCTTGTTTGCGATATTAGAAGGTTGTTTCCACGGTAATTGGCGCAAACAGCGGGATCACCCTGCTTAAGGATTGGGCAAAGTACACTGAGATTCCAATCTTCTGCCATGTACTCGTCAGACAAAATTGTGCTTAAAAGCTAGTACATGCTTCCTATCAGCTCTTCGCCGCCGGCTTTAAACAGCTCAGCCGGTATACCGTCTGCTCCAGGCGCTTTGTTGTTCTTGAGCCTACTTAGTCCTGTTCTCACCTCGCCTTGGTCGAGTGAAGGGATTTGTTGTTCATCCCTAAATATTGTTCTGGGGTCCTCTTCTTCAAACGGGTCACCAGAGTTCACGTTCAGTAGCATTGAGGTCACCATACCCGTCTTTGTTTGCAGGAACCAGCCCCGTCTTGAAAGCACTTGTTTGCTGCCTTATTTTCTGATAGAATTTTCGGACCGCATTTCTGCTTTCTTGCATCTCAACTCAAGCTCTTCGTACTCACGCCCTCCCGCCACTCGTTTCTTCGTCTTGAAAAAAAGGCAAAATACCCCTGTAGGGAAAAATACTGAACTGCATTCAAATCACGATTTTTTTTAATGCATGCACTCCTTATATTGTTGTTGCCTTCGACCAATATGGCTCACAATGTATGAACATACATATGTATTACCTATATAAAGCGTTGGTTTTCTTAATTCACTTTATATAATGAGTTCACTTTTAATAAAGTATTTCCACTCAATGACCTAACTCTTTTGAATTTCAGTTTGTTTACATTTAATTCAGTAGTTCAACTTGAAACACGGAACAACCAAATAATAAGCACTTTTGAAAGCACATACAATGTATAAGAAAATTATCTACTCTCTGTAACATAAAAAACTCATTTTTCGTATTTTAATGTAATAACTTTATATAATAACAATTAATGAAGAAAACTTAACATGTACTCGTATACTCGTAGCTACAATTATATTTTCTTTATCATGGAACGTTGCACAGAAATATTTAGTTTAGTGGGGAGTTACTCCAAGCCTAATGTGCACTGCACAACATCGATTAATGTATAGTATATGTATGTACGTATATAAACATAAGTATACACTTAATTGTATGATTATATTATATAAAGGAAGCCATTTATAAATAATAGTGAATAAAAAAAATATATGGCATAATGTAAATTGCTACCGTTAAAACAAGCAAGTGCTGCAGATGTACTTGTATTTCTAAAAAAGTTTTCGCAGTAATTCACTTACAGCAGAACGAATAGCAAAAAATGCTGGGGTGATATGCAATGTATTCAACTTAGCTGTATTTTACAAAAATAAGCTGCTTCAAATTGCAGCATTTGCAATAACATTTTTCATTTAACAGCCCTTTCATGCACATAATTTTTCGCTCCATTGGAGTGGAAAGCAAATTGCTGTAATGTAAATAAAAAAAAAGCTTCAAAAATAAGCAGCATATGCCTTTTCTTTCTTGATTGGTAGCATTATTTTTTTTTTTAATTAGTGTAGATAACTTGCAAGCTACTTTTTTCCATACAAAGTATTGAATATCGGCGAAAATTTTTTTTAATGTATTGGCTGATATAAAAAACATAAATTTTGAAACGAATAATTCTTGTTTTTAATAAGCTCGCGGTTAGTTTACGATTTTTTTAAAAGGTGCTATTCATTTAAATATAAACTCGATTTTCATATTTTTAAGAAAAAAATCCTTTGGAAATGATTTAGTATTTAGTATGTATATCTGCTTTTTTCCAAGACATGTTCTTACAGTGGCAACCTGATTTTGAGTAGTTTAGCGAAAGGAATTTACTCGTATATCATTCTTCGACGAGAGCAGTTTATAAAGTTTAAATATTACTATTCTAAGAGCCAGTATTGCAATGCATTTTTAAGTCAAACTTAAGTCTAGTTTAAGATTTTGCGTTTCACCAACCAAATCTTAAGCTCGACTTAACTTGAACATAAGTCGCCTAATTTCTCGTCTTAAGCTGAGATCACACGATTGGTCAAAAATGTACCGATTTTTGACAAAATTTTTCTGTACAAATTTGTACAAAATAAATTTTGTGTACCGATACAATTTTCAGTGTTCACACGATTGGCGTAATTGAGCCAGAATTTTTCTGTACTGATTTGTACACTTCAATAATATGACAGATATTTGTGCAACCCTGTCACATGGTTGGGCTTGTCATCTTAAATAAAGTAGATAGCTGATATGCTTTGAATACATAATTACATATATTTGAACGTAATTTTATAATTTTTAAATATAATGATTTCTTCATCAAGAAAAAAGAAAATAGTGGCAATTACATATGTGTATTTGTGTACACCTAATTAATAAAAAGAAACAAATAAAAGAAAAACGAACATTGAAGAAGCGAAGTGTTTGGGTGCTGGATTGGCTTCAGAGGAGAAGTACTGACGGCGCGTATGCAAAAACTCTGCGCGAGTTTCGTGAAGTGAACAATCAAAAATATTTGTTTAAAAATTATCTTCGCATGAACGAAGCCACTTTTAATTATATTCTTGAATTAGTCTCACCAAACATAAAAAAAGTGACACCAATATGCGCAAAGCAATACCAGCTAATGAACGTTTGGCGGTTACACTTCGCTTCCTTGCCTCTGGAGACAGCTTCAAAAGTTTATCTGTTGACTTTCGCATTGCGCCGAATACCATATCTATATTTGTGCCGGAGGGTTGCGATGCAATTTACAAAGCTTTGAAAAATGAATATTTAGAGGTAGCTATACATAATCACATAAAAAATATAAATTGATATCACATTACACATTTGCAAGGTTCCAAACAACGAACAGATGTGAATTGACATTGCCCAAAAATTTAGTGATTAATGGAATTTTCCCCATTGTATACTAGGCGCAGTTGACGGGAAACACATTGTGATGAAGGCTCCGCCGCGGTCTGGAAGTACCTTTTATAATTATAAAGGTACTAATAGTATTGTACTTATGGCCATTGCGGATGCGGACTACCGATTTATATATATTGATGTCGGGTTCAATGGCAGAGTTTCGGAGGGCGGCGTTTTTGGAAAGTCAACATTTCAGAATATTTTAATTCGATTATTAATCATTAATTGACAGCTCTGTATGAAACAAACTAAATACATAATAATAAAAATAAAAAAAACATAATTTTGGCTTTATTTGAATTGATTGGTCACTGTGATTGGTCCTGCAGTGGCAGATAAAATTATCGGTACATTTGTCCATTTTTTGTATTTACTTGATTTGTACAACAGTTCACATGATTGGTACAACAGAGCCGTATTTTATCGGTCTATCTGCACAAAAATTTTGTTAATTTGCCTTCTGCCAAATATTTTCTGGCTGTCACACGATCTGTACATATAAATGACAAAAAATTGGTACATTTGACCAATCGTGTGATTTCAGCTTTAAACTATTCTTTTCTAATAGAGGGCTGCATGAGCACATTTATTTCTTCTGTTAGCCGAGTGACACGAATGTGAATGCGGTGCTCATTAACTCAGGCACTCATGCGATCATAAATATGTGTACTTACAGAGAAAAAATAGACCAATATGGGTACTCTCTGCTTATGATTTAAGGGATGTAGAAATTTTTCTCTTCGCTACGCTCATTTATAGTCATCGATCATTCATGCATTCACGGCCTGTCTGGATTTTGCACGAATGTGACGAATGTGGCGGACGTTGCGCAGGTAGACACCACCAAAGGCACTTATTTACATATGTAAGGCGCAGCTAGCGATGTCTGTTATTATGTGTGTACGTAACAACGCTTAGCATATGTGTTGTTTTCGCTTATGCTTACTACTTTGTTATTAAAGCTGATGGATAACTGATTAGAAAATTAGTTTACTGATTGGATCTCATGAAATGTTTTTGTTAAATAACTGTATACAATACATATTAATTAAAATTAACTAAGTCGTTTCTTTTATCTGTAAATAATAGGATAAATACTTATGGCGTTTTCTTTTCTACAGAAAATGTTGCCTTAACATTGCCCTCTGCGCACGTACACACAAGAGCGGGGCAATGAAGTGCAACATTTTTTGTAGAAAAGAAATCGCCATTAGTAGATGCCCGAGTGCACTCAAGTGTGTACATGCGCAAGTTTGCGCCTTCACATGCACGGCCAATCATGTGAACTACCACACTCGAAAATGTAATGATATATCCCGCACATGTCAGCCTTATGTTTATGAGTGAGCATGAATGAGCGCACAGCAGCAGACGGCTGTGCTTGCTTGTATCAAATTTTAGGGATGATGAATATGCACACTCGGGTGCACTCAATGCCGTTCTCTGGTGTGTACATAAATACGAAAAGGATAATTGCCAAGTTGAGCAAATGGCCTGGCACTCAGTAAGTAGGCTGCATATACATACATACATACATGTACATACATACATGCATATTTACGGATGTTAAGAAGCTAGTGAATATTTATAAATAGACATATGTACGTACATATGTATATAAATACGTATAAAGATATGTATGCACATCAGCGTCAAAAACAGGTTACAGTTGTATGCAATACTTACAATGTTTTTTTAACACAAATCCCTTCCGTTAATTCTTTATAAAATAATATCGCATTCTTTAACTAGAACCATATCAATTAAAGTTTTAAAACTTGTACAGAGTGCACACATTTTCCAAATATCAAAGTTTTCCATCCAAAATATCTAACGTTTTAATGAGAAATTGAAAAATTGAGAGCCTTAAGAAATTCTGTATATAAAAAGTATTATGAACATTTTTTCTAAATCTGTTTTCTTTCCATTTACATTTGCGCCTACATATGAACATATTTTCATACAAATGTGTATTGACTTTATTATAAGTGTATGCATTTATTTTAAAATTACTAATTAATTTCAGTAAAATTCAATGTAGATTATGCATGTACATATGTACATAAATATGAAGAGACATGCAATTATTGAATTTTTTCTATTAAATTGCTTTCATAATGTAGCCGCTATCATTTGCAAAAATTGGCGCCGTCATAAAATCTTTCAGTGGTATGTTGTCTCATACACCCGGATGTGGTCTCATACATCCGAATGCGCATGGCTAGTTGTACAACATATTTGGCTCTCTTTGTACAACGAATTCCTCTTTTTCTGAATGCGACTGAGGGCAGTATTCTCAGCTATCTGCACACTCATTCAGTCATCGCGCTTGCTGTGAGCAGAATGCGTAGAATGTTGCGCTTACGTGTGAATGTGTTAAAACGGCCAATGAGTACATTTATGCAGACGTCTATTGTGAAACGCAAATGTGAGCAAAATCTTAAACTGGTCTTAGCTAAGATGAATGAAAGAAAGCCAACCAAAACAACATGAGATGATAAATCTAGGTGAGCCAGTACGTTTCAATACTTCAAACAATGCATTATGTGCGAGAATTCAGTAGTGAATAAGGGCAGTAATGTTTAAAAAAAAAAGTTTGCCAAATGGCGCCAACACAAAAAAATTGTCCGAGTCAAATCCAAAAATATTGCATGCGGAATCTGAGTGGCGATTGGGAATAAAGTAGATAAAGTAAACTCAGCCAAAAAAACGTGACTCGTGTGCTGCAAGCAGGCACTTCAATGCCCGAGTTTCACCAAATTAAATTTGTCGTAAATGATGCACACAATAAAATCTTAGATTTAGTATTTACTTCTGCCGTGGGAAAGGCATTTTATATATTTTAAATGCAGTTGCAAGAAGTCCCAATTGTTCATAGACTATTCCAGTTGTGATATCATGTATGTATGTATGTTAATAATTTGATTGGAATAAGGATTGATCGTTTAATCCTAAAATCACCTAACTGTATTATTTCAAGTTTTGTTCCCATTTGGATATTGTATCCGCATATCAAACCTACTAGGTTTAATGCAAGATTATGTTAAAAAATAAAGCTTACAAAAAAATACAAGCATTCTAATATTGTCATATCAAAACTTTCTTCGATTAAAAAAAAAGTATTCGATTATCTGCATTAATTCTTATTCAAGCAGCATTTTGTTAAATGTAACATGCAAGTTAAGAGCCAACCTCAATAGTTTTTGGTATAACATCAATGCCAAGCGCAAAACAACCGGTTATCCAACTAGTATAATCTTTTGAAATATAACATCAGACAATCCTGTTGATCTTGCAATGTATTCGCAAATTTTTTTCACGTGGTGTACCATAAGTATAACACAAATAATAACCATGAAATTGATCCTTTGCCGTTAGACATAATGGAGAGTTTTACTGTATCGTCAGATGATGTCGAACTCGCAATCATAATAATAATATTAATTTGGCGTTTACACTGTATAGCTCAGTATTTGGCCGAGCTTCTCCTACCATTTGTAGTGTGCGGCTTTATATTATACCACAAATGGAGGGACCTACAATTTTGTGCTGACTCCGAACGGCAGAGGTATTTCATGAGAAGCTTTTTCATGGCAGAAATACCCTCGGAGGTTTGCCATTGCCTGCCCAGGGGTGACCGCTATTAGAAAACAACTTTTCTATGATTTAGATTTTACTTACCCTGGCTGAGATTCGAACCTCGAACTCAGTGGCATATGGAGTAATAGCACGCACCGCTACCCACTCAAGCACAGCGACCACGGAAAATTCTGACTAAAAAGCTTTAAATTTTAAGGAAAAGTATCGAAGATTTAAACAAAAAAATTGTTATTTGTGTACAGACATTGAAACCTTAGTTTAAATGGTTTTAGTTAAATATTGGAATCAAGCCCTATTTCAAATTTAATAAAAAAAAAATGTATGATGAAAAACTTTAAATAATAATTATATTGCGCTCAGTGTGTTTAGCGGAGCTTCTCATACCATTTGTGGTATGCGTGTTTATGTTATAACACAAAATGGAGGGACCTACAGTAATGAGAAGCTTTTTTATGGCAGAAATACCCTCGGCGGTTTGCCATTGCCTACCAAGAGGTGACCGCTATTAATAATAATAATCCCAACGGTTTTATCACTCCAAACCCGCCCGACCGACGCGAGGGGCGCATCCGCCTGACGCACGGATATATAAAAAAAAATGTTTTTGTTTTTTTTTTCATATATGTTGCGCCGAGTCAAGGCAGAGAAAGGCAGAGGTTTGTTAAGTGTCGAGATCTAAAACTGTTCAGCTACAGAACAAAAGCTCATCAGCTGATCGATTAGTAATATACATATATATATGTATGTATCAATTATTGAGAGCATTCAGTATAGTTTTCTTTATGTAAAAAAGTGAGTCTGAAATATGAAAAGAACCGGAGTGAGTGTTAAAATCCTGACACAAACTACGGAGTGGCTCATTTAACTCAAAATTACTTTTACATGGCTTCAGAGTTTACAATTTGGAATCCGATTTCTGTTTATAGATCCCAAGCCGAAAATTCCTTCATTGGCAAGATACTTTAGCAGTGGTAAAGATGCAAAATCGTTGTCAAAATATAATCGAAAAGTTTTGTTCCTGGGTATATTTCCTGCCAGTCTAACCACAGCGTTCAAGGAAGCACCAAGATCTGGTTCTCCGGGCCGCACTACGTTTTCATTACCTGTATCAGGCTCAAATTGATAACAGAAACCTGATACTCCACTTAGAACCATTATTTGTAGCCCCATTTATGTGGTTTCTTAGGGTTGTACCGTTTCATGTGATTTCGGGCCTTCGTAGAACATATCTGCTCGTCTACACAAAGGAGCTCCTCTATTTGTGTTTAGTTCAGTAACAATTGGCCTTATTTTAAACAATCGGTCATGATTTTGATGAGATAGTGGCAAATGATTTCTATTGTCGTTGAAATGAATATAATTTCTTATTAATTCAAATCTTTTTTGTGACATGGTATTTTTAATCACAGTAACACCTATATCTTCCGTCCAATATTTTCTAACGTTTGGCGTACGTATAACCGACATATAGAGAAGAACTCCAACGAATTGACTTATCTCCAAAGTACTCACATAAGCTGTCGAGTTTGCATTCTTTTGACGTATTGTAATGGCACAGGGTATGAATACCCTTAACTAGCCCATAAATGCAACCCTATAAAATAATCTATTACAATTGTAAGTCTACAATAAGTAACCGCAGCTAGCTTTAAGAAAAAGGTGGACAAGGAGACGAAGATAGAAGCCGACTCGGGCGGCCATTCCATTTGTCATTTCAATCAATTCAACTTTGGCTCGTAACCGCAACGGACGCGCAAGTCCGCAGTATCGCGAATAAATTATTTAATAAAACTAAAAACTAGTTTAGCCAGTTTCATTTTTATTGTTTTTATTATTTTATTTATTGTTTACAACGGGAGTGAGCCGCAAGTGGCCACCTGCGTTAAAGACGCAGATCAAGCAAGAACGGGTGCACGAGATACGAGATGGCGAGCCGGTTGGTGCTCCGCCGGAGGAGCGTTACCTTGATGCAGCCTAAGGTAACGCCACATGGCGACCGTGACAGCGAATACGACGACCTGCGAGAAATAAAAGAACAAATATAAAATTCACAAAAAAAAAAAAAAAAAAAAAAAAAAAATTACAAAACCATAAAATCCAAAAAAAATATAAAACAAAAAAATAAACAAAAAAAATTATTAAATCCAACAATGCCTAAAACAATCAAATAAATGAATTTAAAATAAAAAGAACATTTTTGAAATTACTAAATTTAAATACAAACCGAATCGGAAGGAAAACCAAAAAAAATTTAACTCTTCGAAACTAAACGACACAGCAGTGGTGGTGGAAAATTAAAATTAAAAAAAAAAAAAAAAAAAAAAAAACTAATCGCTTTGAATATTTTTCAAAAAGAAAGAAAAAATTTAATTTCAAAAAATTACTTATTTTAAACAAACTTAAAAAAAAAAAAAAAAAAAAAAATGAACTAATCGCTTTGAATATTTTTCAAAAAGAAAGAAAAAATTTAATTTCAAAAAAGTACTTATTTTAAACAAACAACTTAAATTAGAAAAAAAGAACTAAAGGAAACGCGTAAACCAAATTTTTATCAAACAAACAAAAATACCACGTTCTGACGAAAACAAAATGGGTACAGTCTGGTATGCAGCAGAAAGCCGCTAAACGGAATCACGCCACATAACGGCCATTTGTTTCGACCACCATAACGGTTTTTTTGCCACGCCGTGACGCGGCATAAGCAGCGAGCAAACAGCAGCAGTAACAGCAAAAAAAACAGCAGTAGCAGCAGCAGTAAACAGTAGAGGTCGCATCAAGGTGAAACGGAAATAGCAGTAGTAGCAGCAGCACCTGCAGCAGCAGCGAGCAAAAACAGCAGCAGCAGCGAGCAAAAAGCAGCAGCAGCAGCGAGCAAAAAAAGCAGTAGCAGCAGCGAGCAAACAACAGTAGCAGCAGCAGTAAGCAGTAGAGGTCGCATCAAGGTGAAACGGTGAGAAACACCAACAGACACTTCTGTTTAAATTAAAAATTTTTTTTCTTAAACATTGTTACATTTGTCTTAAACTACTTATTTTTCCGATATATATATACTTTATGTATAAGCTTATAACTACCCATCTAATATAATCTTGTAATTACCTTCTAATATGTTACATACAAGTCGATATTTTCATTACTTTCGTACCATTGATTCAACTTTGTGAAAATTTAAATTATATTTTTTTAATATACAAGCTAAAAGTATGTTGTGACCTGTAAACGGAAAAATTGTTTTTGCATGAAAGCTCTCTCTGCATGCCTATTTCAGCCGATGACCTATGTCCGAAAATTCATATCAGTATTTAACACTTTTTCGAAAACTTAAAACAAAAAAAAAATTTTTCTTTTCATACCTTCTTACATTTTGATATTGTCTGACGAACGGTGACTTTATTTTTTCTCTCTTCGTAAATTTTGTTCTCAACTGCTTCGAGATTACGTGGTTATGAACGAATTTGAACTACAATTTAAACAAAACCTAGCAGATTTTACTAAAGCTACAAAGCGTATTCTACATAATCGTCCAATTTCAACAAACGCTATTAAGCTAAAAAATTATAAATACTCGCTTATTACAGCGTATAATAATATTTTATTACTTGTTATTGCTAATAGTTCGGTTCATACATGTGATCTCGGGGAAGTTCAGGCAAAGTTAGCACGCTGTAAGGAACTCTTAGCGAAGTGTTTTTCTAGACTAAATTGTCACGTTAGAATTCCAAAAGATAACTTAACATTAATCTGCCAAGCAGACCTAACCAGTTCTGAGTCGGAAGAAGAATTTACTGAAGCAAAGGCAGAAGCGTCGGAACAGACTAGTTACAACAGAACTAGTTCGCTACCAGTTCTTGCAGATTCATTATCAGACACTCCTACAACAGCTACGAGTTCACAAGACATATCAACAATTTTTCAATTAAGCAAAATGGCAACTCCGGAACAGAAAAAATCTTTTATTAGCCTTTGTGCATCAATCATTAGGGAAAATTACAACGGTGATCCGCTAGCACTTGAATCATTTATAGATAAAATTAATTTAATTGAAGATCTCTCAGAAGAAAACCTACAAAGTACATTTATAGCATTTTTAAAATCAAAGCTTGAAGGCAAGGCACGCGAGGCAATTTCAACTGATATTAGTTCCATTGTTCAGATTAAAGACGCGTTACGTAGTAGAATAAAACCGGACAACTCAAAAGTTGTAGCTGGAAAAATTGCAACTTTGACCATTGTGAACAACAATTATACAGAATTTGCCAAACGTGTCGAGGAGCTATCCGATGCACTGCGACGTTCTTTAATCACTGAAGGTATGACACAAGCTAAAGCCCAAGAAATGGCAGTTGAACAAACTATAAATGTATGCAGATTAAATACGCGTTCTGACTTAGTTAAGTCAATTTTAGCATCAACAACCTTCAATGATTCAAAGGACGTAGTAGCAAAAATGATCGTAGAACAAAATAACCAAGCAAAAGAGAGACAAGTATTAGCGTTCCAATTAAACAATAACAGAGCAAATAATTTTCGAAGTAATTTTCAAAATTTTAATAGATATAACAATAATGGCAACAACTTTGGGTACAACAATAACGCAAACAACTTTAGGTACAGCAATAACGCAAACAACTTTAGGTACAACAATAACGCAAACAATTTTAGGTACAACAATAATAACAACAACTTTAGGTACAACAATAATGGCAACAACTATAGATACAACGACAACGACAATAATTACAGGTCAAACAACAATGGCAACAATACTAGGTACAATAACAACAGTACTAGGGGTAGCGTAAACAATTTTAACAACAATACGCAAAACAGAAACAACAATACGAACGGAACTAACAATAATAGTGGACATTTTTCTAATGTGCGGACTTTAAACGCCCTGGCCCCTCAGGCGCGAACACTGGGGGAGCAAGAAACGGACATCTAACCGATCTGTCTAAAACAATAGGCATTTACTGTCTTAACTTAAATTATTCTGACTTTATCCAATTAAACTTTACCGGATGTAACAAATTACGTACGTTTTTAGTCGATACGCAAGCCGACATTTCTATAATCAAAATTTCAAGTTTAAACAAACATTTTTCAATCAATACAGACGATGTTATCCGCATTACTGGTGTCACTTCTAATAGTGTTTCTACTTTAGGTAAAATAACCGCAAATTTAAATTTTTCAAACTTTTCTATAAAACATAATTTACACGTGGTGAATGACGATTTTAATATTCCATCTGATGGTATACTGGGTAAAGATTTTTTAAAAACAAACAAGTGTGTTATTAGCTATGCAAACAACCGTATTTCCTTCTGGGTAGGCAATGAAAAAGTCGCGATTCCGATTCTTCACGGGACAGAAAGCGATAACTGTGTTATACCTCCAAGATGCGAAGTTTTTCGACTCTTTGATTTAGGCAAGCAACCGGAGCCACTCTTCGTGGACTCACAAGAAATTGAAAACGGTGTGTTTACAGCGAGATGCATTGTTAACGCCACCAACCCAATTATCAAGATTATAAATACCACAGACGAGGTAAAATACGTAAAGAACTGTAATATTCGGACCGATAAACTTTCCAATTATCATGTGTATTCCATAAAAAAGACGACGAAGGACGATAACCGGACAGAAGAACTTATTAAAATTTTAAAGAAACAAATTCCAAGCAATAACGCAAGCAAATTACTCGACTTATGCCTAGAATATGCAGATATATTTGCTCTGCCTGACGACAAAATGACATTAAACAATTTTTACGAACAAAAATTAAGACTGACAGACACAAACCCCGTTTATATTAAAAATTACAGATTACCATATTCTCAGCGCGAGGAAATAAATAGCCAAGTGAATAAATTGTTAAACAATGACCTTATCGAACCAAGTTACTCAAATTACAACAGTCCTTTAATTATAGTTCCAAAAAAAGACAATGATGGGCGAAAAGCGTATCGTATGTGCGTAGAGCATTTAGATGGAAAGTTTTGCCTTTTGGCTTGAATGTAGCACCAAATTCGTTTACACGAATGATGACAATCGCTTTTTCAGGCATTCCGGCTAATGTAGCATTTTTATACGTCGACGATATCATTGTCATAGGCTGTAGTGAAGCACATCACATTAAAAACCTTTCAAAAGTTTTCGATACATGTCGATCTTTCAACCTCAAACTTAATCCAAATAAGTGCAATTTTCTAAGGCCAGAAGTAACATTTTTAGGTCACAAATGTTCCGCGACGGGTTTGTTGCCAGACGATTCCAAAATTAACGCAATTAAAAAATATACAAAACCGACTGACAAAGACGCAGTACGACGATTCGTTGCATTTGCAAATTACTATCGAAGGTTTATACCTAACTTTGCGTCTCTAGCCGCACCTTTGAATCGTTTAAACAGAAAAAAAGCAGAATTTATTTGGGACAGCGAGTGCGAGAAAGCCTTCGAATCACTAAAATTAGCGTTGATGTCACCTAAATTGCTACAATATCCAGACTTTTCCAAACAATTTATTATTACAGTTGATGCTTCAAAAACCGGATGTGGCGCTATTCTTAGCCAGGAACATCAAGGTAGCGATCTGCCTATTTGTTTCGCTTCTAAAGCATTTAATAAAGCGGAACAGAAAAAACCAATTATAGAGTTGGAACTTTTAGCCATTTACTTTGCCATAAAACAATTTCGTCCATACATTTACGGAACTAACTTCCTTGTTAAATCAGATCACAGACCACTAGTTTTTCTTTTCAATATGAAGGATCCATCTTCAAAACTTGCGAGAATTCGACTCGAATTAGCCGAATATAATTTCATTATAGAGTACATTAAAGGTAAATCAAACGTCAGTGCCGACGCACTTTCACGCATTTCCACTGACGAGATTAGGGAATCAACGAAACACGTTCTTGCAGTTAAAACCAGAACGATGACTAAAAAACTTAACGAAACAGAAATACAAAACAGCGACATAGACAATTCAACGCAGACTTTAAACGTTTATGACAAATTTGCATTTAGTTTTTCAAAAAAAATACCGCGTATTAAATCAACAATGAATCACGATAAAAATAACAAAATTTCGAATTTACAAATTTGCGCACATATAAAACACAAAAAACTCGAGTTACTTAATGTCGAGATTGCTAACGAAATAACGAATTTAGACGACTTACTTTCGAGGCTCGAAAACGAAGCCGGCAATCGCAACATTAAACATTTTGAATGGCCAAAAAACGATACATTTTTCAAATATTTTTCTATATCAGAATTAAAAAACAGCGGAAACAAAATTTTAAAGAATTTACAAATTATATTAACAGATCCAGTAGAGACTGTAGACAACGACGATCAGAAACAAAAACTAATGACAATTTACCACACTGACCCGCTTGCAGGAGGACATTGCGGAAACAAAAAACTTTATGCCAAAATACGTACAAAATACTATTGGAAAAACATGACTCGTGACATTGCTAAATTTGTAAAAAGTTGCGGAAAATGTTTATTAAACAAAGTTAAGCCTAAAACTAAAGAAAATCTTGTTCTTACGCCAACACCTTGCAAACCCTTCGACATTGTAGTTATTGATACAATAGGTCCTTTACCTGAGTCGAGTAATGGTAATAAGTTCGCCCTTACCATTATATGCGACTTAACTAAATATTTAGTAACAATTGCTATTCCAGACAAAAGTGCTAAAACAATTGCATCTGCCATTTTTGAGAGATTCGTGTTAACATATGGTATTATGAATTCTATTAAATCCGATTTAGGTACAGAATTCAAAAACGATATTTTTCAAGAATTAACGAAAATTTTAAAAATCGAACATAATTTTTCAACCGCATACCATCATGAAACCGTTGGTACAATTGAACGGAACCATAGGGTATTTAACGAATATTTGCGTGCGTATTTAGAAGAAACATATTCCGATTGGGACGTATATCTAAAATATTTTACATTTTTGCATAACACAACAACAAACACAGTTTTTGATTACAAATTTACTCCATTCGAATTAGTATTAGGAAGAAAAGTTATTTTGCCAAATGAATTACAAAAAGAAAAAATCGATCCAATATATAATGTTGAAAATTATGCAAAGGAAGTAAAATATAGAATGCAAAAATCACACGTACTCGCAAAAGAACTTATTAACAAACATAAGACGCGAAATAAAAATCTATATGATAAAACCGCGCGTCCTTTATCAGTTAACATAAATGATTTGGTTTTAATTCAAAAAGAACCACGAGATAAACATGCAAACATATACAATGGTCCACACATAGTAACAAATATTGACGGTGTAAATATAACGATTTTTGATAAAACAAAAAATAAAGAAAAAACAATACATAAAAATCGAATTCAAAAAGTAGACTAAAACAAATATTGTATTACTTTACTTAAATTATTATAACCCCTACTAAAATAAGTGCTAATAAAGCAAAATGTCTAAAATCATTAAAAATGCTAAATAAGCAAAGAAAAAAAATCTATAAATAAAACAAATGCAAAATCGAAACTATTTCATATATATGTACTTATATACAAATGCAAACAAGAACTTGTCAAATAACAATATTGTTTTCAATTTCCAAAATTACTATTTATATTTAAGCAATACCAAAATATGTGTCCATTATTTTCCAACTAACGACACACAGCAAATGAAATATATAATAATCATTGTAAGCGTACATCTGTACATAGCATAATTCAACGCATATAATGTAAAATTCAAATAACGAAAAAAATGAATTTATTAATGCATCAATCCATTACATTATAATACTTTATCAAAAAAATAAGAAATACATACATACATATTTGTAATTACTACTTTTACGGTTACTACGCAACCAGTAGTTAAATAAGTAAAAATACATTTACTACCTAGTTAATAAAACATAACTATAGATATTTTTAATTTGCAATAAGCATAATATTTAAATTGTATCAATTTGTATTCCTAAATTGGATTGTTATGAATGAACGATTAAAAGGGGAAAGGATAATTGATAAATCTTACTAAACATCCTTCATTCAAAACAATCTAATTTTTCTTTACCAATGTGAAAGAAGAATATAGCAAGATTGATCACCTTGCTACATCCTTCTTTTCCATAGGAGGGTGATGTAATGGCACAGGGTATGAATACCCTTAACTAGCCCATAAATGCAACCCTATAAAATAATCTATTACAATTGTAAGTCTACAATAAGTAACCGCAGCTAGCTTTAAGAAAAAGGTGGACAAGGAGACGAAGATAGAAGCCGACTCGGGCGGCCATTCCATTTGTCATTTCAATCAATTCAACTTTGGCTCGTAACCGCAACGGACGCGCAAGTCCGCAGTATCGCGAATAAATTATTTAATAAAACTAAAAACTAGTTTAGCCAGTTTCATTTTTATTGTTTTTATTATTTTATTTATTGTTTACAACGGGAGTGAGCCGCAAGTGGCCACCTGCGTTAAAGACGCAGATCAAGCAAGAACGGGTGCACGAGATGGCGAGCCGGTTGGTGCTCCGCCGGAGGAGCGTTACCTTGATGCAGCCTAAGGTAACGCCACAGTATGTATGTAAATATTTGTCTCATCTCTTAATTTCTCAACAATTTCTTGTGGGAATAAGTGAAAGAAAAATTGTATGGGATTTGAATGTTCCACAAGCTCATGTGGCAGCATGGTGTTTCCCAAAAAGGCGAGCTGATTTGTTTTCCATTCATGACGTTTTTTACCCGTAGTACTTGACAAAACTGTAGCGTGTTCAAAGCATTCGGCGTTTCCATCATCATAACTTGTATCTTCAATTTCGCTTTGAATATTGGCTGTATCATCAATATAGTTTGGATCTCCAAGAATGTCATCACTTGAAAAGTCCTCATCTGACGAACTCTCGAAGTCTTCCAAAATATTACTAATTTCAGCGGAATTCAATCGTCTAGTCGACATCCTAACAGAGAGAATCACGAAATTGTATATCTGTGAAATGTACTAAATATTATCTCTACTAAGCACTTGTTACATTATTACAACACTTATGCAAACAATTAAATAATGTCCTTACAAACCTTTTTTTAAGGAAAATATAAAAAAGAGTATGTACATACTCACCTTCAAAATAAACACAGGTAAGCCGAGTTTTATATACCCTCGGGATATATTTTTGTATAGTCGGTGTCCATAATTTAATAAAAACCCCGCTTCTTTGTTTCAAATCGCAGCTAGTATCAAACTTTATTCAATTTCTTCCAATAAATACTGAAAAACGAAGATTTAGCATTTTTTTAAATTTCCGTTATATGGAAGTTGGGAGTGATGCTCGTGATATCAAGGAAAATATGTTCCCCAAATTTTGTGACAATACCTTAGATACATCGTTGTTGTGATACTTACAGTCGCACTTGATTGTAGTGAGTTGTAAAGGAAAAGGAGAAAATAACAACAGCTCACAAAGCGTAAGCTTAGCTCAGCTTGTTGAGACGCTGGCTTAAGTGTTGCGTGGTGGCGCGAGTTCGACACCCGCGGAAGCCGTGAAGAAAGAAGTCTGATGAGGAAATGTGGTGATTTCCGAAATAGTACTATAACTTCTACCGCTTTGGTGTTGTTGTTTTTTCTCTAATTTTTCCAACAAAAATTGGCATTTAGCTCATTTAAATATAAAATTAAAGAATTTTATGTTTAGCTTATAGCCAAATAAGCGTGCTTATTAAATCACTAGAAAACACTAAAGCTTGTCACCATGCAATACAAGTACTCGTTTTAGAAAATAGTATACATAATATCATCAATTAAAATAAAAAAAATATATATAAGCGAAAATCTGAGTCTTATCCTAAATAAAAGTAAAAATTATAACAAACAAAATACAATACTATACTGAAAAAATAATTATGTAGTTGCTTAAGTATATGTATTAAGCAAAACTAGGATCGTATATGAAGCAAAAAAATATAAGTGACTTAGTACTAAATATTTTTTGGATATAAAACACAAATAAAAAATAAAAAACAAAACAAAGCAAAAAGTTAATCGAAACGGCTTGAAAAGAGACAAAGAAGGATGCAATTAAGATAAGATTAATAGTGAAAATAATAATATGAGAAGATTATTAAAGATTAATAAAAATTAACTTTAGCAATACACAATAACAAATATCACATGAAGTATATAAACAAGTTCTCTTGCATTTAGACAACATACGCTTCAGTCCAATTTCAAGCAAACCAGGATATGCATGTACTTTCATATATGTAGTTATATACAAACTGAAAATATTTTCTTATGGACTTTCGAAGTCCTAAATGCCTAAATCTAAAAGTAAAATATCAAAAATCCTGCACAAACAGATGAGGTTATTTATTTGAATTTATTATTCAAATCGGTTTATATAAAGTATATGGTATAAATGTTTAACTGTTTAGTCGTATGTGTAATTTTGTTTTTTTATTTGTACTTTGCTGTTTTTTCATATTTGGAAATTGTATTTAACGGCGTAAACTTGTGTATATAACTACACTAACTTGAGTGTATTGAAAAATAATACCGGTATAGTTACCCAGGTGAACCGAGTCTCTGCAT
Source organism: Philophylla caesio (assembly GCA_963971545.1). Lineage (NCBI taxonomy): Eukaryota > Metazoa > Arthropoda > Insecta > Diptera > Tephritidae > Philophylla > Philophylla caesio. Next base: position 12,975,263 of record OZ020605.1, read on the forward strand.
TTCCACCAGCACTTAAGTAGTCATCATCAATCTATTGTTCATAACATTTTAAACAGAAAACTTTTAATAATAATTAATTTTCTAATTCAAAGGGCACACTCCCTAGTTTGCTTTCCCGATCATCTCAACCGGTTATTTTTAACATAATGTCGGGAATACCAGACTCGGACCGACTTCGAAACCATACTTTTGCTGCTAATACTGGTTTTCGGCATTAAACTTGTGTGTTTCGCTAATGGAAAAACTGTGATATTACCCGACAAAACTTACAAAACTGCAGCGTGTTCAAAGCCTTCGGCGTTTCCATCATCATCACTTGTATCTTCAATTTCGCTTTGAATATTGGCTGTGTCATCAATATAGTTTGGATCTTCAAGAATGTCATCACTTGAAAAGTCCTCATCTGACGAACTCTCGAAGTCTTCCAAAATATTACTAATTTCAGCGGAATTGTTGCATTACTACAAACTTATGCAAACTAATAAAAAGTGTCCTTACAAACCTTTTTTTAAGGAAGATATAAAAAAGAGTATGTACTCACCTCACGTTCATCAGTAACTCTTAGACAATTGGAGTTTAAAGTTAGTTTTAATTGATCTGAGAACAAATTTATCGGCGGACAGTTTGGAAAAAGTTATGTTCTTAAAAATTAACACACACTATAAAATACGCTTATACATAACAAAAGAAAGACAAATAAAACAAGTAAGAAAAGCTAAATTCGGGCGAAACCGATTTTTATATAGCCTCGCGATATATTTTTGTATAGTCGGTGTCCATAATTTCATAAAAACCCCGTTTCGTTGTTTCAAATCGCAGCTAGTATTAAACTTTACTCAATTTTTTCCAATAAATACTGAAAAACGAAATTTTTGAATTTTTTTAAATTTCCGTTATATGGAAGTTGGGAGTGGTTATGGTCCGATTTCAAAAATTATTGACAGTGATGCTGGTGATATCAAGGAAAATATGTTCACCAAATTTTGTGACGATACTTACATCGTTGTTGAGATACTTACAGACGTTTTTTAATAAGTGGGCGTGGTAACGGCAATTTTTCAAAATTTCAATAAAATCAAGTTTATTAATTATCTATCTCTATAAATATCAAATTTTAATTAATATGTTCCAATACATAAAGAAAAAACAAAATTTTTGCATCTTTCAAAATTTCCATTATAGGGAGGGGGCGAGGTTATTGTCCGATTTCAAAATCTTTTAACGATGATAACAGTGATAGTAGGGAACATTTTTTCACGGAATTTTGTGACGATACCTTACACCGTGGCAACACCCATTTTTCGAAATTTCATAAATACTTGATTTCTTAGTTCGAAATCGCTCCAAATACCGAATTTCACTCAATTTGTTTTAATAGATACATGTATTTTCCAAAACTTCCGTTGTATGGAAGGTTATGATCCAATTTCAAAAATTTTCTACGATAATAATAGCGATGTCGTGGAAAATATGTCCACCAAGTTTTGTTTTCTAACTAACCACGTACTTCAAACTAAAACTGCAACCATTCTTATTATATTCTTTTACATTTTTTCTATTGCAGATGAACGCGAAGCCAGTGACGCTATGCTCCCTGACTTGACGGTGGGCGCTTGACATTTTTTTCCTACATGAAAAACACTGTGTACCATTCTCTGCTTGGATACCGATAAGTCGGAGTTTTTGCATTTTTCAAAAATTTCCGTTTTATGGGAGGTGGGCCTGGTTATTGACCGATCTTGACCATTTTCAATACCAACCTACCCTGTCCGAGGAGCAATCTTCGTACCAAATTTCATTGAGATATCTTAATTTTAACTCAAGTTATTGTAACGGGCAGACAGTCAGGGCTAAATCGATTTCTCTTTTCATTCTGATCATTTTAGTATATATGTATATGTCTATATATATCTCGATTATTTTTTGCTGTTACAAACAACCGTTATGCGAACAAAGTTTTAATACCCTTGTGTACAAGTTCGCTCAGGTTTAAAAATATTCGACGATGTCTAATTCATTCATTAGTTAATAAATAGGTTAAAATATCTAGTACCACATTAAGTGTGATGTATGCCATATATGTCTAGTTCGCAGCGAGGGAGCATCTTGTTAATATAAGTTCCATTGATATATGTACATAGTACATATGTAAAGTGAATTAAAAAAGTTTTTAGCTTTTCTTGTTTTCATATAAGTTTTAAAATCCGCATTAATGTATTTGTATTAGTGAAGTGTAATTAAGATTTTATATTGGTCAAAGATATTTATTTTAAATATTTTTGAGCTTTAAGGCCGATTGGTTTATTTGGAAAATTATTAGGAAAAAACAACAATACTCAAAGCGGTAGAAGTTATAGTATTATTTCGGAAATCACCACATTTCCTCATCAGACTTCTTTCTTCTTGGCTTCTGCGGGAGTCGAACCCGCAACAACATGCGCAATACTTAAGCCGGCAGCTAACCGCATTCAGTTAAGCTTACGATGTGTGATCTGTTGTTATTTTTCTTGCTTTCCCTTCACAACTTACTTCAATCAAGTGCGGCTGTACTGCCTATTTCTACTTGACATAATGTATGTATGTAGATTGTTCGCAATATTAACCGAATTTAAAGCAACATTTTTTTCTCTTCTTATTTCTTACTTCCAGAAAACGATTAAATGGTAATAAAAAACAAGAGCTTGTTATTAAAATTTATTCCATTTTAGCGCACAATTTAACAACTTATCATTATAAATAATTTATGTTTTGAACAGATTTTAGAAATGTCAACGAAAACACCTAGTTGCGGCAAGTTAATATCGTTACACGATATGAATTAAAAAAATATAATATTTTGCTACGCCGAAATGCGTGCGCTTTATTGCTATTCTTAGAACTGATTTAAATTTTAAATTCTTAGTTCTATTTATACTATAGAGATGCGGCGGTGGTTATCGCAGTGGATTTTTCCATTTCCAGTTGTGTGTTGTTTAAGAGTGTAGATATCTATTTGGGTTGGTTATTGTTTGTTGTAGTGATCAGGCCAGTTGTTTGTTGTTTACATGTTGAGAATGCATTTCTGGATAATGCATGTTTATCTGTTGTTTACGTGTAGGTCAGTTGTTTGTTGTTTACATGTTGAGAATGCATTTCTTGATAATGCATGTGTATATGTTCTTTACGTGTAGGTCAGTTGTTTGTTGTTGATAATGCATTTCTTGATAATGCACGTTTGGTTGTTATTGATGGTGTTAGTGGAAACGTTGTTTACGTGCCTTGTGATGACGTCATTAACTCCCCTCCTTCTTTAAAATGAAGCGTCCTCGCTTTAACATATGTATATGTCGTTCTTGTTGGAGTCTGCGTAGTTCTATTTCATACATTTCGTCAAATATTTTTCTTGTTTCCGCTTTCTTTGCTATGTGACATTTGCAGAGTTTGTCTATGCCATAGATAAGTAATGCTAGTGTGCATAACCCGAGGATGCAGTAGAAGGTGTATTGGATAGGATGTTGCTCGATTGGTATCAGGAAAGTTGACATTATTTGAATATTACTAAATTTATAATCGGCATTGGGTTCGATAAACAATCATGTTGTTTGTATATGGCATTTTTGAATTCCTGCTGCTGGTTGGAGTATAGTTTTCCGTCGATTGTTGCGGAGTAGTTGAATTGTATTAATTTCGGCCCCTCTATTTTTACGTTGTTCCAGGTGTGGTTGTAATCTGTTATGATATTTCCGTTTTCAAGTATTTGAAGTGGTGCGTTGTTTTCGTGTATCATTTCACATTTAGCAGGCTTATTCTCTAGTACTCGTATGTTTATAGTGCAATTGTCTGAGTTCTTAATTTCACATAAATAGCTCCCAACATAGTTTTTACATTTTTCAATAAGTGAAAAAACCTTGTTACATTTTGCTATCTTAGAATCTAATAATAATGGTACTCATTTAATATGGCATTTATGCAATAATGGCAAAGTTGCAAAGTTGCCACTACGGATAAATGAGAGCCCCATAGCAAATCTTTTATAAATCAGCTGTTTTTATTTGTTAAAAAATAAAACGTAAAATGCCGATAATAAGTGAAAAACAAAAATTTCTTAAATTATTGGAAGTAACAGTGCTAAATGACTTGATGATTGCAGAATTTTTTTGTGAGGACGAAGGTATGAATAATTAGATAGATTTTTATTTCAAATGTCTAACTTTTTATTTGTTTTGCAGAAAATAAACGAAAGAAAGAAGATGAAATATTGGAGGAACTTTCCTTAACACTTTTTCCGTCTCCACTCTCAAGCAATACGGCACCTGTCTTACCTTTCCACTTGAGTGCGGACAAAAAACTTGCTCTAATATGTCTCATTATCGTACGCATAATATCCCATTTGATGTTGTGTAAGTTCGGTGCATTTTCCGTAATGCGACCATAAAATTTTTGAGCAGTTGGTTTCTATAATAACTTCGTAAACTGTAAAATAAGATAATAATGAAAAATGATAAAGTATAAAGTATACCTCAAATTGTTCCGGACTAATATTTTTCCATGTTTGTATGCAAGTGGGTATCGATTAAACAAGTTTCATTTTGTTTTTAATATAGGATATTTATATACAGTTACAATTGCGTGGTTAAAGTAGCAAACATGTATGTCAGCGTATTCTAATATATTTATTAGTGTTTTCTATCAGCATATTTAATCGTTACTTAATTTCGATTAAGAGCTGACCCTAAAAAGTTAAGTGAACGTCTAGCCCTAAAGATATTGGGAAGTAATTGTGACTTAAGCGTCTCAATTTTGTTGACTAATATCTGATCTGCCGAGTTGTGTTGGAGGTTGTATACAGATCGTACTATTTTCTTGTAAGGTGCTAATATTTTTGAAATGTTTGCTACGTGATATAAGAATGAAGTGTCTTGGTATACGTATACCGGATCGGTTTCTATCATTACATATTTTTTGTCCTTTAAATCAATTATATTGTCGCAGAGCGCGGTAGAGGCAAAAAACAAAATTATTATGCCTTGCATGCTTGCACTCGTATATTGTCTTTATGTATAACTGTACCACGGTTTGTAAGTATCGTATTACCTCTGTCCTCTTTTATTGTGTGTTTCGAGTATTTTCGTACGTTTTTGTTTCGACAGTGTGTTTTGGAGTATATAACGTCCCCTTTTTTGTAAGTGATACTCTTACGATTTTTGTTGTGGTATGAAAGCACTTTGTTTTGATTTACTTCGAGTTTTTTTTTAATGTCAGGATACCAGCCCCGATTGAAGAACACGTCCGCTGGTTTCTCTCCTGTGACTGAGTGAAATGTTTTGTTGTATTGTCGTACAGCGTTAAAGTTCTCGTCTTCTGGTGAGTGATTATGCTCCTGTGCTAGGACTCTAGCGAGTTCGATCAGAGTGCTGTGTGTACGCTCAACTTGACCGTTGGTTGTCAAATGAAATATTGGTATTACTGTATGTATAATTTGTAGTTTCTCGTAAACTAGTTTCGCACATATGCCCGTGAATGTTGTTTCGATATCTGTCATTACATACTTGTCCTTTGGGTAAATTTGTGATAATATTTCATCAATGTTTTTGTATGTATTCTTTTTACTTGGAATTTCCCGTATGTAGAGAACTTCATGTGAAATAAGTCTAAATGTATGTGTTCACCTACGTGCTTTAGTATTGGTGCGGCTCCAATTGGTTGTTTGTTTGGTCTGTGTCGTATTTGTTGGTTAAGCAGATTTCACAAACTTGTGTTTCTTTTTTACACATTTGGCGTAAAGTTGGCCAAAAATATGTAGTCAGTATTTCTTGTGCGTTATTTTTATAATTTCTATGTGCACGTCTGTGTGTTTGTATTACGATTTCTTTCTGTCTGTATATGTCTTCTGTCATTTTCTGAGCTAAAACGATCAGGGTATTTGGAAAGGTTGAGATTATGGCATTTTCAATGTGGAATAGAGCTTGTTCATCTATTTTTATAGCATTTGTTACCTTTAGGTTTATTATTCGTTTCAGTCTGTCAATTAGTTCCTCTTTAGTTGAATAAAAAAGTGTGTGTCGTGAATACGAAAAAATATTTTGCGAAGAGATTTCCACTAAGTTGGTTGCACTGTAGTTTACGATTACTTGATTTCTAAATGTACTTAATGGTTGTTTTACGCGTGTCAGTTTCTCAGTAGGTGAACTTTGAGCTGAATGTTGTGAGCAACTTGAAGTGTTGTTAATCTGTTGGCGAGACAATGCGTCAGCGACAATGTTTTGGTGCCCTGGTTTATATATTAATTTAGCGCTTGAAGCTTTTCCATTGTTTTAGTTTTGTGGATTTTTATCCGAAATTGAAAAGATGAGTGACTGGTGGTCTATATAAATCGTTAGATCTGCTATACCGTATAGGAGATTTCTTAATTTTTATAGTGACCAAACAATAGCGAATAATTCCTTTTCATTCGTGCTGTAATTCTGTTCAGTCTGACTAAGAGTTCTAGATATAAAGGAAATAGGTTTCTTGTTCTGAGAGAGTACAGCTCCTATTGAAAAGTTACTTGCGTCTGTCGTTAATTCAAAAGGTTTGTTAAAGTCTGGTTGGAATAATTCAACTTGTGCTTGTAGTGCGTCTTTTATTTTTGTTAAAGCCTCGAGTGCTGGTTCGTCTAGATTAGTTGAGACCTTTGCGCTCTGATTTTTACTTATACCACCATTGTCTCCGCGTAGAAATGTTGTTAGGGGTTTCGTTATTGTAGCGAAATTCTGAATAAATTTGCTGTAATAGGCCAAGAAATGATCGTAATTCTTTTAAACTTTTTGGAGTTGGATAATTCTTTATAGTTTGAATTTGATTTGGGTCCACAGTTATTTTATTAAATTTTATTATGTATCCAAGGTATTCAACTGAATCCTGAAAGAAATGCGATTTCTCGTTTTAAATCTTCATATTGGCATTGTGAACTGCGTTTACTATTGCACGAATATGTTCCATGTGTTCCTCGGGTGAGGAGAAATATATGAGTACATCGTCCATATAAACATATGCGAACTTGCCAATATATGTGATTGTTGGCAACCCTGAGGCAAAGGATGGTGTACAGAGACAGTGTAAAACGAGAGGAGTGAGCGAACAGCCGTGAAGTGAAAAGTCGACAGATTGCTAAGTTTAATTTTCCTTTTTTACCTATGTTTAAATTACATAAAAACTGAAATCTATTCATCTATTTATCATTAAATGTTAATAAACTATTAAATATACTTAAATAAAACACTTAAACTAATGTTAAACGTAATTAACATTTTCACATGGGGGCTCAACCTATGAACGAAAAAGTAAGCCAGAAAATGTTCTAGAATGCCGGTATGTAGATCGAGTAAAAAGAAGTTAAAAGCAGCAGAAAAGCAGTTGGAAGCCGAAAGTAGCGGAAAAAAGTTGAAAAAAGCAAAAGACGTTCAAGTTGAAAAAAGCGATTTTATGTTGAAGGAAGATAGCAGCGAGAAGTTGAAAGAAGACGTTGAAGTTGAAAAAAGTGATTTATTGCTGAAAAAAGCAGCACAAAAGTCATTGAGGTTTGAAGAAACCGATTTAAAGTTGATAGAAGTGGAAGAGGACGTCAACGCAGAAAAGATGCAGTCGACGTCAAGTGTTTGCAGCAATTCTGCCAGTACGGTCGAATTACTTGAATTGCTAAAAATTCTGGAATCTAACAAGAATGTATCAGTCGAACACTTTGCGAAAATTATAACAGATTACGACGGTGTGACAGTTCCAATTAGAACTTGGTTGGAGAATTTCAACGAGAATGCAGAAGCATACGAATTGACAGCGAAGCAGAAATACGTAAATGCCCGAAACAAAATGAGGGGAACAGCCAAACTGTTCCTAGAAACAGTCAGCGTGTCAAACTACGAATCTCTATGTGAAGCACTAATCGAAGAGTTTGACGTAAAACTCAGCAGCGCAGAAGTTCATCAGAAGTTAATGCAAAGACGAAAGAGAAGCGAAGAGAACTTTCACGAATATGTACTACAAATGCGGAAGCTGGCAGCGTTAGGGTCGGTGGAAGACGAAGCAATTATTCGATACATCGTCAATGGTGTTAAGGCAAGAACGATAGAATACAAGATTGCGCCTTCCCGACGAAAAATGATGTGAAGCAAAATGCGTGCAACGTCACGAACACGGTTTTTCTGAGAATCGAAAGAAATTGTAAACAAAAATGTGAGGTTAGGTTCTGCTAGGATTTCTAAATTTTAAAGTTTTTACCAATTTCGGCACTTTATGCAACATATTTATATTCAAATAACTTCATTTATGCACTGCGTTTGATTGGATGCTTTGAAAAAAACTGCATTGCAGCATTAGGAGACACAAGAAGCTTAACTTGCTACCAAGTGCGCACAGCTACACTTTCACATCATTTTTAGCGAGTTTTATAGCCCCATATAATTGATAGACTCTGTGATTTAACACTTAACACTGCGCACTGCATATTTAATAACTTTATTTTAAATAAAATTGCTTTTAAGCATTGAATTTAAGTACAAACAATTGTATGCTTACAAACATACAAACAAAACTAACCGCGTTCTGTGACGTAGCATAAACAGCTGATTCTGTCAAATTTGCTGAGAGCGAATAGCGGTTTGCGGAAGGCGCAACCTCTGTATTTTCTAGATCGTGGTGTTAAGGTACGTGACGAATTAAAATACCCTTTATACAGCGCTAAAACTTTTAAAGAGCTAAGAGATCGTTTTGAGACAATACAGCAGATAAGCAACAAGCAAAGCAGCGGTGTCGCTGTGCAGAAGAAGAGCTACACGAAGCCATCGCAGAAAGGCAGTGACGGCAGCAGCGGCGAAGCACGGGGAGTTACGAAGCAGCATTGTTACAATTGCGGATCCACTTCACACGTACGCGCACAATGCGAAGCAGAGACGAAGTGCTTTAAGTGCAATGGTAGTGGTCACATTGCAAAGAATTGTGGCACGACAAACGAAAAGCGATCGGTGAGCGTAGTAACGAATGATAAGCGAAACAAGAGAATGCGAATAAACAACAAGTATTTTTCATGTTTGATTGACACTGGGGCAGATGTGTCACTTATGCAGCGTAGTGTTTATACAGAAATCTTTAGCAGTAATCAACTTAAGAAGAGCAACAGCAGCTGTAGGTGCGTTAACCGTAGAAATTGAAGTAGATGAAATAAAAACCGAACATACGTTTTTGGTCGTACCTGACAGCAAAATAAACAACAAAGTCATCGTTGGGTATGATTTCATTCAGCAATTCCAATTAGAATTTAATACTTCGGGGTATTTTTTCTCGCAGAAGATGAATCAAACGGAAGAAGAGCAACAATTTAAATGCATGTATAATGTTGTAGAGAAGGAGGTCGAAATCGATGTTTCGTCACAATATAAAAGCGATGTTATGAAATTAATTAATGACTAGAATCCAGCAGTTATCTCATGCGAACACCCTATCCAGCTTAAAATAGTACCGAAAAATGATTTTATAAATTTTAACGAGAGCCCAGCTCGACTGTCGGCAGCAGAGCGTGCAATTTTAAAAAGCCAAGTAGATGAGTGGTTGTCACTTGGTATTGTTCGGGAATCCAATGCAAACATTGCAAGCAAAGTTGTTCTAGCTAAGAAGAAAGACGCTAGATTACCGCAAATTAAATGCGGCGGTGTTAAAGGACCGTTTCCCTGTGCCGATTATTGATGAGGTTTTGGAGAAGATGCAGTCAGCAAAATTTTTTTCTGTAATGGACCTCAAAAATGGGTTCTTTCACGTTCCGGTCGAAGAAAATAGCAGACAATATACGGAATTCAACAGGGCACCATTTGGGTTCTGCAATTCGCCAGCGGTGTTTGTTCGGTACGTCACATATATTTTTCAGCAGCTAATGAACGAGGGAATAATGAAGTTGTACTTCGACGACATAGTAGTCTTCGGTCAGACAAGCGATGAGTGCCTTATGAACGTGCAAAAAGTATTGCAACAAGCAGAAGCTTACGGCTTGCAAATTAAGTAGGCTAAGTGCAAGTTCTTGAAAGGAAAAATTAGCTTTTTAGGGCACGAAATTCAGAATGGCAACATATGGCCTGGAAAAGATAAAATTAGAGCTGTCAAGAATTTTCCTGTGCCGAAAAATATTAGAGGAGTTCAAGCCTTCTTAGGCTTAACAGGGTATTTTCGAAAATTTATAGCAAACTATGCTACTAAGGCTAGACCGATTACACAGTTGTTGAGCAAAGACGCAGCGTTTGAAATTGGAGTCGCACAACAGCAAGCAATTTCAGAATTGAAGGCAGCGCTTACCGAAGAGCCTGTTTTAAAAATTTTTAAGCAAAATGAGAAAACACAACTGCATGTCGATGCATCAAAGCATGGTTTCGGTGCAACATTGGTACAGCAACATGAGGGTAGATGGCATCCGGTGTTCTACTGGAGTCGTAAGACCTCGCCACAAGAAGAAAAACTTCACAGCTACTTTCTGGAAGTTAAGGCCGCATATTTAGCGACGAAACGTCTTCGTCATTATTTAATGGGTATCCAATTTGATTTAATTACCGATTGTTCAGCGTTTAAGCAGACAGCTGCTAAAAAAGACGTCCCAAGAGAAGTAGTTCAGTGGCTCATGCACTTGCAGGATTTCAACTTTAAAATTGAACATCGCTTAGCGGACAGAATGAGGCATGTTGACAGCCTAAGTCGCTATCCAGTTTTGGTTATTACATCGCAGATGCAAGCACAAATTACGAAAGCACAACAAAATGACGATCACTTAAAAGCGATAGCAGCGATTCTCGAGCAAAAGCCATACGCGGACTATGCCTTGAAGAACGGAATTGTATTTAAACAAATGAATGGGCAAGAATTATTGGCTGTTCCGCGGAGCATGGAAAAAGAGGTAATCAGAAATATTCATAACTTTGGCCACTTCAGCACGCAAAAAACGATGCATGCGATTCAACAAGATTTTTTTATACCGCATCTTGAGAAAAAAGTAGAGCAGCATATTGCTAATTGCATTGAGTGCATAGTACACAATCGGAAGTTGGGAAAGCAAGAGGAGTTCTTGCATTGTATAAACAAAGGTGACTCACCATTATCTACAATCCATATAGACCATTTGGGTATTTTAGATTCAACGTCGAAAAATTATAAATATATTTTTGCCGCAGTTGACGGATTTTCCAAATTTGTTTGGCTGTTTCCGACCAAAACTACAGATGCTAAGGAAGTAGTAAAACACTTAAGTATATGGGTAACAACTTTCGGAAGCCCTCAACGTATTGTAAGCGATAAAGGCGCAGCATTTTTATCAAATTTATTTAAAGATTTTTGTCACGAAAATAAAATTGAACACATTACGATAACCACAGGAGTTCCGACAGGCAATGGCCAAATTGAGCGCGTCAACAGAGTAATTATTTCTATGTTAGCGAAGTTGTCATCAAACGATCCGGCCAGATGGTACAATTATACATCGACGGTACAAAAAGCTATAAACGCCCACGTTCACTCGTCAACAAAGTTTACACCGTATGAAATAATGTTTGGTGTGAAAATGAAAAGCGAGATGTCTACTGATATAATAAAGCTACTTCAACAAGAATTATTGAACGCATTTCAAGATGATCGAAGTAAACTAAGGGAAGAAGCCAGGATGAATATAGAGAAGGCTCAAGAAGCGTACAAGAGAAACTTCGACAAAAAGCGTAAAAAAGGTTACGGATATCAAAAAGCAGATTTGGTTGCGATAAAAGAAACGCAATTTTCCAACAAAAAGCTGGCAAATAAGTTCATCGGACCTTACAGTGTGGACAAAGATAATGGTAATGGGCGGTACACAGTAGAAAAAGCAGCTGAGTTTACGGGGCCACGGTGCACTTCTACCAGCGCCGATAATATGAAGCTTTGGGCGCACTACGCAGTCGACGACGATGTGTCATCTGGGACAGATGACGAACAGGATGACCGAATATGATTGTTGGCAACCCTGAGGCAAAGGATGGTGTACAGAGACAGTGTAAAACGAGAGGAGTGAGCGAACAGCCGTGAAGTGAAAAGTCGACAGATTGCTAAGTTTAATTTTCCTTTTTTACCTATGTTTAAATTACATAAAAACTGAAATCTATTCATCTATTTATCATTAAATGTTAATAAACTATTAAATATACTTAAATAAAACACTTAAACTAATGTTAAACGTAATTAAAATTTTCACATATATGGGCGTAGGATATCGTCTACGCATCGCTGAAATATGGAAGGCGCGTTCTTTAAACCGAACGGCATCCTAAGGAATTCATACTTTGCGCCATTCACACTGAATGCAGTTTTTTCTCTGTTTTCTCCGTTTTTTTTATCAAGATTTGATGAAAACCTGACTCTAAGTCTTTCGTTGTGAAAACCTTTGCTTTACCTAAATTTTGAATTGCCATTGCAACGTCTGGGATAGGGTATATATCAGTGATAGTCCGATAGGTTTCACTTCGTTATCGGTACCTTTTTTTGCGATGGTCCAGATTGGAGAATTGTAAGGACTTTTACTAGGTTGAATAATTTGGTTATCTAATAATTTATCAATTTCTTTGTTTATGAATTCATTGTCTGCTATCGGATACGGATACTGTTTCACCCAAATAGCATCTTCTGATTCTGTCCTAGTTGTGGCTTGTATTGTAGTCGTAAACGGAAGGATTTCGTTAGTTTCGTCGTTTATTCTCATGATATTTTCAATTTCAGTTTTATACTTGTCGTTATTAATTGTGAAATTAACTTTTTGTTCTTTTGGTATTTGTATAAGAGTTTATACTCAATTTCTGCTTTCAATACCCTAAGGCCGTGTTCACCCAGAAGCATATCGAACTCCTCTAAAGCTTCGGTTTCAAAAAATACTAAGTTATGATTGAGTAGTGTAATAATTTTTTTAGCTTTGGTTAAAGAGTATCCATGAAGCGTTTTAACTGTAACCGGTTTTATGGGTATAGATTCTCCTAATTTGCACTTAGAACTAATATAATTATTTGTCGCACCTGTATCAATTAAAATATTAACGGATGTACCTGTCGTTTGACACCGCCTTTGGAGACACGGTAATCCGTTTATTCTCCTAAAAAAACACTTCCTGTCTCACAGATATCATCAGTATGTGCGGCGAGTGATTGCAGCTCTTCGTCTCTCGTCTGGTTTATTCGTTGTACCTTGTTGTTGTTGTAGTTTCTTGAAGAAGGGATTCTTCCGCGTTTTGCTGCTTGTTGGTCTTCTCTGAACGGGTTATAGTACCGTTGAGATTTCTGAAAGTTTTTTCTTGGCAGGGGTTGATTGTTATGTTGTGTTGGTCGTACGTGTCGACGAGAGTCATCCACTTCCATCGGTTCTTGGCGTGGTTGGTGGTTGTATTGCACTTGCACATTTGGATTATATCTCCTTCTATCATTATATCTCTGTTGTGGAGGAGTCTTTGGTTGTATCTTTGTGGCGTAATTTGTGCGTCGAACTGCATGTTTGTACTGTCGTGGTAAATCGTGCTTGCGATTGCATATGCGGTTTCTAAGTCTTTTGGGTGATGACTGTATAATGTGCCGCTTGTATACCTCCTGTTGAGCCCTGTGATGAAAGTACGGACTGCTCCTTTATTTGCATTAATGCATTAATGCGAATAGAAATTCAGCTTGGTGTTGTGGTTGATTAAGATGTTTGCTGCCTCCCCGACAATTTTCGAATTTATTATTGTAAAGGCTGTATAGTAGTTCGGGTGGTTGGACAATTCTTTAATGTTTTCCATGAATTTCCATGCCCGTTTCCTCCAGGATCTGTACTGGTTCTTGTCTCCGCTGAAGCATGATATGGCTTCAAAGGTTTTTAAATTTATGAGGTTTCCATTTGTTATATTTGGTGTAAATTCTACATGTTGGTCTGCTGTAGTGACTGTCTGGGAAGGTTGTTGTGCTTCCAGTGTATTAACTTTTAGTTGCGTATTCTGTAGAGCCTGTGTGAGTAGTTCTACCTGTGCTCGTAGAGTTGCGATGTCCTGAGCCATTGTATCGTCCTGTGGTATTGGGCGCAGATAATTGAAAATTTGTTGGCGTTTAGTGCGTAAATCCACGGTGAAGAAAGTCAGGAATCTTTTGTTTCAGTTTTCGCTTTTCACTTTTTACTTTTTTTTATCGGTTTAGGCTGCCTGCTATTTCAAGGTTTGCCTTTTACGCGACTGGTTAAATTTGTTATATCTCGCTTTTTCAGAGATTGTTTTTATGCTTTTCTTCAAAGCTGTGGAATTTTGATTTTATTACCCAGTATTTCAAGGGTTTTTGGCTGCAGTCTAGAGTTAGACCGGCTTGGGCCCCCAGTTAATATCGTTACACGATATGAATTAAAAAAAAATATAATATTTTGCTACGCCGAAATGCGTGCGCTTTATTGCTATTCTTAGAACTGATTTAAATTTTAAATTCTTAGTTCTATTTATACTATAGAGATGCGGCGGTGGTTATCGCAGTGGATTTTTCCATTGCCAGTTGTGTGTTGTTCAAGAGTGTAGATATCTATTTGGGTTGGTTATTGTTTGTTGTAGTGATCAGGTCAGTTGTTTACATGTTGAGAATGCATTTCTTGATAATGTAAGTTAACTTTCGTTATTAACGAGAAGATAAAAAATTAAAGTTGCGGCGAACCAATTCGTTCGCCGACTTGGAAAATCAAACAATTATTTCAACACGTTATAAATTTATTAAATGTGCGCGTTGCGCACCCCAAAGGAACTAACTTTACAATTATAATTTGCTTACAAGCTAACTTCTTAACCTAGTGGTCCCAATAGTAACTTCCACAACTCCAACACTGCTGACATTGCGGTTCTCACGCTTTTAGTGCGACGCGCCGGATGCGCGTGTGTCATGTCAGCGAAAGTTCGGCCCGTGAGAATGCAAGTTGTGTAATAGCGTTCGATCACCTGCTTTGCAACGTGAGCAAGTGTACGGACCGTGGGATAGCATAACGATAACTTGCATGTTTATCTGTTCTTTACGAGTAGGTCAGGTGTTTGTTGTTGATAATGCATATCTTGATAATAAATGTTTGGTTGTTATTGATGGATTTAGTGGATACGTTGTTTACGTGCCTTGTGATGACGACATTAACTGGCGCGAACACCTTGAGCTAGGCATGGGTAGTAACTCAAGAAATTAATATCAGTTGACTCAATAACTCCAATTCAATTTACCCCTTCATAGCGCAACTAGCCATTTTTTAGTACAAGTAAATTTTTTTGGGAGAGAAGAACAAAATAAAAAACCTTTGTTTTGGATTTTTTTTGTAATTTCAAAAACTCCATTTATTTTAAAGAAAAATTTTATGTTGCACTTCTGCAACAAATGGTGTACTGAGTAAAAAAATTGTTTACAGTAGGTAACTTACGAAATTAGTTTAGGTGAAAATTTTTAAAGCAATTGTTGTTTTTGTTGTAACAAACTGATATTCCACATTTCTCGCAGAGCGGTTGTGTATATCCCGTGCACTTTGGAAACTTGCAACGCATACGGTTGTTAGTCCAAATCGGCCAATGGCCCATCTGGTCTTGACGTACTGACTGTGGTGGTATATGCTGCGCCGAACATTTGGATGACTTGACTGTCAACTCGTTTTCCAAGTTAGAACTCCGCTTTGATGTCTTCGCTGTTGTGTCCATTTTGCCCAGTACTTCAGCAACATATAGAAAATCAGCAGAATTCAATTGTTTCTAGGTTGATGTGCACGCTTTGTGAACTCGCTTAGAAAGAAACCATAAATTGCTAATATCCAAATCAATTAAATGGCAAAATAGACGAACTTGCCATCTATTGCTTCGAACAGTTATTTTATACCGGCCCTTAATACTGTCGCTCAAATCAACGCCACCCATGTATGAGTTATATTGAGCCACTCCAAATGGCCGAGCAACATGAATATGACATTTGTTTGCTTTATCGTCGCGTTGAACTGTATCTTTGGGAACTTATCCTGCAAAAGTCGATGCCAAACAAAAAATTTTGTTGTCAACCCAGGCAGTGGTAGATATGTCCACACTATCAAAGGAAGCTACATATTCAACTGAATACCCACGAGTTTCTTTTTTAATAGCTTTTTGATCCGGCAATTTACAATCTGGAATCCGATTTCTGTTTATAGTTCCCAAGCCGAAAATCCCTTCATTGGCAAGATACTTTAGCGGTGGTAAAGATGCAAAATCGTTGTCAAAATATAATCGAAAAGTTTTGTTCCTGGGTATATTTCTTGCCAGTCTAACCACAGCGTTCAAGGAAGCACCAAGATCTGGTTCTCCGGGCCGCACTACGTTTTCATTACCTGTATCAGGCTCAAATTGATAACAGAAACCTGATACTCCACTTAGAACCATTATTTGTAGCCCCATTTATGTGGTTTCTTAGGGTTGTACCGTTTCATGTGATTTCGGGCCTTCGTAGAACATATCTGCTCGTCTACACAAAGGAGCTCCTCCATTTGTGTTTAGTTCAGTAACAATTGGCCTTATTTTAAACAATCGGTCATGATTTTGATGAGATAGTGGCAAATGATTTCTATTGTCGTTGAAATGAATAGAATTTCTTATTAATTCAAATCTTTTTTGTGGCATGGTATTTTTAATCACAGTAACACCTATATCATCCGCCCAATATTTTCTAACGTTTGGCGTACGTATAACCGACATATAGAGAAGAACTCCAACGAATTGACTTATCTCCAAAGTACTCACATAAGCTGTCGAGTTTGCATTCTTTTGACGTATGTATGTAAATATTTGTCTCATCTCTTAATTTCTCAACAATTTCTTGTGGGAATAAGTGAAAGAAAAATTGTATGGGATTTGAATGTTCCATAAGCTCATGTGGCAGCATGGTGTTTCTCAAAAAGGCGAGCTGCTTTTCATTCAGCAATAAATTCTGCTATTTCCATGTTAGATTTGTTTTCCATTCATGTCGTTTTTTACCCGTAGTACTTGACAAAACCGCAGCGTGTTCAAAGCATTCGGCGTTTCCATCATCATCACTTGTGTCTTCAATTTCGCTTTGAATATTGGCTGTATCATCAATATACAGTGAAACTTCTATTAGTGGGCACCTCTTCTGGACGGGCACCTCTATTGAGCGGGCAATTTTGTTGGTCCCATTTTTTTTTAAAGAAATTTAATACAAATTGAACTCTCATAGCAGGGCACCTCTACTGTGCGGACGTGGGCACTAATTTCAATTTTTTTTTTTCAATTTACCTCTGTTGAGAGGTCGCGAACTTCTCTTGTCAGGGCAGTAGTTCATTTTTTTATGTATGTATGTACATGTTTATGTATGTACATGCGCGCAATCATAAAATTCAACCTAAAAATTCGAGTGAAAAAAATAAAAATGAACTCGACACAATATTAGTATGAAAATAACGAAATCTTATTTTTTGCAATGTAAAATTTTCACAGAGAAGCATTGAACGTAGAAGAATATTTCATTCAAAGTAAAGTGGTACGCAAAGCAGTTGCTCAAAATGACAAGTAAACGAAATTTTTTAACAATTACAGAAAAAGTGGAAATAATAAATTATGTTGAGAAAAATGCTTTGTCCACTAGAGCAGCAGCACTTAAGTTTAACATTAGCAAATCACAATCAGCAGCAATTATTAAAAATAAAGATACTCTCAAATCTACATATGTGGTGTTCCAATAAAAACGTGAATGTTAAAAAAAGAGTGATTGCAACACAAAGCGCTTCAATTGACAAATTATGTTGCGAGTGGTTTTCTCAAGCAAGAAACAAGAACATTCCCATATCTGGTCCAGTAATTAAAGCAAAGAAATTGCGCAGCGTCTGGGTGTTGAAAAATTTAAGGCTTTAAATGGTTGGCTAGACAAATGGAAAACCCGAAATAACATAAGCTACAAATGTTTGTCAGGTGAGAAAACTTTAGCAATTCCAATCCGTTTAAAACGAATAAATATTTTAACTTATTTTTTTTTTAAAGGAGTGGCCGCGGATGTTAATCCAAATGATGTTCGCCTATTTAAAGAAAAACTTCCATCATTACTTTTGGGCTATCAACCAGAAAACGTTTATAATGCCGATGAAACTGGTTTGTTTTTCCGTGCTTTACCCCAAAAATCATTTGCTTTCAAAGCACATAAATGCATTGGTGGTAAACTGGCAAAAGATCGTATCACAATATTACTTTGTGGGAACATGGCAGGCACTATTGAGCAACCTTTGGTCATAGGCAAGTCAGCAAAACCAAGGGCTTTCAAAAACGCCAATGCAAAGGACTTACCAGTTGTAGGGAAGTTTAATAAAAAGGCATGGATGACAACAGATATTATGACGGTATGGCTTCAACAATTTGATAGAAAGATGAAGAGAGAGCACCGTAAAATTCTTCTGTTTTTGGACAATGCAACATCGCACCCAAAAAATCTTCGTTTGGATAACATCAAAGTTATTTATTTACCTCCTAACTGCACATCAATTTGCCAACCGTTGGATCAGGGTATCATTAAAAGTTTTAAATTTCATTATCGTTCACATATTTTAAAACATATTTTATCAAAAATTGATGGAACTGAGAGTGTATCCAATGCATCAGAATTGGCTAAATCCATAAATATTTTGGAAGCCCTTTATTTCGTCAAAACTGCTTGGAAAAACATAACCAAATGTAGACGAAAGCGACGATGACTTGCCCTTGTCAACCTTTGTGAGTTTTGATTTTGAAACAGGTGCGAACGCCGAATCTATTTTTCAAATCGGAGCAGCAGATTTGAATTCCTTTGTTGACTTCGATGATGACATTTACACCGAAAGTAATGACTTAATGAGTACTCTAATGGAACCCATTAACATTGAAAGCGGCTCTGAAGAGGAAGAGGAAGTGGATATGAATAATGCCAACGAATCAACTATTCACACAATATTAGAAGCGCTTAAAGCTTTGCAGCCTCTCAAAGAATTTGCAACAGATGATTATTATGTTTACGAACATTTAAAAAATATTGAAACTTACTACAGTAACAAAATAATTATACAAAAGAATCAAAACTTACGTCAAACTACAATGAACACCTATTTTAAAAATGTTTGAAAAAGATGTGTCAATGCATATAAATATAAATAAATGTATGTGATTATAAGCAGTGTGCTTTCGTTCTAATTTATAAATTTTATTTCAAAAAAACCTCCTTTGAGAGGGCACCTCTTATAGAAGGGCAGAAAATTTTTTTTACCCGTAGTACTTGACAAAACCGCAGCGTGTTCAAAGCATTCGGCGTTTCCATCATCATCACTTGTGTCTTCAATTTCGCTTTGAATATTGGCTGTATCATCAATATACAGTGAAACTTCTATTAGTGGGCACCTCTTCTGGACGGGCACCTCTATTGAGCGGGCAATTTTGTTGGTCCCATTTTTTTTTAAAGAAATTTAATACAAATTGAACTCTCATAGCAGGGCACCTCTACTGTGCGGACGTGGGCACTAATTTCAATTTTTTTTTTTTCAATTTACCTCTGTTTAGAGGTCGCGAACTTCTCTTGTCAGGGCAGTAGTTCATTTTTTTATGTATGTATGTACATGTTTATGTATGTACATGCGCGCAATCATAAAATTCAACCTAAAAATTCGAGTGAAAAAAATAAAAATGAACTCGACACAATATTAGTATGAAAATAACGAAATCTTATTTTTTGCAATGTAAAATTTTCACAGAGAAGCATTGAACGTAGAAGAATATTTCATTCAAAGTAAAGTGGTACGCAAAGCAGTTGCTCAAAATGACAAGTAAACGAAATTTTTTAACAATTACAGAAAAAGTGGAAATAATAAATTATGTTGAGAAAAATGCTTTGTCCACTAGAGCAGCAGCACTTAAGTTTAACATTAGCAAATCACAATCAGCAGCAATTATTAAAAATAAAGATACTCTCAAATCTACATATGTGGTGTTCCAATAAAAACGTGAATGTTAAAAAAAGAGTGATTGCAACACAAAGCGCTTCAATTGACAAATTATGTTGCGAGTGGTTTTCTCAAGCAAGAAACAAGAACATTCCCATATCTGGTCCAGTAATTAAAGCAAAGAAATTGCGCAGCGTCTGGGTGTTGAAAAATTTAAGGCTTTAAATGGTTGGCTAGACAAATGGAAAACCCGAAATAACATAAGCTACAAATGTTTGTCAGGTGAGAAAACTTTAGCAATTCCAATCCGTTTAAAACGAATAAATATTTTAACTTATTTTTTTTTTAAAGGAGTGGCCGCGGATGTTAATCCAAATGATGTTCGCCTATTTAAAGAAAAACTTCCATCATTACTTTTGGGCTATCAACCAGAAAACGTTTATAATGCCGATGAAACTGGTTTGTTTTTCCGTGCTTTACCCCAAAAATCATTTGCTTTCAAAGCACATAAATGCATTGGTGGTAAACTGGCAAAAGATCGTATCACAATATTACTTTGTGGGAACATGGCAGGCACTATTGAGCAACCTTTGGTCATAGGCAAGTCAGCAAAACCAAGGGCTTTCAAAAACGCCAATGCAAAGGACTTACCAGTTGTAGGGAAGTTTAATAAAAAGGCATGGATGACAACAGATATTATGACGGTATGGCTTCAACAATTTGATAGAAAGATGAAGAGAGAGCACCGTAAAATTCTTCTGTTTTTGGACAATGCAACATCGCACCCAAAAAATCTTCGTTTGGATAACATCAAAGTTATTTATTTACCTCCTAACTGCACATCAATTTGCCAACCGTTGGATCAGGGTATCATTAAAAGTTTTAAATTTCATTATCGTTCACATATTTTAAAACATATTTTATCAAAAATTGATGGAACTGAGAGTGTATCCAATGCATCAGAATTGGCTAAATCCATAAATATTTTGGAAGCCCTTTATTTCGTCAAAACTGCTTGGAAAAACATAACCAAATGTAGACGAAAGCGACGATGACTTGCCCTTGTCAACCTTTGTGAGTTTTGATTTTGAAACAGGTGCGAACGCCGAATCTATTTTTCAAATCGGAGCAGCAGATTTGAATTCCTTTGTTGACTTCGATGATGACATTTACACCGAAAGTAATGACTTAATGAGTACTCTAATGGAACCCATTAACATTGAAAGCGGCTCTGAAGAGGAAGAGGAAGTGGATATGAATAATGCCAACGAATCAACTATTCACACAATATTAGAAGCGCTTAAAGCTTTGCAGCCTCTCAAAGAATTTGCAACAGATGATTATTATGTTTACGAACATTTAAAAAATATTGAAACTTACTACAGTAACAAAATAATTATACAAAAGAATCAAAACTTACGTCAAACTACAATGAACACCTATTTTAAAAATGTTTGAAAAAGATGTGTCAATGCATATAAATATAAATAAATGTATGTGATTATAAGCAGTGTGCTTTCGTTCTAATTTATAAATTTTATTTCAAAAAAACCTCCTTTGAGAGGGCACCTCTTATAGAAGGGCAGAAAATTCGGTCCCAGTGCTGCCCGCTCAAGGGAAGTTCCACTGTAGTTTGGATCTTCAAAAATGTCATCACTTGAAAAGTCCTCATCTGACGAACTCTCGAAGTCTTCCAAAATATTACTAATTTCAGCGGAATTGTTGCATTACTACAAACTTATGCAAACTAATAAAAAGTGTCCTTACAAACCTTTTTTTAAGGAAAATATAAAAAAGAGTATGTACTCACCTCACGTTCATCAACAACTCTCAGACAATTGGAGTTTAAAGTAAGTTTTAAGTGATTTGAGAACACATTTATTAAAAATTATATTCTTAAAAATTAACACACCCTAATAAATACGCTTATACATAACAAAAGAAAGACAAATAAAACAAGTAAGCAAAGCTAAATTCGGGGTAAACCGATTTTTATATAGCCTCGGGATATATTTTTGTATAGTCGGTGTCCATAATTTCATAAAAACCCCGTTTCTTTGTTTCAAATCGCAGCTAGTATTAAATTTTACTCAATTTCTTCCAATAAATACTGAAAAACGAAGTTTTTGCATATTTCAAAATTTCCGTTATATGGAAGTTGGGAGTGGTTATGGTCCGATTTCAAAAATTATTGACAGTGATGCTAGAGATATCAAGGAAAATATGTTCACCAAATTTTGTGACGATACCTTACATCGTTGTTGAGATACTTACAGACATTTTTTAATAAGTGGGCGTGGCAACGCCAATTTTTTTAAATTTCATTAAAATCAAGTTTCTTAATCAACTATCTCTATAAATATGAAATTTTAATTAATACGTTCCAATACATAAAGAAAAAACAAAATTTTTGCATCTTTCAAAATTTCCATTATAGGGAGGTGGGCGAGGTTATTGTCCGATTTGAAAAACTTTTAACGATGATAACAGTGATATTAGCGAAAATTTGTTCACCAAATTTTGTGACGATACCTTACACAGTTATTGAGATACAGACATTTTTTCCTAAGGTTCCGTTATATTGGAGGTGGGCGTGGTTATTGACCGATCTTGCCAATTTTCAATACCAACCTATCCTGTCCGAAGAGCAATCTATGTACCAAATTTCATTGAGATATCTCAATTTTTACTCAAGTTATTGTAACCACGGGCAGACGGACGGATGGACGGACGGACGGACAGACAGTCAAGGCTAAATCGATTTCTCTTTTCATTCTGATCATTTTAGTATATATATGTTAGGTTATTGTCCGATTTCAAAAACTTTTAACGATGATAACAGTGATATTAGGGAAAATTTGTTCACCAAATTTTGTGACGATACCATACGTTATTGAGATACAGAAATTTTTTTCTAAGTGGGCGTGGCAACGCCCATTTTTCAAAATTTCATAAATACTTGATTTCTTATTTCAAAATCGCTCCAAATACCGACTTTGTTTTAATAGATACCGAAAAATTAAGTTTTTGCATTTTCCAAAACTTCCGTTGTATGGGAGGTGGGCGTGGTTATGATCCGATTTCAAAAATGTTTACAATAATAATAGCGATGTCAAGGAAAATATGTCCACCAAGGTTTGTGACGTTTTCTAACTAACCACGTACTTCAAACTAAAACTGCAACCATTCTCTTTATATTCCTTTACATTTTTTCTATTGCAGATGAAAGCGAAGCTAGTGACGCTATGCTCCCTGACTTGATAATGGGCGCTTGACATTTTTTTCCTACATGAAAAACACTGTGTACCATTCTCTGCTTGGATACCAATAAATCGGAGTTTTTGCATTTTTCAAAAATTCCCGTTTTATGAAAGGTGGGCGTGGTTATTGACCGATCTTGACCATTTTCAATACCAACCTACCCTGTCCGAAGAGCAATCTATATACCAAATTTCATTGAGATATCTCAATTTTTACTCAAGTTATTGTAACCACGGGCAGACGGACAGACAGTCAGGGCTAAATCGATTCCTCTTTTCATTCTGATCATTTAAGTATATACATACATACATATATGCCTATATCTTTCTCGATTATTTTTTGCTGTTACAAACAACCGTTATACAAACAAAGTTATAACACCCTTGTGTACAAGTACGCTCGGGTATAAAAATTACTAAATTATCTGACTAATTAGTTACAAAATATTAAAGTGGTTAAAATCGTTTTAAGGACGTTTTGGAGTTTTTCTGGTTTTGATTTTTGGTCTAAGTATGACAACTCCATATGATTTTAAAAAAAGAAATTTTGTCAAAAAACAATTATTTTTTCATAACTAACGAGTAAGAAATTAGCGGCAAAATTGGGACTAGTTTTGAAATTTTTATAACGCGTTTTACCCATTTTCTAAGGGGGTGCTTAGCTAGCAAAGCACCTCAAAAAAAACAAAAACAAAAAGAGCAGCAAAATAAATTTGTATGTAATCACTTATCAACTAATTAGCAACAAATTATAAACTTAGTTAAAATCGTTTTAAGGACGTTTTGAACTTTTTCAGATTTTTGGTCCAAATATACTAACTCCATATGAAATTAAAAAAAAAAGAAATTTTTGTCCAAAAAAAATAATTTTTTCGGCAAAATTGGGACTAGTTCTGGAATTTTTATATCGCGTTTTACTAATTTTCTAAGTGGGTGCTTAGCTAACTTCACGTCAACTTAGCAAAGCACCCAAAAAAAAACAAAAACAAAAAGAGCAACAAAATAAATTTGTATGTAATCACTAAGCAACTAATTAGCAACGAATTATATATGTACTTGGTTAAAATCGTTTTAAGGACGTTTTGAACTTTTTTAGATTTTTGGTCCAAATATAGGAAACTCCATATGAAATTTAAAAAAATATTTTTTTGTTCAAAAAAACTTATTTTTGCGTAACTAATGAGCAACAAATTACCGGCAAAATTGGGACTAGTTTTGCAATTTTGATATCACGTTTTACTCATTTTCTAGGGGGGTGCTTAGCTAACTTCATATCAATTTAGCTAGCACCTCCAAAAATTTAGAACAAAAAGAGCGACAAAATAAATTTTTGTGCAACTAATTAGCAACAAAATACCAATAGTATGCCGTTTCGATTTTCGATGGGTGCTTAGCTAACTTCATGCTCATTTATTGGCCTTCTTCAGCTGCTGATACTCGTCTGTATGTGGCTTCTCTCAATTGCATGCATGGTCGAGGTAAGTACATATGTATGTATGTACCTATGTATGTGCTGGTGTTTCTTTTTATTTCAACTCTTGTGTAATCACTAATAAATTTTTTGGAATCATCATAACGAGAGCATATCTTAATATAAATTTGCATGGGTACTCCCAGCATCAATTATATGAATTTATATTTATGTCGCCTGTCAGGGCTAAATCGATTTCTCTGATCATTTTAGTATATACATATACATATGTCTATATCTATGTCGATTATTTTTTGCTGTTACAAAAACCGTTATGCGAAAAAATTTATAATACCCTTGTGTACAAGTACGCACGGGTATAAAAATATTCGACGGTGTCTAATTCATTCATTAGTTAATAAATAGGTTAAAATATCTAGTACCACATTAAGTGTGATGTATGCCATTTATGTCTAGTTCGCAGCGAGGGAGCATCTTGTTAATATAAGTTCCATTGATATATGTACTACATAAATTGAATTAAAAAAGTTTTTAGCTTTTCTTGTTTTCATATAAGTTTTAAAATCCGCATTAATGTATTTGTATTAGTTAAGTGTAATTAAGATTTTATATTGGTCAAAGATATTTATTTTAAATATTTTTGAGCTTTAAGGCCGATTGGTTTATTTGGAAAATTATTAGGAAAAAACAACAAAACTCAAAGCGGTAGAAGTTATAGTATTATTTCGGAAATCACCACATTTCCTCATCAGACTTCTTTCTTCTTGGCTTCTGCGGGAGTCGAACCCGCAACAACATGCGCAATACTTAAGCCGGCAGCTAAACGCATTCAGTTAAGCTTACGATGTGTGAGCTGTTGTTATTTTTCTTGCTTTCCCTTCACAACTTACTTCAATCAAGTGCGGCTGTACTTAAAGCTCAAAAATTTTAAAAATAAATAGTTATATGGCCAAACAATGACAAACAAAGATATTTATGTTTAGCTTATAGCCAAATAAGCGTGATTATTAAATCACTAGAAAACACTAAAGCTTGTCACCATGCAATACAAGTACTCGTATTAGAAAATAGTATACATAATAATATCATGAATTAAAATAAAAAGAATATATATAAGCGAAAACCTGAGTCTTAACTTAAATAAAAGTAAAAATTATAACAAACAAAATAGAATAATATACTGAAAAAATAATTATGTATTTGCTTAAGGATATGTATTAAGCAGAACTAGGATCGTGTTTGATGCAAAAAATATAAATGACTAGATAGGTAGGTAGGTATATGTGGCTGTCACCGTTGCTTCAGCGACCCACTTAGGCCATGATTGGAGGCCCGTTGTGATATCACTAGCTAAGCGTTTATTCCCCTTTGCTGAACCATTTTGAGCTCTTGACGAATCTCGCCAAGTATCTTGGGTGTATAAAACCTAATTATCCGAGGTCTCCAAAAAGTGGTACCCTAGAAAGCGTAGCCTGCTTCTCGCTAGCGCTGGACAGTTGCATTGAAGATGGAAAACAGTTTCATCCTCTTCACAATTTTTGCAGCTTCTACAGCATCTGTGAAATGGTACTCCGAGACGCCCCGCGTGGTTGCCTATGAGGCAGTGCCCCGTAAGGGTTCCAATGACCTGAGATATATCATCCCGCTTTAAGGTGTACAGCCCTCGCGACCGTTTACGTTCCCATCTGGGCCAAGTCTGCCTAGATATCCTCTAAGTCGTAGTCTGTGCCCACCTCTCATTTGCACTTGCAGCCTGCAAGTACCAAAGTGCATAGCAATGCGTTCTTTACCAGTAAGAATCTGCTTGGTTGTCCCTTCCCTTGCAAGTTTACCGCTATACAGTTACCGTCGATGTCCCTGTGGCCTGGAACCCAGATGAGATTTAGTCTGTTCTGCTTAGGCATCTGCTGAAGAGATCGGCGGCAATTCAGACAATCTTTGAAGTTATCGCCGCTGAGCTCACTGCTCTAATTGCCGCTTGGCTATCGCTAAATATAAAAACGTTGTTGGCTTTTAAGACGGTTTGCAACCTGTCCACAGCCTCCTTAATGGCTGAAACCTCAGCTTGAAAAACACTACTTTGATCCGGAAGCCTAAAAGAACAGCTCAGAGATAAGACTCGCGAGAAGACCCCTCCTCCCACTCTGCCATTCAGCTTCGAACCATCTGTGAAAACCGTAATACTTCCAGGTGGAGTAGATACATTTTTAGACCACTCCTCCCTACCTGGAATCAACATCGCGAAGTTTCTGTCTGGGACCATGGTATCGACGCAGCGATCAGTGCAGTTCGGAAGAGAGCTTTACTTACTCACTATGCTTGAGTGCCCACATAGGCTAGACTCCCATTGATATGTATATCTTAGTCGAAGCGCGGCAAGAGCCGCCATCTGTTGACCCGCTAAGTCGAGGCGTTGGAGGTTCAGAAAGACATTCAAGGCGTCGTTTGGTGTTGTTCGCAAAGCTCCGCTAATGCAGATTATACTGGATCTTTGCACTTTACTAAGTAGATTGAGGTTAGCATTTTTGCTCAAGGCAGGCCACCATACGATGACTCCATAAAAAAGAATCGGCCTTACCACCGCTGTATAGACCCAGCGGCATACAGTTGGATTTAGACACAATTTCTTTCCAATGGCCCTTTTGCAGGAGTATAGGGCCACAGAAGCCTTCTGAGTGCGCTGGACAATATTATTTCTCCAGATTAGTTTCATATCTAGTGCGACGCCAAGAAACTTGGCTTCCTTCTTTAGATTTAAACGAATACCATTCAGTACCGGAGTAATTAACTCCGGTGTCTTATATTTTCTAGTGAAGAGTACCAACTCCACTTTTTCCGAGTTGACGCTAAGACCACATCGCGTGGACCAGTTCCCTACAGCGCGGGGTGTTCCTTGCATCAAATCACACGAGGTCTGCGGGAACTTGCCCATGTATGCTATGGCGATGTCATCTGCATATGCGACACCCTGGTGGCACCCCATTCCGTCTCTCGCAAGAGTGAATTTACAGTTAGATTCCAGAGTAGGGGTGAAAGTACACCACCCTGCGGCATTCCGCGAGCCACATGCCTCGAAACACGGTTTGCGCCGACTTCTGCGGTAATCTTTCTACCAAAGAGCATTTGCTCTATAAATTCAACCAGGGAGTTTTCTACACCAAGTCCTCTTAAGGCCTGAGTTATGGCCCCCGGATTAATGTTGTTAAAAGCTCCCTCAATGTCAAGAAAAGCTACGAGGCAAAATTCCTTGTAACTAAAAGATCTCTCAATATAGCTGACTAGGGAATTTAGCGCAGTGTCTGTAAACCTTCCCTTTAGGTAAGCATGCTGGTTATTTGACAAAAGTCTTTTATCGATTGCGATAGAGAAGTGGTTATTAATCAGCCTCTCTAGAGTTTTGAGAACAAAGGATGACAGGCTTATTGGTCTGTATGTGATACTTTTCCGGCCTTGGGAATGAAGACCACTGAAACAGATCTCCATGCCATTGGTACGTAGTTTAGTTTAAAGCAGGCTCTAAACATGCTTAGTAGCCAATTCGCAGAAGTGTCGATTGTTGCGGCCAGCTGCGCAGGTATAATGACATCCGGCCCTGCTGTTTTATAAGGTTTAAAGCTTTTTATCGCTGAAATAATACTTTCTCTTGACATAGGGAGTTTATCAATTGCACCCGAGGGGGCACTCTACTTCCCTTGATTGTGAGTTTCCAGGAAAGTGCGTGCCGAGAAGCAGCTCGACCGTATCTTTTCCTGTAGCCATTCAGGAGCCATCCTGTCTCTGTAAATACCCAATCGGGTTTGTTGTGCCCGACATAATTCTTCTTAGTCTGGCAGTTTCGTTGACGCCTTCAATGCCAGTACAAAAATTCTTCCATGAGGACCTCTTAGCTTCACGTAGGGCTTTTTTATAGACCCGCAGGACTGCTGCTTATAAGTCTGCCATTCAAACTCCTGACTTAGCCTTTTCGCCCTGTTAAGCTTCCTCTGGCAATCTTTGCGCAGCGAGTCTAAGTCGCGGGACCACCAGTGTGGCCTACGCTTTCCCCAAGTTTTTCGGTAAGGGCAGGCTCTGGCCAGGGCCTGCGAGCAGCTCGCAGTAAAAAAGTCCACCATGTCCTCCAGTTTACCGATTGTGTTGGGCTCTACCGGTACTGGATGTGGAAGGTTGCTTTCGACAATTTCCCTAGAGTTGTCTCAATATATCTATGGTCTGAAAAGGAGTGTTCATCAAGAACCTTCCAATTGGTTGCCATATCATATAGCTTTTCACCAAGAATGATAAATTAGAAGATTGCGACACTTTCGTCCCGTTATCTTTTTTTTCGGCTTCAGCCTATGTGACGACATAGCATACCAAAATATCGGGTCAAAAGGGAAAAGAAACAGAAAATTCACATTCGCGTGCAAAACTATGAAACAATTTATTATGGGTTTTTTAATAAACGAAGTGTTTAGTGGCAAATTGTCCTAACGACAACATGAAACCGTTGCATTTTCACTATATTTTGATATTTAAGTGCTTAAACAAAAGGATTTTATAATTTAATGTTCCTTATCCACTTTTTGAGAATTGTACAAATACAACATAAACTGTGTCAACAACACCGGAGTATCACAATTTCTCATATTTTAATGTACCTTTTGTTTATATTCGCTAACTTACCGCTGTTTTTGATCAAAAGCTGCATGATTGGTTGTTGGCATGCATTAAACACATCACTTGTATAAATGGTTCACAATTGCACACTGGTGTGAACGCGTTTGTTTACGATTTCGCCGCTATGTTGGTATTTTCATTTCGCTTCATACTGATATTCCGTACGCTATGACGTAGAAATGTCGCAATCTTCTAATTTATCATTCTTGGCTTTTCACTACATAAAGTGAGGTCATAGGCCTCCTGTCGATTTTTAACGATAAAAGTGGGCTCTATGTCCCTATTGCATATTTATTTATTTATATTTATTTATTCCATTTCAGTCTACAGAAAAAACATCTTACAGACTAGTTACGATAAAAAAAAAGAAAAAGGTATCTTACAGACTAATTGAATACAGTATGGAGTCCATATTAGCGAGCAGTATTCGAGCCGGCTTCTTACTAAGGCAACATAAAGAGACTTCAAAGTTTGAGGATCTTTAAAACCACCAGTGTTTCTTCTAATGAAACCGCAAATGACTTGGAAACAATATAGTCAATATGTTTGGAGAAGGATAGCTTGGAGTGAAAAATAACACATTGATCTTTCATTTCGTGACAGCGATTAAGGAAACAGTGGTTTAATTTGTAATTAAACATGGACTGCAGATTGTTACTGTCTGATAAACTGTGTACCTCTAAGAGGAGCTTTATGTCGTCTGCAAACATTTGACACTTTGCAAACTTAAAGTGGTTCACCAAGTCATTTATAAAAATAATAAATAGCAATGGGCCACAGTGAGTTCCTTGTGGAATGCCCGACCACGCCTCAATTAATGTTTTGGATTTACTAGAACTTATTTTAACAAATAATTTCTGTTAAATAGAAAATTGGCGAAGAACTCTAAAAGTTTATCCCTGACTCCAAAGTGCTTCAACTTGTATAATAAAATTGAGTGGTCTACTTTGTCAAACGCCTTCGAGAAATCTGTATATATTACGTCTAATTGAGCATGGTTACTAAATGACTTTATTATTTGATTTGTGGCTAAAGCTCAATTTGTGCATGTAACTGTTGACAGTTACAGATAACTTTACTCACGTGATCAAATAGTTTTGATTGAACTATCTGATCAAATAGTTTGGCTATGGTAGTTTGCTTAACGATAGGCCTATTGCTCACATCATTACGGTCGCCTGATTTATAAATAGGTTCAATTGAGCAAAGCTTCCACGAGTCTATAAATGTGCCATTATCTAAACATTTCTTGAGTAAGATCGCAAGGTGATAAGCTACAGTATCGGAGCAGGTTTTGAAGAATTGAGGGGAAAACCCTTCACAATCTATTTTTGAACTAGGATTTATTGACGAAATCGCAATCTGAACATCATTGACGCAAATATCAAAGTTCGTAATAGTTTTTAACGGATGAGAGGTCGAATGTGGATATGTTGTATTGTCATAATTTTCATAAACTTTTTGAAAGAAGCTCGCAAATAGATCGCATGATTCCTGGGTATTGTTGGAAACAACGCCGCCATAAGACAAGCTCGAAGGAAAACCATTGGTCTTTCTTTTAGAGGTAATAAAATTCCAAAAGCTTTTCGGTTTGGATTTAAGTTTATTTTCAACAGAAATCATATATTCTTTAAACAAGACATTGTGCAGGCTGTCGAACTCTTTCCTCAACTTCAGATAATGCTGGTGATCTACTTCAGTTCTACTCGATTTGTATTTTTTGAACGCTTTATTTAGCGGGTAAAGTCTCGTAATGGTAGAACTGAAAAATTACTTTTATTGCTTTGTGGTGCAAAGTATTTCTATAAATAGGACCTGCGCATTCTAATAAGTAAATACAAGATCAAGAATTTTTATTATTATTTAAAATAGAATTGCACTGATTGAGATTTTGCGAAAATAGAGTACTAATAAACAATATATCGATATCCGATTTGAGGTTAGTTGGTAATAAATTATTGCTATGTTCTGACCAGTTCAAGTTACTTAAGTTGAAATCACCTAGATAAATTATTTCATCATACTTAACAACACCCATTACGTGGACTAAATTATTTAAATGCTTCTGATAAATATCTAAGTCAATATAATCAGGAATATATGACAATATTAATATAATTGATTTATTATTTGAAAACATAACGCTGACATAGATTTGCTCTACTTTGCCTTTAGCATTATTAATTTTAATTTCCTTGCAGCGTAAGTCCGCTCTAATTGCTAATAGTACACCACCGCCTTTACTAAAGCCAGTAGCCTTCGGACAACGATGATTTCGGTACACTTGATAATAGCCATCAAAGTATTCCGATGAGGATATATTTTCATGCAGCCATGCCTCGATTATAGCGATAATATCATATTCATGGAGCGAGGTACATCGATAGAAGTCTGTAGTCGCATGCCGCTAACATTTTGGTAGTATAATATATATTCTAAGAGCGATATATTAGAGTGCGATAAAGCTTGCGGTACAGCACTTATGTGGTTATTTCTCCATTCCCTAGTTGTCGAAAAAACTTGAACGGCCGTATTTTAACATCGGCTGGCCAAAGCGCCGAATTAAGTAAAGCGTCGGAATAGTTTGAAGAAACTCCTAATTTAAAGTTGACTCGTTTCAAGGATTCAACAGCGACATCCTTTTTGACGAGTCTATAGCAGGAAATCGCCTTTGAATCGATTGATGAATGCTTAGATACATACGCGACAATGTTTTCTGCAGTGACTGAAGGTTTGAAGGAGGATATATGTAGCCATTTCACCCTGTGTGCTACATCTAATTCGGCACTCTTATTACATCCGACAATGCTTTGTGCTTTTAATTTCTTACTGGGTTGAATGGAAATTATAGCAGCAGAGGCAGAAGCAGCGGCAGCATGCGAGGCTGTATTTTGATCAGCTGCGTTAACCGAACGAACGACGTTAGCATAGGATCCAGGTATAGCTAGAACATTAGCAGCTTCCCCAATCGTTTTAGCTGTGCACGTAGCAGCATCAAAGATACGACGCTCGGTTGCTGTTATCGCAATAGCCAAATCGACGGGAATGACACTTTTCTCAGTAACAACTTAGTGAGAGTGACTACCGACATCAATAGCGGGAGAAGGCGAGACAGAAGTTGTGTTTACCGTAGACGAAGGAGAGGCATCTAGACGTTTACTTTTGTTTTGTGCATTTTTTCCTTTTACCTTTTTAGCATCATTACACACACGCCCGTACACAGCCACGATGCTCGCTGTCTTTTGCCGTATGCAGTGTACGGACAGAAGCATGAAGCTTAAGCATGGATTTTATTTCTAAACGTAGTTCTTCGATTTTAGTTATCAATAGATGTTTGTCTGATTGTAGATCACTAATCATGTTAACTGCACGAGTATGATCTGATTTTAGAGCAGCAATTTCACCAAGTATAGTGAACAAAGAAATAGAGTTATCATCGTTTTTATTCTCATCACGTTGGCGGTATCATTACATTTAGCGACGTTTTGGCTGGCAGAATTAATTGGCATAGTATTTTTAGATATAGCTATCTCATCCCCACTTAAGGAAGTAGGGGGCGAACGGCCGCACAGTTATTGAAAAAGTAGTTATAATTAGAGCTGAGTAAAAATTCTAAATCATCTGGCAAAACACCAACACATTCCATATCAAAAAAAGCGTTGCATTTTCCACACTGCACTTTGGCTTTGTTGCGATCAACTTTTTGCCCACATTACATGGCATTTTATGCATATAATTTAGTATAACTTTTAAGATGAATATTTAATTAGAGTCACTGTCTCAAGCACATTAATTTTATATTACGTTTGGTTTAATCTGAGTCCATTTCAAATAGGAAACGCTAAAGAAACGAGGAGCAAAATAATAACACGTTCGCTCTCCTGACAACTCAAATTACAAACGTTATAACTAAGTTAGTAGTTAAGAGGTAATTAAAAAGATACTCACCTCGATTGTTAACGTCGGTGCTACCCCACTGTACATGGTGGGCGTTAGCGTCGCACCGATGAGAACGAAACCCTCTGCGTGGTCGTTCACTAGATCGCGGAGTAGATCTTGAGGGGGATCCTCAGCCTCGTACGCCATGTATGTGGAGGCCAGTAGCAGAGACTTGCCTCCGATCTCCAGCAGTGTTGTCGTCAAGTCTCCATTACTACAACAAGGTAAAAGAAAAATGTTTAGATCTTTCTTTGGATCCCCAAAGAGTCCCTGTTCAGAGACAGGACCACTTGCCTTGACGGCCCATCCGGCTCCTCTACTCGTAGGACCTTCCAGTCGCCTGTAGGTATTGTAGAGTTCATCACCGGAGAGCATCTTAAAGATGCACCCACGCCCTCGCTCTATGTCTGACTGGAATATCTTTCCAGCTAGTTTCGCTCTGGGGTATACAGCCCCTACCTTAGCAACGGCGGCCTTATACAGCGCCGCCGACCTTGCATAATCACATGCCACGACCTTTACGTGGCCCTGGAACCAGCCGGCATCTCTGCACGCAGGAGGGGCTCCAGGGTTCTCTAGCAGAACATCCATGATGACTTTTGCCAGAGTCGCCTTCATCCACCTCCACTGGTTCCTTGGGATCGACCGTGCTCGTTGCCGCGGTCCAGAACCCCGATAAGGATCCTGTCTCTGGCAACATTCGCAAAACTGGATCTGGCCACACCGGGTCGGACACACTTATTTTTAGGAGCTGGTTGTTGCTCCTCCACTGACTTCTGTCTCTTTGTTGGGGATTCTCTATCTGCAGCCGCTACCCCACCTGTGCTTCGGTAATTGGGTAGTAGAGCTTTCGCTCTTTCTACCGCTTCCCTTGCACTCTGAGGCAACGTTTCCAACGGCAGCCCCTCGTACTTTTTGAGCGTTCTGGCAGCCCTACGCTTCTCAACGTGTGTCGACCGCGCGCCCGACCAACCATGAAGGGAATCGCCCGTAGTTGCCATTGCGACGATTCTTTGGTTATCAATTTTTTTGGCTGTTTGTAGCCCATCCCCAGTTGAGCCAGGTCGTGAGACTTTTGCCTTTGTGGGTGCAGGCTTCGCAGCCGTGCCGGCGTTTGATGGGCACACTGCGCCAGGGGCCGCGGGTCGACCCGCCGTTTCTAGCATAGTCTTCGCAGACCTACTGGTGCTTGGCCCCACCATAACGCCCGTAATCACGGGTCGGCCCGGGGTCTGCCCCGGAGCAGAACCGGATATGCTCGCTATGCGGCGAAGCGGTGCACTAGGCGCATGCCCCTGCACTGTCTTACCCGGTGGAGGGGAAGACGAATTGGTTTTTTTATTTGACCTTTCCATATTTAACTGGGTCCCCACTCAATGCCGCTATCCTCACTCGGTGTTGTAGTCGCTATAGGATCCCATGGTTATCTATGAAGCAGGGAGGCCATGCAAGGGTTGGCACCCACCCTTATGGGTTAAGGCAGCACCAGCGCCAAAGCGGCAGGGTCGCTTCAATCGCTACCGAAGGTTCTCACCTTCCTTTATTTGTTTATTTGTTCCCCAGCCGAGGATTAGGTTAACAGTGCTACCAAGCGTGAAGGAAAAGGAGGAGATTGATAGTGAGAGGTAGAAAGGCATCACATCCGAAGATCAGCCGTCGCTGCACTTCACTACCCTTTAAGCACCTATAACTGACTAAGTACTAAATATTTTTTGGATATAAAACACAAATAAATATGCAAAAAATGTATGTTGTACGTAAAAAAATAAAATGAAAAACAAAGCACAAAGTTAATTGAAACAGCTTGAAAAGAGACAAAGATGCAATTAAGATTAATAGTGAAAATAATAATATGAGAAAATTAATTTTTTAAATTAACTTTAGCAATACACAATAACAAATATCACACGAAGTATATATACAAGTTCTCTTGCATTTAGACAACATACGCTTCAGTCCACTTTCAAGCAAACCAGGATAGGCATGTACTTTCATATATGTAGTTATATACAATGGTGTTCCTAAACTGAAAATAAATGAAATATTCTTGCACTTGAATTTTCTTATGGACTTTCAAAGTCCTAAATGCCTAAATCTTAAAGTAAAACATCAAAAATCCTGCACAAACAGATGAGGTTATTTATTTGAATTTATTATTCAAATCAGTTTATATAAAGTATATGGTATAAATGTTTAACTGTTTAGTCGTATGTGTAATTTTGTTTTTTTATTTGTACTTTGCTGTTTTTTTATATTTGGAAAATGTATTAAACGGCGTATACTTGTGTATATAACAACACTAACTCTAATAACCGCGGTATAGTTAGTCAGGTGAACTGAGTCTCTGCATTTCCACCAGCACTTAAGTAGTCATTATCAAGTTATTGTTCATGACATTTTAAACAGAAAACTTTTAATATTAATTAATTTTCTAATTCAAAAGGCACACTAACTAGTTTGCTTTCCCGATCATCTCAACCGGTTTTTTTTAACATTACGTCGGGAATAACAGACTCGGACCGACTTCGAAACCATACTTTTGCGGCTAATACTGGGTTTCGGCATTAAACTTGTGTGTTTCGCTAATGTAAAAACTGTGATATTTAAATCAGTCTAAAAACTCCACAGTTCCAGTCATTCTAAACCGGATTTACCTATGTATGTATGTAGATCGTTCGCATATTAACCGAATTTAAAGCAAAATTTTGTTCTCTTCTAATTTCTTACTTCCAGAAAACGATTAAATGGTAATAAAAAACAAGAGCTTGTTATTCAAATTTATTCCATTTTAGCGCACAATTTAACAACTTATCATGATAAGTAATTTATGTTTTTGAACAGATTTTAGAAATGTCAACGAAAACACTTAGTTGCGGCGCGAACACCTTGAGCTACGTATGGCTAACTCAACAAATTAACATCAGTTTAATCAATAACTCCAATTCGATTTACCCCTTCGTAGCGCAACTAGCCATTTTTTAGTAAAAGTAATTTTTTTTGGGAGAGAAGAACAAAATAAAAAACCTTTGTTTTGGATTTTTTTTTGTAACTTCAAAAACTCCATTTATTTTAAAGAAAAATATTATGTTGCACATCTGCAACAAATGGTGTACTGAGTAAAAAAATTGTTTACAGTAGGTAACTTACGAAATTAGTTTAGGTGAAAATTTTTAAAGCAATTGTTGTTTTTGTTGTAACAAACTGATATTCCACATTTCTCGCAGAGCGGTTGTGTATATCCCGTGCACTTTGGAAACTTGCAACGCATACGGTTGTTAGTCCAAATCGGCCAATGGCCCATCTGGTCTTGACGTACTGACTGTGGTGGTATATGCTGCGCCGAACCTTTGGATGACTTGACTCTCAACTCGTTTTCCAAGTTAGAACTCCGCTTTGTTGACTTCAACTTGAAACAAATTGCTAATATCCAAACAATTAAAAGGCAAAATAGACGAACTTGCCTTCTATTGCTTCGAACAGTTATTTTATACCGGCCCTTAATACTGTCGCTCAAATCAACGCCACCCATGTATGAGTTATATTGAGCCACTGCAAATGGCCGAGCAACATGAATATGACATTTGTTTGCTTTATCGTCGCGTTGAACTGTATCTTTGGGAACTTATCCTGCAAAAGTCGATGCCAAACAAACAATTTTGTTGTCAACCCAGGCAGTGGTAGATATGTTCACACTATCAAAGGAAGCTACATATTCAACTGAATAACCACGAGTTTCTCTTTTAATAGCTTTTGGATCGGGCAATTTACAATCTGGAATCCTGTTTATAGTTCCCAAGCCGAAAATCCCTTCATTGGCGAGATACTTTAGCAGTGGTAAAAATGCAAAATCGTTGTCAAAATATAATCGAAAAGTTTTGTTCCCGGGTATATTTCTTGCCAGTCTAACCACAGCGTTCAAGGAAGCACCAAGATCTGGTTCTCCGGGCCGCACTACGTTTTCATTACCTGTATCAGGCTCAAATTGATAACAGAACCATTATTTGTAGCCCCATTTATGTGGTTTCTTAGGGTTGTACCGTTTCATCTGATTTCCGGCCTTCGTAGAACATATCTGCTCGCCTATTTGATTTCTTATTAATTCAAATCTTTTTTGTGACATGGTATTTTTAATCACAGTAACACCGCCCAATATTTTCTAACGTTTGGCGTACGTATAACCGACATATAGAGAAACTCCAACGAATTGACTTATCTCCAAAGTACTCACATAAGCTGTCGAGTTTGCATTCTTTTGACGTATTATGTAAATATTCGTCTCATCTTTTATTTTCTCAACAATTTCTTGTGGGAATAAATGAAAGAAAAATTGTATGGGATTTGAATGTTCCATAAGCTCATGTGGCAGCATGGTGTTTCCCAAAAAGGCGAGCTGCTTTTCATTCAGCAATAAATTCTGCTTTTTCCATGTTAGATTTGTTTTCCATTCATGACGTTTTTTACCCGTAGTACTTGACAAAACTGCAGCGTGTTCAAAGCATTCGGCGTTTCCATCATCATCACTTGTATCTTCAATTTCGCTTTGAATATTGGCTGTATCATCAATATAGTTTGGATCTTCAAGAATGTCATCACTTGAAAAGTCCTCATCTGACGAACTCTCGAAGTCTTCCAAAATATTACTAATTTCAGCGGAATTGTTGCATTACTACAAACTTATGCAAACTAATAAAAAGTGTCCTTACAAACCTTTTTTTAAGGAAAATATAAAAAAGAGTATGTACTCACCTCACGTTCATCAACAACTCTCAGACAATTGGAGTTTAAAGTAAGTTTTAAGTGATTTGAGAACACATTTATTAAAAATTATATTCCTAAAAATTAACACACCCTAATAAAGACGCTTATACATAACAAAAGAAAGACAAATAAAACAAGTAAGCAAAGCTAAATTCGGGGTAAACCGATTTTTATATAGCCTCGGGATATATTTTTGTATAGTCGGTGTCCATAATTTCATAAAAACCCCGTTTCTTTGTTTCAAATCGCAGCTAGTATTAAATTTTACTCAATTTCTTCCAATAAATACTGAAAAACGAAGTTTTTGCATATTTCAAAATTTCCGTTATATGGAAGTTGGGAGTGGTTATGGTCCGATTTCAAAAATTATTGACAGTGATGCTAGAGATATCAAGGAAAATATGTTCACCAAATTTTGTGACGATACCTTACATCGTTGTTGAGATACTTACAGACATTTTTTAATAAGTGGGCGTGGTAAGTTTCTTAATTATCTATCTCTATAAATATCAACTCGATTCGCACTCCTGCTCTCTGAGAGCTCTAATCAACACAGCGATATTTCAGAGCAATGGAACGACATCTCTTGCTCTTTACGTACCGCCGCTGAACAATCCATTGGTTTCCAGCGAGCCCGGAAAATGACTGGTAGGATGAGGAATGTCGCGTTGCCATGGAACGGAAAGATGCTGCTTACAGGGCCACGTTGCGATCGGGCGCAACGCGAGCCTTGCGGGAGAGATATCGTGGATTGAAGAAGGAAGCGAGACGCATTTTTCAAGAGAAGAAGAGAAAGGCCGAAATGCGTGAGTGCGAAGAGTTTGAAATGCTGGCTGACAGGAAAAGCGCCCGAAAATTCTTTCAGAAAGTACGACGGCTAACAGAAGGTTTTAAGACCGGAGCGAATTCCTGTAAGAACGACAACGGCGACCTGGTAACTGACGTTCAGAATATACTTGGTTTATGGAGGGAGCACCTCTCCACACTACTTAGTGGTAGTGACAGAGACCACCTTGGAGAAGATGATGATTCCGAAACCCCAATCAATGACGACGGAATTCATGTTCCGTTACCTGACTGCGACGAAACCCGTATAGCAATAGCACGGCTAAAGAAAAACAAAGCGCCCGGAGTTGACGGGCTGCCAGCTGAGTTATTCAAATACGGTGGAGAAGAGTTGGTAAAGCGCATGCACCAGCTTATCTGTAGAGTATGGTCGGACAAATGCATGCCTACTGATTAGAATCTAAGTGTACTTTGTCCAATCCACAAGAAGGGTGATACTGCAATTCGCGCCAACTATCGTGGTATAAGCCTTCTTAACATTGCATATAAAGTTCTGTCGAGCGTATTGTATGAGAGACTAAAGCCCACCGTCAACGAACTGATTGGACCTTATCAGTGTGGGTTTAGACCTGGTAAATCTACTATCGACCAGATATTCACAGTGCGCCAGATCTTGGAAAAGACCCAAGAAAGAAGAATCGACACGCATCACCTTTTTGTCGACTTCAAAGCCGCTTTCGACAGCACAAAAATAAGTTGCCTTTATGCCGCAATGTCTGAATTTGGTATCCCCGCAAAACTTATACGGCTATGTAAAATGACGTTGAGCAACACCACCAGCTCCGTCAGTATTGGGAAGGACCTCTCCAAGCCGTTTGATACCAAACGAGGTTTCAGACAGGGCGACTCTTTGTCGTGTGTCTTTTTAACCTTATGCTGGAGAAGATAATTCGAGCCGCAAAACTAAATTGGTCAGGCACTATCTTTTATAAGAGTGTGCAGCTGCTGGCGTACGCCGATGGCATTGACATAATCGGCCTTAACCACCGCGCAGTTAGTTCTGCCTTCTCCAAACTGGATAGAGAAGCAAAGCGAATGGCTCTGGAGGTGAACGAGGGCAAGACGAAGTATCTCCTGTCATCAAATACACAGTCGGCACATTCACGACTGTGTAACGAATCTCTCCTGAAAGCTGAAGGAAAAGTGGCAGGGGCGTATTTCCGAGACGGGTCTGCATACCTTGCTCTGCTACAGTCTGGCTCAGGGAAAATGGGAGTGGGCTTGTCTTAGTTACACGCTACGAAACTCGTCCGAAAACTTAAAATGTATGCAGAGCGGAATATAGTTGACATAGAGAAATCAGCGAAATTTAAAGCAGCGACAACACACAAAAACATAGTAAACCAATAAAAAAAAGGTCGGGATAGAGCTGGAACAAACACGAACGACGGGAGAAGAAAGATGATAATTTCCCCCATTTTCTTTACCCACCCAACCTGTTAATGGACGTATTTCTTTTCCATTAACCCAATAAATAAATCTAACCCATGTATATCAACCTTTCCCTACATTTGGTCATGCAAGAAAAAGATTTACCTTTTTATTAGTAACAATAAATTAACATTAATAAATTTTATTAAGTTAGAAGATTTTACAAACATCCCTAACCTTTTTACATTATTTTTAAAACTTAATCTTTATACAAAATTCACTATTATTCCAAAAGCTAAGAAATCTACTTCAAATTGGTATTCCAAATTCTAAGGTTCGCAAACCAAACACCTACTTTCAATTTGATGTATGTATGTACATACGTATGCCTATGCCAGAATACTAGCTATTTTGTTGTTGCCAAAAATATGCAAACGCTCTTTGCGTGAACTCGCTTATAAGAAAAGAAACTAACTGCTTGCTAACATGTTCGATCGTACTACTAGTTTTCTCTGCTTATCTATCGATAAAATACTCATTCTCCATATGCCTTTATGTATAATTATATACAAACATAATTATATATGTAGGCAGGTAAGTATGTTATATTAATAAAATGAAAAATAA
Source organism: Philophylla caesio (assembly GCA_963971545.1). NCBI lineage: Eukaryota > Metazoa > Arthropoda > Insecta > Diptera > Tephritidae > Philophylla > Philophylla caesio. The sequence goes on from OZ020605.1 coordinate 13,016,063, forward strand.
AATTAACATGAAATCAAAAATTCAGCACTTACATACATAATTTCCATCGATGCGACGTTGAGCTCAGCGACGACGACGGGGAAAGATGTTTGACAGCGGTGTAACTTCTGAAATAAAATAATTCTCATAGCACTCTATGAGTTCAAGTTTTGTCAGCTCTAATAAGGGAACATGCTCGATGAGGTTCCACCAAGTTGCAAAAAGGAATTTATGTGTGCCTGGGATTTGCACACAAATACATTATTCTAACACGCATGAGGTATGATCCCTCCAAGTAGGCTAAACTATCTATACACACGAATTTTTATGGTTGTATTTGCAAAACCTTGAGAACATGGTATACATATTTGGTATCCAAATTTAACATTCACATTCTTTGGCATACATATACTGTATGCATTTATGACTTATAGCCTAAAACTTCATATATGGGTATTTAAATTTTTAAACACAAACTATTTTATAAACTTTAAATTTAAGTTTTTTTTTTTTGTCAGCTTATATGTATGTATCAACACAATTACAAGAACAATTTGTATTTTATAGGTAACGTGGCACTGTGCTTAAGTACCCTTGCGGCGACAAGTATTCCATGTAGACGAAAAACCTTCTTCTTCATTGTACATTAACATTTACACATTTTTTCCTTTTTTTTACACTAAATTTGTTATTGTAAACATAGCAAAAGAAATTTTTACAAAGAAGAATCGAGAAAAACGACTAAACGTAAATTTTTCATTGAATCTTGACGACGTCTTCAGGCTTTCTATCCAACGGCGTGGACGTTCTGGGCATAAAGGTGGCTTCTTCCCATGGACAAGCTGATGGTGGTTTACAAAATTTCCAAATAGTTACATATATTGGTATATGCACGGTCGGGCCAGTCCGATGGCGCATTTGATGTTGAGGCAGTGATTTCGCCTACATTTTGGATGCTTTAGCGTACAGTTCCGGACGCACAACGATTTTCACGCACAACGATTTTCAAGTGCAATTAATTCCGCACTTTTCTTTTCAAAAAATCATTCCCGCGCACATGTGGATCTATTTTATTTTTAAGGTCTATTTTTATTGCGTGACTTTTTCCGGTTCGCGGAATTTGCAGACGACCGTGCTCAAACCTCAACAAAGACTCTCCTTTCCACGCCACTTACAAGACTATTTATAGCCTGAGATTATACTCAGATTTCGCTGTTATTGCTAAATAGTCACGCGATTATCCCGTTGGATTTCCACGTTATAGCAAAGAAAGGAAAAAAAAATGCTTGGTAAGGCATACCCGACTTACACTGCACGCTACATTTGTACGATCTCATGCGTTTTTTTTTTTTTACGCCGAACATAGCCGAAAGGTAATAGGCAAAATTGTTTGTGTCGACGGTCATATACAATTTATATGAGACAAACAAAAAAAATCTACATTATGGGATAGACTTTTACTTTAAAGGAAAGTGGTACGACTATTTAAAGATATATATTAATAATCCCGAATAAAAATCTAAATGTACCTACTATAGTGCAATCGAACAAAACTTGGATGTGGTACAAGATTAATAATTTTGAAAAAGTTCTTTAAGATTGAATATGTAACAAAAAAAAATGTAATTTTCATTGCCCTACCTATATGTTGTAGCTCACACCTCAGGTGATTTAAAATACGTCATCGATCACACCACTTACCACCCATACAACGGAAAAGGTATTTATTATTTCTGCTTTAGGCAACTTCTCACACTTCGCTAACAAGGAGCGAATGATTTGAGTATGACTTGAGTGAAATTCTTACTTGATATTTGAGTGTTATATCAAAACAATATATTGGCATTAGGGTACTCGTCACATTTCCCCCCACCCAGACTGATGCTACACGATGTTAAGCGGATGTTAGCATCTACAACTAGTAAAGTAAAATCAAAATCAATCCTTTAACGAAATGCGAAATTACCAGATATCCTTGGTATGGTAGGTGCCCTTAGTTTATCTTTCAATATCCTCGAGTACATAACTCGAATTCCCGACCTTCCTAACGTCTTTAGCTTTACTTCCTTTAGGTGCCAGTTTAGCGTTAAAGTGTTTAAACAAATTACTCTGAGCGAAATTCTTCGAATCACGCATTGTCCTGGCTGGAATTCACGCAAACGAGAACGAATATTTTGTTGGCGTGCTTTTTTATCATACACCGACTTTATTTTGGAGTTGATTGTTTCACGAATGACTAAACTCGTTTCCCTATTAAGCTTAGCACTACCTTCGGACAACAGTCCCAAATTTTTCAACATTTCCTAGTCCTTCCCGTGTGTCATCATGTTTTGTCCAAAAATCACGAAGTTAGGTGATTTTCCAATTGTATTGTGTAAACTATTTCTTAAAGAACAAATGATACTGCCTATGTAAACGTACCAATTGCGTTGGTCTTTCCGTACAAATGATCTTAAAGCCTCATTAATCGAAGTGATTTACTCCGTGTTTAACAACAAAACGGGAAAACTCTCTACTGACGAATTGACTTCCGTTATCAGATACTATAGTTTGTGGGACACCAAAGCAATCGAATATATTAGTTTTAAGGAATTCTACGATTAAGTTTGACGAAAACATCCTCAAAGGTTTCAAAAATGTAAACTTCGAAAAATGGTCCAGTACGATAAAAATTCCTATATTTCCCTTCTTGGATCTCGGAAAGGGTCCAATAAGATCTATGTAGAGGCGCTGAAAGGGTCGATCTGACTCTGTCATTTGTCCCATAGGGGGACGAAGCGTATAGGTAGGTGTTTTTGAGATTTTGCACAGGTCACACGACAGTACATAGTTCTTTATATCATTCACCATACCTGGCCAATACAAATGTCTTCGTACCCGCTCAATCGTTTTAGCCACACCACCATGTGCTGAGGTGGGCGTATTATGAGCGTAGTATATCGCACTCTCGGTGCTTAAAGGGTAGTGAAGTGCAACGCGACGGCTGATCTTCGGATGTGATGCCTTTCTACCTCTCACTATCAATCTCCTCCTTTTCCTTCACGCTTGGTAGCACTGTTAACCTAAGCCTCGGCTGGGGAACAAATAAAGGAAGGTGAGAACCCTCCCCTTGGCCTGACCTTATTTCGTCCCTTGACTACCCTCTCCCTAATGATTTGTTTTGTTGATACCGAGCTGGTGGTTGCGGTATTCTTTTACCTGAGTATGCAGGGGTGAAACCCTGCAGAAATGGCTTTCAGGCTAATGCCGTGACTGCCTCCGTCCCGTTAAAACCCTGGCAGGCCTCGAAGTACGTTCCAATCTCGTCGCCATTTAGTTGGTGGTTGTAGGTAGCGGTTGAGGCGACCCTCCCGCCTTTGCGATGGATCTGGCTCTCAGCACCTAACCCCATAAGGGTGGGTGCCAACCCTTGCATGGCATCCCTGCTTCATAGATAACCATGGGATCCTATAGCGACTATAGCACCGAGTGAGGATAGCGGCTTCGAGTGGGGACCCAATTCAACATGGAAAGGCCAAATAGTAATAAAACTCCGTCGTCTTCCCCTCCACGGGGTAAGACAGTGCAGGCGCATGCGCCTAATGCACCGCTTCGCCGCATAGCGAGCACTTCCGGTTCTGCTCCGGGGGAGAGCCCGAGCCGACCCGTGATTACGGGCGTTATGGTGGGGCCAAGCACCAGTAAGGCTGCGAAGGCTATGCTGGAAACGGAAGCGCGACCCGCGGCCCCTGGCGCAGTGTGCCCATCAAACGCCGGCACGACTGGGAAGCCTCCACCCATAAAGGCAAAGGTCTCACGACCTGGCTCAACTGGGGATGGGCGGCAAGCAGCCGAAAAAATTTATAAACGAGGAATCGCCGCGATGGCAACTACGGGCGATTCCCTTCATGGTTGGTCGGGCAGGCGGTCCACACACGTTGAGAAGCGTAGGGCTGCCAGAACGCTCAAAAAGTACGAGGGGGTGCCGTGTCCGACCCGGTGTGGCCAGACCCAGTTTTGCGGATGTTGCCAAAGACAGGATCCTTATCGGGGTTCTGGACCGCGCAACGAGCACGGGTCGATCCCAAGGTAACAAAGGGAGGTGGGTGAAGGCGGCTCTGGCAAACGTCATCATTGATGTTCTGCTAGAGAACACTGGAGCCCCTCCTGCGTGCAGAGATGCCGGCTGGTTCCAGGGCCACGTTAAGGTAGTGGCATGTGATGATGCAAGGTCGGCAGCGCTGTATAAGGTCGGCGGCGCTGTATAAGGCCGCCGTTGCTAAGGTAGGGGCTGTATACCCCGGAGCGAAACTATCGGTTGTCGACTGGATGGATATTCCAGTCAGACCTAGAGCAAGGGCCTGGGTGCCTGTAACACCGTCATCACCGGAGACCATCTTAAAGATGCTCCAGGTAATGAACCCGACAATACCTACGGGCGACTGGAAGGTCCTACGAGTAGAGGAGCCGGATGGGCCGTCAAAGCAAGTGGTCCTGTCTCTGAACAGGGACCCTTTGGAGATCCTGGAGAAGAGACAGGGCCGTGTTTACTACGGCCTTGACGAGGTGACTCTGCGAGTGTACCGTGGTGACGCGCAGCGTGCCTCCGAAGCGGGTGCCTCAATGGAGGTGGACATTGAGGGACCTGAACCGGAGGCTGACTTTTCCGACGCGGAGAGCGGAGCCTCCTCGCAATCAAACTTGGCATCGGCGATACAAAAAATGTACGCTGACGTCACTGTCGTTGCGGTGGAGGAGTTGATGGGAACCTCAAACGATGAGGGTTCTGCAGATCAACCTCTACCGGTCTAGGGCAGCATCCGCTGCTCTCCTGAGTCTCCTACTTGGCGACGACATAGACATCGCACTTATCCAAGAACCCTGGGTTAATAACTCGGGGGTCTGTGGTCTAGGTGCGGTGGGCTATAGGCTGCTTGTTGAGCGTGGTAAAGGTAAAATAAGAACCTGCGTAATGGCGAAGAAAGATCTAAACATTTTTCTTTTACCTTGTTATATTAATGGAGACATGACGACAACACTGCTGGAGATCGGAGGCAAGTCTTTGCTACTGGCCTCCACATATATGGCGTATGAGGCTGAGAATCCCCCTCAGGATCTACTCCGCGGTCTAGTGAACGACCACGCAGAGGGTTTAGTTCTCATCGGGTGCGACGCTAACGCCTACCATGTACAGTGGGGTAGCAACGACGTTAACAATCAAGGTGAGTCTCTTTTCAATTACCTCTTAACCACTAACTTAGTTATAAGCAATAGGGGCACAGAGCCCACTTTTATCGTCAAAAATCGACAGGAGGCATAGACCTCACTTTATGTAGTGAAAAGCTATATGATATGGTAACCAATTGGAAGGTTCTTGATGAACACTCCTTTTCAGACCATAGATATATTGAGATAACTCGAGATCTGTTCACCAGTGCTCCGAAGGTTCGTAAGAACCTGATGAACACTGACTGGCTTCTCTATAGGGAAATTCTCGAAAGCAACCTACCACATCCATTACCGGTAGAGCCCAACACCATCGGTAAACTGGAGGTCATGGTGCACTTTTTTACTGCGAGCTGCTCGCAGGCCCTGGCCAGAGCGCCAACGAAACTGCCAGACTAAGAAGAGTTCTCTCGGGCACAACAAACCCGATTGGATCTTTACAGAGACAGGATGGCTCCTGGACGGCTACAGGAAAAGATACGGTCGAGCTGCTTCTCGACACACACTTTCCTGGAAACTCACAATCAAGGGAACTAGAGTGCACCCCTTCGGGTGCAATCGTTAATCTCCCTATCTCAAGAGAAAGTATTATTTCAGCGATAAAAAGCTTTAAACCTTATAAAACAGCAGGGCCGGATGGCATCATACCTGCGCAGCTGGATGCAACAATCGAAACTTCTGCGAATTGGCTACTAAGCATGTTTAGGGCCTGCTTTAAACTAAACTACGTACCAACGGCATGGAGATCTGTTTCAGTGGTCTTCATTCCCAAGGCCAGAAAAGTATCACATACGAGCCCGAAGGATCTCAGACCAATAAGCCTGTCATCCTTTGTTCTCAAAACTCTAGAGAGACTGATTAATAACCACCTCTCTTTCACAATCGATAAAAGACTTTTGTCAAATAACCAGCATGCTTACCTAAAGGGAAGGTCCACAGACACTGCGCTACATTCCCTAGTCAGCTACATTGAGAGATCTTTTAGTTACAAGGAATTTTGCATCGTAGCTTTTCTTGACATTGAGGGAGCTTTTAACAACATTAATCCGGGGGCCATAACTCAGGCCTTAAGAGGACTTGGTGTAGAAAACTTCCTGGTTGAATTTATAGAGCAAATGCTCTTAGGTAGAAAGATTATAGCAGAAGTCGGCGCAAACCGTGTTTCGAGGCATGTGGCTCGCGGAATGCCGCAGGGTGGTGTACTTTCACCCCTACTCTGGAATCTAACTGTAAATTCACTCTTGCGAGAGACGGAATGGGGTGCCACCAGGGTGTCGCATATGCAGATGACATCGCCATAGCATACATGGGCAAGTTCCCGCAGACCTTGTGTGATTTGATGAAAGGAACACCCCGCGCTGTAGGGAACTGGTCCACGCGATGTGGTCTTAGCGTCAACTCGGAAAAAGTGGAGTTGGTACTCTTCACTAGAAAATATAAGACTCCGGAGTTAATTACTCCGGTACTGAATGGTATTCGTTTAAATCTAAAGAAGGAAGCCAAGTTTCTTGGCGTCACACTAGATATGAAACTAAGCTGGAGAAATAATATTGTCCAGCGCACTCAAAAGGCGTCTGTGGCCCTATACTCCTGCAAAAGGGCCATTGGAAAGAAATGGGGTCTAAATCCAAGCGTATGCCGCTGGATCTATACAGCGGTGGTAAGACCAATTCTTCTTAATGGAGTCATCGTATGGTGGCCTGCCTTGAGCAAAAATGCTAACCTCAGTCTACTTAGTAAAGTACAAAGAGCCAGTATTATCTGCATTAGCGGAGCTTTACGAACAACACCAAACGACGCCTTGAATGTTTTTCTGGACTATGTGGGCACTCAAGCATACTGAGTAAGTATAGCTTCCTTCCGGACTGCACTGATCGCTGCGTCGATACCATGGTCCCAGACAGAAACTTCGCGATGTTGATTCCAGGTAGGGAGGAGTGGTCTAAAAATTTCTACACCCCACCTGGAAGTGTTACGGTGTTCACAGATGGTTCGAAGCTGAATGGCAGAGTGGGAGGAGGGGTCTTCTCGCGAGTCTTATCTCTGAGCTGTTCTTTTAGGCTGCCGGATCACTGTAGTGTTTTTCAAGCTGAGGTTTCAGCCATTAAGGAGGCTGTGGACAGGTTGCAAACCGTCTTAAAAGCCAACAACGTTTTTATATTTAGCGATAGGCAAGCGGCAATTAGAGCAGTAAGCTCAGCTGCGATAACTTCAAAGATTGTACTGGACTGCCGCCGATCTCTTCAGAAGATGGCTAAGCAGAACAGACTAAACCTCATCTGGGTTCCAGGCCACAGGGACATCGAGGGTAACTGTATAGCGGATGAACTTGCGAGGGAAGGGACAACCAAGCAGATTCTTAATGGTAAAGAACGCATTGGTATGCCCTTTGGTACTTGCAGGCTGCTCTCAAAAGAATATGCTTATGCTCGTGCGAATGAGAGGTGGGCACAGACCACGACTTGTAGGATATCTAGGCAGACTTGGCCTAGATGGGATCGTAAACGGTCGCGGGGTCTGTACACCTTAAAACGGGATGATATATCTCAGGTCATTGGAACCCTTACGGGGCACTGCCTCATAGGCAACCACGCGGGGCGTCTCGGTGTACCCTTTCACAGATGCTGTAGAAGCTGTAAAAATTATGAAGAGGAGGAAACTGTTCTTCATCTTCTATGCAATTGTCCAACGCTAGCAAGAAGCAGCTTGAGCCAAAAGTCCACCGACGCCGCACTGGCTTGCATCGCACTGCACAATGAATTGCTCCGAGTAATTAGAATGAATCAATAAAGGTGCTGTTGTAAGTTTACATTTAATTCCTAGAAAAGCGTCTTCAGCTTCCGAATTCCAGGCGAACTTCTTTTTCTTCGTAATTAGCTCTGTTAATGGAAATGTTAATCTAGCGTAGTCAGCTATGAAGCGTCTATACCACCCAGTCATTCCCAAAAATTGACGCAACTGCCGAATTGTTTTAGGGGAAGGATAATCTGTTATTGCTCTTACTTTCCTTGGTCAACTGCCAGCGAACCGTTCCCAACTATAAATCCTAAGTATCTGACTTTATTTAAGCCGAAACTGCTTTTCTTAACATTGATGGTTAATCCTGCCTTTCTTAAATGAGCTGCCACTTCTATGAGACGAGTTATGTGTTCTTCGAATTCTTGTGAGGATAGTACCTTTGCTTTATTGTAGTACCAGTTCCTGTATGTATCACATGTTCTATTAATTTAGTTTCACCTAGCCCGTCCTTTTCAAAAGCCGGAAAAGCTGATATGGCAATCTCTAATTGGCGTCTTTGCATAGAAGTCAATGGGATCGCATCCGAGTTCGTTTCCTCAGCTGTAAGCTGGTTTAAAATTGTCTCCTCATGCACTTGTAGGCCAAGTTTCTGCCAGAAGTCCATGCCACGTATTATATTGCTAGCAACGGTCGGCACTATCACAAACTGGATTATTTCATTACGGTTGTTGAAGGTTATTCGAATTTCAATTGTTCCTACCACGCTTTGCTTTTTCCCATCTGCCGTTTTTACCGTACCTGAAATATTGTGATATTTTCTCTAGTCACAGTTTAGAATATCCTTTGCTAACTCCGAACCTATACAGCTTTTATTTGCGCCACTATCTAATAGAGCTAAATAATTTTTTTCGAATACCGATATATTCGCATACGGTCGAATATCGGTGCTGTTATAAACTATGGAGGAAATTATTGCTTTTTGTAACGATTTGCGACGCCGATAGTATGCCTTCATACTAGCACGCGGTGGTATATGTTCGTCGACTATACCGGAAAATATTCTTGCCCTTGCCATTTATAATCTTCCAATCGAACATGATAAGGTTTTCTTATTGAGTTTTCACTACAATCTGTCAGATTCGCGTTTACACGTTTAATATTTAATACTCTATCTTCCACTGAAACGTAATTTAAAATTTTATGCAACTTCGTTGCATGATGTAAAAGTGTAGGATCAACATTCTCCGCGCCTAGCTCCGAGGTCTGTGCAGTGGACGTTCGTCCGTTGGTTGACGAACATCCCTCTTCGAGTTTTCCGAAGATCCTGCGCATCTTGGACATGTAGGTTTGTACGCATCTGCTGCACCGCATCCATAGCAGACAATTTTTCTAGTTTCAAGGCAGTCATGGTATCGATGTCCGGTCTGTTGACAATTCCAACATTTGAGTTTACTCACGTCAATGGCTTCGATTTCACCAAATGCTTCTTCATCTTTAAAACTGCTTTTAGCTACCTGACTATATGCTGATTCGCTTATATTCCGCCGCGTTGTATTTGATCGCGTGACCCAACCGTGAATATCGCGGAAGAATTTCTCATGCTTTCGTGCCGATTTCCTCAAACTCGCAATATCTTTAATCTCTAAATGCAACAGCTCGTGACGCAAGTCTGATTTTAGGTTCCGTATCAAGGTTTCAACCAGTTCTGATACGTTCATTCGAAATTTTAACTTGTCTGACATTTCCATTATATCGTCTAGAAAATCGTCGAAAAGCTCATTCGGTTTTTGTTTTCTCCTCCGCATATCGTCGCGGATTTCAGCGTCTGTTGAGAAATCTTTAAACTGGCGACGCATAGCATCGCAAAGATCGAACCAATCGAAGTCATCGAGTTGTTGTCGGTATCTCCAAAACCATTTTAAGGCTTTGTCTTCAAACAAAGAATGTAGGTGTTGACACAATACTTCAAAATTACCATTTAGATGAAGCGAAGTTAGGGTGCTAACGCGATAAATGAATTGGTCTATAGATAAATTGTCTCTCGACCCACTAAATCTGACTTGCCAATTTCGGATGAGGTTTGACAACTTCTCGTTTGCCACGGATAATCTACCCACTCCTACCGGCTCTGACCGTCTGTCGTTCCGGGGAGCGCGAAAGGTGCATCACACGGCCATTCCACTTGCTCTCCCCGTCGTGAAACATTTGGAGATGGTCTATTCCTATCAATTTGAAAGTTTTGCAGCATATTTTGTTTATCCGTGATAATCACGTCTCGAAAACTAAGCAGCGACTCGGCTACCATTTGCTGAACTCGCTGTTCGGATACTACGTTTTCGTTGGTTGCTTGTCGAAAAACTTTATCACGCCGATTTCGCGGACTGTTTGCTTGACCATCGAGTACTTGTTGCTCTCGAGCTGGAGGATTATTTTGAGCATAACGTCGTGTGACCGGTCGTGTGCGAGGGATGGCTCCACTCAAGTAACTATCAACGTCACCAGTAAGCGGTTTTAAATCTGTTGCACTGCAAGACGTTCCACATATTGGACAAATTTCGTTGTCACTTAGCCAAGTATGAATGCAGTTTAGATGGAAATTATGTTTACACGAGGTTTCCCTTGTCTCTTGGCTACTCAATAAAATTTCCTTACATATGGCACAAATCGAATTATTAATTTTGTCTCCCTCTAAACCACCGGAGGCATTGTCAGGACTATGAGTAACTGGCATTGCGAAAAAGTGTATTGTTTATTTCTAAACGTGTAAACACACCAACCTCTTTGACTAACAAAAAAAATTATAAGTTTGAATAATAATTATTTATCAAAATATTATTTATATTAATTAAAACGCACAAGAGTTAAATTACTAACGCATTAACTATAGATTGGGTTATAAGGACTTTATAAATTTAAATTATATTTATGTTACCTAGGTATGTAACCTATGCATAAAAATTAAGGCAAAAAAAAATATTTACAAAAAAAATTATCAATTTATACGGTCTCGGACTACTCTGTAGGGAATGTTAACAACATGGGTTTAATAATTCGCCTTTGTTTGACTCCAACCTCAAAAGGAATGCATTGCTGAAAAAAAGTTAATGTATGTAACTATACAATGTATACTTCGGTAAATCTTCAGAATGCTCCCGAAGATAAAAATCCAGAAGTAAATTCTTTGAAGGAGTATAAGAATATCTTAACTGGGAAATATCGGATCAGTGATCAGGAATCAAAAGAAGTATTAGTTCACTGCGGGTCCTACTTCTCTAATACTTCAGCATTAGATGTGTTAAAAAAATCAGCTAGCCTAGCGGCCAGGACCAAAAATAAATCAGTTAAAATGCACTTCTGAAACTGAATAGGAAAATGTAAAGGCAATGGGAAAATCAGCGGTCAGAATCCAAAATAATCCAGATTCTGCAAATCCTGCATATTTTACCCACAGCAAAACAAAATATAAAAGTAAAAAGTTCGGGGGCGTCGACAAGGAGATTTGTTCATGATACCTTATTCCATTCTACTGCTTTTTTTTTTTTATTGTTACACAGTTCTTAGGGTATTTTCACCAACCAACTTGACTACGGGCCCCACGTTGGGCGCCATATTTTCTGTAACGAACCTCTCCTGAAAGCTGCTATATCTTGAAGGAAAAGGGCCAGGAGCGTATTTCTGAGACGGGTCTGCATACCTTGCTCTGCTACAGTCTGGCTCAGGGAAAATGGGTGTGGGCTTGTCTTAGTTACACGCTACGAAACTCGTCCGAAAACTTAAAATGTATGCAGAGCGGAATATAGTTTACATAGAGAAATCAGCGAAATTTAAAGCAGCGACAACACACAAAAACATAGTAAACCAATAAAAAAAAGGTCGGGATAGAGCTGGAACAAACACGAACGACGGGAGAAGAAAGATGATAATTTCCCCCATTTTCTTTACCCACCCAACCTGTTAATGGACGTATTTCTTTTCCATTAACCCAATAAATAAATCTAACCCATGTATATCAACCTTTCCCTACATTTGGTCATGCAAGAAAAAGATTTACCTTTTTATTAGTAACAATAAATTAACATTAATAAATTTTATTAAGTTAGAAGATTTTACAAACATCCCTAACCTTTTTACATTATTTTTAAAACTTAATCTTTATACAAAATTCACTATTATTCCAAAAGCTAAGAAATCTACTTTAAATTGGTATTCCAAATTCTAAGGTTCGCAAACCAAACACCTACTTTCAATTTGATGTATGTATGTACATACGTATGCCTATGCCAGAATACTAGCTATTTTGTTGTTGCCAAAAATATGCAAACGCTCTTTGCGTGAACTCGCTTATAAGAAAAGAAATTAACTGCTTGCTAACATGTTCGATCGTATTACTAGTTTTCTCTGCTTATCTATCGATAAAATACTCATTCTCCATATGCCTTTATGTATAATTATATACAAACATAATTATATATGTAGGCAGGTAAGTATGTTATATTACTAAAATGAAAAATAAAATTAACATGAAATCAAAAATTCAGCACTTACATACATAATTTCCATCGATGCGACGTTGACCTCAGCGACGACGACGGGGAAAGATGTTCGACGTTCGACCATGTTTGACAGCGGTGTAACTTCTGAAATAAAATAATTCTCATAGCGCTCTATGAGTTCAAATTTTGTCAGCTCTAATAAGGGAACATGCTCGATGAGGTTCCACCAAGTTGCAAAAAGGAATTTATGTGTGCCTGGGATTTGCACACTAATACATTATTCTAACACGCATGAGGTATGAACCCTCCAAGTAGGCTAAACTATCTATACACTCGAATTTTTATGGTTGTATTTGCGAAACCTTGAGAACATGGTATACATATTTGGTATCCAAATTTAACATTCACATTCTTTGGCATACATATACTGTGTGCATTTATGACTTATAGCCTAAAACTTCATATATGGGTATTTAAATTTTTAAACACAAATTATTTTATAATCTTTAAATTTAAGTTTTTTTTTTTTCAGATTATATGTATGTATCAACACAATTACAAAAACAATTTGTATTGCATAGGTAACGTGGCACTGTACTTAAGTACCCTTGCGGCGACAAGTATTCCATGTAGACGAAAAACTTTCTTCTTCATTGTGCACTAACATTTACACATTTTTTCCTTTTTTTTAACACTAAATTTGTTATTGTAAACATAGCAAAAGAAATTTTTACAAAGAAGAATCGAGATAAACGACTAAACGTAAATTTTTCATTGAATCTTGACGACGTCTTCAGGCTTTCTATCCAACGGCGTGGACGTTCTGGGCATAAAGGTGGCTTCTTCCCATGGACAAGCTGATGGTGGTTTACAAAATTTCCAAATAGTTACATATATTGGTATATGCACGGTCGGGCCAGTCCGATGGCGCATTTGATGTTGAGGCAGTGATTTCGCCTACATTTTGGATGCTTTAGCGTACAGTTCCGGACGCACAACGATTTTCACGCACAACGATTTTCAAGTGCAATTAATTCCGCACTTTTCTTTTCAAAAAAATCATTCCCGCGCACATGTGGATCTATTTTATTTTTAAGGTCTATTTTTATTGCGTGACTTTTTCCGATTCGCGGGATTTGCAGACGACCGTGCTCAAACCTCAACAAAGACTCTCCTTTCCACGCCACTTACAAGACTATTATACTCAGATTTCGCTGTTATTGCTAAATAATCACGCGATTATCCCGTTGGATTTCCACGTTATTGCAAAGAAAGGACAAAAAAAATGCTTGGTAAGGCATACCCGACTTACACTGCACGCTACATTGGTACGATCTCATGCGTTTTCTTTTTTTTTTTTTTACGCCGAACATAGCCGAAAGGTAATAGGCAAAATTGTTTGTGTCGACGGTCATATACAATTTATATGAGACAAACAAAAAAAATCTACATTATGGGATAGACTTTTACTTTAAAGGAAAGTGGTACGACTATATAAAGATATATATTAATAATCCCGAATAAAAATCTAAATGTACCTACTATAGTGCAATCGAACAAAACTTGGATGTGGTACAAGATTAATAATTTTGAAAAAGTTCTTTAAGATTGAATATGTAACAAAAAAAAAATGTAATTTTCATTGCCCTACCTATATGTTGTAGCTCACACCTCAGGTGATTTAAAATACGTCATCGATCACACCACTTACCACCCATACAACGGAAAAGGTATTTATTATTTCTGCTTTAGGCAACTTCTCACACTTCGCTAACAAGGAGCGAATGATTTGAGTATGACTTGAGTGAAATTCTTACTTGATATTTGAGTGTTATATCAAAACAATATATTGGCATTAGGGTACTCGTCACATTTCCCCCCACCCAGACAGATGCTACACGATGTTAAGCGGATGTTAGCATCTACAACTAGTAAAGTTAAATCAAAATCAATCCTTTAACGAAATGTGAAATTACCAGATATTCTTGGTATGGTAGGCGCCCTTAGTTTAACTTTCAATATCCTCGAGTACATAACTCGAATTCCCGACCCTCCTAACGACTTTAGCTTTACTTCCTTTAGGTGCCAGTTTAGCGTTAAAGTGTTTAAACAAATTACTCTGAGCGAAATTTCTTCGAATCACGCATTGTCCTGGCTGGAATTCACGCAAACGAGAACGTAAATTTTATTGGCGTGCTTTTTTATCATACACCGACTTTATTTTGGAGTTGATTGTTTCACGAATGACTGCAAACTCGTTTCCCTATTAAGCTTAGCAGTACCTTCGGACAACAGTCCCAAATTTTTCAAAATTTCCTAGTCCTTCCCGTGTGTCATCATGTTTTGTCCAAAAATCACGAAGTTAGGTGATTTTCCAATTGTATTGTGTAAACTATTTCTTAAAGAACAATTGATACTGCTTATGTAAACGTCCCAATTGCGTTGGTCTTTCCGTACAAATGATCTTAAAGCCTCATTAATCGATCTATTTACACGCTCTGAGGCATTAGCCTGCGGTGAATACACGGCAGTGCGTAAGTGATTTACTCCGTGTTTAACAACAAAACGGGAAAACTCTCTACTGACGAATTGACTTCCGTTATCAGATACTATAGTTTGTGGGACACCAAAGCAATCGAATATATTAGTTTTAAGGAATTCTACGATTAAGTTTGACGAAAACATCCTCAAAGGTTTCAAAAATGTAAACTTCGAAAAATGGTCCAGTACGATAAAAATTCCTATATTTCCCTTCTTGGATCTCGGAAAGGGTCCAATAAGATCTATGTAGAGGCGCTGAAAGGGTCGATCTAACTCTGTCATTTGTCCCTTAGGGGGACGAAGCGTAAGGGTAGGTGTTTTTGAGATTTTGCACAGGTCACACGACAGTACATACACAGTTCTTTATATCATTCACCATACCTGGCCAATACAAATGTCTTCGTACCCGCTCAATCGCTTTAGCCACACCACCATGTGCTGAGGTGGGCGTATTATGAGCATAGTATATCGCACTCTCTCTTTATTAAGTTGGCACTAACAGCTTCCACATATCCTCTTCCGACGAATGGTCGTTGTTGAAGCTAGTTCGGTAATAAATGAATTTATCTAAGACTTTATATTCTGGCATACCAATACTAGAAAATTTTTCCCTTAAGCTTTTATATTCCTCAGAGTAAATTTCTAACTCTTATTCTTCAACTTCTACGTCATCACCCTCAAATGCTCGAGACAATGCGTCCGCGACCTTGTTTTCGCTGCCTTTTCTATGCTCTATAGAAAAACTATACCCTTGCAACTTCAAAGCCCACCGCGCTAGCCATCCGCTTAAATCTTTTTGGCGCATAAGCCATTTAAGACTCGCATGGTCGGTTACTACTTTGAATTGAAGACCTTCGATATAGGGTCTAAACTTTTTTATTGCCAATACAGCTGCGAGACATTCCAGCTCAGTGACGGTATAATATCTTTGCGCTTTGTTCAGTTTATGCGACATAAATGCTATTGGTTTTTCGTCGCCTTTATCATCAGCTTGAGCCAAAAGTCCACCGACACCGCACTGGCTTGCATCGCACTGCAAAATGAATTGCTCCGAGTAATTAGGATGAATCAAAAAAGGTGCTGTTGTAAGTTTACATTTAATTCCTAGAAAAGCGTCTTCAGATTCCGAATTCCAGGCGAACTTCTTTTTCTTCGTAAGGAGCTCTGTTAATGGAAATGTTAATCTAGCGTAGTCAGCTATGAAGCGTCTATACCACCCAGTCATTCCCAAAAATTGACGCAACTGCCGAATTGTTTTAGGGGAAGGATAATCTGTTATTGCTCTTACTTTCTCTTGGTCAACTGCCAGCGAACCGTTTCCAACTATAAATCCTAAGTATCTGACTTTATTTAAGCCGAAACTGCTTTTCTTAACATTGATGGTTAATCCTGCCTTTCTTAAATGAGCTGCCACTTCTATGAGACGAGTTATGTGTTCTTCGAATTCTTGTGAGGATAGTACCTTTGCTTTATTGTAGTACCCGTTCCTGTATGTATCACATGTTCTATTAATTTAGTTTCACCTAGCCCGTCCTTTTCAAAAGCCGGAAAAGCTGATATGGCAATCTCTAATTGGCGTCTTTGCATAGAAGTCAATGGGATCGCATCCGAGTTCGTTTCCTCAGCTGTAAGCTGGTTTAAAATTGTCTCCTCATGCACTTGTAGGCCAAGTTTCTGCCAGAAGTCCATGCCACGTATTATATTGCTAGCAACGGTCGGCACTATCACAAACTGGATTATTTCATTACGGTTGTTGAAGGTTATGGGAATTTCAATTGTTCCTACCACGCTTTGCTTTTTCCCATCTGCCGTTTTTACCGTACCTGAAATATTGTGATATTTTCTCTAGTCACAGTTTAGAATATCCTTTGCTAACTCCGAACCTATACAGCTTTTATTTGCGCCACTATCTAATAGAGCTAAATAATTTTTTTCGAATACCGATATATTCGCATACGGTCGAATATCGGTGCTGTTATAAACTATGGAGGAAATTATTGCTTTTTGTAACGATTTGCGACGCCGATAGTATGCCTTCATACTAGCACGCGGTGGTATATGTTCGTCGACTATACCGGAAAATATTCTTGCCCTTGCCATTTATAATCTTCCAATCGAACATGATAAGGTTTTCTTATTGAGTTTTCACTACAATCTGTCAGATTCGCGTTTACACGTTTAATATTTAATACTCTATCTTCCACTGAAACGTAATTTAAAATTTTATGCAACTTCGTTGCATGATGTAAAAGTTTAGGATTCGTCCGTTGGTTGACGAACATCCCTCTTCGAGTTTTCCGAAGATCCTGCGCATCTTGGACATGTAGGTTTGTACGCATCTGCTGCACCGCATCCATAGCAGACAATTTTTCTAGTTTCAAGGCAGTCATGGTATCGATGTCCGGTCTGTTGACAATTCCAACATTTGAGCTTACTCACGTCAATGGCTTCGATTTCACCAAATGCTTCTTCATCTTTAAAACTGCTTTTAGCTACCTGACTATATGCTAATTCGCTTATATTCCGCCCCGTTGTATTTGATCGCGTGACCCAACCGTGAATATCGCGGAAGAATTTCTCATGCTTTCGTGCCGATTTCCTCAAACTCGCAATATCTTTTATCTCTAAATGCAACAGCTCGTGACGCAAGTCTGATTTTAGGTTCCGTATCAAGGTTTCAACCAGTTCTGATACGTTCATTCGAAATTTTAACTTGTCTGACATTTCCATTATATCGTCTAGAAAATCGTCGAAAAGCTCATTCGGTTTTTGTTTTCTCCTCCGCATATCGTCGCGGATTTCAGCGTCTGTTGAGAAATCTTTAAACTGGCGACGCATAGCATCGCAAAGATCGAACCAATCGAAGTCATCAAGTTGTTGTCGGTATCTCCAAAACCATTTTAAGGCTTTGTCTTCAAACAAAGAATGTAGGTGTTGACACAATACTTCAAAATTACCATTTAGATGAAGCGAAGTTAGGGTGCTAACGCGATAAATGAATTGGTCTATAGATAAATTGTCTCTCGACCCACTAAATCTGACTTGCCAATTTCGGATGAGGTTTGACAACTTCTCGTTTGCCACGGATAATCTACCCACTCCTACCGGCTCTGACCGTCTGTCGTTCCGGGGAGCGCGAAAGGTGCATCACACGGCCATTCCACTTGCTCTCCCCGTCGTGAAACATTTGGAGATGGTCTATTCCTATCAATTTGAAAGTTTTGCAGCATATTTTGTTTATCCGTGATAATCACGTCTCGAAAACTAAGCAGCGACTCGGCTACCATTTGCTGAACTCGCTGTTCGGATACTACGTTTTCGTTGGTTGCTTGTCGAAAAACTTTATCACGCCGATTTCGCGGACTGTTTGCTTGACCATCGAGTACTTGTTGCTCTCGAGCTGGAGGATTATTTTGAGCATAACGTCGTGTGACCGGTCGTGTGCGAGGGATGGCTCCACTCAAGTAACTATCAACGTCACCAGTAAGCGGTTTTAAATCTGTTGCACTGCAAGACGTTCCACATATTGGACAAATTTCGTTGTCACTTAGCCAAGTATGAATGCAGTTTAGATGGAAATTATGTTTACACGAGGTTTCCCTTGTCTCTTGGCTACTCAATAAAATTTCCTTACATATGGCACAAATCGAATTATTAATTTTGTCTCCCTCTAAACCACCGGAGGCATTGTCAGGACTATGAGTAACTGGCATTGCGAAAAAGTGTATTGTTTATTTCTAAACGTGTAAACACACCAACCTCTTTGACTAACAAAAAAAATTATAAGTTTGAATAATAATTATTTATCAAAATATTATTTATATTAATTAAAACGCACAAGAGTTAAATTACTAACGCATTAACTATAGATTGGGTTATAAGGACTTTATAAATTTAAATTCTATTTATGTTACCTAGGTATGTAACCTATGCATAAAAATTCAGGCAAAAAAAAATATTTACAAAAAAAATTATCAATTTATACGGTCTCGGACTACTCTGTAGGGAATGTTAACAACATGGGTTTAATAATTCGCCTTTGTTCGACTCCAACCTCAAAAGGAATGCATTGCTGAAAAAAAGTTAATGTATGTAACTATACAATGTATACTTCGGTAAATCTTTAGAATGCTCCCGAAGATAAAAATCCAGAAGTAAATTCTTTGAAGGAGTATAAGAATATCTTAACTGGGAAATATCGAATCAGTGGTCAGGAATCAAAAGAAGTATTAATTCACTGCGGGTCCTACTTCTCTAATACTTCAACATTAGTGGCCAAAAATAAATTAGTTAAAATGCACTTCTGAAACTGAATAGGAAAATGTAAAGGCAATGGGAAAATCAGCGGTCAGAATCCGAAATAATCCAGATTCTGCAAATACTGCATATTTTACCCACAGCAAAACAAAATATAAAAGTAAAAAGTTTGGGGGCGTCGACAAGGGAGATTTGTTCATGAGACCTTATTCCATTCTACTGCTTTTTTTTTTTTTTTTGTTATTGTTACGCAGTTCTTAGGGTATTTTCACCAACCAACTTGACTACGGGCCCCACGTTGGGCGCCATATTTTCTGTAACGAATCTCTCCTGAAGAAATGCCCTTCTGAAACTGAATAGGAAAATGGGCAATGGGAAAATCAGCGGTCAGATTTCGAAACAATCCAGATTTTGCAAATCCTGCATATTTTACCCACAGCAAAACAAAATGTAAAAGTAAAAAGTTCGGGGGCGTCGACAAGGTGATTTTTTCATGATACCTTATTCCATTCTACTGCTCGCCTGGGCGCCATTTTTTCTGTAACGAATCTGTCCTGAAAGCTGCTTTATCTTGAAGGAAAAGGGGCAGGAGCGTGTTTCGGAGACGGGTCTGCATACCTTGCTGTGCTACAGTCTAGCTCAGGGAAAACGGGAGTGGGCTTGTCTTAGTTACACGCTACGAAAATCGTCCGAAAACTTAAAATGTATGCAGAGCGGATAATAGTTTACATAGAGAAATCAGCGAAATTCAAAGCAGCGACGACACACAAAAACATAGTAAACCAATAAAAAAAAGGTCGGGATAGAGCTGGAACAAACACGAACGACGGGAGAAGAAAGATGATAATTTCCCCCATTTTCTTTACCCACCCAACCTGTTAATGTACGGATTTCTTTTCCATTAACCCAATAAATAAATCTAACCCATGTATATCAACCTTTCTGTTTAGGCTTCCGGCCTAAATATCATCGCCACCCTCCTTCGACCGACAAACCGGGCGCGCAACCCTAGTAAATGGTTTGCATGCGCGCACACACACGCACACACACGCACACACACACACGTACACAGACATTTGTTGTGTTAATGCTTTGTTTTTCCGATCGGTCGTGTATAAAAGGGCTCCTGAGTTAAGAACCCGAAAGTGCAGTCAAAGTGCGAATTTTACCCGCGTTCTAAACCAGCGAAGAGTGCAAAAGTGTAGTGCTTCGTTTCATACAACAGCGAGAGCGCTACCTGGGACACAGGATTAAATATAAGCGTTTAAATAAATAAACAAAAAAGAAAAAAAAAAGCAACAAAAAGTGGGTTAGTGAGCGCCAAACACTATCGCGCTCCCGCGAATTTTAAAGCCCACAAATCAGCTGTTCTAAATCAGCTGTTCATATTCAGCGCAATTGTGAAGTTCTCTTATAGTCCTCGCTACGGGTGCATGTCTATACTGCAAGAAGGTTGGTGTCATCGATAAATGCAGGGTGTCTCGGATGAAACAAGTCGGCGCTTCAATAACTGCGTTATGGAGAAATCTCCGCCAGCCACCAGTCTTCAAGTTGCAGAAGGAATCGCCCAAGATCCCTTCGCGCGACGGTCACGACTGGGACAGTCTCCTCCCCGTTCAGTTCCTCCGGTTATTGCACCTGCTCTCTGCGTTGCCGACCCAGAGCACATAAGAAGCTGTGGCAATGACGAGGAAAATGCCTTTCTTTGTCTTGGTAGGCTCATTGGCGACCTAAATAATATTATTGAAAGCGGCAAACGCTCAATCAACCAAAATTTTAGAGATTTGGTGAAGGCGATTGCCATCTCCTACGAGCAAGTCGCGGATGAAAGAAAGGAAGCAAACGCATGCGTAAAGGATACAAAGCAATCGCTGACAACTCCATCGCTGAGGAAAACTGCACATGGCGCTGCAAAAAGGTCTCGCGAACAAGCTACGAGTGAAGGTGAATCATCTCCTCCACAAGGCGGCCCAGCTAAAAAGAAAAAAGGGGTTTTCATAAACACAACAAACAATGTCGTTGCTGCTGAAAAGCCGGTCGCTGGAGGAGCTAGAATAATAGTTGAAAGCGAACCGTGGCAAACAGTTACGAAACGGAAGCGCCAAAAACCCAAGCCAGTACGGCCAGATGCCCTCATCGTGAAAAGCACGGGCGAATGTACATACGCGGACATTTTGAAGGCTGTTAAAAGAGAAGAATCCCTGAGTGGAATGAACACGATGGTTCGCAAAATCCGGAAAACTGCGAACGGTGATCTCCTTTTTCAACTTGCTAAGCAATCCGACGAGAACACAGCGAAATTAAGAGAAGCGGTGGGGCAAGTTCTCGCAGGAAAAGCAGAAGTGAAATGCCTCAGGGAAGAGTCCGTCGTGGAAATACACGATATGAACGAAATAACCACCATCGAGGAAGTGTGCCTGGCGCTAAACTCTCAGCTTCCTACCTTCAATGTAGAGCCCTCGAGCATCAAATCAATGCGGAAAGCATACGGTGGAACGCAGACAGCAACGGTTTCTCTGCCCACTGAAATAACGAGAACGCTCTTAGCAAGCGGCAAAGTCCGGATTGGCTGGGTTGTTTGCCGCATTCGCGCAAAAATGCAGCCCAAACGCTGCTTTAAATGCCTCGACTTCGGCCACATAGCAAAGAACTGCTCCAGCCAAATAAATTATAAAAGTGCATGCTTTAAATGCGGAGAAGACGGCCATGTAGCGAGGATGTGCACAAATCCCCCAAAATGTTTATTGTGCGAAAAGAGACAAGAAATACGCACTGACCACTCTAGTGGCGGCATTAAATGTCCAGTATATAAAGAAGCGATCCAAAAATTAAAACCACTATGAGATTATTGCAGCTAAATCTTAACCACTGCGAAGCCGCGCAAGACCTCCTGTCGCAAACAGTTCTCGACTTAAAGGCCGACATAGCACTACTGAGCGAGCCTTACAAGAGAAAGTCGATCAATTGGACTCAGGACATCTGTGGGAAAGCCGCAATATGGTCTTGTGGACAAAATCCCGCATATATAGGAAATGTACTGAGTGAAAGAGGTTTCATACGCGGTAAAATAGACGATATTTATATATACAGCTGTTACATTCCGCCAAGTACCCCTCTTAATATGTTTGAGGAAATCGTCGAAAAAATAGCGAACACGAACAGAGCTATAGCATTAGTTCAGTCGTGGCTGGCGCAAAATGGACTTAAACTGGCGGAGCAGAAAACAGAGTCAGTGCTCATATCCAGCAGGAAAAAGGTGGAGTCAGTCACAATAAAAGTTGGCGACCACGATAAAACAACACTGCCAGCAGTTAAGTACCTGGGAATAATGATAGATAGGAGGCTATCGTTCAAATCGCACCTCGAATACGCCAACGTAAGAGCATCAGCCACAGTAACTGCACTATCGAGGATAATGCTAAATGCACGCGGTCCAAAGCAACGACGACGCCAATTAATTGCAGGCACAGTAAAGAGCCAAATATTATACGGCGCTTCAGTCTGGCACTCGGCATCAAAGTGCGCATCGTACATGCGTGGCATAAAAGCAACATACCGCCTATGCGCGCTCCGCGTGTGCTGCGCTTTTAAAACGGTTTCCGACGAAGTAGCACTAGTAATCGCGGGGATGTATCCTATCGATATACTGGTGAACGAAGCGGCAATCATTGCGGAAAACACAATGGAGCGATCCCTTGCAAGAGAGGCCAGCACGCATACCTGGCAGATCAGATGGAGTAACGCAACAAAGGGTCGCTGGACATACCGCTGTATTCCAGATTTAAAAAGCTGGTTGACCAGAAAGCACGGCGAAGTAGACTTCTACTTAGCACAGTTCCTGACGGGACACGGGTGCTTTAAAGCATATCTCTACCGCTTCAAACACGAACCGGACCCGATGTGCGATTACTGTGGAGGAGACGCAACAGAAAGCGTCCACCACGTATTCTTCGAGTGCACGCGATTTGATGACATCTCACGGAAAATTCGTAACATAACCGGGGTAATTTGTACACCCGAATCGCTCGTAGCGTCTATGCTACAAAGCAGTGAAAAATGGAAGACAGCTAGTGATGCAATAGCAGAAGCAATGAAGAGGTTGAGAACCCTCGAAAGACTTCGGCGTAGCAGCGGCGACTAACCGCCTTTCCCCCCCATGATGTAATGCTTGACGGCAGTTCCGTGGGGTGGAGAATTCGACGAAAAAACAGGCTTATCCTGGTTTCAAAGGGCCACTTGAGGGTAGTGCGCTACCACAACGCCCCTGAAAAAGAAAAAAAAAAAAAAAAAAAACATTTGTTGTGAACAGTCGACAAAATCATAAGCTCTGTGTTTTATTAAAAATTTATAGTGAAAAGTGACGTTGTATTCCGAAAAGGTGTACAGGGCGGTCGCTAAAATTACCCGCTTCCTTGCAGCAGTGTAAAACACCGACACAAACGGAATCCCGATAAGTATCATCATCTGTGAGAAAATTTATAAACCTTTTTTTCTCAGCCTACGTTTTGTTTTGATTTGGGTTTTCATAAAGAAAACAAAAACGACACCAACAGCAAATAAAACTACTTTTGGCGCACTAAACAGCTGATTCAAAGTGTGCGTTCAACCACAAGCTGCAAAACAGCTGGAAATAGTGAAAGTGATAAAGCAGTGACTTTCGTCGATAAGCAAACCGCCAAAAAGTTTTCCTCCGAAAAGCAAGGACACAAACCACACAGCGATCACTCGATATACAACGGCGTGCACAAAATTAGCAGCGGGCCAATTCGAAACTCATGGAGAATGGCTGAACCCGCCGAAAACCCATTTAGGCGGAGTTCAGGTATTATGCACTCCCCTCCGAGAGTAAGGGAAAGGAATGAGGCCGAAAAAGCTGAAGTCCAAAAGAGAAGTGCGCTCGCTTTAGAAGACGACGGATGTCAAGAAGCGAAAAAAGCCAAAAAAGCCGATATAAGCGATAAAGCTCCAGCTAAATGCGCAAAGAAAACACAACATAAATGTTAAGAAAGAAGCAGAAAATTTTGTTCGCGCTCCTCACCACCGGATATCAGCCGCGGGGTAGCCCCTTTGTCCGAAAACTCTTTAGCAAACGTTGAAAGTCCTATGAAAGAGTTGGGCTCCAAGATAAATGAGCTCTTTAGCATGATAGGCGGAGGCAGAAGATCTATTCACCAACAAATGCGCGATCTAGTCGGGGAAATTGCGAAGTTGCACAAACAGGCAACAGAAGTGCAGAACGCAGGCGTTAGCAACAAAATATATAAGATAACCAAAGAGCAATACGCCCAAACTTCAAGCGACCGAAAGGTTAACAAGCCGACAGTAAACGCGAGCCACGCGCAGGCAGAATCGACTTAAAGAAATACTGATGCAAAGGTTATAAACAAGGCGGCCGCAAGGGCAGAAACCTCAGCTAACAAATGGACCCTGGTGCAAAACCAGAAAAAATTTAGCAAAACCGGAAAGAAAGCGTCAAAGCCTGATGCGGTAATAATCTCAAAAACAGGCAAAACCTCATATGCGGACATCATCAAGCAATGAAAAAGCAATCCGCAATGCAAGAACTAGGGCAAAGCGTCAACAAAATTGTCACCACAGCTAGGGGAGACTTACTAGTCCAATTACGCGAAAAAACCGTCCACGTGGCAAGCAAGTTCAGAGAGTGCGCTAACGAGGTACTAAAAACTTCGCAAATGTAAAAGTCCTGACCCACACACTAAATGTAGAGATTCGCGACATGGATGCTGCAACAACAGAAGAAGAGGTTGGCGATGCAATCAAGCACCAATTCCCCGAAGTAAATTATGGGAATCCAGTTCCAGTCAAATCCATCAAAACATTAAGAAACGGAACGCAAACTGCGCTCATAAGCCTTTTATTACGAGACGCAAAAACTTTGGTAGAGGCGGGACGAATTCGCATCGGCTGGGTCAACTGCCGAATTAGAGAACAAATCAGTCCCCTCAGGTGTTATCGATGCCTCGATTTTGGACACATATCCAGGCATTGCAAGTCCTCCAAAGATCGCAGCGGTACGTGTCTTCGTTGTGGAGAGAAAGGACACTTCGCCAAGCAATGCAAAGCAGCACCCAAATGCGCAATTTGCAAGACAGCACAATACCACCCTACTGGAAGCTACAGATGCCCAGCGCACAAAAAAGCGGTCAACCAGATAAAACAATGATTAAGTGCATACAGCACTGCAAGGCTGCACAAGACCTCCTAAAGCAAGCAGTATACGAACAAAAGATTGATATTGCGCTCATCAGCGAGCAGTACAAAGAACCCTCAGTGGAAGGAAATTGACTGCAAGACAAAGGAAAAAAAACTGCAATATGGGCATGCGGAGACTTCCCCATTGAATCCATGGACAACAACCAACAGCAGGGCTTTATCTACGCAAAAATTAGGAAAATCCACTTTTACAGCTGCTACGCGCCACCAAGTGAACTGTTAGATGCTTATAAAAACATGCTAAGTCGTCTGGTAGCAGACGCGCTGGGAAAAATACCTCTCATAATATCTGGAGACTTCAACGCATGGGCCGTCGAATTGGGTAGCCCAAAAACAACTCCACGGGGTCAGGCTCTTCTTGAAGCCTTTGTCAGTCTTAATGTCGTGCTACTCAATAACGGAAGGAAAAACACATTCCAAAAGGGCAACGCGGGTTCAATCATTGACCTGACCTTTAGCAGCCCTGCAATATATAATAATATAACATGGGATGTGGCCGATGAATTTAAATTCAGCGACCACTTTGCCATTAAATTTACCATAAACTCGCACCGAAATTCTTCGAATAGGCAAAAAGGGTCGAAAGTTCAGAGAATTGGTTGGAAAACAAAAATGCTTGATAACAGCATGTTGGAATATATGACGGAACTCCTTCCAGACACACTCGATGGAAACAATGAAAGCCCTAATACATGCGCTAATACACTAGTTAAGCAGGTCACCGACATTTGCAATGCATCAATGCCACGTAAAAAGAGCGGAAAGGAGAGAACACCCGCTTACTGGTGGACAAAGGAAATAGCGGAGCTGCGAGGGGAATGTTTAAGACTGCGCCGACGATACCAAAGGCAGAGGGCAAGGAGCAATTCCGAGTACGAATGTTTCCAAGATGCGTAAAAAAACGGGCGAGTAAGACTGCGAAAAGAAATACAAAAAAGCAAGCGCGAGGCCTTTGTGGAACTTATCAAAGACGTGGACGACAACCTCTGGGGCAGCGGATACCACATCGTCCTGAAAAAACTAAAAGGGCGCAACGCCCAGCCGCCAGTATGCCCACATATAATGAAACGCATTGTCTCAGGGCTTTTCCCGCAGCAAGAAGCATGTAGCGCACCAAGAGAGCTAAAAGTAGAGCCCACCGAGATCCCTCCAGTAACCAAAACCGAAGTACTCGCCGCTGCAGCAAAAATCAAAAGCAAAAAGTCCCCAGGCATGGACACATGTACCATGTCACAGGTGGTGTGCCACAGGGTTCGGTTCTCGGACCAATCCTTTGGAACATCATGTATGATGGCATCCTTAAAATTGAAAAACCCGAGGGCGTGTCTATAATAGGCTATGCGGATGACATATCGATCGTAGTAGTGGCGAAACATCTGGTGGACGTGTCGCGCATGTGTAGCGAAGTAATAGCGTCAGCAAAAACTTGGCTGCAGAACGCAGGACTAGTGTTGGCTGATCACAAGACAGAGGCATTGCTCATGACCAGTCGAAAAAAGCTGGAAAAGATTCAAATCTGCATAGGAGAACACACTGGAACATCAGCGCAAACTTTAAAATACCTCGGTGTCGTACTCGATCCACGACTGAACTTTAAGGAATATCTGAAATATGCCAGCGAGAAGGCAAAGAAGACCAGTATGGCTCTTGCAAGACTCATGCCAAATATAGGAGGCCCAAAACAGAAACAAAGAACCCTGCTTGCGTTAGCTCATCAATCTTAATGTACGCGGCACCAATCTGGGCAAGCGCGACACCTATAACCTCATACATGAAAGCACCAGCCTCGGTGCACAGATTATCATCCCTTAGAGTATGTTGTGCATTCGTGACTGTGTCAGACGAGGCCTCAAACTTACTAGCTGGAAGATGCCCGGTAGACATAGCTGCAAGAACGGCGGCAGCAATAAAGCATAGCCCAAACGAACGCAGCAAGATACTGCAACAAAGCGTCGACGAGTGGCAACAAAGGTGGGACTCGTCCCCAAAAGGACGTTGGACAAAGAGATTGATCCCAAGGGTAGACGAGTGGATTAAGAGAAAACACGGAGAAACAAACTTCTACCTTACCCAGTTCCTTACTGGGCATGGCTGCTTCCGACAATATTTATATAAATACAAGCACGTTGATCACCCCTTCTGCCTACTTTGCGATGGGAAAATTGAAAGCGCAGCACCCATACTTATGGACTGCCATAGATTCGACACAGAACGCAACGATCTAGAACGTTATATGGGAAAAGCAGTGTCTCCGGAAGGCTTTCTGAAGGTTATGCTGTCCGATAAAGATATTTGGCACAAATGTGTAGACACCATCACGGCTGTAATGAAAAGCCTTCGAATAGACGAGCGATACGCGATCCGCGCAGAAATATAACGCACGCTGAGTGAAGACGAAGAATAACGTCCAGTGCCTGCCCTGCGAAGTAATATCGGAATTGATAGTCCCGCAGGGGTGTCACAGGCCCAGCGTACGAAGGAGGTTGGGTTTAGTCCGTAGGTGCCTGGAGGCAAATCGGGCAAGCGGGCAACACCGGCTGCTCGTATCTATGAAGATTCCTCCTCCCTGGTCGTTACCAAAAAAAAAAAAAACACATACACACCCCCATATACAACACACATACACACACAGTAATTTGCACATTTCGGAATGCCGGTACTTGCCGCCAAACGGTGCACTTAGTTAAGGGGAAAGTTAACGAAAGGGCACTGTTTGGCGGTTCAACGGCGGTTTAAACCAATTCCGACACTTCACTTCTTTTCCGAAGACGAGAGACACGGGTTACACATCAGCCACCACGCCACTACGGAGGTAATTTCTACATTTTTATCCTATCACACAATCACAGATATTCCTATTTATAACGATTTAAATTGAATAAATTCAATTATACGCTAATACCAAACCAATCGTTCATTTCTTCTTTTTTCTATAAACCTTTACACCGTTGCGTATATTCCGTATACGCGGCCGAGTAAATATTGGTCCTATCGGAGCCGTGAGAATCCACTATCTCAACACATATCAGCTACCAATTCATCAGCGAGTTTACACCGCACAATATCCCAAGGAAATTAATCCAGCACTTGGTATCCATATCAAAGCTAGAAGCTTAAGGCGAACAAGTCACCAGCACATCACCACGATTCCATCCGCACCGTACAGAGAAGCAATTTTCCAATCAGCACTGCAAGCATTCCAGATTTTTATAAACACAAGGTACGTGGTTTGAATTTCAGTGCTACTCCGGTTTTTTTTTGTTTTAAACCAATTTTAATAAAATCATTAAAGAAAACTAGTTTGTAAACGCAAATGCAAGAGTGAAGAAGAATACTCAGTGAAGACACATTTTGAGGCGCGCATATTAATATTAATAAATTTTCTTTTGTTCCACAATAAATCCGCGTTTTCACACATATTATTGTTTAGTTTAGAAAGAATTTACGCGCGAACATTGATTTTGTGTAAGACTTTTCCAAACAATTTTCACAAATCACCGGTCTGCGCAATATATGCACGTTCACATATATTATCACTTCGCGCACTGTGTTGTTGTTTCATTGCTGATTCCATCAAATGATCGAATTTTAAACGAATCTTATCACTTTCCAAGTGCATGGCATTTTAATTCGATATCGAAAAAGTTTATCTTGCATTTATTAATTGTTACGTGAAGCGTTTGAATTGTCTAAATCACTTTATTTTGTAAGTGTTCATTTTGCACATAACCTTGAATATCACCTCGCACACTGCTTCTTCTTCTTCAAACCTGCGGCGACACATTCACTTATTGCATTGTCAAAAAAAAAAAAACTTTGAGTTTGTGAATTTGTGAAGTTAAAATAAACCTTTACACTGTTACGTATATTCCGTATACGCGGCCGGGCAAATATTGTTTTTTGTATATTCCATATACGCGTATGTAACAATTTACTATATACCCTTGAAATCAACGGTCGTTGGGTGGCGAGTGAACTAGAGTGAGTAATACATATTAACAATATATATATACATAATTGAATTAATAAATATACTATTACATTTTATATGCACATTCTTGCATACACAAAACCAAGTTGTGATTTATTAAAGAGGCGTTTGTGTTATTTTGCTGGAGTGACTAGGCTACTTTTTTTTGGCAGAGATTTCGATAGATACAATAAACATTTTCTAGAAAGCTTTTTCAACTACTGTCATAGCAACAGAAACGCAAAAAATGGAAACTTTCATTCGTTTGGCAGACTCAGTAGCAGAATTCGAAACTGACTACAACAGCGCTGATGCAACTGAACATACAAAACACTCAATTGCAATTGAGCAAGACGAACTCAAAGCTTTATGGGGAAAAACTAAGGTAGCTTATGACGAACTCGTTGGTTCAACTCAGCTATCTTCAAAAGACCTCATAGCAATAAAGAAAACATATAAAACGAGTTATTATAGTTTTGTTCGCTGCCAGACTACCATGGCCGAACTTTCCGAAAAATTTACCAAATCGGAAAAGGTCAATGAAGACAAACCTGCTCGCGAGCACAATATTCATTTGCCTCCATGCGATACAGACATCTTTAGGGGAGATTATCTCTAATGGCCTTCCTTCCGAGATATGTTCACGGCTATATACATAATAAACAAACGTCTTACCCCGGTTGAAAAATTATTTCATTTCAACCAAAAAACCCAAGGCGAAGCGAAAGAAATTGTGCAAAGGTGCCCATTGACAAACGAAGGTTTTTCAACAGATTGGAAAAAACTCAGTGACAGATACGAAAACAAACGTATACTAAGTAAAGTATCAACGCATAGTTTTCAGAAACAATCCTCAGGATCCAATCAGTTTATATGAATTAAAAACCGTGACCTTTGGTATCAACTGCGCCCCATTCCTAGCGATAAGGACATTACATCAATTGGCCGACGACGTGGAAACATCCCACCCACGAGCATCGACCATTCTTAAGCGATGTATGTACGTCGATGACGTCCTCGCCGGTGAACACAGTATAGATGCTGCCATAACAGCGAGAGACGAGATAATGCACGTATTACAATCAGCTGGTTTCCCATTAAGGAAATGGACCTCAAACTGTAGCGAAATACTACAAGGCATACCTAAGGAACACTTGCTGACCGGAGATTTCTTGGAGTTTGAGGATACAAGCACGGTGAAGGGACTTGGCATTAGATGGAACGCCCATGCCGATTATTTCTATTTCAACGCTAAGCCAATTGAGGACCAGAACAAAATCACCAAAAGAACAATACTTTCCGCTATTGCCAAACTTTTCGATCCTCTAGGTTGGCTCGCACCCATAATCATTATTGCAAAAATTAAATGCAAAATATATGGTTGGAAAAAACAGGCTGGGATGAAGAAGTATCGTCAACCACTTTGGATCGATGGCTAGCATTTATGCGTGATTATACAGAAATCAACAGCATCCGCATACCAAGATGGGTCCAATTCGCGCCAACGGAAGAGGCCGAGATACGGGTTTAGCGATGCATCAGAAAAGGCATATGGAGCAACTATTTACTTACGGGTTAAGACTGCCAAAAAAGTGTTCGTCAACTTACTCATGGCAAAAACAAGAGTAGCCCCAGTAAAAACAATATCCTTGCCTAGATTAGAACTGTGTGGTGCAGTCCTATTAGCGGACATTGTCGAAGCGGTCACCGACAATCTCAACCTTAGCCATTTAATGATCAATCTTTGGACTGACTCAACAAATGTGCTGGCCTGGATTCGGGAACCACTCTGCTCTTGGGCAACCTTTGTGGCACACCGAATAACAAAAATAATAGAAAAGGTTGGAAACAAAAGCTGGCGTCATGTGGATTCTGCGTCGAATCCTGCCGATTTAGCAAGCAGGTGATTATTAGCTAGCGAAATGATCGACAATGCCTTGTGGTGGCAGGGACCTCCTTGGCTGCAAGAAGACAATTCCCAATGGCCAGTACAAGAAGAGATTTATAACACAGTCATTGAAGAGAAAAGAATACAGGTTCACACTGTTGCCGCACATACAAACAACATTAACAGTTTTCTCGACTGATTTTCAGATCTCCCTAGGGCTTTGCGAGTTATCTCATACATTCTGAGATTCTTTCAAAGAACATACTCAACAACAAAATCTTCATTTCAAGCAAAGTCTTGCCTCATTTTATCCGAAGAAATTAAAGCAACGACTCAACGCTTAATAAGCCTTTCTCAAAAGCAATATTACGTAAAGGAATATAAGAGTCTTAAATCTGATAAGTCGATCGGAGCGAAAAGTGAAATTTTGCCCCTCAACCCTTTCATCGGTTCAGCTGATATTATGAGGATCGGAGGCCGTTTAGGTGCTTCGTTGGACTTGGCGTATAATAAACGACACCCCATCATATTACCGTATGATTGCAGGGTGTCCCGACTCATAGTTCAGTTTATTCATCGAATTTCCCTTCATGGAGAAAATCAGCTCATGCTACGCATAATCCGAACACAGTATTAGATCCCACGGGTAAAGAATATGATCCGATCTGTCATTCATAATTGTGAGGTATGCACCATTCATAAAAAACGCACTCAAACGCAAATTATGGGCATCTTACTCCAGGAACGCACCACCTTCTCCCGGGCCTTCACAAATAGCGGTGTAGACTTTGCGGGACCCTTTGATATTAAGAGCTATCGCGGTAGAGGATGCCGAATTTCAAAAGGGTATGTCTGCTTATTTGTATGTTTCACCACCAAAGCCATACACCTCGAAGCTACCACCGACCTCAGTACCGCGTCCTTTATGGCTGCATTTGCCCGTTTTACTGCGAAACGAGGTTGTCCGCAAAACGTTTATTCAGACAATGGCACTAACTTTGTCGGAGCTTCTCGATCTTTACGATCCGAAGCCAAAGCCTTTATGGCTGAAGCACGCAGTAGCACCCTATCGAAGTATTCGCACCAATTGATTTCCTGGCATTTCATACCGGCGGCAGCTCCACACATGGAAGGATTGTGGGAGGCCGGGGTAAAAAGTTTTAAAAGCCATTTCAAGAAAATCGCCTCGAATACAAATTATACGTTAGAAGAGTTTCTGACTCTCCTATGCCGAGTTGAATCGTGCCTCAACTCACGCCCAATGAGTCCTGCTTCGAATAACCCATCAGATTTGGAGCCGCTTACCCCAGGCCACTTCTTAGTGGGAGGACATCTATTGGCCCCACCCGAGCCTGACACCCACGAAAACCCTGCCTCTGTAATAAATCGATGGGAAAAGCTCAAGGCCCTCCATCAATTATTTTGTAGAAGATGGAAGTCAGAATACCTGAATGAGATGCAAAAGCGCATCAAATGGAAACATTCACAAAGTAACCTGCACTCAGGAGATCTTGTCGTGATTAAGGAAGAGAACCTACCACCTAATGAATGGAGACTGGGACGAGTCACAAAAGTATACCCAGGTTCCGATAAACAGGTCAGAGTGGCGGATGTTGTGACAGAAAAGGGGGAGATTACAAGACCCATTGCAAAGTTGGTCCTGCTACCACACGGCAGTGAAACCAGAACAGAAAAATCAACGTCTACTAAATCTGCCTAAACCCTCATTTCTCTTCCCAACAAACCTCAAGCAAACCCAACGATAACTATAGAAAAGGGCTTGAATCAATATTGAAAAAAAAAAAAAAAAGAATTTTTCCTTTATGCCTTGATACTTCAAACATTTTTCTTTTATTGATGCGAAGAGGCTTGTGGAAAAGTCATTACATACGTGGGCATTCATAAGGGGAGAGAAGAAAAGATCGATGGTTTTAGGGGTTATCATTTAGTCAGCTCTAATTATTCACAAAATAAATATGTTGTGACCCAAGGATTTGCATAGATATGAATGAAATCGAGCATTTCTTTCAAACAGAAGGGAATGCATATAAAAGAACGAAAAAGCGTCGAATATAAAAGAGCATAGGCATAATTAAATGACTTACGGTTGGATTTTTTAGATAAGCTGATTCATAATTGGGCGGCAAACATTTTCTGAAATATAGAAGTAATTAGTAAAATATACATTAAATAATACAAATTACTACATACTATACCGTTTTGAGTAGAAGGTTTTTTAATTACTGAAGCAGTTTGGTCTTAACAGATTTTGAGCAGACTTTCGGAGTGCACGCGTAAATGTTCGGGAATTTAGTTTTTATGCTTGGTCTTGCTGATACTGCGCTGCTTTCCCATGGCTGCAGTGTATTCGAGACGTCGTCATGCGTTCTATCCTCCAAACATATAAAATAATCATCTTTCAGCGCTTCGTCGATATCCAATATGTCCACGGCAACACTTATTTTATTTTGTTTTTACCGAATTAATATACATATGTATTTAGAAATTCGCCGTGCTCTTTTACATACATATGTATAATTAATGTACATATGTATGTACATACATACATGAACTTAAATGGAAAGTAATAAATTTTACCAAATAAATGGCGCCTTTTCACGCAATATACGTAATCCATATTTTTCCCATTCTCCCGAATATATCCATAATTCGGGTGCGCTCTCCAAGCATGACATCATTGCTGCCCCTTTCCAAGCTGTCATACCTGCATCCATTTCTTTCATAATTGTATTAACTTCAAAAACACACGATGTCGTCGAGGTTGCGGCTAATTGCAGCATAATACGTTGTCCCAACCAATTTGAGGAACCTGCCAATTTGGTGCTGCCCCCAACAAGCAGTATACAGCTGTACATTTTACGCTTAATATCTTCCGTTGCACAGCGTTCAATGCTGCGTACAATAGCGTAATCGACAGGCAGAATCTGGCCATTTATCATGTACAAAAGCTCATCCTTATCGCTAGTTTTTATATTTAAGTCACGATCTGCGAAACGAGGTTGTCCGCAAAACGTTTATTCAGACAATGGCACTAACTTTGTCGGAGCTTCTCGATCTTTACGATCCGAAGCCAAAGCCTTTATGGCTGAAGCACGCAGTAGCACCCTATCGAAGTATTCGCACCAATTGATTTCCTGGCATTTCATACCGGCGGCAGCTCCACACATGGAAGGATTGTGGGAGGCCGGGGTAAAAAGTTTTAAAAGCCATTTCAAGAAAATCGCCTCGAATACAAATTATACGTTAGAAGAGTTTCTGACTCTCCTATGCCGAGTTGAATCGTGCCTCAACTCACGCCCAATGAGTCCTGCTTCGAATAACCCATCAGATTTGGAGCCGCTTACCCCAGGCCACTTCTTAGTGGGAGGACATCTATTGGCCCCACCCGAGCCTGACACCCACGAAAACCCTGCCTCTGTAATAAATCGATGGGAAAAGCTCAAGGCCCTCCATCAATTATTTTGTAGAAGATGGAAGTCAGAATACCTGAATGAGATGCAAAAGCGCATCAAATGGAAACATTCACAAAGTAACCTGCACTCAGGAGATCTTGTCGTGATTAAGGAAGAGAACCTACCACCTAATGAATGGAGACTGGGACGAGTCACAAAAGTATACCCAGGTTCCGATAAACAGGTCAGAGTGGCGGATGTTGTGACAGAAAAGGGGGAGATTACAAGACCCATTGCAAAGTTGGTCCTGCTACCACACGGCAGTGAAACCAGAACAGAAAAATCAACGTCTACTAAATCTGCCTAAACCCTCATTTCTCTTCCCAACAAACCTCAAGCAAACCCAACGATAACTATAGAAAAGGGCTTGAATCAATATTGAAAAAAAAAAAAAAAAGAATTTTTCCTTTATGCCTTGATACTTCAAACATTTTTCTTTTATTGATGCGAAGAGGCTTGTGGAAAAGTCATTACATACGTGGGCATTCATAAGGGGAGAGAAGAAAAGATCGATGGTTTTAGGGGTTATCATTTAGTCAGCTCTAATTATTCACAAAATAAATATGTTGTGACCCAAGGATTTGCATAGATATGAATGAAATCGAGCATTTCTTTCAAACAGAAGGGAATGCATATAAAAGAACGAAAAAGCGTCGAATATAAAAGAGCATAGGCATAATTAAATGACTTACGGTTGGATTTTTTAGATAAGCTGATTCATAATTGGGCGGCAAACATTTTCTGAAATATAGAAGTAATTAGTAAAATATACATTAAATAATACAAATTACTACATACTATACCGTTTTGAGTAGAAGGTTTTTTAATTACTGAAGCAGTTTGGTCTTAACAGATTTTGAGCAGACTTTCGGAGTGCACGCGTAAATGTTCGGGAATTTAGTTTTTATGCTTGGTCTTGCTGATACTGCGCTGCTTTCCCATGGCTGCAGTGTATTCGAGACGTCGTCATGCGTTCTATCCTCCAAACATATAAAATAATCATCTTTCAGCGCTTCGTCGATATCCAATATGTCCACGGCAACACTTATTTTATTTTGTTTTTACCGAATTAATATACATATGTATTTAGAAATTCGCCGTGCTCTTTTACATACATATGTATAATTAATGTACATATGTACATACATACATGAACTTAAATGGAAAGTAATAAATTTTACCAAATAAATGGCGCCTTTTCACGCAATATACGTAATCCATATTTTTCCCATTCTCCCGAATATATCCATAATTCGGGTGCGCTCTCCAAGCATGACATCATTGCTGCCCCTTTCCAAGCTGTCATACCTGCATCCATTTCTTTCATAATTGTATTAACTTCAAAAACACACGATGTCGTCGAGGTTGCGGCTAATTGCAGCATAATACGTTGTTCCAACCAATTTGAGGAACCTGCCAATTTGGTGCTGCCCCCAACAAGCAGTATACAGCTGTACATTTTACGCTTAATATCTTCCGTTGCACAGCGTTCAATGCTGCGTACAATAGCGTAATCGACAGGCAGAATCTGGCCATTTATCATGTACAAAAGCTCATCCTTATCGCTAGTTTTTATATTTAAGTCACGATCTACTACATCATCTACGACCAAATCATCGTCACCTACCTCCCCGTCACTGGAAGCGCTCCTTCAAGCAATTGATCGCGCCCTCCATTCCGACGACCGGTTTCACGTATATATTCGGCATCAAAGCAGTCGTCTTGGACACTGGCTTGCTTCGCTTTGCCGATTATATTAAGTAAGTCTGTGTGAAAGAGCGACAGAGGGGCAACTACACATTCGTCACCTATTTGAAGAGTATATATCATGCGTTTGTTTGCTTTCTTTACCTCAACATTTATTTCTTGTGAATGATGGCAAAAACGTTCTTTCAAACGCATCAATAATGCTGCATCCGCATAATCCTGTTCCACATTGCAGTATTTATAGGGAAAGCTACACTTACGTAGCAGATTCAAAAATACTTGTGTAACGTCACCGCCGCCATATGATAGTCTTACTCGTGTTTCTGGGTGACTTATACCATCTTCTACACAAGAGATCGAACACTTTTGATCGCCAATATCAACCACATACGCATAACTAAGTCCCGCCCCAAAAGTGGCCGCCTCATGATCTTGCAATAAAAAAACAAGAACGGAAACGTAAACGTTGCAGCAGCAGTGTTGTTAACTCTCGTAGATGGCTGCGATTATAGACATCTGATATAACCAGCACAGCACTGTATTGTGGCAATGTGTCTGCAGTAATATTCAGATGTTTCTTCAATGCATACAACCAAATGATTTCCATATTAGCGATAATGCCAGCTGTAGATCCTTCCACACCTTTATGGAGATTCAATTCGCCTCGCTTCATTGGGAAATGGATATTGTATTCGCTGGAGTCGCCATCACGTAAGGACAAAATATCTCCATCGAAGAGCAACTCTCTCTTTGGGTTATTCTCGTTGTTTTCATGTTTTACATCTTCACATCCTTCGTCTTCTAAGTGCGTTAAGTTTTCCGGTACGCTGCGCCTATTAAAAGTTGCAATTTGTTGGGGTGGTGTAGCAACGCGCAAACGTTTCGCACTTCATTCATGTGGTTCATGAAGTGGTGCATAGGATTGTATAGAATGGGAAACCTGCAGCCTCTGTTCTTCAAACTCTGCATTTATTTCTTTAGTGTTATGCACGGGTGGCAGGAGAGCATCATTGTGTTCTTGAGAATTTATATTTTCACGTCTTAAATGTGCGACTGCATGTAAGATCGTAAAAGGATTTAGATCGGAGGCTCTCCCTATTCGTAAATACAATGATCCAGGGTGTATCACAATAATCCGATGGGCTTGTAAAAATAGAAGATATAGTGAATGTAGGAGGTCCTGGGAGCGATGTGGATGCAGTTCAAGTACATGCAATTTACGAAATGATTGGTTGTGTTTGTGTGTGCGTGTCCGTCGTGCCTGCCGCT
Source organism: Philophylla caesio (assembly GCA_963971545.1). Classification (NCBI taxonomy): domain Eukaryota; kingdom Metazoa; phylum Arthropoda; class Insecta; order Diptera; family Tephritidae; genus Philophylla; species Philophylla caesio. The sequence continues at coordinate 13,053,818 of OZ020605.1, forward strand.
AATCGGACTAAACTTGCATATGATGGCTTTTCAAAGTTGGCTGCTAGCACCGAGTCAAATCTTATTAGAATTCCTTTTTAAACGCCGAAAATTTCCTCTTACGACAACAGCACTGCCACATCCGCACTTGGTTTTTTTTCTGAAATGACAAAACATTAATTAAGACATCTACAATAATTACCGCAACTACTACATACAATACCTGGTGTTTTTGCATACTTGCGTAATGATTGAATCCATTTTTTTTTCAAAACGTTTTTATTTGGTACGCCCAGCTGTGTGCGAGGCTATAGCTCTGTGAATTCCAATCCATGAAAATTCAATGTGAATACTTCTTTTGTGAGAATTGTTTAGGTGCTTCCTTAAACTGAACAATTTTTGTGTAGTTGCGAGCGGCCATTCAATTTCAGATTTGGTCTGTAATGTAGCACGGCTTCCCAGCAAATTTCACTCAATTTCGGTATGGTCATCCACATTTTATAAAGGTCATTGCAGCGACGTATGCGTTTTTCACCGTATTCAATTCCGCCGAAAATGTACATGCTGCCATCGGTGAGCGCTGCGACCCAGACATTATAGAGCGCTATTTCTTTTCACAAATATTTCAGGAAATTCTTCTCGTTCTGGCATTAAAAAGAAAGGCATATTATACACTTTGAAGATCGATCGATTTTTCTACGGTGTAGTTTGCTCTATCCGAGCCCAACAATGGTTCTGATGCGGGTGCTGCTTCTACCACCGAAGTCGGGGCCATTGTCGGGCACGTCGAACTTGCACGTACACCTGGTTTATCCTTTTTCGAAGCTGGGACCGCGCTAGTTTTGCATGTGTGTGTAGTACACATATTTTGCGCTGGCAATTGGGCGGCAAACAAAATATGGCATTTTTTCTGAAATATAGAAGCAATTAGTAAAATATACACTAAATAATCCAAATTGCTACATACTGTACCGTTTAATTATGGCATATTACCAATTATTGCGTAAGAAAAACCGTTTTACGCTGCCTCGTGCTGGTGCTAATTTGGCTGAATGATAGCTGAGTTAATTCAAGAAAATGGCAGACCATGGTGTGTTGAATAAGCACATACAGTGTTGCCACATGTGATTATTTAACGTAGTAAAAAAAACTTTCAAATTTATTCAACTCTTTGTATGTTCCACCCTCCTTTTTGCCAACATCAAAGCAAAAAGATTCCTCATATCAAAATACAAATATCCAGGTGAAAGCAAAATAATTTCTGAAGCACCAACCACAGTAAAAATAATTTAATGAAAATATTAATGCCTGTATAAAGTGGTAAGGACGCAGCTTAGCCAAGTATAGAACCCAAACGGCTAATAACGTAAATTTTCGGGTTGCAGGCAGTGGTGACAGACAAAAGTCACCACTCATTTTGGACAGCAAGCAACTAGGGACAAGCATGGAGACGATTCAAAAAAGATTTTTCTATCTCTTTTACAAGATAATGAATGAATAAATGTTTCTATTTTATGAATTCCTTTATTTATACAATAATGTAAATACAGTATTTAAGAGTATTGGGATATACCAGTCCCAACTTCAGCTATCCACGGTGGGCCGCGTGATCGCCCTGCCGTTGGACCTCCACCCGGCGCGTCCCAAGGCCCCACAATTTTGGATCCTCCGTAGCTCAGTCCGTCTCCAGCCGCGTGCTGTATGTTTATGTACCGAATGACCGCTAACCAGTTAGGACACTGGTTAAGTTTGTGGTGAAAACCACTCACACAGCGTTGCCATACCTTATCTTTATATATATACCGAATGACCGCTAACCAGTTAGGACACTGGTTAAGTGGGTGGTGAAAACCACTCACACAGCGTTGCCATACCTTATCTGTGTATTTCCGATACAAGATAAATAAATAAATGTTGACAACAGATTTACACGTAGTACCTCAAGAATGGGCACCTTCAGCACACCCACTAGCACAAATTCCGCACGTTCACATAGCGCGCCGGCAATCTGCAGAAACCTAGAAATCTAGCATAAAAAATTTGTCCGACCCTCTGGGGACGGCCTTAAACGGGCCAATGACAAAAATGCAACCCTGAAGACATTCACCTCGAACTCGGCGAAACCTTATAAGAAGCCTACACTGACGAGTTTTCGCATTATAGTACCCAGCTCTCTACCAGTTTTAGCATTCCATTGCAACTTCTTAACCAATTGCAAGGGAAAGGTTAGGAGCATATCAGCCATTACTCGCCACCCAATAACGACAAGATGGTTAGAGACAGATAACAATAATGTACTTTATTTTTAGAAATATGGGCCGTTTCACCGTAACGCAAAACAAGCAGGAAGCGATTCGACATCGCATGTCGACTCTGCGACAAGAACCACGGCTTACGGCTCTGTTCGATATATCGGAAGAAATCAGCGGAATAGAGACTGCGAGTGGTCATCCTCCACTTGTACTGCACCAACTGCTTATCCCCGTTTCATCGCCGGGAAATATGCGGCAGCCAGGGGCGGTGCTTCAGATGCCACGAAAAGCATCACACCACTCTGCATCTCGACGAGGAAGGTGCTCGCCGACCGCCAAGCTCCGCAACGCAGCCGGAAATGGACGAGGTATTGTCACTCGACCTCACTGAGCAGACGTTGTCCTGGGCGCAGCAAGTGGAGGAGGCGGAGAGGCTGGAAACGGAAAGAGCCGAGGAAGCTGCGCAGCCAATAATTACATAAATATCCAGACCAGGGAGATTGCGTCCCAAACCGCAACACGAAAAGCACGCAGGTGGCTCGGAGACCCGTCCTTTCCCTCGTGAGGCTATACTGAGGCGACTCGGCCAACCAGCCAGCTTCCGAACCGGGCGGCTCACCGGCTCCAACACTTCCCCCTAACGAGGTTTTTTGAAGCCGTGGCACCAACTGTGGTGGCAAAAATAGAAGCAGGGGGGCGCCTCCATCTGGTTCGCGCGCTGGTCGATCCCTGTGCGTCGTCCACGATAATAGACGATGAGCTGACACGAACCCTCCGACTCGAGCGCACCACAACAGAGCGCTGAGCGACGTGCGCACTGATTCTCCGGGGAAGACATGGCGTAGCGGAAAAAATTATGACGCAGGCGATCGTTGCCGAATATTATAGCCGCATCGTTCCGCGAGAAATACTGGACCCAAAGGTGGCGATCCCGTTCAGGCTAATGCGGCTTGCGGACCCGCATTTCTTCCAGTCCACACCCGTGAGACTAACCCTGGGGTGCGATGTGGTCCCCAGATTATGCTGAGCGACCCCTCTCCTACGACAGTCGGCGGTCTCCTTACTCAGGCCACAATATTCGGTCTGTTGGTCTCCGGTGCTCACCAACGTTGAGAATGTTTTTTTTGTTGTACCATAACCTTTGTACATACATATACCAAAATTTATTCAATAAACAAAAAAAAACACATTATATACTATATTAATTGTAAGTCATTTGAACAGCACTGAAATTCACATATAACCACGTCCTTATCTTACCTTTTAAGCTTACTTCACAGGACTATATTCCCGCACGTGAGCGTGGTGGCTCATCGCGCATCCTTCTGAAAATTTGCTGACAGGCCGGAAGCCTAAACATACCGGCCCCCTCCTTCGACCGACAAACCGGGCGCGCAACCCTAGTAAATGGTTCGCATGCGCGCACACACACACACACACACACATATACCCCCACACATGTGGGGTTTGAAAGTGAAGACTTGTTTCAATAGCGCTCCGTTGTAAAGTGAAATTTTAGCCAAAAAAAAGGCCACAACATATTCTCTAAGTACACAGGTATGCTACTAAGCGTAACGACAACGCTAAGAAGTGCCAGTTTTACAATCACCTGGGCAACTAAAGTGTAAAAACACCAAAAAACAAACCAAAGTTCTTACTTCTCTAAGTGATAAAATACAGAGAATACAAACGACCAAATAAAAAGTGCGCGAAACCGAGCTGAGAGACCGCGAGCAGCTACTTATCAACAGAGTGATCAGCAAAACAGAAAGACTGTAGATGAGCAACAGCGGTAGCAGCAAAGAGAGACTTGAGAAGGAAAATAAAACGCTTATGTGGACAAACAATCCAAATGTCTAGTGATAAGCCCCCGAGTAGATACGCTGAACAAAGCGAAGAGGCTAATCCGTTTATAAGGAGAGCAAAAATAGCTCGCTCACCGGTAAGAGACATACCACTTACTCTAGAGCACTCGAGTGCATTCGGACCTGAACATCAGTTTAGCCCCCAAGAAAATGCGCGGGAAAAAACGCAGCATGAATGCGAGAAAGGGCAAACTGCAGAGCGAGAATCCAAAGAAGACCCGCTAGAACTATTGGGAGCGAAGATTAAAGAGCTCATTGCTATGATGGAGATACAAAGGCACATAAATATGCCAATGAGAGACCTCGTGAGCGCGATAGATAAGCAGCACCAACTAGCGCTGTCAGAGCGTAAATCGACTCGCGCCAATAAGAGCACGCAAACTGCAGAGGAAAAATGAAAGAGAACTCGCGCTGCAATTGAAAGAGAAGCAGATGCGCTAAATTCGCCGCAACGAAAAACAAAGCGCAGCCGCCTAACATCGCCATTGGAGCAAAGATCTTCGCGAAAAGGGCAACAACAGGTAAAGGTCCCCGACCAATCAGGAATTGATAGGGAGACCGTAGCAAAAGTACGTGGCGCAGATATAAGCAAAAGGCGAAAATGTGCGAAAATTAGCCAATCGCAAGAAGGGTGGATCAAAGTCACTAACCGCAAGCCTAGAAGCAAGCCAATAAAACCGGATGCGCTGGTCTTGAAAAATATGAGCGATCTGTCGTACGCGGATATATTAAAAGAAATTAAGGCACAGCCTGACCTTAAAGAGCTCGCTTTAAGCGTAACGAGTATAAGAAAAACCGCTAAGGACGAGCTGCTGTTTGAACTAAAAAAGCAAGGTGACGCAGTTACTCAAAAGCTTAAGACAGCCGTAGAAGCAGTATTGGGTGGAAAATCCCAGGTTCGCTCCCTAACCCAGGAAACGCTCATTGAGGTTAAGGATATCGACGAGCCCACGTGCTTGAAGCAATAAGAAGCAGCCTTCCTAGCGAAGAGATTATGCCGTCAGCAATTCGCTCGATGCAGACACAGACCTGCACCGTCAGCTTGCCATCAGCTATCGCCTAAAAGCTTATGATGTGCGCAAAAATCCGCATCGGATGGGTAATCTGTCGCATTAGAGGAAAAGACGCTCCCACAAGATGTTATAAATGCCACGACTTTGGACACATCGCCCGAAAATGTCGGAGTGAAGTAGACCGAACTAAATTATGCTTCAGATGTGGTGGCCAAGACCACCAAGCGAAGAGCTGTAATAAGCCACCATCATGCGCACTGTGCTCCAAACAGGGAGAAAGTAACACCAGCCATGTGGGTGGTAGTCGAATGTGCCCTGCTTTTCAGCCGGCCATAGCTAAAAATGTGGAAAGAAAACGACGGGTATGAAGTTTCTGCAACTTAACCTTAACCACTGTGAAGCGGCACAAGATCTGCTGGCGCAAACAGTCTCCGAATTAGACATTCGATATTGCAATATTGAGCGAGCAATATAGGGATAAGCAGGATTCCTCATGGGCAAGAAACGAATCTGGAAAATGCGCCATATGGAGCTGCGGCGCTACCCCGCTCCATCTCGAAAAAGTTGTTTCCTCAAATGGGTTTGTCTGCGTAAAAGTGCTCAACATATACGTTTACAGCTGCTATATACCACCCAGTTATGATCTTAATACTTTCATAAGCATTATCACCGCTCTTGTAAACGACGTGAAGCTGAGAAGCGCAGCACTGGTGGCAGGCGACTTTAACGCATGGGCTGTCGAGTGGGGCTGTAAGCGAACAAACCCAAAAGGCAGACAACTCCTAGATGCATTCGCGGCGCTTAACCTGGTGCTACTCAACAGCGGGGACGAAAACACCTTTTGCAGAAATGGGACTGGCTCTGTCATTGACCTATCGTTTTTAAGCGCAGGGCTGAGTAGGAACACAAGCTGGCATATTGACGAATCCTACACCCACAGCGACCACCGAGCGATTATTATTAATGTGGGTCGCACTGCCTGTACTACTGCGGATGCAACACCTTCAAAAGTATACACGGGCTGGAAAATTAAAAGCTTTGACGAAGAGCTCTTTCTTGTAGCTTTAGACGATTTTAAAGTATTGTCTTCGCCAGATGATGCAGCCTTGGAGCTCTCGAAAGCACTAATAAAAGCATGTGATACTAGCATGGAACGTAAAGGCCGTGGCAAAACACGAAAGTCAGCATATTGGTGGAATGAACAGATTGCAGCCCTTCGTGAGCAGTGTAATCGCTCCTGCCGATTATGCCAACGTTCACGCAACGCAGCAAATGCTCTGCAGCTCAGGCAAAACTTTAAGAACTGCAGAAAACTTCTCAAGAACGGCATTCGATACAGCAAGCGTAAAATGTTCAAAGAAATATGCGAGGATGTTAACGACAATCCATTTGGGTTCGCATATAAGTTGGTGCTTAAAAGACTAAAGAAAACAGCCCAGCCAACATGCCCCATACTTATGACGCGAATTGTAAAAGATCTCTTCCCTGAGCAACCAAAGTTTGCAAGGATGCTGGAAATAGAGCGCGAAAGTCATATACCGACCATAACAGTGCTTAAAGCAGGCTCCAAACTATCGGCTAACAAGGCACCAGGCCCCGACGGCATTCCGAACATTGCTCTGAAGACAGCTGTTGCTAACAATCCAGGGATATTTGCGAGGGTATTCAACATATGCTTAAAAAAAGGTGTATTCCCAAGAACATGGAAACTGCAGAAACTGGTGCTTGTGCCAAAAACTGCGAACCCCTCTTCCACTACCGGCTATCGCCCGTTATGCATGCTGGACACTACAGGGAAACTGTTCGAAGACATAATAAAAAGCAGACTGGAAGATTTTGCAGACAGCCGACTTTCCTGCAATCAACACGGCTTTAGAAAGAAGCACTCGACAGTCGATGCCATTGAAATTGTAAATTCAATAGCAGAAAAAGCGATCGATGGTAAACGTTGGCTAGGAGGAAGTAAAGAGTACTGTCTGCTAGTCACACTCGATGTCAAAAATGCATTTAATAGCGCAAGCTGGAAGGAAATACTGAACGCACTTCGCAGCATAGAGGCCCAATTCTACCTGCAGCGAATAATCTCCAGCTACCTCTCTGATAGAGTGCTACGCTACGATTGCGACCACGGGATCGTTGAACATGAAATAACTGCAGGAGTACCACAGGGATCGGTGCTGGGGCCCATACTGTGGAATATCATGTACGATGGAATTTTACGACTTACCGTACCAAAAGGCTTCGCGGACGATATATATATAATTTTGGCGCGTACACTATATAGCTCAGTGTTTGGCCGAGCTTCTCCTACCATTTGTGGTGTGCGTCTTTATATTATACCACAAATGGAGGGACCTACAGTTTTGTGCCGACTCCGAACGGCAGATGTATTTAATGAGAAGCTTTTTCATGGCAGAAATACCCTCGGAGGTTTGCCATTGCCTGCCGATGGGTGACCGCTATTAGAAAAAACTTTTTCTATGATTAAGATTTTGCTTGCCCTGACTGAGATTCGAACCTCGAACTCACCGGCATATCGAGTTATAGCACGCACCGTAGTACATGTCGCTGAAAACTCGATTAAAGCAGCAGAAGAATGGCTAAGAGAGAAATCGCTCACTCTAGCTGCCCACAAGACGGAAGCCGTTCTCATCAGCAGCCGCAAGAAAGTGGAAACGGTCTCAATTAGAGTAGGTGATACTCTTGTAGAGTCTAAACCATCGGTGAGGTACCTTGGTGTCTTAGTGGATCACCGCCTGTGTTTTTGTGACCACTATGTCATTAAAAAGGCCGCGACGGCCACAGTAGCCCTGTCCAGACTAATGGCAAACATTGGAGAACCAAGACAGCAGTCCAGGCAAATCCTAGTAGGAGTTGTCAGGTCGATACTCCTCTACGGATCGACGGTATGGCACAATGCTCTTTCGCGAACATCATATGCCCGGAACATTAACTCAACATATCGCCTCTGCGTTCTCAGAGTATGTTCTGCATACCGAACAGTTTCCCAAGACGCGGCCCTTGTTATTGCAGGACTATGCCCGCTTGACCTTGTAGCTCGTGAGATGTGCGAGATCAGCAAAACAAAACACGACCAATACAACATTGTTGACAGCAGCCTCAGAAACGCGGCAAGACAGCGAAGCATATCGCTGTGGCAGTCACGATGGGTAACATCAACAAAGGGCAGATGGACGTACCGACTAATACCCGTCCTAGATAAATGGCTTAACAGGCAACATGGAGACGTGGATTTTTACCTATCACAACTCATCAGCGGCCACGGATGCTTTAAAGCTTATCTTTACCGCTTCGGGTACGAGACGAACCCCTTCTGCGAAAGATGCTGACCCCGACAATCGAAGACGCGGAACACGTTTTCTTCCAGTGTCCAAGGTTTAGTAATCAAAGGTATGTATTCAATAACCCTCTAAGCGTATGTGCAACACCAGAAAACTTTATATCCCTGTTGTTAATGAGCAAAACGGCATGGAATAAAGCCTGTCATATGGCTGCCGTAGTCATGCAAGAGTTGAGAAAAAGCGAGCAGGCTAGACGCGCGCTCGATCGGCGTATTGCTGCAAACTCAAGCACATGAATACAAGTTGGGGGGAGAATAAGCTTAATGGCGTATATAGATAGAATCATTACTAGTACAGTGGGTGGTAACAAGTAGATGCAATTTTTTGACGGACTGCATCAGATTAGTAACTGACGTAGAGCTTAGCGCTCAAACCGCCTCCCGACGCAATACTTAACGGTGGTACCGGGGGGATTGGTACTTGACGGTAGGAGGTTTAGTGCGGTTAAAGTCCCACACTGACGGGGTATAGGCTTTCGATGCTTCCTCCTCTGAAAAAAAAAAAAAAAAAAAAAAAATACCCCCACACATACAACACACATACCCACACAGCAATTTGCACATTTCGGAATGCCGCTACTTGCCGCCAAACGGTGCACTTAGTTAAGGGGAAAGTTAACGAAAGCGCACTGTCCGACACTTCACTTCTTTTCCGAAGACGAGAGACACAGCAGCCACCACGCCACTACGGAGGTAATTTCTACATTTTCATACTACCACATAATCACAGATATTCCAATTTATAACGATTTAAATTGAATAAATTCAATTATTTGCTAATACCAAATCAATCGTTCATTTCTTCTTTTTTCTATAAATCTTTACACCGTTGCGTATATTCCATATACACGGCCGTGTAAATAACAATTATAAATATTTTAATGACTGATAAACTCATTTTTATTTAAGGTACGGGTAAAATATATCTAAATTACATAAGTTACGTCAACTTAAATTACATAAATAAAAGATTTAGCAATTGAAACAATTAAATTTATTTTAATTTTTGGAAATTAGCTTAAAAACTTTTTAATTGACTGGACAAAATAATAAGTACATCACATATGTGTTAATACAAAAAGCCTATAATTTCAATTCACGCTAACCATTTGGTATCTTTTTGAAATATTTTATCAATAACCGGTATATCCGCCCTTATTTTGAAGTACTTTTGTAATTCTTTTCGGCATATTGGAAATAGGTTTGCGGCAAATGTTAACTGGAGTTTCGTCCAGATTTTTTGCACAAAATTCCATAATTTGTCTTTGTTTTGAAAAGATTTTGATCGAAGGATTGACTAGGCCAGATAAGGCAAACCACTTTGTTATCCTGAAACCAATCCTTTACCAATTTTGAGGTATGTTGAGGATCGTTATCCTGTTAAAATTTCCATAATAGTGGATAGTTTTCGTCAGCATATGGTAACATCGTTTTTTCCAAGATATTTCTATATTGGAATCTATTCATAGTGTCCGCAATTCTATAGATTAGTTGACGAAAGCAGCCCCAGACCATAATGTTACCACCGTCGTCTTTAACAGTATTTTTTGTAAAGCGTTCGTGAAATTCGTTCCCTATAGGACGTCGAACATTTCGGCGAGCATTTGCCAACCAAATTAATTTTGGTTTCGTCACTCCACAAAATAATACGCCACTTTTTTTTACCCCCTGGTCCAGACCAATTTCAAAGATTATTTGCAAATTATACTCTCATCTTCAAATTTTTTTGTCGCAATAAAGGAATTCTTCTAGCTATTCGGCCAAGTAAATTTGCCCTTTGCAGCCGACGTCGAACCAGTCGCGAGGAAATTACATTGCCAATATCAGCCGAAATGGCTTTTGAAGATATGAATGGAAATTATTAAAATTAAACCAAAGTTGCATTTATTTGCTGCATCATACTCCTAAACCTGGACCATGAACGAATTCTGATGGAATGTACTTAACATTTTGACCATATGTGTACATGTAGATAAATTATTTCATTTAAAAATGGATACATATATTAATATACAAATATTATTTTTTTAAATAAAAAAGTTATTTTCCGATTACTGAGGAAACCCGTCCTTTCCGACTGTCAACACCCGAACACCACCAACGTATGGGTGGCTCGGGAACACGTCCTTTCCAACCACTCCATCGCACAACGCGCCACGATGCAATAGTCCCTCGTGAGGCTATACTGAGGCGACTCGGCCAACCAGCCAGCTTCCGAACCAGGCGGCTCACCGGCTCCAACACTTCCCCCCTAACGAGGTTTTCTGAAGACGTGGCACCAACTGTGGTGGCAAAAATAGAGGCAGGGTGGCGCCTCCATCTGGTTCGGGCGCTGGTCGATCCCTGTGCGTCGTCCACGATAATAGACGATGAGCTGACACGAACCCTCTGACTCGAGCGCACCACAACAGAGCGCGGAGCGACGTGCGCACTGATTCTCCGGGGAAGACATGGCGTAGCGGAAAAAATTATGATGCAGGCGATCGTTGCTGAATATTATAGCCGCATCGTTCGGCGAGAAACACTGGACGCAAAGGTGGCGATCCCGTTCAGGCTAATGCGGCTTGCGGACCCGCATTTCTCCCAGTCCACACCCGTGAGACTAACCCTGGGGTGCGATGTGGTCCCCCAGATTATGCTGAGCGACCCCTCTCCTACGACAGTCCGCGGTCTCCTTACTCAGGCCACAATATTCGGTCTGTTGGTCTCCGGTGCTCACCAACGTTGAGAATGTTTTTTTTGTTGTACCATAACCTTTGTACATACATATACCAAAATTTATTCAATAAACAAAAAAAAACACATTATATACTATATTAATTGTAAGTCATTTTAACAGCACTGAAATTCACATATAACCACGTCCTTATCTTACCATTTAAGTTTACTTCACAGGACTATATGCCCGCACGTGAGCGTGGTGGCTCATCGCGCATCCTTCTGAAAATTTGCTGACAGCAAGGGGGCCGGTATGTTTAGGCTTCCGGCCTAAATATCATCGCCACCCTCCTTCGACCGACAAACCGGGCGCGCAACCCTAGTAAATGGTTTGCAAGCGCGCACACACACGCACACACATACACACATACACATACCACAGAGCAATACGTCCAAACTTCAAGTGACCGAAAGGGTAACAAGCCGACAGTAAACATGCGGCAAATGCAGGTCGAATCGACTAAAAGTAACACCGATTCAAATATAAGAAACAAGGCAGCCGCAAGGGCAGAAACCCCAGCTAACAAATGGACCTTGGTGCAAACCCAGAAAAAATTTAGCAATACTGCAAGGAAAGCGTCGAAGCCCGATGTGGTAATAATATCAAAAACAGGCGAAACCACATATGCGGACATCATAAAGCAAATGAAGAAGCAACCCGCAATGCAAGAACTAGGGCAAAGCGTCAACAAAATTGTCACCACATCTAGAGGAGACTTACTAGTCCAACTACGCGACAACACTGGACACGTGGCAAGCAAGTTCAGGGAGTGCGCTAACGAGGTACTAAAATATGTCGCAGATGTAAAAGTCCTGACACACACACTAAACGTGGAGATTCGCGACATGGATGCGGCAACAACAGAAGAAGAGGTTGGCGACGCAATCAAGCACCAATTCCCCGAAGTTAATTATGGGAAGCCGGTTTCAGTCAGATCCATAAGAACAGTAAGAAATGGAACGCAAACTGCGCTCATAAGCCTTTCAGTGCGAGACGCAAAAACCTTGGTAGAGGCGGGACGAATTCGCATAGGCTGGGTCAACTGCCGAATTCGGGAACTATTCAGTCCCATCAGGTGTTATCGATGCCTCGATTTTGGACACATATCCAGGCATTGCAAGTCCGCCGAAGATCGCAGCGGTACGTGACTTCGTTGTGGGGAGAAAGGACACTTTGCCAAGCAATGCAAAGCAGCACCCAAATGTGCCATTTGCAAGACAGCGACTGGTGTCGCACAAGACCACCCTACTGGAAGCTTCAGGTGCCCTGCGTATAAAAAAGCGGTAAACCAACTAAAATAATGATTAAGTGCATACAAATAAATTTAAACCATTACAAGGCGGCACAAGATCTTTTAAAGCAGGCAATCTACGAGCAAAAGATCAATATTGCACTCATCAGCGAGCAGTACAAAGAAACCTCAGTGGAAGGAAATTGGCTCCAAGACAGATGGAAAAAAGCTGCAATCTGGGCATGTGGGGCCACGCCCATCGAAATCAGAGGTAATAGTCAACATGAGGGCTTCATCTACGCAAAAATCGGTGGAATTCACTTCTACAGCTGTTACGCGCCTCAAAGCGAACCAATAGAAAGTTATAAAAACATGCTGAGCCGTCTGGTAACCGATGCTGCGGGAAAAGCACCACTCGTAATATCTGGAGACTTCAACTCGTGGGCAGTTGAATGGGGCAGCCCAAAAACAACCCCACGGGGCCAGGCGCTGCTTGCAGCCTTTGCCAGTCTTAACATCGTGCTGCTCAACAAAGGAAGGAAAAATACCTACCAAAAAGGCAATGCGGGTTCGATCATCGACCTGACATTCAGCTGCTCTGCAATATTCAATAACATAACATGGTACGTCTCAGAGGAGTTTACATTCAGCGACCACTTTGCCATCTACTTAACCATCCACCCGTCTCGAAACTCCGCGAATAAAAGGAGAGCGTCGAAAGTGCAAAGCATTGGATGGAAAACAAAAATGTTAGATAACAGCATGTTGGAATACATGACAGAACTCATACCAGACAGACTTGATGGAAGCCCCAACACATGTGCTAATGCACTAGTAAAGCTAATCACTGACATCTGCGATGCATCAATGCCACGGAAAAAGAGTGGTAACCGAAGAGCACCAGCGTACTGGTGGACAAATGAAATAGCGGAGCTAAGAGGGGAATGCTTAAGACTGCGCCGGCAACACCAGAGACAGAGGGCAAGAAACAATCCCCAGTATCAACACCTCCAAGCTGCATACAATTACAGCCGAATAAAACTACAAAAGGCAATCCAAAAGAGCAAGCGCGAGGCATTCGCAGAGCTAGTAAAAGACGTCGACGACAATCCTTGGGGTAGCGGATACAATATCGTCCTGAAAAAACTGAAAGGGTACAACGCCAAACCGCCAGTATGCCCACTCATAATGAAGCGGATCGTCTCAGGCCTTTTCCCACAACAAGAAATATGCAGTGTACCGAGGGAGCTAGTAGTAGAAACCGCCGAGATCCCTCCGGTAACAAATAATGAAGTGCTCGCTGCTGCAGCTAGAATTAAAACCAGCAAGTCCCCAGGTATGGATGGAATCCCAAATAGCATTCTTAAATATGTAGTTAAGAAGAAGACAGAAACCTTCAGCAAAACAAACACGAAATGCATTCAAGAAGGTATTTTTCCAAAGAAATGGAAGCGTAAACGGCCAGTTCTGCTACCCAAAGGCAACAAGCCCCCAGAAGAGCCTTCTTCATACAGGCCTCTGTGCATGCTGGACACTGTACTGATGGCATCCTTAAAATTGAAAAACCCGAGGGCGTGTCTATAATAGGCTATGCGGATGACATAGCGATCGTAGTAGTGGCGAAACATCTGGTGGATGTGTCGCTCATGTGTAGCGAAGCAATAGCGTCAGCAAAAACTTGGCTGCAGAACGCAGGACTAGAGTTGGCTGATCACAAGACAGAGGCATTGCTCATGACCAGTCGAAAATAGCTGGAAAAGATTCAAATCTGCATAGGAGAACACACTGGAACATCAGCGCAAACTTTAAAATACCTCGGTGTCGTACTCGATCCACGACTGAAATTTAAGGAACACCTGAAATATGCCAGCGAGAAGGCAAGGAAGACCAGTATGGCTCTTGCAAGACTCATGCCAAATATGGGAGGCCCAAAAGAGAAACAAAGAACCCTGCTTGCGAGCGTCAGCTCATCAATTTTAATGTACGCGGCACCAATCTGGGCAAGCGCGACCCCTATAACCTCATATATGAGAGCACCAGCCTCGGTGCACAGATTATCTTCTCTTAGAGTATGCTGTGCATTCGTGACTGTGTCAGACGAGGCTGCAAATTTTCTAGCTGGAAGATGCCCGGCAGACATAGCTGCAAGAACGGCGGCAGCAATAAAGCATAGCCCAAGTGAACGCAACCAGATCCTGCAACAAAGCACCGACGAGTGGCAACAAAGATGGGACTCGTCCCCAAAAGGACGTTGGACAAAGAGATTGATCCCAATGGTAGACGAGTGGATTAAGAGAAAACACGGAGAAACAAACTTCTACCTTACCCAGTTCCTTACCGGGCATGGCTGCTTCCGACAATATTTATATAAATACAAGCACGTTGATCACCCCTTCTGCCTACTTTGCGATGGGAAAATTGAAAGCGCAGCACACATACTTATGGACTGCCACAGATTCGACACAGAACGCAACGATCTAGAACGTTATATGCGAAAAGCAGTGTCCCCCGAAGGCTTGCTGGAGGCTATGCTGTCCGATAAGGATATTTTGCACAAATGTGTTGACACCATCACGGGAATAATGAAAAGACTCCGAATAGACGAGCGAAACGCGAACCGCGCAGAATTATAACGCACGCTGAGTGAAGACGAAGAATAACGTCCAGTGCCTGCCCTGCGAAGTAATATCGGAATTGATAGTCCCGCAGGGGTGCCACAGGCCCAGCGTACGAAGGAGGTTGGGTTTAGTCCGTAGGTGCCTGAAGGGAAATCGGGCATGCGGGCAGCACGGGCTGCTCGTATCTATGAAGATTCCTCCTCCCTGGTCGTAACCGAAAAAAAAAAAAAAAAAAACATACACACACATTGCACATTTCGGAATGCCGGTACTTGCCGCCAAACGGTGCACTTAGTTAAGGGGAAAGTTAACGAAAGGGCACTGTTTGGCAGTTCAACGGCGGTTTAAACCAATTCCGACACTTCACTTCTTTTCCGAAGACGAGAGACACGGGTTACACATCAGCCACCACGCCACTACGGAGGTAATTTCTACATTTTTATCCTATCACACAATCACAGATATTCCGATTTATAACGATTAAAATTTAATAAAAATTCAATTATACGCAAATACCAAACCAATCGTTCATTTCTTCTTTTTTCTATAAACCTTTACACCGTTGCGTATATTCCGTATACGCGGCCGTGTAAATACTTTCCCTACATTTCGTCATGCAAGAAAAAGATTTACTTTTTCATTAGTAACAATAAATTAACATTAATAAATTTTATATGTTAGAAGATTTTACAAACATCCCTAACCTTTTTACATTATTTTTAAAACTTAATCTTTATACAAAATTCACTATTATTCTAAAAGCTAAGAAATCTACTTTAAATTGGTATTCCGAATTCTAAGGTTCGCAAACAAAACACCTACTTTCAATTTGATGTATGTATGTATGTACATACGTATGCCTATGCCAGAATACTAGGTATTTTGTTGTTGCCAAAAATATGCAAACGCAAAGACTTAAACCGCGAACTCGCTTATAAGAAAAGAAATTAACTGTTGCTAACATGTTCGATCGTACTACTAGTTTTATCTGCTTATCTATCGATAAAATACTCATTCTCCATATGCCTTTATGTATAATTATATACATACATAATTATATATGTAGGCAGGTAAGTATGTTATATTAATAAAATGAAAACTAAAATTAACATGAAATCAAAAATTCAGCACTTACATACATAATTTCCATCGATGCGACGTTGAGCTCAGCGACGACGACGGGGAAAGATGTTCGACGTTCGACCCAGTTTGACAGCGGTGTAACTTCTGAAATAAAATATTTCTCATAGCGCTCTATGAGTTCAAATTTTGTCAGCTCTAATAAGGGAACATGCTCGATGAGGTTCCACCAAGTTGGAAAAAGGAATTTATGTGTTCCTGGGACTTGCACTCTAATACATTATTCTAACACGCATGAGGTATGATCCCTCCAAGTAGGCTAAACTATCTATACACACGAATTTTTATGGTTGTATTTGCGAAACCTTGAGAACATGGTATACATATTTGGTATCCAAATTTAACATTCACATTCTTTGGCATATTTAAATTTTTAAACACAAATTATTTTATATACTTTAAATTTAAGTTTTTTTTTTCAGCTTATCTGTATGTATCAACACAATTCCAAAAACAATTTGTATTGCATAGGTAACGTGGCACTGTACTTAAGTACCCTTGCGGCGACAAGTATTCCATGTAGACGAAAAACCTTCTTTTTCATTGTGCATTAACATTTACACATTTTTTTCCTTTTTTTTTAACACTAAATTTGTTATTGTAAACATAGCAAAATAAATTTTTACAAAGAAGAATCGAGAAAAACGGCTAAACGTAAATTTTTCATTGAATCTTGACGACGTCTTCAGGCTTTCTATCCAACGGCGTGGACGTTCTGGGCATAAAGGTGGCTTCTTCCCATGGACAAGCTGATGGTGGTTTACAAAATTTCCAAATAGTTACATATATTGGTATATGCACGGTCGGGCCAGTCCGATGGCGCATTTGATGTTGAGGCAGTGATTTCGCCTACATTTTGGATGCTTTAGCGTACAGTTCCGGACGCACAACGATTTTCACGCACAACGATTTTCAAGTGCAATTAATTCCGCACTTTTCTTTTCAAAAAATCATTCCCGCGCACATGTGGATCTATTTTATTTTTAAGGTCTATTTTTATTGCGTGACTTTTTCCGATTCGCGGGATTTGCAGACGACCGTGCTCAAACCTCAACAAAGACTCTCCTTTCCACGCCACTTACAAGACTATTATACTCAGATTTCGCTGTTATTGCTAAATAGTCACGCGATTATCCCGTTGGATTTCCACGTTATAGCAAAGAAAGGACAAAAAAAATGCTTCGTAAGGCATACCCGACTTACACTGCACGCTACATTGGTACGATCTCATGCGTTTTTTTTTTTGTACGCCGAACATAGCCGAAAGGTAATAGGCAAAATTGTTTGTGTCGACGGTCATATTTAATTTATATGAGACAACCAAAAAAAATCTACATTATGGGATAGACTTTTACTTGAAAGGAAAGTGGTACGACTATTTAAAGATATATATTAATAATCCCGAATAAAAATCTAAATGTACTCACTATAGTGCAATCGAACAAAACTTGGATGTGGTAAAAGATTAATAATTTTGAAAAAGGTCTTTAAGATTGAATATGTAACAAAAAAAATATTTGTAATTTTCATTGCCCTACCTATATGTTGTAGCTCACACCTTAGGTGATTTAAAATACGTCATCGATCACACCACTTACCACCCATACAACGGAAAAGGTATTTATTATTTCTGCTTTAGGCAACTTCTCACACTTCGCTAACAAGGAGCGAATGATTTGAGTATGACTTGAGTGAAATTCTTACTTGATATTTGAGTGTTATATCAAAACAATATATTGGCATTAGAGAACTCGTCACAACTGGGATCAAACATCACTGTTGACAGTTATAACTTTGAAAAAGTAGAAGACTTCGTTTACTTAGGAACCAGCACTAACATTAATAATAATGTCAGCCTCGAAATCCAAAGGAGGATCACTCTTGCCAACAAGTGCTACTTCGGACTGAGTAGGCAACTGAGCAGTAAAGTCCTCTCTCGACGGACAAAAATCACGCTCTATAAGTCTCTCATTATGCCCGTCCTAATGTATGGCGCAGAAGCATGGACGTTGAAGATATCTGATGAGAAGGCTATGGGAGTGTTCGAGAGAAAGATTATCCGAACGATTTATGGGAGTTTACGCCTCTGCGATGGCGAATACCGTAGAAGATGGAACGATGAGCTGTACGAGCTTTATAACGACATAGATATAATGCAGCGAATTAAGATCCAGCGGCTTCGCTGGCTTGGTCATGTCGTTCGAATGGATGAAAGCGCTCCAGCTCTGAAAGTATTCGACGCGGTACCCGCCGGTGGTAGCAGAGGAAAAGGGAGGCCTCCTGTGCGTTGGAAAGACCAGGCGGTAAGGGACTTGGGTACGCTTGGTATTTCCAACTGGCTCCGGTTAGCGAAAGAGAGAAATAACTGGCGTGCTGTGCTAAGCTCGGTAAAAATCGCATAGGCGGTTATCGAGCCAATGAAAGAATATCAAATTTTAATAAGTATGTTCTAATATATAAAGAAAAAACAAAATTTTTGCATCTTTCAAAATTTCCATTATAGGGAGGTGGGCGAGGTTATTGTCGGATTTCAAAAACTTTTAACGATGATAACAGTGATATTAGGGAAAAATTGTTCACCAAATTTTGTGACGATACCTTACACAGTTATTGAGATACAGACATTTTTTCCTTAGTGGGCGTGGCAAAGCCCATTTTTCAAAATTTCAAAAATACTTGATTTCTTAGTTCAAAATCGCTCCAAATACCGAATTTCACTCATTTTGTTTTAATAGATACCGAAAAATTAAGTTTTTGCATTTTCCAAAACTTCCGTTGTATGGGAGGTGGGCGTGGTTATGATCCGATTTCAAATATTTATGTCCACCAAGTTTTGTGGCGATACCTTGCACCGTTATTGAGATACAGAAATTTGTTCCCAAGTGGGCGTGGCAACGCCCATTTTTCAAGTTTTTAAAATACCTAAGTTCTTAGTTCAAAATCGCTCCAAATACCAAATTTCACTCAATTTGCTGTAATAGATACTGAAAACACGGAGTTTTTGCATTTTCCAAAACTTCCGTTATGTGGTGGGCGTGGTTATTTACCGATCGTGACCATTTCCAATACCAACCTACCCTGTCCAAAGAGCAATCTATGTACCAAATTTCATTGTAATATCTAAATTTTTACTCAATTTATTGTAACCACGGACAGACGGACGGACGGACAGACAGTCATGGTTTAATCGATTCCTCTTTTCATTCTGATCATTTTAATATTTTTATGTCTATATCTATCTCGATTATTTTTTGCTGTTACAAACAACCGTTATGCGAACAAAGTTATAATACCCTTGTGTACAAGTACGCTCGGGTATAAGAAGTTATTTTGTGGTTGGTTACATTTCGGCACACAACATAGAAATCTGGATAGAGTTTTCCACTCAACTAAAATTCTAAAGAAAAATATTTCAAAATGAAAATTAAAGTGAAGGACTTGTATAATATTTTTCTTCTAATAAAGGTCTTTATGTGACTTTTTACAAAACAAATTAAATTTTTTGGCATATATGGACTTTTATTTTAAGACAGAAAAAAAAGTTCAAATGTTACTGTTTCGAAAACTAGAAAAAATATCTGTCACAAAAAGACTTTTATTTCTAGTTCAAAAAATAAAAGTCATAAAATAATTAATAGTTAAGTTGAATTTAATTGTATGGTTTGAAAAATAACTGGCACTTTTTACATTTTTAGTCGAAATTTACAATCAAAACGAATTTGAGAAGAGCTCAAAAAATTAAGCATTTTGGTATAAGGAAGTATGTGTGTGCGATAGCTTTCAAAGAATGATTTTTTGGTTTAAAATTTTTTACATAACAGTTATTTTCGATCTCAGGATTACACCATTAAAGCGACATTACTTTTCAGATCATCACTAAGCTTTTGGTCCTATAACTCAAAAACTTGTCATCCCCTACATAAAACTAGATACTAATACCTTTAATATGAGGCCCTACATGTAAAGTTGAAGTTTAAAAATTACCAATTTAAAAACAACAGCGTGTCAGAAATATCTATAGCTAATAAACTAAATATTAACAAATCAATAGTTTCTAGACTTATTAAAAAGTATAAAACTACGAAAACAGCGCTAAGTCCCCGTAAAACTTTATTTCAAACTGACAAATGAATCGTTCGTTCATTTGAAAAAGATTCCTTTATTTCTTCAAAAAAAAGCTGTACAAGAGCTAAACCTTAATGGAAAAAAAGTTTAATAGGAAAAGAAAATTTTCATTTTGTTTTAATATATTTCTATTTAAGGTAGGATTTTACAAAATCACATTTATTTTTGACTGCTGGAAAATGGAAAACCGTTCTGTTTAGTGACGAATCCAAATTAAATTTACTGAATTCAGATGGAGGAGGAAATGTGATGATGTGGACCTGATTCTCAGCAAGAAGGGTTGGACCATTTGTGGAAATACATACAAAAATGTACCGTTTTGTGTATAGGGACATTTTATCTAAACATATGGTTACATACGCCGAATGGGAAATGCCACTTTGATGGGTGTTTCAACATGATAATGACACGAAACACTCCTCGAAGTTGGTTAAAGATTGGCTATATAATAATGGGGTTAAAGTCTTGGATTGACCAGCTCAATCTCCAGACCTGAAAACCCCATTGAGAATCTTTTCGGCATTTTGAAGCGTAGGGTAAGAACTCGTAGATTTAAAAACAAATATAAGCTAATGACCTGCTTAGAGGCAGAGTGAAAGACGATACCCACGATACTAACAAATATTATACATACAATCCATGCCGGTGTGCGGAGGTCATAAGAAATAAGGGCTACCACACTAAATACTGAAAGTTGCCTAAGTTTCGAATAGTTTGATATTGAGCTAACTTAGTTTTTGTTTATTTATTCCTTTTTGTGAATTATAATTTAATTTTTGTTATTGCTGAAATAAGGTTCACACGTTATTAAACAAAAATAAAACAAATTGTTTTAATTAAATAAATTTCAATTACAAATACAAAGCTGGAAAAAGTTGCTTAGCTTTTGAACAATACTGTACATACACCTGTGGTTACACTTTATGGGAGGTAAACATTAAAAAAAAAGTTTAAGAACTAGTACACTTTAGTAAGCCAAAAATAGGCATATTTTCAAGAATTTTCCTTTTATTAATTATGAACATGAAACTTTTTACACATTAATATTTAAGTTATAGAGAGTACGAAAAATTGTTTTTTCATTTATACATGTACAGTGATATTATAGAGGGCGCCAAAGTCGAGTCCTCTACAAAAGTTGTTACCATTGCGGACAGTTAATCTCAGGATTGGGATCTCTGAAACAAAAAAATTGAACAGCATTTGAAAAGGGAAGGTGACAATTTTCCACCTTTAATGAAAAATTCGAAGTTTCTACAACATTTACGACCCACTACCTTCAAAGCATGAATGGAAAGTGGACGTCATAGGAAAGCGCGAGTTCATCATGGTTTAATTCTTGAGGGAGGCGTTGGTAAAGGCGTATATTTTCGCAATCTGGGGATCTCCTTTAGTTCCGAACTTCCAGATTATTGCAGCATTTTTCAGGCGCAAATGATGGCAACAAAAAAGACCATGAGCATGTTAGTATCTGCCATAACAGGACACTGTTTGATAGGCAAGCATGCATGACTTCTGCAGAAGTTGTCAGGACGAAGAGGAGGAAGAAACGCTTTTGCAGCTTCTGTGCCAGTTTCCTGCTCTATCCAGACGAATGTGCTCTACTCTGGGAAGCCAGTTCCTCAACGGCTTGCAAGAACACAGAAATGTGGAAACAAGAGATCTTCTAATGCTTCTTCAAATTATTAATTGGTTTTATGGGAGTTGCTAAATAATTCCTTAATGCGTCATCACAATGGACGCTGAGCCTAACCTAGGAATGTCATTTTCGGCCTTTTGCTGATCCCGGGATTTTCGAGATCTGAAAACGAAATCACGGGATAATCCCGCAATCCCGAAATTCACGAAGTTTTGATTGGTAATTTTTAATTTGCCGAAAAATGTAACTCGGCTGTAATCGTTGTATTATAGAAATATACAAAATATCATAAATATAAAAAAGAAAAACGAGTTGTTGTAAATCATGTACATATGTTGGTATTTTCAAAAAAAAAAAGAAATAAACGTAAAATTTGACACACATACAAAATAATTTATACTTCAAGTACAAATATACATGAAGCAAATGCACCTATATAAGGTGAAATTATATTTAATCACTGTTTGAGACCAATATTAAATATTAATATATTACCATTCAGTAAAAAAAGTAAAAATGAAATACATCACCCATTCCATTTTGAGCAAAGCAGAATTATTCCTTTTTTTGATCAAAATGCAATCTTACCCCCGAATTCAGTAAGAAGTCTCAGTCTCTAATAGAGATAAAAGTCACAATTTTAGACCAGTTGGCATTCATTTGATTCAAAATAAGGCCTCTAGTCTAAAAATAAAGTCTCAAAATTGTGAGAAGCAGATCACAAAAAATTAAAATGCAAACAAAAGAAAATAACGTGAAGACGAGCAAATGCATTGATCTCTAGCTTATTTAATATATATGTATTATACATATGTAGGTATGTATAAAAACTAACAAATTTCTAAAACTAATCTTATGTGCAAGCTAAAGGCAAACGCATATTTATGTGAACACAAATATGTGCATACATACATACATTCATATTAAAATACAAATGCACCCTTGTTCACATGCCATCAACATGCGCACAACTCTTTCCTCACTTACCGCTAAACCATAGAAATCAACATGCACGCCGGCGCAATGAATCCTAAACTATTTCATTCATAAACTGCGCATGCGTATTTCTAGCCATTCATTCATAAATTTCGGCACAACTTGAAATCTGCCAGCGAAGCACATTTGTTGCGATCTTGCAAAAATGTATATATATATAGGTTGTATATATACATATGTACGCAATGTACATAATGTACCTATAATATTGATTTTATTTTCGAAATGCAAAATATCAAAAATATGCAAAAGCAAATTATAATTACATATTAACATACATATGTAGGTATTCATACTAATTATTAATTTTCATATTAGTTTCAATAATTGAATTATTAGCTGAAACATAAAAGCATGTATATAAACATTCTTCATAAAATAAGTGCCGAATTGGCAAAAGAATTGGCTTTTACTCGCTCCAAACAAGGGATTGCCTCTTGCCAAATCTGGATTTTTCTCCAACTCTTTGACCAACAAATTAAATTGAGCACTGGTAGTTTTCTTCATCACTGTAAAATATATATAACAATTTAATTTAATATAATTAATGTTTTTGCCGGTATTTCTTGCCTTTTTTGTTTGAACTATCCATTTTAGCGGCTTAAACGATAACAAGAAATCTTTCGTTTGATTTTGACAGTTCTTTTCTTTATATTCAGTAGTGTTCGTGATAGAGAATTTACATTTGTTACGTTTTCGTTCGCAACAATCAGCTGTTATAGTCTAGTTGTCGATAGGGAACCGAATTCTCATTAGAGAATATAAATACACGAACAAACGACATTTCGGACGAGACGAACGCTCGTTTCGAGTTAGAGAATCAGGCCATTAATTTCTTTTATTCCCCGCATTTTTCTTATTCGTTTCAGTGGCTAACTTCAATTCTTGTTTTGTTTTCCTCTTCGTCGATCATATGCAGCCGCAAGCATCCCGGCAGAACATTTGTGAAAATTATATTTTTCTCATTTTCGCTTTGGTATGTACCCTCGAGCTATGGTGGAAATATTGTTTTCAGCCGCTGTGGCTGCAAGTTTTAGCTATATGTACCCCCGACTTGTGGTGGCTGCGAGTCTGCTCGTGGTGTGTAACTCCGAACTGAGGTATGTTCCCCCGAGTAGAATCGCAAATTTTATTCACAATAAAAGCCGAAAATTCCATTGTTTTAACCGCGATGCCAATAACTCTGCTTTAATTTTTGATAGTTTTAAGTATCTTATTAAATCATTGAAAGTTGATGAACTCCGTTGTGATGGCTTTTCTGAGAGAGTAGTTGATTTTCCAACAAAGGTACAGGATTTTTTTCTGTATGTAGTATTGGAGCGGATGTCGATGGCAGATCAGGATAAAATGTTTTCTTTGAATTTTGAACCTTGAGTTGATTAACAATGCAAAAATAATAGTCTGAGTGATGATCACCTGGTTCCCTCGGAATGCTCGGCACTGCAAACTTCATTGCTCTTTTTTCACCTCGGTACCAGCCTACAATAAAACGTAACATATTACCAAAGAACATAAATGTATAAGAAGGGACAACACGTTACTTTAAGCAACGAGTGAATCTCCAGGGGCATGCTTTCTTACTCTAGCCAATCAAAAAATTCATTTGAGCAAAAGAGAAAGCATGCCCCTGGAGATTCACTCGCCCAATCTAGTATTTGAAGTGATTTCTGTGTTAAAATCACCACCAATAAGCAGTAGTTGGCAGCGCTTTCTCTGCCTTTACTCTACTTAAATTTTCCCGCCTAAAATTATGCAATAAAATGAACGTCTATTCACGCTACAAACTAGTGCAGCACTGTGTTACCCACCACTACTACACACTCAACCAAACACCACACACATATTTGTTTGGATGTGTTTATAAAATTTTCATTTGAGAAATTTAAATATTAGGAAGATATCAACCAATATGAAATGTATGTCAAACGAAAGCTAACATCTTCATTTGACTACAAAAAATTTTTTAAAAAAATGTATCTCGCCGTTTCCTTATAATTAAAGAAACAGAGATTACAACAATAACAATGTGACATGGGTGCCCATACCGTAAGGTAAGACGTATTCTACGCCAAAAAGAGAAGAGAAAACGTCAACGTGTGCGGACGTGCTTGTTTTCGTTCTGGTATTTTGTCTCTGTTTTAATTTCTATTTGATCATAATGGACTGTTTTTGCGGTAAATGTAATAAATCTTTTTCGCGAACTGATTCGAGTTTGTTGCCATTCAATGGATTTTGTAAAAAAAATGTTCATCGAGCCTGCTGTGTTAGAATTTTAATTGAAATGCATAAAAACTAATCGTCACTTAGGGCCAGTTTTTCAGTGCAAGTTGAACTCTGTTTGTCGTTTAAACTAAGTTTAAACTCAGTATGCAGTTTTTCAGTCAACTTTAAACGGAGTTTAAACTAAGTTTAAACGGCCGATTGTGCTTGGTTAAACTTAGTTTAACTTATCAGCTGTGTGCTGACTACTTTGTTTTGGTTGCAAAATATTTTATTGAGCGCAAACTTAGTTTAAACTGAGTTTAAACCAGCACTGAAAAACTGGCCCTTAGTGTATCTATGTGAAGAGTGTGTTTTTATGCCGGAGAAACTCAAGGCTCTCGATGCGGTCGCTGTAACTCAAAAGCTTAGCCTTGATTTAATTACAAATGCCTTTGGTGCTAAATTGTTAAAGGAATTCGATGCTCTACAAAATCTAATAACTTCTATGCATTATACCAACAATAATTTGAGTGCGAATAACCCGCTGGGAACAACAACAGAAACAATAAAAACGGTTTGCCTACGAAGGAGAAAACATCAACGTTGGGTACGCGAACTCAACTGATATCACCGTCTCCACTTGCTGTAAACAATGATTCTAGTTTTGCTTTGTCTTCAACTTTTAAACAAGTGTCAACTGAGATGCCTGTTGCTGAGAGGGTTGTCTCCAATACTTCTATCGCTGGCATCAATGCTGCTGCTTCTAAACTTTCGCCAATAGCTGCTGTTTGTAATGCTGATAATGCTCAATTACCGATTCTAGTCGCTAAAACAAGTTCGCAGAGTGTAATGACTCTCACCCCATCATCTTATGTGCAAGCTGTTGTTGGTGACAATGCTACTGCTTCGACTTTTTCGTCTTCTTATTCGCATGTGGTTGTTGCTGATAAAACTACTGCTTCGAATTATTTAACTAATGGTCCTGTTACTGCTTCGACTTCTTCATCTTCGGTTTCAGTTTCGTCACAGCCAAATGCAGTGGCTAGTGGACATAATACATCATCTTCTTTATTACCCACCCATGCGGATTGAAAGAAAGTGGTGAATAACAAACGGCGCAAACAAATGAGTGTTTCTGGTATGACCACTAACTCTAATTTAGAGGTGGCAGACGTGAAGAAATGGTTTCACTTATCATCATGACCACTAACTCTAATTTAGAGGTGGCAGACGTGAAGAAATGGTTTCACTTATCATCATTCCTCCCTACCGTATCCGCAGATAACATAATAGACTATGTTAACAAGCACACTGGTATTGACAGAAATAATCTGTCTTGTTATGCAATAGTTAAGAAACAAAACTCCGTCTGCTAAAATTAATCATATTAATTTTAAGTTAGGAGTGTTTGCGGCGCTCTACAACAACTTGCTTTCACCTCAGATTTGGCCTGCCAATGTTAATTTACGCCCTTTTCGTTTTTTTCGAAAGGAGGAGTTGCAACAGAGAGTCGGATAATTGTTAACAAGCCTATTAGAGGAAATTGTGGTTTGAAGGTGTATTTCCAGAATATTTCTGGCCTTCGAACAAAATCAGAAGCTGTTCGTTCACTTAGCTCTCAGTCGGATTATGACATCTTTGTTAGTGTTGAGACTTGGCTTAATCCGGATTTCAATGACGAGGAATTTTTTGACTGCAATTTATACAGTGTATATCGTAAGGACAGAGATGCGGCGAAAACTGGCTGTATGAGAGGTGGTGGAGTTCTTATCGCAGTCCAACGGAAGATGTGCGCTCATTTTGTGAAATTAGCTAATAATGATTCTGTTATCGATCAACTCTGTATTTGTGTTCGTGGGTCCTCTTCTAAGGGCTCTCTTTTCTTATTGGTATCTTATATCCCTCCAAATGGCAATGATGACCTATATCGTGCGCATGCAGATAATATAATATCTTTAGTTTTAAATAAGCTAGGCGATAACCATTTGTGTGTGTTAGGCGACTTTAACTTATCCAATGTGACATGGTGCGGTTCATTTTTTTTAATTTTGGCCTTACGCCAATAAATGTTACTACCTCTTTTGTGTCGTATCTGCTTGACAATCTTTTAAGTCTTAATTTATTGCAAATTAATAATTTTGTTAATCAACTGAATAGAGTTCTTGATCCCATATTTATAAGTGATAATAAGTTGCAATGTTGAGGAATGTTACTTTCCAATATCAGCTTGTGATAAACATCACGTACCCTGGTGCTAAAATTTGAGTTTTACGAGTTTTCAGTTAATCAGTCCGCTGAAATAATTGGATTTAACTACTCAGCCTCCGATTACTCTAAATTTAATGATTTAATATCCGACATTGATAAGGAAGAACTTTTTGATGGCTCTGACGTTGCAAAATCTTTCTTAATTTTTAAAACGCTTTTAATCGATTTATGTATTAACAATATTCCAGTCTTAAAAAAAGACCTTATAAGCAACCTTGGTACAATCGGGAGTTAAAAAAATTATAAAACCTCAGAAATAATTTTTTTTTTAAATTTAAGTCAACTAGGAACCAGTTCTTTCGTCTTAAATATGAAGCCTATCAGAAGCAATTTAATTGGTTAGACAAATTTCTTAACAGAAACTACATTCTTGATGTAGAGTGTAAATTAAAATCAAATCCGAAGACCTTTTGGCAGTTTATAAAGTCTAAGAATACAAGTGCCAGTATACCTTCATCAGTTTTCTTTCAAGGTAAATTTGCACGTTGCCCAGCTGACGTTTCCAATCTGTTTGCTACATTTTTCAGTTCGAACTTCATCTGTGATGTGGGCGCTTCGCCACTTGATTATGATCTCATGGTGAATTCCTCTTTAAGTCTTGGATTCTTAAATTTGTCCCTCGAAGACGTTGCTAATGGTATCTCCAAATTGAAACCGTCTGATAAGGCCGATGTTGATGGTTTGTCAGGCATTTTGCTAAGGAATTGCCTAGCTTTAGTGCTCCCGTTGCAACTCATTTTTAATAAGTCATTAGCTTCAGGGGTTTTTATCGACGATTGGAAATCGACCTCTATTACTCCGCTTTTCAAAAGCGGTAATAAAACTGATGTGTGCAATTATAGGCCAATATCAAAGTTATCTTCAGTATCAAAAGTCTTTGAGAGTATTATTGTATAAAAAATGTATTTTGTATCTAAGAGCTTCATTTCGCCAAATCAACATGGCTTCGTCTCCAATCGTTCGACTGCTTCTAATCTAGCGGTCTTTAGTGAGTACTGTATTAATTCATTCTTGGATGGTTTTCAAGTTGATTGTGTCTATACAAATTTCTCCAAGGCATTTGATAAAGTTTCTCATTGGATTTTAGTTAGCAAGTTATCTTACATGGGCTTTAATTCTAATTTTTTGCAGTGGATTAAATCTTATTTGTTGAATAGAAGCTGTGTAGTCATGGTAGATGGTGCAACATCTAAGCCTTTTATAGCGTCTTCAGGGGTTCCTCAGGGGAGTATTTTAGGTCCTTTACTCTTTGTGCTATTTATAAATGACATTACCAATTGCATCACATTTTCTAATTTTCTGCTGTACGCTGATGATTTAAATGTACATATATTCGGTTATAAAAAGCTCAGCTGATGCAATTAAGCTTCAGGCTGATATAGACAAGCTGCAATGCTGGTGCATTAAATCCCGCCATCCTTTGAACATCAGCAAATGCTTTAAAGTCACTTTTGCTAAAATTCACAATATTGTGCCTACGTGTTATGGTATTGCTTTATCAGTCTTAGAATATCTCACTGAAATCAAGGATCTTGGCGTAATTTTTTCTTCTAATTTTACTTTTAAGAGTCATATTTCTCATATTGTTGCAAAGTCTTATGCGATGATAGGTTTTGTGAGGCGTAATAGCACGAAATTTTCTGATCCCTACACGCTTAAATTATTATATACGTCTTTTGTACGCTCTAACTTAGAATATGCAACGATCATTTGGTGACCGTACCATGCCAATTTAATAAACAGAATTGAAGGTGTCCAAAAGGTATTCCTTAAGTTTGATTTACGCTCTTCAAATTTTTCGGAACCAGTACCTTCGTATAGTTCACGCCTACTTTTAATAAATTTAAAATCGTTGGATTCTAGAAGATCCATACTCTCTTTTATTTTTAGTTTGGTTAATGGCGCTATTGATTGCCCCATTCTATTAGTAAAACTTAATTTTAACATTCCTCAGCGAAGTTTACGCAATTTTTTGCCGTTTTATGGTGTTAATTACAAAACTGGATATGCTTGTAATGCCCCTATTGCCCGTGCCATTGGTGAATTTAATATGATATCGAAAAAGGTATTATTAGATTTTCCTTATTCAAAAAATGTTTTTAAAAATCTTTTGGACTCAACTTTTTAGATTTTGAAATTTTCTTTTCTTAGTTATTAAGCATAATATTGTAAATAGTCTGTAAGGAAACTTTTATATGTTCAATAGACTCAATTAATAAATAAATAAATAAACTCGCCATGCAGAATATATCTGCAAGAGTTACATGACTCATGTGGAGCCAATTTTTTAATATGTAGATTAAAGTAAGCTTGATATGCTTCGCAAATCTTTAAATTTGTACTTAAATAATACTTTTTCCCTCTCACTTTAATAAATTCGCCGCAAATATAGAAAAACGAAACAACTTCTCGTTTACAACTTCTCGAAGACATTTTGTACTGGTTGTGACAGGAAACAAAATTATGAAACACGTTATTCCTCTGCAATGTGCAAACACACCTGGTAAAATATTTGACATCAACGTCTAAGTTTGTAAATTTAGAACTACGACGAAAAAATAGAAGCAACAACCTAATCACGCAAAAAATAGTCGCAACCTTAGGCAGTTGTAAGTTGAGTATTAGAGATTATGTTAACATAATTCAGGCTATAATAGAAGCACTAGGACTTAATTGCGATCCAATCAACAAATCTTTTTTTTAACGAACTCGAACACAAAGTAGGAAAGAAAAAGCAGAATCCATAATAAACGATTTTCATAATAATCTTACGTATGAGCAAACAGTACGCTACAAAATGTTTAACAAGTATTGGGAAATTTTTATGTTTGGTATTCCAACGTAATGTCGAGAGCTATTTACACTTTGAAAATATGCTTCCTACGGTCTCAAGTTGAAATAAATTCTAAGGATAAAAAATCTATAAAAGATATTTCTTTATTTATTGTTACAGTTTATGTGAAGCCTTGGCTGGAGTGCAGTTCAGCGGTAAAAGCCCGAACTTATTTTTTCTATTGAAAATTGGCAGCACTTTCTTTCAGGATAGCAATTAATTATCATGGGAACAAAAATCAGCGTTTTTGGAAGCTTAACGATGCAGCCGAAGGAGCTGTTAAGCTAAGAAATACAAGACTTGCATGGCTTGATAACGACGGATGAAGATGCGATGACCGATGTATGTGTGTATCGGAATAACAGTATATTTTGTTAAACTTTGAGCACCTGTCGGCACGGGGTTAAACATACGTAACAGAATTAAATGTTATATTACAATAAAAATGTATCACAATTATAGAACTAATCTTACGACCAGGAATTTTATATTTCCATTTCATTTAAGTAAAGCCAAATGTTAACAAAAACCTTACAGACTAGATACAAAAAATTCTGGGCATAGCAAAATGCAGATCAAGTGATCTATGTATCCAGATCAAGTGATCTAAGTGCTCTTTTAATGGGAACAAAAGTATTGTAATTCGACTTTTCTATTCTGACATTAAACGCATAATTAAAGCGTTGGGTTCTGTGTGGGGCATTGAAGCTTATGTATATGTTCAAGAATTTCCGGGCTCATAAACAAACATCAATTTGCTAGGGACTTCAAATTTATAAGCATGCAACGCGCACTGTTGGATGGTAATGGATCAGCAAAGTGAAAAGGTTGCAGGGCGAAACGAATGAAATTTAATTGCACTCTTTCAATTCTATTAGAGTGAGATGTATAAATTGGGTTCCAAATCAGAGGCATATTATTTCGAAAAAATTAGTTTGTGCTTTCTGAAAAACAGTCGGTCAAAGAGGTTTATAAATTGTGGGCATAGCTTAGTTTCCATTTCGCACACTACATTTCCAACAATTTTGCATATTGTGCTTTGGCATATCAGTAACAGTTTCCAACTATGTAAGTGCTGGCCACAAGAGACAAAGTTGCCGCTAATTGAATTGTTGAAGTCACAGCGGTTGATAAATGCCCCTCACATTTCATTTCTGCCAACATGAACCTAAAGGCTGTTTTGGAAAGTCTTAAGGGTCAGTAAGTCAAGACTTAACTGAACTTAACTTAACTTAAGAATTGGAGACTGTTCCGTATGAACTTATGTCATACGAAGTGTGAATGAACCCAAGAGGATAGATTGCAACCCTGATTTCGTATCATGTCATTCGTGTGGGGTGTGTGTTGGTGCGCGTTGAGAAAGGAAGATGTGGTGTGTGTGCTAGATGTTTCTTTTATAATATTAATAAAGGTTGGTTTTTTAGCTATGGCTTTTCCAACTGAAACTCAGTGTGTTTTATTAATCATGGTTTATTCTGGGCTACGAAACATTGGTCCATGTCGAGCCAGATGTGATCTTGGTGAAATTGGTGCCTCTATTAGCGTTATGTGATGGCTGCCTATACAGTCCACAGAGCGACAATAAAAGAGAAAGATGTGGTGATGGTTTATAATGTACATACATACATATGTTTAATACAAGATTGATAAATAAGAGATTGCGCCTTGCGCAGGTCCTTTACCTTTTTGCTGTACGATCTTGGCATTCAGCTGCTCAAAATGACGTCACATCGGCAAAGTTTCTTTAAAATTCCACCACGAGTGAAGTGAATATTTGGTGTTCTATAATTTTAAAGGTTTAATTAAAGTTTTATATTATTCGAACTTATAAAGCAATTATCCAATCAAAATGAGAATACGATATTGCAGGTGTGACGTACATGCGCAGATCATAAATTATTATACATACTTGGTGTTCGCTATTTCTTGTTCTAGAGAGCAGGCGAATAATCATGCCTATTGTTTGCTGTTTATTGTGCTAGGGAGCAGGTGAATGAGCATGTTTATTACATGACTTCTTTTGCCGGACAACGGGTACGGGTGGATAGGTATGTATGTACATACACACATACATACATATTTAAACTACCGTTGGTAGTACAGTGCGAGTACAATAGAAAGACGTTACGGAATGTTTCCGACAAATTTCTAGAGCAGTACCGTACAAAGGAGAGCGAGCGATTATGGTCATATATTAGCGAGTTAGAGCAGTGCAGCATAAAGTCGAAAATTCCAGGTTTCTGGACTGGTATGTGTGCAGGGGAATAAGGTGCTTTTTTAAAATAACGTCATTGAAAACGAAATATTTCCGCAGTGAAGTACAAAATTTAAAACCAAAAATTTAAACAAAAATTATAATTGACAATGGTTAAAATAGAACTTTTGGTAGCATGCGTGCGTTGTCCTCAATAACGCATCAGGGCGCTAGTGTGCGCTTAGATGCATTGGAACATCGTTGGAATCAGTATATTGCAATCCACGATAAGCTAGTGGGAGACCAAACGAAGGGCAGTGATATCAGCACCCTTGAAATGGAGCTAGAAAATGCAGAAAATGGTTATTTCGAGGCGCGTGCAGCCCTGCAGTGCAAGATTGATGTGCTGGCACCATCACCGGCACTTGTATCTGCGCCTGCAAATATACGGGTTGAACTTTAGTATCCACAGCGGCAGATGGATTTGAAAAATAACTGGGGCGAATTTGACGGCTCGCTGACTAAATGGAAGAGTTTCATGATCGTTTTAGAGCAGCTGTTCACGAAAATGAGCTAGTAGCGCCGGTATTCAAGTTTGCATATTTGCAAAACTCATTGGTGGGCAAGGCTGCATGCACCTTGGGCGAGTGGCAGTTAACTGATGAAAACTACAACGAGGCATGGGAGCGTTTAAGGCAGCTATACGACGAAAAGTATCACACATGTCGTAAGTATCTGCGCCAGTTTTACAGGCTGCCATTTCTGGAGCATGCGTCATCAGATGCCATTCAGCGCATGTTTAATGTAACACACGAGACTTTGCGTCAGCTACGAGCACAGGGTTTACCAGTAGAGCACTGGGACATGGTCGTGGTCCACAACTTACACGAAAGACTTGATGAGGAGACGGGCAAGGCTTGGGAGCTTCAGCGGGAATCGGAGACCCTAACGGCAGTGGAAATGCTGGCATTTCTTGATAAGCAGGCTGCTGCATCTTTGCATCAAGTCGAGAATCGTTGCGCAGAGCTAGTGTCGTGCAGAAGAGCAATGAGGGAGCTAAGAAACACTACCCATGTCATCTATGTCGAGGTGATCATGGATTGTACAAGTGTCCAGACTTTTTGAGCCTGAATCTACAAGCACGTTAGACTTATGTTGAGCAGCATAAGTTATGCCCAAACTGTTTAAGCAAGGGCATGTCGTCAAATACTGTTATTCTGGAACATGCAGTCGTTGTCCAGGGCATATTATGCACAACAGTGCCCTGTGCCCAACTAGGGAGGTGAACAAAGACTTGATGTTGGTGCAAGACGGGGCTAAATCAGAAAGAGCTGGTGGTTCATCAAGGCAGGAACCGAAACGTAAGCGCGCAGAAAGCAACACAACTGTTTGACAATCACCTAAAAGGAGCAGGACGGAGCTAGATGTAGAATCTAAGGTAATTTCATTTGAGAAAGTTAATAAACAGATTTAAGTGTGTACACCGTATAAGCATGGTTTTAGTTATCAGAGTGGTGAGTGCCAGGTCAGTAGTTATGAAGCGGAGCAAGTGGTCGGTACACAGGTGCTAGCATTCAAACCCTTACCGAGTGTTAGGCAAAGTGTAGCCTTGTTACCTTTTGCATTGGTTCGATTAGAGATAGATAAGGTCAATATTGGACCTTTTTGTGCTTTGCTATATACAGGTGCACAACCAAGTCTTATTTCGAATAAGATTATTAGGACTTATCGAATATCAGTAGCTAGCGAGAACA
Organism: Philophylla caesio; assembly: GCA_963971545.1. Classification (NCBI taxonomy): domain Eukaryota; kingdom Metazoa; phylum Arthropoda; class Insecta; order Diptera; family Tephritidae; genus Philophylla; species Philophylla caesio. The sequence continues at coordinate 13,088,007 of OZ020605.1, forward strand.
GGTATCGATGGGCAGCCATTTGTAGTTAAAAGAAAAGTAAATGCCAGGATAAGACCATGGGATGAGTCTGATCAATATATTGATGCAGAATTCTGGTTTTTGCCAGGACAGAGCCAGCTAAAGCTAGCAGTGCCGCCTGACTCGATAAGTTTGTGCAGAATGGCAAATCCAACAGAAGTGCCTTTTGCTAATCCTAATTATTGGGAGCCTAATAATGTGCAGTTGGTGCTAGGTGTGCAAGTATTCGCAAAGTGCCTTATCGGGCTTGTAGCTAGAACTTTAGATAATACAACAATGATAAGAACCACACTTGGTATTATAGTACTCTGCACATACTTTGAGCAGGCAGAATGTGAAATCGGGGCAGCTGCTTCTGCAATAAGCTGCGAGTGCATGGAAGAACTAGGAAAGCAAGTCAGCCGTTTATGGGAAATGGATCACATTCCAGATTTCCCTGTTCCAATATGCGGTGCTAGTAGATTGGGCAGTTCAAGTGAGTGTGCATTGAAACAACTTTACTATTTGGAGAACAGATACGCCCGGAAATATATTGATTTCATGCGTGAGTACGAGCAACTCGGCCACATACAGGAGGCCAAGCATGACCCGTTGCGCGGTGAGCTAGTTTATTATATTCCACATCATTGTGTGCTTAAAAAATTCCGGGTCGTATTTAATGGTAGCTGTAAGACAGATTCTGGGGTTTCTTTGAATGAAATTCAAATGCTCGGCGAGAAGTTACAGCGCGATCTCGCCGACATTATAATGCGGTTTAGGCGACATAAGATTGGCATTAGCTATGATGTGAGGATGATGTTTAGGCAAGTGCGCATCGTTGAGAGCCAGTATAATTTGCAGCGTATATTTTGGCGCGAGAGTCCAAAGGACAGATTGAAAGAATATTGCCTAACAGTGGTCACATACGGCATGACAGCATCAGCATATTTAGCCGTACGATGCTTAATACAGGCAGCAAGAGATCAAGTGGAACATTTCACATCGGCAGCTAGGGCTATAATAGGTGGTTTTTATATGGATGATGGTATTACAGGTGCTAGTAATGAAGATGAAGCAATCAAATTGGCTAGGGAGATGAAGTTTTTGCTAGACGGTGCGGGTATGAAATTGTGCAAGTGGAAATCGAACAGTAAGACACTTGCAAGTGCTCTCCAAGCAGAGGAACGAAGTGCAGTATTGCTAACAGAAGATGGTAATGCCTTCGTACTGGGTCTACAATGGATTACTGATAGGGATGAATTCACATTTGCGGTGAAGGTGCCAGAAGTGCCTGCATTATATTATATTAATAAAAGAACTATCCTTAGTTGTGTTGCGCAGTTGTATGACCCCAATGGTTATATCACGACTGTTACATTTATTGGGAAGATTATAAGCAAGCAATAGATTATGTGCTGTGGACAGATTCAACGATAGTTTTGCATTAGTTACACAAGTTACCATGCGAGCTGAAGCAAATAGAGTTGCGTTTGTTCAGGCCAATACTGACATTAACAAATGGCGTCATGTGAGGACGACTGTTAATCCAGCAGACCTTCTGACGAAAGGAGTGACTGCTAGTGGAATAGTGGGCAATGAGGTCTGGTTGAATGGACCCATCTGGCTAAGGCGATCGAGCGAAGACTGTCCTGAAAATAGATTTCTGCGCAAGGAGGTGCCTGAGGGCGCAGAGACGGAGCTGAAATCACAAGTTGTGACTATTGCATTAACATCATGAAGCATCAAGAAGAGCACTAGGGCGGAAGAGATTCCGCTGCTGCAATGTGCTAGTTCGTTAGACAGATTGATCGGAATCATGTTACAGGTGCTAAGATTTATCCGTCTGTTGAGGGCGAATAGGAGTCAGCAGAGGCTTTAATATTCCGGTACCTAGTGCAGAAGAGAGAGCTAGGTCGTTAGGGCTGATCCTGAAAGAAGCACAAGAGCTAGCCTACTCCAACGAAATTCGTGCATTGATGAAGAAAATATCCTTAGCAGAAGGGAGTAGAATCGAATCGTTGGCGCCAATGGTGGACCCGAAAGGGCTTCTTTGTGTGGGAGGTAGAATCGGAAGGGCAGAATGCGATTATGAAATGAAGCATCCGGTTATCATTCCACCTGACTCCAGTTTGAGTAAATTAGTTTTGAGCAAGGCGCATCAGGCTACAAAGCATGGAGGTATCCAAGTTATGATGCATTACATCCGACAGCGCTTTTGGATACCGCGATTGCGGAATGAGCTTCGCAGGTTCACGCATAAATTCGTCACATGTGCTAGACTCGCCAAGAGGTTAAGTGAACAGTTAATGGCTGATTTGCCAGCAGACCGCGTGCATGTTGGCAAACCGTTTCTACACACAAGGGTAGATTATGCGGGGCCCTTTGAGATTAGGCAGTGGGATAGAAATGAGCATTGCGTATTAAAGAGGAAGAGCTGGGCTGCTATATTCGTGTGCTTGAAAACGAAGGCTGTGCATATTGACATGATGACTGATCTGAGTGCTAGAGCATTTATAGCTTGCTATGAGCGATTCATTGCTAACGTGGTCGATGCGAACGGATATATAGTGACAATTGAACATCCTTCGTAGGTGCATCAAAGGAGATAAGGAAAGCTTACGATTTCTGGAACGCAAGTTATGTGTTTAATGGGCTACTGTTAAAGGGGACTGAATGACACTTCATGACTCCAGCACCACCTCATCAAGGTGGCATTTATGAGGCCGCCGTAAAGGCTATGAAACACCACCTGACCCGTGTAGTAGGCCAGAAGTGTTTGGAGTATGACCAACTTCGAAATATGCTGGCACAAATATAGTCCTTTCTGAATTCGCGCCCACTGCGACCTTTGACAGATGATCCTCAGGATATGCAGGCATTTACACCGGGGCATTTCTTGATAGGAGAGCCATTGATTCTCCCTCCTCCATTACAAATAGCTCCACAGCCAGGGAGCAAGGGGCGGAAGTTGTGGCAAGAGAGACAGAGCATGTCAGGCCACATCTGGAAGCGCTGGCGAAATGAACACCTGACCACTTTATTTGAGAGGAAGAAATGGCGAAGAGAGCGGGAGAGCTTAAAGATTGGACAGCTAGTCATAATTAGGAGCGAGAACTTTCCACCATCTGCATGGGCTCTCGGACGAGTTTGTAAGCTGATAACGAGTAACGATGGATTGGTGCGGAACGTGGTAGTACGAACTGCGACGAGTAAGCAAGTCAGGCCTGTGCAGAAGATCTGCGTCTTACCAGTTAACACAGGTGCATAAACAAGAGTGAGCTAGACCAATTGAGCAAGCTCAACGGGGCAGTGTTCCGTATGAACTAATGTCATACGTGAGGGGTGTGTGTTGGTGCGAGTTGAGAAAGGAAGCACACGCATCACGTGCTAGATGTTTCTTTTATAATATTAATAGAGGTTGGTTTTTTCGCTATGGCTTTTCCAACTGAAATACAATGTGTTTTATTAATCATGGTTTATTCTGGGCTACGAAATAGAGACGATTACTCAATATGTCAATAATATGTCAATATGTTGAATATTGTTCTTTGAATATCTCCGTTGACACATAGTACAAAGTAGTAACTAAAATCACTTGTGTGATTATTTTTAAAAGGCATATTGCTTGTAAAAATGTCATGGAAAATTGAATTGTGTCGAATGTTTTTAAGTTTAGCACAAGTGTACAAAATGAGCAAGAAGCAGTCACTTGATCAGAGGAAAAGGTGGTGGCAAATCCACCCGATAAATATAGACTTTTTGTTGTGCTAATTTACATCGAGATCAGAATTTATCGTACAGTCCTTTATTGGAGGACACGGTCTACTTTTCGTCATTCATTTTTATTTTTAAATTTTCTTTTTGTCTATAATTTTATTTTGAGCTATTTGACGGTTCGCAACCTATGTTACCACATCAAATAAACTCGTTTTAAATGTTATTTTTGCATACATTTATTGTAAATGTCAAGATCTGGTAAGCCTGATTCTCTCACAGCTCTCAATTTACGTAAGGCCGAAACTTAAGAATCTAAAATCAACAGATTCCTAAGTTTCTTACGGTAAGTTAAGTGTTAACTAATCGCTTTCACGACTTTCCATATAACTGGTTGGCTTAATTTTAGTTATGTTAAGTTAAGTCTTGATAAACTGAGCCCTTAACCGTTTCCTGAAACTGTAACATACAAGTTAAAGATTTATAGTTTACTTTACATAAAAAAAATCTTTTTATTTGGTCAACACGACCTTATTAATTGAGTTTATTTCTAAAACTGAATTTACAATTGTTCTTAACCTAAGAGCTAAGCTAAATGCACCGGACGGTTGCAACAGGATTCCGAGAATTCGCCAATTCCGGCTGCGCGTGTGCTGACACAGCGTCTGGGCTGTGGTGTGGGAAAAGTTGTGCAATTCGGCTGCGCGTGTGCTGACACAGTGTCTGGGCTGTATTGCTGACGAATGAGTTTTATTTATTGGCACTGTTAACGTATGCCAGGTTAACACTTCCCCTCTTAAAAACGTTCGTCCTCGAGCGTTGTTAGAAATAAGGTAAGTTGTTGAAATTTATGAATGTTGGGATATCATTAGATGGATCTTTAAATTGATTTATGCGGTGGAAGGGATCTGGATAGCATCGTGATTTGATGAAATTATTATCTTGTTTTGAGATTTTTTCCAAAGTTTGCAAAAAATTATTATTGCGATTGAGGTAGCTGCAACGGCTCCAAGCGAAAGTGAGCTGTTGGATATCGTCGCTGCCTTTAGGATATTTATTCTGCGAATGTTGTTTATGTGAAATTCTTTCAAGGCTTCCAGGGAAAGTAACTCAATTCGATTTTTCTCAATTGGTGCAGGTTGCAGGACTACTGGGATTGCGGTAAATGGAATTAAGTCGTAGTTTATATGTATAAGTTTGGTTATTTATTTTCAGCGTTGAATTATGAAAATTAATAAGCTGCGTTCCTGTCAAGTTTGTGATCGTTCCATCTGCATCTAGTTGTCCTTTAAAATTATTGAGCAGCAAAGTTCCAGTTTTAATTTCTTCAATTTGTGGAATGTGGTGCCCGTTGCTTTTGGTGCAAGTTGAATTAGAACTATTAATTTTTCTAGGTGTACATGTGTTATTACTTATAATAATTACTTGATTTTGTTTACAAATTTCAATTTTCTTATAGCTATCGCATATTTCTTTTATTCCATATATTTCTTTCTTTCCTTTTAAAATTTTATTGTATTCAATATCTATAATAGATTTATCCGATTTGACAACGGGTCTTATAATAATTTTTTGAAAAGTTTCCTTAAAAGTTAATGGTATCTTTACCAAGTAAAAAATGGTCATATTTTTGCTTACAATATTAATATTTGAAAATTCCAATGCTTCTTCGGCATTTTTGAATGGAATTTCATCATTTTCTAGCTTTTCTAAAGCGATTTCAATTTCATTGTTATTTAACATCAATGTGTTCAAAATATCTTTTTTCGCCCATTGTATGGCGTACTTAACGTTAATTAATTCTTCCTTTATTAATCTTATTCTATTTTGTAAATTAATAATTGTTTCATTTTCAACATATGTATCTTTTCTTATGTTGTTAACAAGTTTATTTACTATTCTAGTAAAGTTATTTAATTTTTCGTTAAAAATTTCATTAATAAGTACTTGCTTATTATTATTGTTATTAATTTCATTTAAATTGTTGTATATTATTTCCAGATCTTCGTGATCAGGGGAACCGGCGATAAATTTCCAAGCCGTTCCTAACATGTTTATTGATCTTTTTGATCTTCTTTCAATTGGTTTTATTGTATCTAAAATTTGGAGGGTTTGGGTTAATTCGTGCTTTAGGGTGGGATAGAGGATATTGTCAGTAGGTATGTCCGAATAAACGAATTTGGTTAAGTCCGTAAGAAATTGTTCGTATTTACCAAGGTCGATTACATGTATTAGCCTGAAGGCTCCGTTCTGGATTTTCGCTAGTCCGTCGTTTATAGTCACTAATTGTGCCGTGGAGTAGTCGTAAATGTCTATTGTCGCAGTGGCAGAGGATATTAAAAGACATCTGAAAAATAAAAAAATTAGTTTTGATTTTTTATGTTACTTTTATGGACTATTTTTCCTGATTCGGTTAAAATTGTGGAATTTTCGTCTTCCTTTACTACTTCTTTTTTAAATCTGGGGGATATTTTTGTTCCTAGTCTCTTGTTTATTTAAATGTAAATGGTTTCTCCGGGATGATAAATTTTTAAAGGATGGCGTTTTTTGTTATGATATGTAAGATCTTTTAGCTGTTTAGTTCTCAATTCCGAGATATTTTCTTCCCTTGCCTTTTGGAATTGACTTGGGTCCGTGGAGACTCTTCTCCCGAAAAATACCTCTATTGGTTTTTTCTTTGTGGTTGAGTGAATCGTAAAATTGTATTCGTATACGGAATTATCAAGGAGTTCGGCGAATGATGTGAAATTGCGTTCTGCTTTTAAACAACGCATTATTTCCGAGAGTGTTGAGTGGAAACGTTCCACTTGACCATTAACGGAACTTGTATAAGGCGGTGTTCTAAAAATTTTTATGTTAAGGGTATCTTCCATTAAAAATTTTATGGTGGCTGAGTTAAAGGTTGTTTCGTTGTCAAATACGACAGATTCTGGTACGCCGAATTGGAAAAGTAGCTCTCGAAGAGGTTCCTTTACATGTTCTATTGCTCTTGATTTCAGTATTTTGGTTTGTGCGTATTTCGAAAATTTGTCTATTGCAGTCAAAACTATGGTTTTGTTTGTCATGTAGATATCGATGTGTAAAATTTGTCCTGGGTACTGAGGTATAGGTGTTTCTCCTAATTCTGGTTTGCTAGGGTGGCGATCATACTTGTTTTCTTTGCACACTGAACAATTTTGGATTATTCTATTGATCTTTTTCGTCATTGATGGAAAGTAGAAATTCTCGAGAATTTGAATTTTATTTTCTCGACAATTTCTATGTGCTCTTTTGTGGGTCTTGATAATGATCTCTTCTTGTTCTTGATCATTTGTAACGTCTTGAACTTGAAGCTGTGTGAAGCGGACTTTGTAATTCCTGAAGTGTATTGGGTATATTTCTTGGATTTTGCCCATCGTTCGTTCATCTGTTTTTATACAGTTAACTACAGAGGGATTAAGATATCTTTTGAGGTGATTTATTAGTATATTTGAATTGTATTCTGGTTCTTCAAAAATATGTCTGTGGAACGTAGGAAAGATAATTTTAAACTGGTAGGTTGAAGTTGTCCCTGTTTTTAAAAAAAATTGACTTTTAAAAACGTTTATTGGGGTTTCTACATGGGGAATTAAATTGTCAGAAGAACTTTCGTCGCTGTGTTGAGTTATGGATAAGGAGTTTATTGGTTCGGGTGGCATTCTCGACAGAGCGTCAGCTACAACATTGGTTGTACCTGGTTTGTAGTGGAGTTCATGGTTAAATTCTTCTAAACTGGATTTCCAACGTTTTAATTTGGCATTAGTGTTTTTGTTACTAAGCGCTTGTGTTAAGGGTTGGTGGTCAGTAAATATCTTTACTTTGGCGGAGCCATAGAGGTAGCTCCTAAAATTATTGAGAGCCCAAACTATGGCTAATAATTCCTTTTCGTTTGTAGCGTATGCTTCTTCTGTTTGGGTAAGTGTTCTTGAAATGAAGGCTATAGGTCTTTTTTCTTGTGAAAGGACTACACCGATAGCGTAATTGGAAGCATCGGTAGTTAAATGGAATTCTTTACTTAAATCAGGATATGAAAGTACAACATCATCGGACATAAGGGTTTTTTTAATTTTGTTGAAGGAATCTTTTGCTTCATTGTCTAATTCGATATTTATTTTAGCCGATCTGTTTTTGGAAATACGTCCCTCTTCCCCTCTTAAGAGTAACGTTAAAGGTTTGGCCAACTTGGCGTAATCCTTTATGAAGCGGCGGTAGTAGCCGGAAAGGCCTAGAAATGAGCGGAGTTGCTTAATGGTTTTGGGGTAAGGTATCTTGGATATCGCTTCTACCTTTGCCGAATTTTTTGTTATCCCCTTTGCGGAAATGATAAAACCTAAAAATTCGACTGAGTCCTTGAAAAAGTGACATTTATCCAACTGTATTTTCATGTTGGCATCTTCAAGTGTTTTAAAGATTTCTTCTAGATGGTACGCATGCTCCTGTTCGGATTTGCTGAATACGACTATGTCGTCGATATACACGTAGCATATCGTGCCAATGTGATGGCGAAGGATGTTATCTAGGGCCCTTTGGAATATTGAAGGGGCGTTTTTCAATCCGAATGGTAATCTCGTGAACTCGTACTTACCATTGTTTATTGAGAATGCGGTCTTCTCAATATCGGATTCCTTGAGTGGAATTTGGTGAAATCCGCTTTTTAAGTCTAAAACGGAGAAGTATTTATTCTGTCCAAGTTGAGACAATACTTCGTTAATTTGGGGTATTGGGTAGCGATCTGCTACAGTGATAGCGTTAAGCTTCCGATAATCTATTACGATTCTATGTTGTTTATTACCTTGGGAGTCGGGTTTTTTTGCTACAACCCAAACGGGTGAGTTGTAAGGGGATCTTGATGGCCGAATAATACCATCATCTAACATTTTATTCATTTGGGATTCTACTTCGCTTTTTAGAGCCATTGGGTAGGGGTAAAATCGTGTATAAACAGGGGTGTCATTATTTGTTCTGATTTCGCCTACAACCTTTGTAGTATAGGTGAGTTTATCGTTTGGTTCTGCAAACAGTTTTGAAAAATTTTCCGCTAAGTTATTGATATTCGTTTGTTGGTTTGGTGTCATGTCGTCTTCGTCGATATTAATTGAGTAAATTGGCGTCATGTAGTCTTCTTTGAAATTAATTGGATTAGCTAATGTCATGTGGTCTTTTTTGGTATTAATTGATTTAACTGACTTGGAAGAAAGCTGATTTATTTTTACTCTAAAATTGCCTTTAATTTTCATGAAATTATCCTTGACATGGATAACAGCTTCGAGATCTTTAAGACTGTCGTTTCCAAGGATACCATGAAATGAGCTTAGTGTTGGAAGGAGGTAAAATTTCAATTTAGTGTCTGTATTAAAAAGGTTTATAAAGGTGTGTTCCTTTATTTCAATATCACCAGCTATTGATTTTGCAAAAAAGTTTGACTCATTTTTAACAGGATTTGGCACAATATAAGGTTGTATGTAATTTTTTGTTGATCCTGTATCAATAAGAAATTTTACTATGTCTCCACTCTACAGTCTGCATTCAAAGTAGGGCAGAGAAGAGTGACTCATTCTAAAAAATGTAAATCAGTGGTGTCGATATAACTGTCATCTTGTCGGTCTTCGTCGTAATATCCTGCGTCATTATTAGTCTGCTGGTCGGTTGTCGTGTGAGAGTATTCGTCCTGGTTTGTGTTTTGAAGGGTATCTGAATCTATGTGGTAATTTATTTGTATCTTTTGTTAGATGGGTCATTAGGACGAGGTCTGTTCATGTAATTTAGATTTCTTGTGCGTAGCGATTGGTCGATGTCCATCGGTTCTGGTCGCGGTGGTGGATTATTCGGTTGTTGCGAGTATGGATTTGGTTGTTGCGAATATGGATTTGGTTGTTGCGAATATAGATTTGGTTGTTGCTGGGACATATAATTAAGTTGCGGTGGTCTATAGAGTGTGGTTGGGTTCAACCTTTGTTGGGGCATGTATGCCAATTCGGGGTAGAACTCATTATTCATTCTTCTGGGAGGCAGGGGTGGACGGATATCTTGTCCCTTTCTAGCTTGGCTATTGTTGTTTAAGGCATAAAATGATCTGAAGTTTTGGTTTTCTAACTTTAAACAGAGGTGGAGAGCCTGCGGGAGGTCTGCTGGTTCTCTCATTCCAAGGAGTCGGGGTAAATCTCCTTTAAGTCCTCGAATGAAGGTGTCAAGGGCTTTGTCTCTATACGTGCGCGTTAGTAGATGCATGGCTTCTACGCCGACTTCCATGCATCCTAGCTTATTGAGGATTAGGAAAAGGTGAGAGTAGACTCGCTGATAAAATTCTTGGATAGTAGAATTTCCTTGCACAAGCGAGGTCATTTGGTACTCGAGTGTACCTAAGTCGCGCTTGTCTGCGTAGTGAAGGGTCAAGCATTTGGAAATAGCTTTCCAATCGAGTGGAGTATTGTATGACTCCAAAGCAATGTCGGCATTGCCAATGATTTTGTTACGAATGACATTGAGGATCCCGTAGTACTTAGGAGTTCCTCTTTGGGGCTCGTAGATCTGGAGGATTCGATCTACACTCTTTTTCCAGGAGTTAAACTCCCCTGGTTTTCCAGAAAATTCGCGGAGGCTCCGTATGACATCCGAAATTTTGTCTAATTCAGAAACATTGTTTGAGAAGTTCGCGTCAATGGATATGTCGGTAAAATTAGAGAAGTTTGCGTTAGGATTAAGGGCGGCTTGAACTAGGTTTCGCCCTTCTTGTCTGAATATGTTATTCACAACACCTGTTACAACGTTTGTTAATTGTTCCATGTTGAAAGTATTTGCGTTAGAGGAGGAAGGAGTCGGTTGGGTAGGAGGTGTATTTAGCACGGGAGGTCGGACGAGGTTTGAAGGGTTTGCCATTATAAGAAATTTGTTTAAAAAGTTTGTATTAAGTTTAAGTTAATTAGTAAGTCTTATTATTTTATTTAATTCTAATTTGTTTTATTATTATTATTTTTTGTTGGTTACTCTTTTCTACCCTGGAGGGTCCCGTAGGATTCGCAGGATTAAGCAGTGTTATGGAATTTTTTTGTTTTTGTTATTGGCTGTACAAGCCGTTAGTTATGAGTATGATTTTTATTTATTTTAAGTAACTCCTTCTAGGAAGGAGGGCTTTTCTATCCTGGAGGGTCCCGTAGGAATCGCAGAATTAAGCAATGTTATATGGTTTGGTTCTTGTTGTTATTGGCTGTACAAGCCGTTTGTTATAAGTATGATTAATATTTGTTGTTAGTAACTCCTTCTAGGAAGGAGTGCTTTTCTATCATGGAGGGTCCCGTAGGAATCGCAGAATTAAGCAATGTTATATGGTTGTATTTTTTGTTGTTATTGGCTGTACAAGCCGTTCTTTAAAGTTTAAAATTTTTACTGTTCTCTTAAAACTAAATGAAATATATGTATCTGTATGTTCTCTTTTTTTCTGTATAAAAATGTTTGATTCACTTAATTTTATTCTTTGCTCTTTATATTATTTAAAGATTTTATTTTTAAGATTATTTTCAATTTTTTCTTTTGGTAAGTTTCAACTACTCTGATATTTTTCAAATTCAAATTTTGACATTTCACTTTTCACAAATTATTCACTTAATTTCAAATTTACTTAATATATGTAACTTACATTAGGATTTTTATCATAATGGTGCGGCGGCTGACGTCTCGCGTCTCCTGTTTGCAACTGCTACTGAGGGGCCCTTTCCTGCACACTTTTCCCTTTACCGTGGGGTGGTATTCCTGGGCGGTGATGCTCTTATGCGTTTCACCGGATCCTGGGGCCTAGGCTGCTGCTTCCTTTTTTCCTTGCGCCTTGTACAATAACCGCGTGGACGTTAAGCCTGTAGATGGTCGGTTTTTTTTTTTAACGATTGCGACTTTAAATGCGAATTTGTTAAATCACTTAGTCTTAGCGTTTTTTATTAGTCCTGTAAGGACTTTTACCGACACACACACGATATTAACAACAACGAAGGCCCCACGTTGGGCGCCAGTTAAAGATTTATAGTTTACTTTACATAAAAAAATCTTTTTATTTGGTCAACACGACCTTATTAATTGAGTTTATTTCTAAAACTGAATTAACAATTGTTCTTAACCTAAGAGCTAAGCTAAATGCACCGGACGGTTGCAACAGGATTCCGAGAATTCGCCAATTCCGGCTGCGCGTGTGCTGACACAGTGTCTGGGCTGTATTGCTGACGAATGAGTTTTATTTATTGGCACTGTTAACGTATGCCAGGTTAACATACATACATTTATGCAATCGAGCATAATAAAAATGTTATTTTGATACGATGCCTTCGGCCGAAGACAGCCTTTTTTTACTTGTTATCGTAGTGCCCACCGCTGCTACATGCTAACGATCATAGTGTATAGGGAAGATCTATAACTATATATAATTCTTTGTGTATAGGAGGTAAATTTACGCTCTTTGTGTTGTGCACCAAGCTGGTATTACCAAGGATTATACGATACGAAACTCTCTCAACCGCTGGTAAAATAGGGGGACTGATCCCGTTTGTCATGCTGGCAACAAAACCGAATGAGTCCCCTATTATCTGCCGACTAGTAAAATAGCGAGATGGTAGAGGCAAAATGTGTAAATTATCAATAAAATCAGTGCATTTTCTAACTGTGCTGAATAAGTTATTGAGTGTTTGTTGTTTGCAAAAAAAGGTGTTGCAATATCAAAATAAAAAGTTAAATAAAGTATTTTGGCCATAGCAACGTATAAAATGTTGAACTTTACACAAAAATGTTGGATATACATGATTTTTTCGTAATTTGTCATACCCTTCCTCCCGCAAAATTTTATTTCCTTACGTGGAAACTGCTCGCCCATTTACTGCTTCTCGGGCTAAAAATCTGCCCATCCCTGCTTTAAACGACGAAATGAAGCGTTACAGCCAGGGCTGAGCGCAGTAAGCGTCGAATACAATCAAACGTTGCGCAAGTGTGTGTGCACGTTACAGAGCGAACAACGAATTGCTTACCTTTGTTTTTAAAGTTAGAATTAAAAAAAGGACTATTGAACAAATAATATTTTGTTCTTTTTCAGTTTATCTTTTAAATGGTACATAGAATTTCTTAAATTGTGTCAAGCTTTGAGCGGCTATTGGGTTTCAATTTGTATCAGATTCTTTATGAAACGTTCTATAACTGCGTTCATAATTGTTATTTTAATAGTAATAATTTTGTGTAAGCATAACATATGTATGTACATTGTGCTTCATAAAAAGAATTCACAGACGAAAAAAATTTATTTTACCAATTCAATTCAATTCACTGCGCAACTGGCTCGTAATTTTCGCTGTCATCGTCATGTGTGCGATCATGCGACGTTACCTAACGGGTACTGCGCAGTTGGCATCGCCCATGTCTTCTTACAGCTTACTTAAACTTAGCTATGTATGTCTCACCAGCTTTGCCAAGAAATCCATTAATAAAATAGGAGGAAATCTCTTTAAGAATGAAAATGGTAAAAATAGCGTGGTTTTATTTTAAAAGGGCATTTTTATTGATATTGATTTTCTAGCATTTTTAACTATAAATTATACATCAAACACAACACTTTGATAAGTTTCATAATCTTTATTTCAGTATATTTTTTAATTTTTCTTTCTTAAAATGTTTAGTTTAAATATTTGCTACTTATTTTATAATTTAAATTAAGTTTTCGGTTCGAAGAGCATAAAAGAAAGAATGTAATTAAGTATTTTTAGTAAATTTTTGTTAAGTTATAAATATTTTATATTATTACTCTTACCTCCTTTTTAATATACTCGTAGTTTCAATTAGTTGTACTAAGCATTTGCGTTTGTATTTCAATAATGTTTATCCTTTAACTATTCTTTAATATTTGTTATATATTTACTGTCTACAAATACGGTTGCTGAGTTCGATATAGCTCACAACACTAAAATTGTAATATGAAACACGCTTCGTGTTTAGTTTTTGAAAGTTTACTGTATTTTTGTATAATAAAAAGTTTTACAAGTTTTTGCTGGCAGCAATAGCGTGGCTTACTTGTTAGGAAATGGAAAGCGAATGGCGTGACCAAATCTAATGATACCGTATGAAGCTTACAGTTTTTATATAGAAAAGAGAATATGATTACAGCTAGGCGTATGTACTAAAACTAGAAATGTAAGGATAAAGTGAATATGCAATTTACTTAAACGGAATCGATAACTAGAATACGAAGTTATTGTCAAATGTCAAAAATATGGTTCTGTCGAGTCAACAGCAAACAGGGTGCTCCACATTACTCCCCTCCAGACGAAAGCTACATGTAACGAGTGGGGAATTTTACTTTGCGGCCTCTACGTGTAAATTTCGGTAAAGTGATGTCGTTTCCCACATCTGACTGCAGTTCTTGGCTACCGGTAATTATCAATTTCGACGGGGCGCTTATGTTGGTTTCTTTATCTTGTTGCGGCTCTAAGCTATCCATAATTGTAGGTTTCGTCTGAGCGTTGTTGGTTTCTTTTGCTTGCTGTGGCTGAATGACGTTTGAAGACGTTTCGTAGTCGGTGCTTGTTAAAAAAGCTGGCTTAAGTCTATCGAGACTTACGTTGCTTGAACGCCCTCGGATGACCACTGTAAAATATTTCGGAGTTTTACGTGTGACTGCGTATGGACCGTCATAAGGGCTAGTTAGCGGAGGTCGTACGGAATCATTTCTGATAAAAACATGTGTCGCTGATTGCAATTTTTGTGACACAAATGTCGTTGGCGGGGAATGGTGTGCAGTGTCAGTAGGCCGAAGTTTTTCCATTGACTTTCGAAATTCCGGTATCGTATCGCTATTTAGTTCGGCTGGCTCAGTTGGGTGGAAAAAATTCTCCGGGAATCTTCAAGGTTGAACCGTAGACGAGCTCCGCGGGAGATGCGCCAATGTCTGGCTTAAAAACCACTCTAAGGCCGAGAAGTATCGACGGAAGGAAATGTACCCACTTGCCTGTATCATGACAGAGAATAGCTGATTTCAAAGATCTGTGCCATCGCTCGATCAAGCCGTTGGACTGAAGATGATACGACGTAGTACGCAAGTGATTCATTCCAATAATCGAGATAAGCTCCTGAAAAATTGAGGACTGGAACTGTCGGCCGCGGTCTGACGTTATACGTTCTGGAACACCAAACCTCGATATCCAATGCGTCATTAGAGCTCTGACGACAGTTTCAGCAGTCATATCCGGAATGGGGACTGCTTCAGGCCAACGTGTGAAACGGTCGATAATCGTCAAACAGTATCGTTGGCCTTCGCATAATGGAAAGGGACCAACGATGTCAATGTTGATGTGTGTAAATCTGCCTTGTGGTGGTATGTATTTGGCCAGTGGTGATTTTGTATGCGATAAGTTTTTGGTCGCTGACATGCTTCGCAACTTTTCACAAATTCTGAAACTTGTTTCTTTACCCCTTTCCAAACAAAACGTGAAGTGACTAACTTCGTAGTGGCGCGCACTCCAGGATGTGACAAGTTGTGCATTTTGGACAATATTTGATTGCGAAAGGCTTTCGGAACATACGGACGTAATTTTGATGTCGATGTGTCGCAAAGTAATTCGACGTTGATGCCTGGCGGCATGAATGGTTTAAGAGCTAGAGAAAATTTCGATTTCATACCTGATTTCAGCACTGTTTGTAGCTCCTGGTCGTTCTTCTGTGCGTATGCAATGGCGCTATAATCGATGACTTGGTTGAGCGATTGAATTCGGGAAAATAAATCTGCTGTTACGTTGGCTTCCCCCGATATGTGGCGTATGTCAGTTGTAAACTGGCCTATGAAATCAAGTTGACGTGCACGGCGAGGAGTTGTTTTTTCCAACTTCTGTTTGAATGCAAAAACGAGAGGGCGATGATCCGTGAGTACATGGCATCGTCGTCCTTCAACCATATACCGAAAATGTGAAACAGCTTGAAAAATTGCGGTAAGCTCTCGGTCGTACGTACTGTACTTACGCTGCGCCGGTGTTAGCTTTTTTGAGTAAAACGCTAACGGTTGAAGCTCCCCGTCAATCACCTGATGCAATGCAGCACCAACCGCAAAATCTGATGTGTCGGTGTGCAGAGACAATTCTGCGCTTGCTGACGGATGGGACAGCAACGTCGCGTTCGATAGTTCTTCCTTACAACGTTGAAATGCAGCTTCGGCTTCCGTATCCCATCTGAGTTGCGTCATGTCATTTCTTTTGTTTCCCACGATTAGTTGCTGCAATTTAGATTGGTAGTCAACGGCATGTGGAAGAAACTTCCAATAAAAGTTTAACATGGCTATAAAACGCTTTAAGTCTCTTGCGATCGTTGGCTTAGGGAAATTTAACAGCGATGAAACTTTTTCAGGTAGGGGCTTGATTCCGTTTGCGTCAACCAAATGGCCAAGAAACTTTAATTCCGCCTTACCGAATTCGCACTTGGAAAAATTTATGGTCAGCTTATTCTCCCGTAGTCGTTTGAACAGTAAACGTAAATGCTGTTGGTGTTGTTCAATCGATGACGAAGCTACGCAAATATCATCAATATAGGGGAAAACGAAATCCAAACCTCGCAACACCTCGTCTATTAGCCGTTGGAAAGTCTGTGCGGCGTTGCACAGACCGAACGTCATAAAATGAAACTCATACAAGCCGAAAGGCGTTGTTATCGCGGTCTTCGGCACGTCGTCAGGGTGAATTGGTACCTGGTGGAACGCTTTTTGGAGATCGATCTTCGAAAAAATCAATTTTCCACGAAGATTGTTGGCGAAGTCTGTAAGATATGGCAACGGATATCGATCCGGTAGAGTCTGGGCGTTGAGCGCGCGGTAGTCGCCACATGGTCTCCAGGTACCATCACCTTTTTTGACCATGTGAAGTGGGCTAGACCAATTGCTGCTGGAGGAACGACAAATTCCGGCCTTCAGTAAAAATTCGAATTGGGACTTCGCAGCTTTTAATTTGTCGGGCGGAAGGCGCCGGGGTCTAGAAAACACTGGCTGTCCCGTCGTTTGGATTCGATGAAAAATTGTTGATTTTGTATTTGACCCAAACGGAGTCAATCTGGTGATGTCTGGAAATTCAGATAAAATTTTGCTGAACGGTTCGTCGACTGTGAAAGTTTTCAGCTTCGTGTCGCTGTATTTTATTGTTGGCGATAGTGGCGTTGATAAGGCCGTCATGTTGTCGATTAGTTTATTTCGGCGCATATCTATAAGGAGGTCGTAGAATTTAATGAAATCGGCACCGATGATGGGTTGGGTGACTTCTGCAATTACAAATGACCAGACAAATTCGCGTCGTAGGCCGAGATCTATTTTCAATCGCTTTTCCCCTAAAACTTTGATGGCGGCTCCGTTGGCGGCGTAGAGTTTCGTGACACATGGACGAATATCATACGATGGCGTAGTTAGTGGGAGAATTGACACGTCGGCACCAGTGTCGATAAGGAACGTTGTTTTTGAAATACGGTCTTTTACCTGTAGCCGAAAAACTTTACAGTGTTCCCCAAACGAGTTGCCTCTTTCCGCTAGTCATTGTTGTTTATTTTCTGCAGCTACCGCGGACGAACGGTGTCCATAGCGGCATGGACTGCGGCATCTACGAGCGCTGGTGCCGTATTTTTTGTGGTACTAGCATTGGTAACTGGCGAATGAAGCTGGGTTACCACTTTGTTCTTCACGTCGATTTGCGCTTCGTGGGCGAAATTTGGTGGCAGACTGCTGTCGAGTACGGGAACAAGAGCGCACGGAAAATCTATCAAGGCGTTTACCAAGGTCTTCTACGGTTGCACGTAGTTGGTTTAGTTCGCTGCTTTTGGTTTAGAGACCTTTTAAAGCGGCTTCACCCAATGTGCTCCCGGCGACACGTTTCATCTCAAAATATAATTCAGAAAGAAGTCGATTTAAGCGCCTTTGTTCGCTGTCAGCGAAATGTTCGATTATTTTCGCTTTAACGTACTCGAACCTATCATGCTACGGCATTGTAGCTATAACTTCAGACAATGGCCGATCACAGTAGGGTCGAGAGCTGCAAACACTGTTGCTGCCTTTTGTTTGTCCGAAGAAATTCCAGAAGCGGTAAACCAGAAATCCATCGACGTAAACCATGCTTCGATATTATTGCTTGACATCGAAGGGATTGGTAAGCGAGCATGCACTGCAGCGACTTGTATTTCGCCTGCAGATGGAATCCCCTGAGGATGGCGCGCGTCCTGAAGCGGTGTGGTACTAGGCGGTGCCGATGAAATTCCACTATCGTTGTTCATCTTAGTAGTGAAGAAACGGAATAGCGTGATCTTATAGCTGTACTCAATTGCGTCGCAACGGAATTTTTTTCCGTTCTCTGAATACTCTTTACGGGGTCACCAGTTTTTAGTGTCTACAAATACGGTTGCTGAGTTCGATATAGCTCACAACACTAAAATTGTAATATGAAACACGCTTCGTGTTTAGTTTTTGAAAGTTTACTGTATTTTTGTATAATAAAAAGTTTTACAAGTTTTTGCTGGCAGCAATTAGCGTGGCTTACTTGTGAGGAAATGGAAAGCGAATGGCGTGACCAAATCTAATGATACCGTATGAAGCTTAAAGTTTTTATATAGAAAAGAGAATATGATTACAGCTAGGCGCATGTACTAAAACTAGAAATGTAAGGATAAAGTGAATATGCAATTTACTTAAACGGAATCGATAACTAGAATACGAAGTTATTGTCAAATGTCAAAAATATGGTTCTGTCGAGTCAACAGCAAACAGGGTGCTCCACATTACTCCCCTCCAGACGAAAGCTACATGTAACGAGTGGGGAATTTTACTTTGCGGCCTCTACGTGTAAATTTTGGTAAAGTGATGTCGTTTCCCACATCTGACTGCAGTTCTTGGCTACCGGTAATTATCAATTTCGACGGGGCGCTTATGTTGGTTTCTTTATCTTGTTGCGGCTCTAAGCTATCCATAATTGTAGGTTTCGTCTGAGCGTTGTTGGTTTCTTTTGCTTGCTGTGGCTGAATGACGTTTGAAGACGTTTCGTAGTCGGTGCTTGTTAAAAAAGCTGGCTTAAGTCTATCGAGACTTACGTTGCTTGAACGCCCTCGGATGACCACTGTAAAATATTTCGGAGTTTTACGTGTGACTGCGTATGGACCGTCATAAGGGCTAGTTAGCGGAGGTCGTACGGAATCATTTCTGATAAAAACATGTGTCGCTGATTGTAATTTTTGTGACACAAATGTCGTTGGCGGGTAATGGTGTGCAGTGTCAGTAGGCCGAAGTTTTTCCATTGACTTTCGAAATTCCTGTATCGTATCGCTATTTAGTTCGGCTGGCTCAGTTGGGTGGAAAAAATTCTCCGGGAATCTTCAAGGTTGTACCGTAGACGAGCTCCGCGGGAGATGCGCCAATGTCTGGCTTAAAAACCACTCTAAGGCCGAGAAGTATCGACGGAAGGAAATGTACCCACTTGCCTGTATCATGACAGAGAATAGCTGATTTCAAAGATCTGTGCCATCGCTCGATCAAGCCGTTGGACTGAGGATGATACGACGTAGTCCGCAAGTGATTCGTTCCAATAATCGAGATAAGCTCCTGAAAAATTGAGGACTCGAACTGTCGGCCGCGGTCTGACGTTATACGTTCTGGAACACCAAACCTCGATATCCAATGCGTCATTAGAGCTCTGACGACAGTTTCAGCAGTCATATCCGGAATGGGGACTGCTTCAGGCCAACGTGTGAAACGGTCGATAATCGTCAAACAGTATCGTTGGCCTTCGCATAATGGAAAGGGACCAACGATGTCAATGTTGATGTGTGTAAATCTGCCTTGTGGTGGTATGTATTTGGCCAGTGGTGATTTTGTATGGCGATAAGTTTTTGATCGCTGACATGCTTCGCAACT
Source organism: Philophylla caesio (assembly GCA_963971545.1). Lineage (NCBI taxonomy): Eukaryota > Metazoa > Arthropoda > Insecta > Diptera > Tephritidae > Philophylla > Philophylla caesio. The sequence continues at coordinate 13,107,622 of OZ020605.1, forward strand.
TTTCACAAATTCTGAAACTTGTTTCTTTACCCCTTTCCAAACAAAACGTGAAGTGACTAACTTCGTAGTGGCTCGCACTCCACGATGTGACAAGTTGTGCATTTTGGACAATATTTGATTGCGAAAGGCTTTCGGAACATACGGACTTAATTTTGATGTCGATGTGTCGCAAAGTAATTCGACGTTGATGCCTGGCGGCATGAATGGTTTAAGAGTTAGAGAAAATTTCGATTTAATACCTGATTTCAGCACTGTTTGTAGCTCCTGGTCGTTCTTCTGTGCGTATGCAATGGCGCTATAATCGATGACTTGGTTGAGCGATTGAATTCGGGAAAATAAATCTGCTGTTACGTTGGCTTCCCCCGATATGTCGCGTATGTCGGTTGTAAACTGGCCTATGAAATCAAGTTGACGTGCACGGCGAGGAGTTGTTTTTTCCAACTTCTGTTTGAATGCAAAAACGAGAGGGCGATGATCCGTGAGTACATGGCATCGTCGTCCTTCAACCATATACCGAAAATGTGAAACAGCTTGAAAAATTGCGGTAAGCTCTCGGTCGTACGTACTGTACTTACGCTGCGCCGGTGTTAGCTTTTTTGAGTAAAACGCTAACGGTTGAAGCTCCCCGTCAATCACCTGATGCAATGCAGCACCAACCGCAAAATCTGATGCGTCGGTGTGCAGAGACAATTCTGCGCTTGCTGACGGATGGGACAGCAACGTCGCGTTCGATAGTTCTTCCTTACAACGTTGAAATGCAGCTTCGGCTTCCGTATCCCATTTGAGTTGCGTCATGTCATTTCTTTTGTTTCCCACGATTAGTTGCTGCAATTGAGATTGGTAGTCAACGGCATGTGGAAGAAACTTCCAATAAAAGTTTACCATGGCTATAAAACGCTTTAAGTCTCTTGCGATCGTTGGCTTAGGGAAATTTAACAGCGATGAAACTTTTTCAGGTAGGGGCTTGATTCCGTTTGCGTCAACCAAATGGCCAAGAAACTTTAATTCCGCCTTACCGAATTCGCACTTGGAAAAATTTATGGTCAGCTTATTCTCCCGTAGTCGTTTGAACAGTAAACGTAAATGCTGTTGGTGTTGTTCAATCGATGACGAAGCTACGCAAATATCATCAATATAGGGGAAAACGAAATCCAAACCTCGCAACACCTCGTCTATTAGCCGTTGGAAAGTCTGTGCGGCGTTGCACAGACCGAACGTCATAAAATGAAACTCATACAAGCCGAAAGGCGTTGTTATCGCGGTCTTCGGCACGTCGTCAGGGTGAATTGGTACCTGGTGGAACGCTTTTTGGAGATCGATCTTCGAAAAAATCAATTTTCCACGAAGACTGTTGGCGAAGTCTGTAAGATATGGCAACGGATATCGATCCGGTAGAGTCTGGGCGTTGAGCGCGCGGTAGTCTCCACATGGTCTCCAGGTACCATCACCTTTTTTGACCATGTGAAGTGGGCTAGACCAATTGCTGCTGGAGGCACGACAAATTCCGGCCTTCAGTAAAAATTCGAATTCGGACTTCGCAGCTTTTAATTTGTCGGGCGGAAGGCGCCGGGGTCTAGAAAACACTGGCTGTCCCGTCGTTTGGATTCGATGAAAAATTGTTGATTTTGTATTTGACCCAAACGGAGTCAATCTGGTGATGTCTGGAAATTCAGATAAAATTTTGCTGAACGGTTCGTCGACTGTGAAAGTTTTCAGCTTCGTGTCGCTGTATTTTATTGTTGGCGATAGTGGCGTTGATAAGGCCGTCATGTTGTCGATTAGTTTATTTCGGCGCATATCTATAAGGAGGTCGTAGAATTTAATGAAATCGGCACCGATGATGGGTTGGGTGACTTCTGCAATTACAAATGACCAGACAAATTCGCGTCGTAGGCCGAGATCTATTTTTAATCGCTTTTCCCCTAAAACTTTGATGGCGGCTCCGTTGGCGGCGTAGAGTTTCGTGACACATGGACGAATATCATACGATGGCGTAGTTAGTGGGAGAATTGACACGTCGGCACCAGTGTCGATAAGGAACGTTGTTTTTGAAATACGGTCTTTTACCTGTAGCCGAAAAACTTTACAGTGTTCCCCAAACGAGTTGCCTCTTTCCGCTAGTCATTGTTGTTTATTTTCTGCAGCTACCGCGGACGAACGGTGTCCATAGCGGCATGGACTGCGGCATCTACGAGCGCTGGTGCCGTATTTTTTGTGGTACTAGCATTGGTAACTGGCGAATGAAGCTGGGTTACCACTTTGTTCTTCACGTCGATTTGCGCTTCGTGGGCGAAATTTGGTGGCAGACTGCTGTCGAGTACGGGAACGAGAGCGCACGGAAAATCTATCAAGGCGTTTACCAAGGTCTTCTACGGTTGCACGTAGTTGGTTTAGTTCGCTGCTTTTGGTTTAGAGACCTTTTAAAGCGGCTTCACCCAATGTGCTCCCGGCGACACGTTTCATCTCAAAATATAATTCTGAGGGCTTTTTATCTCCGAGTGGAAGTTCAGAAAGAAGTCGATTTAAGCGCCTTTGTTCGCTGTCAGCGAAATGTTCGATTATTTTCGCTTTAACGTACTCGAACCTATCATGCTACGGCATTGTAGCTATAACTTCAGACAATGGCCGATCACAGTAGGGTCGAGAGCTGCAAACACTGTTGCTGCCTTTTGTTTGTCCGAAGAAATTCCAGAAGCGGTAAACCAGAAATCCATCGACGTAAACCATGCTTCGATATTATTGCTTGACATCGAAGGGATTGGTAAGCGAGCATGCACTGCAGCGACTTGTATTTCGCCTGCAGATGGAATCCCCTGAGGATGGCGCGCGTCCTGAAGCGGTGTGGTACTAGGCGGTGCCGATGAAATTCCACTATCGTTGTTCATCTTAGTAGTGAAGAAACGGAATAGCGTGATCTTATAGCTGTACTCAATTGCGTCGCAACGGAATTTTTTTCCGTTCTCTGAATACTCTTTACGGGGTCACCAGTTTTTAGTGTCTACAAATACGGTTGCTGAGTTCGATATAGCTCACAACACTAAAATTGTAATATGAAACACGCTTCGTGTTTAGTTTTTGAAAGTTTACTGTATTTTTGTATAATAAAAAGTTTTACAAGTTTTTGCTGGCAGCAATTAGCGTGGCTTACTTGTGAGGAAATGGAAAGCGAATGGCGTGACCAAATCTAATGATACCGTATGAAGCTTAAAGTTTTTATATAGAAAAGAGAATATGATTACAGCTAGGCGCATGTACTAAAACTAGAAATGTAAGGATAAAGTGAATATGCAATTTACTTAAACGGAATCGATAACTAGAATACGAAGTTATTGTCAAATGTCAAAAATATGGTTCTGTCGAGTCAACAGCAAACAGGGTGCTCCACATTACTCCCCTCCAGACGAAAGCTACATGTAACGAGTGGGGAATTTTACTTTGCGGCCTCTACGTGTAAATTTTGGTAAAGTGATGTCGTTTCCCACATCTGACTGCAGTTCTTGGCTACCGGTAATTATCAATTTCGACGGGGCGCTTATGTTGGTTTCTTTATCTTGTTGCGGCTCTAAGCTATCCATAATTGTAGGTTTCGTCTGAGCGTTGTTGGTTTCTTTTGCTTGCTGTGGCTGAATGACGTTTGAAGACGTTTCGTAGTCGGTGCTTGTTAAAAAAGCTGGCTTAAGTCTATCGAGACTTACGTTGCTTGAACGCCCTCGGATGACCACTGTAAAATATTTCGGAGTTTTACGTGTGACTGCGTATGGACCGTCATAAGGGCTAGTTAGCGGAGGTCGTACGGAATCATTTCTGATAAAAACATGTGTCGCTGATTGTAATTTTTGTGACACAAATGTCGTTGGCGGGTAATGGTGTGCAGTGTCAGTAGGCCGAAGTTTTTCCATTGACTTTCGAAATTCCTGTATCGTATCGCTATTTAGTTCGGCTGGCTCAGTTGGGTGGAAAAAATTCTCCGGGAATCTTCAAGGTTGTACCGTAGACGAGCTCCGCGGGAGATGCGCCAATGTCTGGCTTAAAAACCACTCTAAGGCCGAGAAGTATCGACGGAAGGAAATGTACCCACTTGCCTGTATCATGACAGAGAATAGCTGATTTCAAAGATCTGTGCCATCGCTCGATCAAGCCGTTGGACTGAGGATGATACGACGTAGTCCGCAAGTGATTCGTTCCAATAATCGAGATAAGCTCCTGAAAAATTGAGGACTCGAACTGTCGGCCGCGGTCTGACGTTATACGTTCTGGAACACCAAACCTCGATATCCAATGCGTCATTAGAGCTCTGACGACAGTTTCAGCAGTCATATCCGGAATGGGGACTGCTTCAGGCCAACGTGTGAAACGGTCGATAATCGTCAAACAGTATCGTTGGCCTTCGCATAATGGAAAGGGACCAACGATGTCAATGTTGATGTGTGTAAATCTGCCTTGTGGTGGTATGTATTTGGCCAGTGGTGATTTTGTATGGCGATAAGTTTTTGATCGCTGACATGCTTCGCAACTTTTCACAAATTCTGAAACTTGTTTCTTTACCCCTTTCCAAACAAAACGTGAAGTGACTAACTTCGTAGTGGCTCGCACTCCACGATGTGACAAGTTGTGCATTTTGGACAATATTTGATTGCGAAAGGCTTTCGGAACATACGGACTTAATTTTGATGTCGATGTGTCGCAAAGTAATTCGACGTTGATGCCTGGCGGCATGAATGGTTTAAGAGTTAGAGAAAATTTCGATTTAATACCTGATTTCAGCACTGTTTGTAGCTCCTGGTCGTTCTTCTGTGCGTATGCAATGGCGCTATAATCGATGACTTGGTTGAGCGATTGAATTCGGGAAAATAAATCTGCTGTTACGTTGGCTTCCCCCGATATGTCGCGTATGTCGGTTGTAAACTGGCCTATGAAATCAAGTTGACGTGCACGGCGAGGAGTTGTTTTTTCCAACTTCTGTTTGAATGCAAAAACGAGAGGGCGATGATCCGTGAGTACATGGCATCGTCGTCCTTCAACCATATACCGAAAATGTGAAACAGCTTGAAAAATTGCGGTAAGCTCTCGGTCGTACGTACTGTACTTACGCTGCGCCGGTGTTAGCTTTTTTGAGTAAAACGCTAACGGTTGAAGCTCCCCGTCAATCACCTGATGCAATGCAGCACCAACCGCAAAATCTGATGCGTCGGTGTGCAGAGACAATTCTGCGCTTGCTGACGGATGGGACAGCAACGTCGCGTTCGATAGTTCTTCCTTACAACGTTGAAATGCAGCTTCGGCTTCCGTATCCCATTTGAGTTGCGTCATGTCATTTCTTTTGTTTCCCACGATTAGTTGCTGCAATTGAGATTGGTAGTCAACGGCATGTGGAAGAAACTTCCAATAAAAGTTTACCATGGCTATAAAACGCTTTAAGTCTCTTGCGATCGTTGGCTTAGGGAAATTTAACAGCGATGAAACTTTTTCAGGTAGGGGCTTGATTCCGTTTGCGTCAACCAAATGGCCAAGAAACTTTAATTCCGCCTTACCGAATTCGCACTTGGAAAAATTTATGGTCAGCTTATTCTCCCGTAGTCGTTTGAACAGTAAACGTAAATGCTGTTGGTGTTGTTCAATCGATGACGAAGCTACGCAAATATCATCAATATAGGGGAAAACGAAATCCAAACCTCGCAACACCTCGTCTATTAGCCGTTGGAAAGTCTGTGCGGCGTTGCACAGACCGAACGTCATAAAATGAAACTCATACAAGCCGAAAGGCGTTGTTATCGCGGTCTTCGGCACGTCGTCAGGGTGAATTGGTACCTGGTGGAACGCTTTTTGGAGATCGATCTTCGAAAAAATCAATTTTCCACGAAGATTGTTGGCGAAGTCTGTAAGATATGGCAACGGATATCGATCCGGTAGAGTCTGGGCGTTGAGCGCGCGGTAGTCTCCACATGGTCTCCAGGTACCATCACCTTTTTTGACCATGTGAAGTGGGCTAGACCAATTGCTGCTGGAGGCACGACAAATTCCGGCCTTCAGTAAAAATTCGAATTCGGACTTCGCAGCTTTTAATTTGTCGGGCGGAAGGCGCCGGGGTCTAGAAAACACTGGCTGTCCCGTCGTTTGGATTCGATGAAAAATTGTTGATTTTGTATTTGACCCAAACGGAGTCAATCTGGTGATGTCTGGAAATTCAGATAAAATTTTGCTGAACGGTTCGTCGACTGTGAAAGTTTTCAGCTTCGTGTCGCTGTATTTTATTGTTGGCGATAGTGGCGTTGATAAGGCCGTCATGTTGTCGATTAGTTTATTTCGGCGCATATCTATAAGGAGGTCGTAGAATTTAATGAAATCGGCACCGATGATGGGTTGGGTGGCTGGCAGACTGCTGTCGAGTACGGGAACGAGAGCGCACGGAAAATCTATCAAGGCGTTTACCAAGGTCTTCTACGGTTGCACGTAGTTGGTTTAGTTCGCTGGTAACTCCGGATTCTACTCGATGCACGTGATGTACGCCAACTGCGTCTATGATCGAGTCTGCGATTTTTGTAAACTCTGCAGCAGTACCTGACGTGGCTGCTACGACTGGCTGGGCGAATTCTGGGAGTCGTTTCGTCCAGAGACATTTTAAAGCGGCTTCACCCAATGTGCTCCCGGCGACACGTTTCATCTCAAAATATAATTCTGAGGGCTTTTTATCTCCGAGTGGAAGTTCAGAAAGAAGTCGATTTAAGCGCCTTTGTTCGCTGTCAGCGAAATGTTCGATTATTTTCGCTTTAACGTACTCGAACCTATCATGCTACGGCATTGTAGCTATAACTTCAGACAATTGGCCGATCACAGTAGGGTCGAGAGCTGCAAACACTGTTGCTGCCTTTTGTTTGTCCGAAGAAATTCCAGAAGCGGTAAACCAGAAATCCATCGACGTAAACCATGCTTCGATATTATTGCTTGACATCGAAGGGATTGGTAAGCGAGCATGCACTGCAGCGACTTGTATTTCGCCTGCAGATGGAATCCCTTGAGGATGGCGCGCGTCCTGAAGCGGTGTGGTACTAGGCGGTGCCGATGAAAATCCACTATCATTGTTCATCTTAGTAGTGAAGAAACGGAATAGCGTGATCTTATAGCTGTACTCAATTGCGTCGCAACGGAATTTTTTTCCGTTCTCTGAATACTCTTTACGGGGTCACCAGTTTTTAGTGTCTACAAATACGGTTGCTGAGTTCGATATAGCTCACAACACTAAAATTGTAATATGAAACACGCTTCGTGTTTAGTTTTTGAAAGTTTACTGTATTTTTGTATAATAAAAAGTTTTACAGTTTTTGCTGGCAGCAATTAGCGTGGCTTACTTGTTAGGAAATGGAAAGCGAATGGCGTGACCAAATCTAATGATACCGTATGAAGCTTACAGTTTTTATATAGAAAAGAGAATATGATTACAGCTAGGCGTATGTACTAAAACTAGAAATGTAAGGATAAAGTGAATATGCAATTTACTTAAACGGAATCGATAACTAGAATACGAAGTTATTGTCAAATGTCAAAAATATGGTTCTGTCGAGTCAACAGCAAACAGGGTGCTCCACATATATATTTAAATATTTTGTGTCTTATGACCTTTTCTTTTTGTTTTTTTTTTGCTTTTTATTTATTTGAATTCTGTAACTTATTCCATTTTCCTATTTGAATTTTGATAAAACGATTAGAAAAAAGACCAATAACCTTAATCGGCTTCCTCTTTCATATTTATAAGAAAATCATTCATTATTCATATTTAATAATTCCTCGTATACTTAACGGAGTAATATTTGTATTTATGTATGTATAGTGACTAAATTTCATTATCTATGTTGTGTAGCAAGAGTATATACATTCAAAAATTAAAATATTGGCTTAAAAAGTAGGAAACATACATACATATGTATATTGAATTTAATTGTTTCCAAGATTTTTGAAAAAATTATTAAAAATAATTAAAATTTTGGTAGTTTATTAATTTGGTGAACACAAGTTTTTCGATGCAGTGACATACACAATTACAGTAGAGCTTTCATACGATGAACTTGTTGTTCAGCGAAATACTCTTTATAGCTATTTTTAGAAACGCAGCTTTCTCCTTAATTTTTTTTTTTGTGCATTTGGAATTCTATAAAACGAATTTTTATTATTTATATATGAAAAACACTACTTTATATGGAAAATTTAAAACAAAAAGATTAAATATTTGTCAGTAGCGGAAAATGTATCTATGTGAATGAATAATGAAGTTATTAATAAGTATTGATAAGCAGATAATTCCCCTCCATCACTTTTCATCGTATTTTGAAACATTAAAATATTTGATACAAAACTAAATTTAGTTTCAAAAATTTTTTAAAACAAAAGAGCAGTATCCTGGTAATGTGAAAATAATACATTAGCACGATTCTGCAGTGCTTGTATATAAACATGCAAATAACCAGAACTTCCCTTTTCTATTTTTCTCAACACCTTTTTTTCTTTAATTTAATTTTTTTTCTTTTGTGCTGGTCATCTTTTTTATTCGTTCGACCTGCTCAAAAATTGTAACGCAACAAAAATGATTGACAACAAAATTCCTTTATTTTTGAAGTGGCATTAAAAAAACTAAAAAAAAAAAGTTTAATGAAGCTAAGTACATATTTGCTCACACGCAAATTGTGTTTCGCGACCACTTCCACATTGTTTTTATAATTGAACCCAAGCACGAAGGTAAAGAAAAGAATTTAAAAAGGCTTAAAACAAATAAAATTTCGGGTTGCGAAAATAAGCCAATTAAGGGCAATCGTTCAAAATTTTTTCCATTTTTTAATAAAGCGGGGCGCGAAAATGTACGCTAACCGTGCTCTCAGTTTCAGATTTCAGTCCCCACTATGTCATTTTAGGAATTTGCTACTGACAATGTGAATTTATGTACTCTCCATTTTTTTTCGCTATGACAATTCACAAACACCTGATATTAAAATTTCCCTTTCGGATTGGGTTATGTAAACTTCTTTAAGCTATCAACAAACAAAACATAAAAATACGTACATTTCTTTGAATAACTGATTCGAAAATTTCTTGAATAGTTAGGGAGTTCACATTTGTATGTGGTATTCAAGCAATAAATCAGCGAAAAACAACTTTTAATAAACTTACACGGTCGGTTTCTTTAAAATATGTATATGTGCATCACTATTTGCCTTAATTTAACATTTTTTTAAACAAAAATAAGCCTAAAATTATGATAAACAGAAAGAGCTGATCGAATAACACACACAAATAACGCACTAAACATACCTTTCAGAGTAGTATTAAAATACGAAAATTTTACATTTTAACTAACTAATTTAACTCAGTATCTACATATGTATAAAAATCAAAGGATATTTAAAAAAATAATTCAAACTAAAATACTTGCGTATTGATGATTTGTTAGGCTTGTCTGATCTATTGTTGATGCAAATAAAATACTTTTTATTTCACCTTTGCCCGACGTTTCGCTAAATAATTTAGCATCTTCAGGGGTGGCTCTATATATAATTGCATCTTAATTACATTTGGCCATTTATTTTTCATTTATCGGTGACAACAAAGCACTCGGATAAATTGGTAAATATGTACTTATGTACATATGTTTGTGAATGTGAAGTGGGAGCATTATTATCAGGCCTGGGCGACGCCAACTGCGCAGTACCCGTTGAGTACGTTAGCGTGTTTGTATACACGACGCTGTTGCGAAGTGAATTTCAAGCAAGCAAAGCTGTTGCTCGCTAGCGGACAAAATTTTGTACACGGAAAATAATTCACTTGCGCACAATATTTAAGGCTGAATGGGGAAATACATTTTTATTTTCTGTGAATATATTTTATGAAGCACAATGTCTGTTATGCTTACTAAATTATCAGAAAAAACCATAAAAACAGTCGCCTAAAAAATTACGCAATTTAAGAATTTCGATGCAACATTGAAAAGATTAGCTAAAAAAGTACAAAACATTATTTGTTTCAATAATACTTTTTTTTTAATTTTAATTTTGAAAAAAAAAAAACGGAAGCAATTTGTTGTTTGCAGTGTAACGCGCTTACATATGCTACTTACGCAACGTTTGATTGTATTCGACGTTTACTGCGCCCTGCCCTGCTTCAAACCGCAGCCTTGAGCACGGCTCTATGTTTGTTTTTTGTTCCTTTGATGTAAAAAAACAGAATACATTGCTTTTTGGTTCTTGGTATTTCTGACAACCTAGCATACATTGTTAGAGCCACCTATATGTCAATCTGAACAATGTTCATCTGGTAGCACCAGATAAATCAATTTTACCGCCATGTCATTATTACTGTATTACATGTATGTCATATTTTACTTGTCATCAATATTATAAGTTCATTCGCAACGCAGAAGCCTACGAGGACATACCACATAAAACCCGCGCCTAACGCGGTTTTTTGGTAACCCGCGCCAATCGTGGTCGATGTAAAGTTTATAGGCTAAACCATAAATATAATTAAATAAAACAACATCTTAAAATGGCGAATCTGGTTTAGTCTTTACAAAGTTTTTATGTGATTCTCGTCGCCCTGCAGTTTACCGCCGCTAATTAAGTGAACGGCGCAGTACTTTAAGGAATGTCAATCGCAAAGAAGCCGTACCGCTGATTGCCGCCAATAAAAGCAAATTTGGTGTTCGCTGCTACCGTCGTCATCGTGTGCATTCTTGAAGCCGCCATTTCGAGTTGCACCATAAATTCTCTACAAGTGCCTGCCACGCACATCGAGTACTGGGATTACGTAATAATTTGCACATCTGAAAACATAGTAAATGATGACCAGGAGCAGAAGTCGTGAGACCGAAGAACACCCTGAAGAGGAAGATCCTGCAAACCAGACCATAATGGAAAGCACCGCTGCTCATATGTCGCAAGAGCAGTTGGATACCTTGCTGTCAGCCTTAACAGGTATTAAAAAACCATAGAAGAGCTTCGTGAAGCTACGTTCGTCGCCTGCGCCAACAACTTACAGCACTGAAATATTTAGTGTCAAACTGCATCCTCTGCCAAGTTTTGATGGCAATCCAGAGGAATGGCCGTTGTTTCGAGCAAGCTATATAAACAGCACAATGGAGTTTAAATATAATAACCGACAGAACCTTATAAGGCTACAGGCGGCATTGCAAGGTAATGCAAAGCATGCAGGGTCGTCGCTGTTGATATTTCCGGAGAACGTGCCACATGTGATGGAGGAGTTGCACTTCAATTTTGGTAGACCTGAACTGCTTATAAAAGTACAAATGCAGAAGATTAAAGATCATCCAGTAATTTACGAAGGTCGTCTCGAGCAAATGTTGGAGTTCGCAAACAGGATGCGCAATATCGTCGCCTTTTTCAAATCAGCAAATTGCGACCACCATTTACTTAACCCTATACTATTGGAGCTAAGAGTTTGAAACTACCTATGTCGAAACAGTTCGAATGGAGCCGTTGTAGTCGAATGCATCACCCGCTCTTGTATCAGTCTAATGTAAGTACGCCAGCTCAGCCAGCCAATGGATCGCAAAATAGAAGCGAACATTGGCTCAATTGCCGCAATAAAAGAGAAGAAAAATGTCTTTTTAAAATCTTACCGATTATTTTAATTGGTCCTCGTGCCAGCAAGAAAATCTACGCAATGCTAGACGAGGGGTCGTCTGTTGCGCTGTTAGATAAAGCCGTCGCCGATGATCTTGGCAATACAGGTCGTTCAGAGCCGTTAACGTTACAATGGTATAACCAAAGTCATACTACCGAAGAGTCTAGTGTATTCAATCTTGACGTCAGAGGAGTACAATCGAAGTCACGTTACCAGCTGAAGAATATTCGCTCCGTAAAGGAAATAGATCTGCCAGTGCAGACCTTTGATCGCAATCAACACAGTCATCTTAAAGGTTTGCCAATTACCAACTACGCCGCCGGCAAACCGTCGTTGCTTATCGGTTTAGACAATAGCCACTTAAGCATAGCCGAAACAACAGTACATGCCGGACCTCAAAGGCCGATCGCAGTCGGCATGTACGAAAGTCGCCAACAACTAAGCAGCTTCATCAACTTGTCGATGAATATTTCAGCATAGAAAACCTGGGCGTTAAGGTAACAGGTAGATCGTTAGAATCCGACGAAGACACCAGAGCGAGAAAGATACTTGAATTGACGACGCGTAAAATCGGTCAGTATTACGAAGTTGGACTATTATGGCGTTAGGATAACGTCGATTTACCTCACAGCTACGAGATGGCCAAACAACTACTACTCAACGTAGAACGAAAAATGTCAAAAGATGAACAGTACGCAGAAATGTACAACGCAGCCATTCAAAGGTAAATAGGGAAAGGGTATGCACAGCTTCTGGCAGAAGCCGAAGCGAGCCAGCAAAGTCGTAATTCCTGGTACTTGCCACACTCCGGTGTCATCAACCCCCATAAGCCAAATAAACTTCGAGTAGTCTTCGACGCAGCAGCAACCGTTTCGAACATTTCATTAAATACGTTCTTGATGAAAGGATCTGAGTGTGCGCAGCCACTTATGACCATAATGATTTTTATGGAGGGATGGGAATCCAAATAGTCCGTTACGAGTTTACGTGATGACGTCAATGATTTTTGGCGCAGCTTGTTCGCCATGCTGTGCAGAGTACGTCAAAAATATGAATGCCGCCAAATTTCGTGAGATTATGCCAAGGGGAGCGAAGGTCGTCACCGAAGACACGTATGTCGACGATCTTGTGGATTCGCTCAACCACAAGAGACTTCAAGCAATTCGTTTCAACCCGCATAGCAGAAATATTAGAAAGTACCACGCCCAGTCAGTGGCGATGGGTACCCTCTGCGCTCAACGTGGCAGATGAAGCTACAAAAGTCAAGTCGTCGCCATTGTGTCGTTACGATGTGTGGATGACAGGACCTGCATTTTTACGCGCCAACGAAGAAACCTGGCCTATTGAGTCCGTGCAAATTTCATCAAACCGAGTCGAAGAAGAGTGTACAAATAAAAAAAGGGTATTGTATAATCATCAACCAGTCATCAATATCTACAAGTTCTCATCATATTCCCGAATACTGCGAGTAGTAGCGTGGATTTTACGTTTTATACACAACCTCAATTCCAAATCTCGTCGAATAGGAGAGTTGACACCAAATGAGCTAGTAGCCGCAGAAGGTAACATTTGTCGTCAAGCACAATCCCAAGTTTATCAAGCAGAAATCAACATTCTACGCGTCGGAAAGAGTCTTCCGAAGTCGAGCCTACTATTTCAACTTACACTAAAACTAGATCAAGACGGGATCTTCCGTATAAATGGCAGAATTGATGCCGCATATTGCCTGCCTGAGGCTACACGCCGTCCAATTATTGTGCCACAGAACCATCGCCTTGCGTTTCTCATCATAGATCATTTCCATCGCAAGACTCATCATCAAAACAACAAGTTAACAGTAAATGAAATGCGCCAGCGATTTTGGGTGCCGCATGCACTCTCCGTACTTAAATCGGTAACGAAAAGTTGTCCAACCTGCATACGTTAATCAGCAAAGCGAATCGTGCCTTTGATGGGTCAATTGCCATCTGATCGCCTAACGCCATTCGTCCGTCCCTTCTCTTACACAGGAGTGGATTATTGCGGTCCGTTCCTCGTCACCATTGGTCGGTCGCCGTCGCGACAAACGCTGGATTGCTGTTTTTACTTGTCTTACAACTAGAGGTATCCATCTAGAAGTTGCAGTCGGTCTTTCAACCGATGCAGTCTTGATATGTCTCCGAAACTTCGTCAACCGCCGTGGTGTACCAGTCCGTATAAGAAGCGACAACGGAACAAACTTTGTTGGAGCGCAACACGAGTTAGTGAAAGAGAAGCGAATATTTGATTTGAGGTAATTCGACGCGAAACGTGAAAGGATCGGATTGAATGGAAATTTAATTGCCCATCGAATCCCTCTGAAGGTGGAAGCTGGGAACGCCTAATCCAATGTGTAAAACGAATCCTTAGGCGTGTCTCGAAGGAAGAGGCGCCTCAATTGGAGACCTTCCGAAGCGTTGTCATAGAAGCGGAAACATTGTGAAAAGTCGTCCGCTGACAGATATTCCAGTGTCAGCACAGAATCCGGAACCATTCCCAATCATTTTATCTTGGGATGTCTCAATTCTACCCAAACACCCTGTCAAACCGATGAAAAGGTCTGCCTACGGAAGCAATGGAGGATCGCACAAAACTTAAAAGATCGCTTATGGAAGCGCTGGATCAACGAATACTTGCCACAACTTCTAATGTGTCCGAAATGGTTTACCGAAGCTAATCCTCTACAGCCGGGACAATTAGTACTAGTCTGTGATCCACATATGCCAAGAGGCCAATGGCAAACAGGCCGAAGCACGGAAGTAATTGCAGCGAAAAACAGGCAAGTGAGAGCGCCTGTCCTGTATCGAAGCTAGCCGCTTTGGAGTTTGCGAATTCTCATTAGGATTCGCCGTGGGGTGGGATGTTAGAGCCACTTATATGTCAAATACCATGTTCATCTGGTAGCACCAGATAAATAAATTTTACCGCCATGTCTTTATTACTACATTCATGTATATCATATTTTACTTGTCATCAATATTATAAGTTCATTCGCAACGCAGAAGCCTACGAGGACATACCACATAAAACCCGCGCCTAACGCGGTGTTTTGGTAACCCGCGCCTTCCGTGGTCGATGTACAGTTTATAGGCTAAACCATAAATATAATTAAATAAAACAACATCTTAAAATTGCGATTCTGGTTTAGTCTATATATATTTACATATATTGTATTGTGGTACGAAATAACAATTTGCTGAATATATAGTGTTTTTTTTTTTTTTTCGGTTACGACCAGGGAGGAGGAATCTTCATAGATACGAGCAGCCCGTGCTGCCCGCATGCCCGATTTGCCTCCAGGCACCTACGGACTAAACCCAACCTCCTTCGTACGCTGGGCCTGTGACACCCCCGCGGGACTATCAATTCCGATATTACTTCGCAGGGCAGGCACTGGACGTTATTCTTCGTCTTCACTCAGCGTGCGTTATTACACTGCGCGATTTGCGTTTCGCTCGTCTATTCTAAGGCGTTTCATGACTAACGTGATGATGTCCGCACACTTTTTCCATACGTCGTTTTCGGACAACATGGCCTTCAGCAAGCCTTCGGGGGACACTGCTTCTCCTATATATTGTTGCAGGTAATTGCGTTCATTACTAAATCTGTGACAGTCCATTAGTATGTGCTCTGCGCTTTCAACTTTCCCGTCGCAATGTAGGCAGTAGGGGCTATCGGCATGTTTGTACTTATGTAAGTATTGGCGGAGACAGCCATGCCCGGTGAGGAACTGCGTGAGGTAGAAATCAGTATCTCCGTGTTTCCTGTTTATCCAGTTATCTACCTTTGGGATCAATTTCCTTGTCCATCGTCCTTTCAAGGAGGAGTCCCACCTTTTTTGCCACTCGTCGATGCTCTGTTGCAAGCATAATTCAGATGTTGTTTGAAGCTCAGACGCCGGTCGAGTATGACACCGAGGTATTTGATAGTTTGGCTGGATTCTACGGTGTGACCTCCTATTCGTATCTGAATATTTGCAACTCTTTTCCGACTGGTCATTAGCAGCGCTTCGGTCTTATGTTCCGCTAACTCTAATCCTGCTGTTTGGAGCCAAGTTTTGGCAGACTCTATGGTTTCAGTGCTCATGCGCGCCACGTCCACTAAGTGTTTTGCGACCACTACGACCGCGATGTCATCAGCGTATCCTATAATGGACACTCCTTCCGCTTTTTCTATTCTCAAGATGCCATCATACATGATGTTCTAAAGAAGTGGTCCAAGGACTGACCCCTGGGGCACACCTCCGGTAACATGGTGCTTTTTTGGTCCTTCGTTGGTGTCGTAGAAGAGCTCTCTTTCGCTGAAATAGCTATTCATTATTCGAAGTAAGTAGTGGGGAATATTCATTGCCATCATCGCCGTTATTATTCGGGTCCAGTTGGCAGAATTGAATGCGTTTTTCACGTCCAACGTGATTACAGCACAGTACTGCTTTGCTCCTTCAAACCATCTCTTACCCTCGAGGGCTTTGCGCGCAATCTCGCACACAGCCGATATCGCGTCGACAGTTGAACGTTTCTTCCGGAAGCCATATTGCCACCTTGAGAGGCCCTGATCACCTTCCGTGGTCTTTTGGATCCGCGCGCAGATTATTGCCTCAAGTATTTTTCCTGCACTGTCCAGCATGCATAAGGGCCTATATGATGATGGCTCTTCCGGTGGCTTGTTGCCTTTGGGCAGTAGGACTAGCCGTTGCCGCTTCCATTTCTTTGGGAAAATGCCTTCCTGAATACACTTCGTGTATAATCGGCAAAACAGATCTGTTTTCTCCTTAATTATATATTTCAGGATCCCATTCGGAATGCCGTCCATGCCTGGCGATTTATTGCTTTTTATTTTGTCTGTAGCGGCGATCAGTTCATCCTTCGTAACTGGCGGGACTTCCACTATTTCCAGCGTTAAATCTTGCGGCGTTCGGCATAAATCTTGTTGCGGGAAGAGCCCAAGAACGATGCGCTTCATTATTGTAGGACACTCTGGTGGCTTGGCCTTGCTCCCTTTCAATTTTCTTAGGACAGTGTTATAGCCACTGCCCCAGGGGTTGTCGTCAACGTCCTTTATTAATTCTAGAAAAGCCTGACGTTTGCTTTGCTGTATAGCTTTTCGTAATGCCTGTCGCTGGCTTTTGTATGCGGTTTGGAGGCGTTGGTATTCAGCGGAATTCCTGGTTCTCTGTCTTTGGTGTTGACGTCGCAGTTTGAGGCATTTAGAGCGCAGATTCGCGATTTCTTCATTCCACCAGTAGCCTGGAGTTCTTCTGTTTCCACTTATTTTCCGTGGCATCGATGCGTCGCAGATATCACTGACAATCTTCATTACTTTGTTAGCACAGGTGTCCGTGTTTTCATTTCTATCGTCAAGCGCGTCTGGCAGCAGCTCTGTCATGTATTCTACCATACTGCTATCCAACAAATTCGTTTTCCATCCGATGGTCTGCACTTTCCGGGTTTTCTTTTTCTGTGCGCTGCTTCGCTGTGGATGAATTTCAAAGCGTATCGCAAAATGATCACTATAGGTGAAGCTCTCTGAAACTTCCCATTTGATTCTATTAAATAACACAGGGCTGCAGAAGGTCAAGTCGATAATCGATCCTGCGGTACCTTTCTGATACGTATTTTTGTTTCCATTGTTTAGCAGTACGATGTCTAGATTAGCGAAGGCTTCGAGCAAGGCTTGGCCTCGGGGGGTTGTTTTTGAGCTTCCCCATTCCACTGCCCATGCGTTGAAATCTCCGGCGATGATGACAGGTGTTTTGCCGGTAGCATCGGATGCCAGGCGTCTAAGCATATTTTTATAGCCTTCAAATGTTTCACTTGGGGGCGTGTAGCAGCTGTAGTAGTGGATTCCCCCCAATTTCGCATAGATGAATCCCTCCTGTTGATTGTTGCCTATGGCTTCGAAGGGGAGAGCCCCGCATGCCCAGACCGCAGCTTTCTTTCTTTTGTCCTGCAGCCAGTTTCCTTCTATAAGCGGTGCTCTATAGGGCTCGCTGATGAGTGCGACGTCGATGTTTTGCTCGAAGACTGACTGTTTTAGCAGGTCTTGTGCTGCCTCGCAGTGGTTGAGATTAATTTGCAGGCATTTAATCATTTCTTCAGTTGGGTTACTGCTTTTTTATACGCCGGACACCTGAAGCTTCCTGTGGGATGGTTCTGTGCCACGCCAGTCCCTGGTTTACAGATGGCGCATTTTGGTTCTGCCGTACACTGCTTGGCAAGGTGACCTTTCTCTCCGCAGCGTAAACATGACCCACTACGGTCCTCCGTCGATTTACAGTGCCTTGCGATATGTCCAAAATCGAGGCATCGGAAGCATCTGAGGGGACTGACCTGCTCCCGGATTCGGCAGTTAACCCAGCCCACTATGATTCGTGCTGCTTCAACCAGAATTTTCATATCTCGGACTGTCGCACTTATTGTCGCTGTTTGCGTGCCATTTCTCGTCGGCTTTAAAGACCTTACTGCAACCTGTTTCCCGTAATTCACTTCTGGGAATTGTTCTTTTATTGCGTTGGCAATATCTTCCTCTGTTGTGGCTATATCCACATCACGAATTTCGACATTCACTGTTTGACTCAAGACCTTTACATTCGCGGCATCTTTGAGTACGGCAGACGCTCGTTCTTTAAATTTGTTCGCCATCTGGCCAGACTTATCACGAAGTTCGACAAGTAAATATATAGTGTGTACGCGCCTAAATGTGGAGTTAAAGAGGGATCAAACCTTTGAGACTATTAATTTATATTCGAGGTGGGCTTAAACCACTGAGACGGGTGCTAGCTGTAGGGCTTAAAACCTACTATAGCTCTACGCTTACGAGGTAGCATCACGAAGAATAAATAAAGATAGCGAAGCAAAGCGAAGGTGTATTGATTCATAGAGGAGATAGGGTAAATTTCTTTGCAGATACCCTGGACAACCGAGAGCTACACCCAGCACCCCGGAAAGTCCGTTACAATATATTTCCCTTATTGTTTTATTTGGCTTGTGTGCTTCGCGTTTTAATAAATTTTTTTCATTTCCATTTGTCAGCTTATTTTTAAACTGTCCTAAAATTTATATATGTAGTAATATGAGTTACCAATCATATACATACACATATGTATACATATATTTATATTGGTGTGAAGTTTATAATGCAGTTATAAAAATGCATTTATATTTGCAAAAATTTGTATTTATGTATGTAGTAGTATATCAGGTAGATGAATGCTTTTATATGTTTATATTAAAATAGTTTTTTATATCTATAAAATTTATACAAGCAATTTTAGGAATAAACTTGTTTAATTCTTTTTTTATAAGATAAGTTAACACGTAAGTGTAATGGCAAATATATATACATACATATATATATACCGTTCAAAAATTATATCACAAACACATATTGACACATTTGGACAATTTATTAAGCCTTCAATTATTTGAAATTTAATTTTTAATTGAAACATCGTTAATTCTCTAACAAAAACCGTTTAAAACAATTTTTTTAATTTTTATAATAAACGAAGAAAACATTTACCAATCAAAAAATCGAACTCTTTGAAAAACAAACAAGTTCATTCAATTTTAGCGTGAGAAAGTGCAAGTTTCAAGTGTCTACAAGTTACCACTGATTTTTGATTTTTTTTTACCGACGCTCTTTCGCAATTTCTTCCACATACATTAAAAATAAATGCGGGTTTGCATTGGAGAAAACTGCCAGTAAAAAAAATGTCAAAAATCAGTGAAAACTTGTAAACTTTTGAAACTTGCGTTTTCTCACACTAAAATTTAATGAGCCAAAAAATGCATACACATAAAAATTCTGCAATTTTTTTTTAATGTTCGCAATTTTGATGAATAGTTTGTAAATAAATTTCAATTTATTTTTGTATGTAAGAAAATCTAAAATCCTCAAAAATTTTTTTTTTTTAAATCAAAGCTTATTTTTAGCCACTTACGGCGGAGGGCTTCTTAAAGACTGATTACACTAATCGGCGTTTAGCTACTGCATACAGTTAATATTCGGCGTTTTCTTAATTGACGTATGGCCTTGAGCGGCTCTTATAGCCCATTTTTTTTTTTGCTCGATTAGCCCTTAACGGGCTTTTAAGAAACCGGCCGTGAACTAAAACTTTCACTTTATTGCACTAAAACTGAATGAGCTACAAAGCTGCCTACTCAAAGAAAATTTAGTATTTTTAGAAGTTCGAAAATTGAAATTTTTTTTTGTATCATTAAAAATTTTGAGATTTGGCCTAATACGGGTTGCATTAGAGCATAAAATGTTCCTTAATTGAAAACAATTAAAAGTCAAATAATTATAATAATAATTTGGCGCTCACACAACTATATACTCGTAGCTCAGTGTTTGGCTAAACGTATCATAATTTATTTTTTGTGTAGTTTTATATTATAGGTACCACAAACGGAACGGCAGATGTATTTTATGAAGAGCTATACCCAGCGCATGTCTGGGTTTTTGGGGCATTCTGGACTTTGAAAGTCGTGTAAGTTTGCAATCATTGGGTGTTATTCGAGACTACTTGTACGAAAAATATATGCCTAATTAAAGTTTAGTTATTTATTTTACTTTTTGTTTGTGAAGTTTTCTTCAAATAATTTCCCTATGCAGCAGCGTAATGCCGGAAATAACGCCTTGTTGACGAGAGGATCAGAAATGCAATATGTACTATGTAGGTGGTCTTTATTTTTTATTTAAATTTTTTTTTTGTGTGAGGTTAAAGTAAAAAATATTTGAGAACAATTTTTGATCGATCGGTTGAGAATTGCCGCTCGCGCATTAAAGTTTGTGAACAGAAAATTGGGCAATATGGAAGGAAAAGCGCTCGTAACTACTCAGGAGTAACCTGTAGCGAGATAAAATGTATGAACAACCCCCATTCTTTTTGAGTTCCCAATATTTTTCTAGAACAAACTTAACCTCCACCGACAACCTTTCATGGGGTCCCCACACAATAATAATAGATTTTTTACGAAACTGTGCCAAAATAAAGAACAATCAAATTACAGCAAGTCTAACCGCCGTGAATATTAATCGGATTGTAAGCCCAAAATATTTTGTACCAGACAACCAACAACGCTTTCTGTTCCGTTACAATTTTGACCCCGTGTAGTAAGCACAAGTAGGCCGGCGATTATTGATAAATTTTTTATTACTCGACACCAGTTCTAATGGCATTACCGGCAATATAATATAAAATATAATGTAAAATAATAATTATGTGTACTTAAAACTAATATAAATATAAGTAGTATTCTCGATGTCTTGCACGGTAAAAATCGCGTACGCATTGGGAAAGCTTAGCAAACTTTTCGGGAAATGTTTAGTATAGCGCGGTGAAGGAGGGGGCGTGGCACCCCAAGTTACCCAGTAAACTTTTTTTGTAAAACCCAAGACAAAATTTTGAGCGATTTTTAATTAAAAATTTTAAATTTATTACGAAAAATTGATTTATTTGTGAAAAGCGCCGCAGGCGAAAATTTGTAATAAAAAATAGCGCGATTTTTTATTAAAAATTTTCAATTTATTACTCTTCAAAAAAATAACCCTGGCCGGACAAACACCGATTAAATAAAATACTCTTCAAAATTTACTTTAAAGTGTATATGTATTTAATTGCTTGTATAAGACATGTAAGACATGCATATACATACATTGTATATTAAATTTACTGTGTTGTATCAATTTCATCTTGGTTTCTCTTTCGCTCGTTGTTTTAAGTAGTTTGACAGATGTATTTGGAAGGAATTTTAGTGTTTTGTGCGGGGCTTAAATATGCAAATTTAATTCCATAATTGCGAAGTATTTAATTATATGTTGATTCTAAAAACGGTGAAAATTGATAGCGCAATGTGTTAATAATATGTGTGTGCCAAAATGAATGCATTAGTAGCTCCATATTAAGTGCAGTGAATGAAAATCAAACACCATATATGTATGTAAAAAAGCAAAAAAAACGCATTTTTAAGGTAAAATTCTGACAAAATTTGTGAATGGATTTTTGCAAAAGGATATTTAAACAAAAGTTTGTTTTGTTGTGCATCTATGCGCATTTGAATTTTTTCAATTTGGGTTACGCGTTTAGACACAGTCAACAAAATTCATGCGGCGCTATAATAAACCCGACCCAACTTTTCAGTTAAAATTAGTGTATCCGTCGGAAAAACTACATTAAAAAAAAATATTTTTTACCCTAACATTACACAAAATTGACCTCCGATTTTGAAACATATGAGTTTTAAACTATCCCGTACATTGAGGGTCCACCTTAATGTACATATGTATGTACGACGTTGCATACATGTGGAATATCGATATTACGAATATTCATACGGTTAAAGACATTATTTTTCTCCTCGAGTTCTAAAAACAAAGCAAAACATTTCACAAATTGCAATCAAATTTAATCGGTTTAGAAGTTTTGCTTCAATTTGTATATGCATACATATTAGAGCTGTAAAAGTAACGAAAAGTTTGGTACCCGTATGTTTTCGTTGCCGAAACGCTCAGCACTCGTTAATTTCGTATCGTTAATTTTAATCTTCACATAAATGTTACAGTTAACAAAGCCAAGGGTGTTTTTGCATTTGTAAAACGGTGGTCAAAAGAATTCAATGACCCTTACATCACGAAGGCTCTATTCACAACGTTAGTGAGGCCCATACTGGAATATGGATCTGTTGTTTGAAAACCGCGCTATCGAGTTCATTCCGACAGAATAGAGTCAATTCAAAAACAATTTCTGCTTTTTGCTTTAAGGAATTTTCGTTGGGATTCTCAGGACAACCTGCCGCCATATATAAGTCGTTTAAAAGTCATTAATCTTCCTACACTTGCTAGTCGCAGAGAAATGCTAGGCATTGTATTTCTGGTCAAGTTACTGACAGGCTTGATCTCTAGCCCATCTCTTCTTAGCGAAATAAAACTAAACGTGTAGTTTGTGTCAGGATTTTAACACTCACTCCGGTTCTTTTGATATTTCAGACTCACTTTTTTACATAAAGAAAACTATACTCAATCCTCTCAAAAATTAATACATACATACATATATTACTATTCGATCAACTGATGAGCATTTGTTTTGTAGCTGAACAGTTTTAGATCTCGACACTTAACAAACCTCTGCCTTTCATGACTCGGCGCAACATATATGAAAAAAAACAAAATTAAGCAACAGAATAAATCAATTCAGGAGAAACATAAAACACAATGCGGTAGAGAAATTTATATTAGAGACTTTTAATAGAACTAAAACTTTTCTTAAACAACATAAAGATGAAATTATAGTTACGAACGCGGACAAAGGAAACAAAACTGTGGTTTTGTACAAAGCGGACTACACGAACAAACTCGAGAAACTTCTGGATGACAAAAACACGTATAAAATCGCGAGGAGCGACCTAACAATTACACTACAAAAGAAAAACAACATCATAGTACAAGAATTGTATAAGAGAAAAATGATAGATTTCCGAGAAAAGCAACAGCTAACTTCCGCTGCAGCGACGGCACCCAGACTCTACGGTTTACCAAAAATACACAAACCAAATTTACCATTAAGACCAATTTCCTCATCGGTCAATGTACCGTGCTATGGCCTATCTAAATACATGGGCAAATTTCTAAATAACATCATTTCGGAAAAATATAACATTAAAAATGCGTTTGAATTTAAAAAAAGAATTGAAGACATAAAATTACACGAGGAAGACCTGCTGATTTCGTTTGACGTAATTTCATTATTCACAAACATACCGACACACCTAGCGATTAAAATCATTATGACCAAGTGGGATAAAATTCAACCATGCACAAA
This sequence comes from Philophylla caesio, assembly GCA_963971545.1. Lineage (NCBI taxonomy): Eukaryota > Metazoa > Arthropoda > Insecta > Diptera > Tephritidae > Philophylla > Philophylla caesio. The sequence goes on from OZ020605.1 coordinate 13,131,086, forward strand.
AATACCTAAAAACAAATTTTTAAATATTTTAAACTTCTGCTTGAAAGACAATAACTATTTTACTTGTAACGGAGGTTATTATGCCCAGACTTTTGGAATGCCTATGGGCAACCCACTCTCACCAACGATTGCTGACCTAGTAATGGATGACTTATTGGACAATACAATTGTGGCCCTAAAAGAGAAATTTAACATTGACATAAAATTCATAGTAAAGTACGTAGACGACATTTTCGCTATTATAAATAAAAATGACGCTAACATAATTCTCAACACACTCAATGACTACCACCCTAATCTTCAATTCACTATGGAAGCAGAGACAAACGCCCGCATACCTTTTCTTGACGTTATGATCCATAGAGACAATGGCAACATTCTACTTGACTGGTATGCAAAACCCACCTCATCTGGGCGCCTAATCAATTATATGTCTTCACAACCACTTAAGTACAAAATCAACACAGCAAATAATCTGATCAATAAAATACTAACTATAAGTAACCAACAATTCAAGGACGAGAATACAAAGAAAATAAACAAAATACTGTCGAGCAATAACTACCCGCAACACCTAATACACAGTTTAATAGAACAAAAAACAACAAATTTAATACAAAAACAATACCATATCACAGTGTAACATACATCCCAAAATTTCACCAAAAGCTGGATCTCAACAAACACACCAACACAAGACTAGCATACAAAGCAAACTGCACTCTATCCTCTATTTTCACACAAACGAAAACGCCAATAAATATCCACCAACAAAACAACGTGGTATACGAAATAACATGTAAAGGGAAATCAAACGAAAACTGCAACAAAGTTTACATAGGGACAACTAAGCGAGCGCTAGGAGTTCGTCTAGCAGAGCACGAAGCCGACATTAAGAAAAAGAAAAACAACACAGCTTTAGCACAACATATACTAACCAGCGGGCACACAGCTGATATAGAGAATGCACAAATATTGGACAAGGAGAGGAGGGAAAAGACGAGATACACGATCGAAAGTTTACGAATATTACAAAAAAGGGAGAAAACAATAAACAAGAAGGAGGATACAGACGATATCGCGGCTGCTTATATGCTTTGTCTCTAAAATATAATAACATAAGAATTAGTATGACGAAAGTACCACACCAGATGGTATCAATGTTTTAGTTTTTTAAGTATATACAAAAAATGTTTAATGTTTTTAATGTTTAATGTTCAATGTGTTTAATAATTCTATTTGATTTTATTTAATTTTTGCTGTGTTCAACTATTTAAGATCTGTGTCAAATGTCCTAAACTACATGTAAGTGACTAAATGTCTTTTACTTGTATTGCTTACACACAGATATATATATATTTATTTAACTCTTTTGTTTTTGTTTGTTTGTTTTTATGTTTATATAGTTGAATAAAGAAATCACCCCTGAAGATGCTAAGGTAGTTAGCGAAACGTCGGGTAAAAAGTGGAGAAATTGTTTTTTCTTGCACAAAAGAAATAAGATCGACTAGCCTAAGTTAACAATAACAACAAATACATTAAAGAACTCGATCAATAAGCTCAAAAATCAAAATTTTTTTTTATATAGATATCCGTGCGTCATGCGGATGCGCCCCTCGCGTCGGTCGGGCGGGTATGAAGGGATAAAACTGTTGGGATTATTATTATTATTATTACTCGTTACTCTTGATACAATCAAACTGTTGTATGTCTCACGATATGTAGAATCATCGATGTTTGCTTACATTTATGGCCTTGATAATTCCAAAATATTATCGTTTAACTTCTTAATGAGAATATGAAAATGCAAAATGGTTAGTTAGTTCGATTAAATTTTTTCATTTACATTTTTAATTCAGATGTTAGATGAACATTGGTAGTTTTTTAAAGAAATGTTTAATAAATATACATATGTATATTTAGACGCAACGTATTTTCGTAACAATCCCAAAAAGTTCAAAATTGCGAATGCAACATTGGCCTGTGTGAGAAAGAAAGAACATAAACCTGTACATAAATCGGCAAAAGTGTATCATACCGAAACGTTGCCTTGCAAGGTGTAAGATGATACTGCTACGTTGAAAAGGAGTATACTCACAACTGTTTCATTCCGCACAATATAAACAATCAAATTGACAACTAAATATACGGAATATGCGAGTGCCGAGTTTATTTTGTAAGTAACGATTAGATCTTTCGAGTCAGGCGTTGTACTAGTTACTCGGTAACGAATACATACGGTTTGCTACAGCCCTAATATGTACTCGTATGTATGTATGTGTCGCTTGCGACTGAACGTACAGAATTGAGTACAGAACTCTAGGCAATGTTGGAAGGATGAATGATGGCAGGGATAAAGCTGAAATGAACGCACTTCGCATTTTTTTTCACTGATTGCAGGTTTCCAGAATAAACGGAGAATTTGACGTATGAATCATACAAAGACTCACTAGACTAGACTCTGTGTTGTCAAATCTCCACATATGTATGTACATATGTTATGTATGTATTAGAGGTGGGTAACTCAACTCAGAGTTGAGTTATTGAGTTGAATCCCGGCAGTGAATCGGTAACTCAGACTCCCATCTCCAAAAAAATGTAACTCATTAACTCTGTTATGTCCCACCGCACTCATGATTCAATTGAATAACGGTGCCTCATTTTCTCCATTTTTGCTAATAAAACATCGATAGTATCGATACTATCGGATTTTCATGGGAATAGCAACTTTTCATTTTAAATGGAAATCGTTATAAATACGTTTATATTTTTTCATATATTAGGTACATTTATTATTTAAAATGAAATTAAAAATCAAAACTAATATGAAAATGTTCATTTAGAAACCACACAATTCATTTGTGTTATAAATATCTTGTTAAATAAATTAAATACTTGCAATAATGCAAGGTACATTTCAGTTTTTTAGGCTTAGTTTTTAATATTAGAGATCGGACTGCCAAATTAATTTTTGTGAGAAACAACTTTCTTAAACAATTATTCGTTCATTAACCAATAATTTGTATTCATAAAAATGATTTTGTCCACTCACAACATTTGTATTACTCACAACAATACCAGCTTAGCTCAAGATTCTTTCACTCCATCTTTCCAAGCCACCAACACCAATTAAATTTCAGCTAAACTGTAAAAGATTATGAGTTTAGTACGCATTAATTTTTATAAATCTTGCTTACCTCAAAGTCGTCTTTTCCACAAATCAGCAACGGATAAATTTCTAGAGGTAAAATATCCTCAAAAAACATCGATAGTAAAAAAAACATCGATGTTTCAAAAAAAAAATGTAAACATCGATACTATCGATAGTGCTCCGATGTTTTTGCAGCTCTAACGCAGAGTGTTACACAAGTTAAAAGAATGGAAAGGGGCAAAGGGAAAGTGATCGGTAAGAGAATAAAAGTCAGCAGAATAGTGCGATTTTATTTGTGTTTTTATGAGCAATTGTGGCCAGTGATGCCAGTCAGTTAATGTCACTTAATCCCTCAATAGATAGCGGAATTTTGTATGATTGCGAAATTATTTAAGACATTTTTCTGCTTTCAGAATATGATAGTTATATAATTAACAACTTCTATTTTATGAATATTAGCAATATCCTATCTTCTCGAAACACTCCTTTAGAGTACTTATCTAATATAGTTTTTAATCCTAACAAGAGCGGGGCAAAATTGAGTTTGTTGAAAGCTGTAATTTTTGGCGATACAAAATTGGGCGGTGCCACGCTAATTTTACAAAATTTGTAAGACATTAACCGGCGCGAAACTCAGAAATACTTGGGAAGTAAAGCCATTCTTATTGTAGGTTTTATTCAGTAAAACAAGATTCGAATCATTAAATTCGCCACACATCACTAAAGTCTTGATTTACCGTAAAAAAAACCTTTGAGATGATATTTTAAATTCACAAAAGCTACAAGATATGTATGTTTGTACTGCTGGCAACTTTGAAGGTGTTTTTACAAACAATTTGAAGGTGAAAAAAGTGAAAATTAATTGCATTCGCTGGATAAATGGAAAATGTTCTCTTGTTCTAATTTTTTAACTTGAAAATGGTTTTAGTTTTAGCCACAACAATAACAAGCACGGAAAATTTTGTGAGACGCGCAGATCACACTAGGGTTGGGCAAAATATACCGATATATCGAATTATCGATATTTATTCAAAAAAGTAATGGACATTTACGTCGATATTTTTAATCTCGATGCATCGATATTCGATATTTATTTCAGAATATCAAATTTGTATCAAATTCGTTATTTCTCTAAAAGCTCAATTTTATTTGATTTCTCTTTAGATTCACACTTCTATTAGAATAAATATACTGATATATATATTACGAATATTGCACACGTTAACAGATTTGGGCACTTTATTTTCCTTCTAATTGATTAAATTTATTTTTCAAGTAAAATACATTTCATTATCTAAGATAACCCATAAATACCCATTTGTTTTCTTCGAGTATGCAGTTTTTGCGCATCCAATTTTAGTCTGAGAAATTGCAAGTTTCCCGTGTCTACCAGCGACGATTGTTTTTATATGGAAGTAATTGCGAAAGAGTGTCGTAAAATTTTTTTTTAAATCAGCGGGAATTCGTAGCCACTAGAAACTTGCACTTAGTTGTGCCAAAAATTTAATAAGCTACATATCTGCATATACTGTTAGTTTTCTAAATTTTTTACAATATTAAAAAAGTTGTTTTTGTAATGGTGTTTGTAAGCTATTCAACGAGCTTTGAATTAAAAAACAATTTTAAGTATTTGGGGAATAAATAAATTGTCAAAATGTGTCAAATATGTGTTTTTGCTATAATAATATAATAATAATACTCTCTACAGTAAAAGGTGAAAACAAAACAATTAAAACAACAAAAAATAAAAGATAAGAAAAGCCAGTGTAGATCGATTTTCAACAACTTTTATGCGAAATATTGTTGATGTTATGGGTAAAAGTTAGAATTTTCAAACGGTTTTTATGTAAGTTTCATGAATTTTTGTGTTTTTCTCCTTTTTATTTTTAAGTAGCATAATATCTAAATTAATTACATAAATCGAACATAAAACAAAAAATTTTATAAATTGTAAGCAAAAATATTCAATTTTAAAATTTTATTAAGTTTTGCAGGAAAAAAAAACTTTGAACTAAGTCTTGCAACTTTTGCCTAAGGGAAAGCCAAACCTGATAGATTACAACAAAAAAGCCTTTACGATTATTATTATTATTTTACGCAACATACTTGAAAAGTGAACTCTTGCATTCTAAAATGACTGAAGAAGATGTGGCCCGCATTTGAACCGCTGACATTTCAATAACTTAAATTTTTACTGGATACACTTTTCCTTCAAACAATTCGAAAAATTGTTCACACAAAACTCTTTTTCCAACGATTGTTTACTTTTTTTATACTTTGTTTAATGGAGTTTAATAGAAAAATACGTCTGGCAAAAACTTATTGTCAAAGTTGCTAAAACGATACCATGAAAGTACCGGAAGTGTACCGAAAATATTAAAAAAATACATTTAGCAAAAACGTACCGGCAAGAGTACGAAAACCAACTAAAAAGGTATCGAAAATTTAGCGAGCAAGTACCGAAAGTGTACCGAAAATTTACAGAAATATGCTGCTAGAAGAAATGTACCGGCAATTGTTCGAAAATGTACCAAAAACAAATGGAAACTGTACCGTCAATGTACCGATATTATAGTATACCCATAATATTATGAAAACTATATCTTGAAAAAGTAAATCAGCAAAGTTGCGAATACTTATCGAAAAGGTATTGAAAAATTACCGAAAATGTATAGATTGCAAAAAGGTTTCCGCTAAGTTGCGAATATGTATGGAAAAGGCAACGAAAATTTACCGAGTAAGTAGAGTTTAATATAGATGCAAAGTATGTAAATAAACAACATGTAGCAACTCATATAAACAGGGTTGCAAGGCATAACGTATAACTTTACAAAGAATCGATATTTTTCTAATTTTTATAAATGTATACATACGGGTTTCATGTCCATTTTGGAAAACGTCCTTATTCTCACAAAAGTGCTCAGTTGCAGGGTTTTTGCGTAATGAATCGCTTTTTAACCTAAAAGCTCAGTTAGTCAAGAGTTAACTTTACTTAAGAATTGGCGTCTTCAGTTCATCACGTTAAATTAATTGTTGGCCATTAATTTTTAGTACACATGTTCTTTGAATATCTTCGTTAACACAAAGTAGAAAATAAAGCACTTGCCTTTTTTTTTTTTGAATCGCATATTGCTTGTAAAAATGTCAAGGAAAATTAAATTGTGTCGTATGTTTTTAAGTTTAGTACAAATGTACAAAGTAAGCAAGAAGTAGTCACTTGGTCAGAAGAAAAGGTGCTGGCAAAACCACCCGATAAATAGAGACTTTTTGTTGTGCCTATTTGCTTCCATTTAAATTTTCTTCTTGTCTATAATTTCATTTTCAGCTATTTGACGGTTCGCCGCCTATCTAACCACATCAAATATTAACATTTACTTTTAAAAATCGTAAAAATCAAGATCAACAGATTCTTAGGTTTTTACGGTAAGTTAAGTGTGGACTAATCGCGTGCACGGCTTTCCATATAACTGGTTGGGCAAATCTTAAATTAAGTTAAGTTAAGTCTTGACTAACTGAGCCTTAAAGGCAATAAAAACTGTAAGTAAAAAGTGTAACAACTACAGGTGGCAAATTACCTAAAAACTAAAAAAATATGCGTTATTAAATAAACAAAACTTGAAATTTTAATAGAAAAGATAGCAATGCAAACGATACATATCGCTTTTTGCCTTTCCCGCGCGCAAAACGATTTAATTACACATCTGGTCCTGGGTTTTTTTTTACCTATAACCTACCATATTTTGCGGTACAATTGAATTCTTGCTTGTATTTTTAATAATTACTTACTTACTTACTACTTAAAGTTGATATGTGAATAAGTGCATATGTTTTTAATAGGTATGTGTATGTATGTATGTTTAAATAAAAATTAAGATCGCATAAGCTTTTGATATATTTTATATATTTTTTGTCCACTTTTACTTTAATTTAATGCCGTTTACCAAGTTTGTGGCTGTTATTATTAGTTTAACATTTATTTGTTTATTGGCATTTAAAACACATACATATATTCATACATACAACGAATTCGTAATTTTTATTTTACACAATTAAAACATTTAATTTTTACATACATACTTTTATTCGCCTAAGTATAATAATTTTTTGCTTTCAAATGTACTAAATTTGCCAAAAAAAAATAACATACATATGTTTTCGCATAGTATTCCGAGCAACGTCAATAAATTCGCACTAGCTTTTGTTGATGTCTACTACAGGTTTATACGAATTGTTGGCTTTGTTTATTTTAGCAGCACTGCTGTAGTGCATTCATTATTTGCGGGCCACCAACATATTTTGTTTGTCTATGAATGTAATTGTGTTGCATTCATTGTGTTAAATTCATATATTAAAAAAACTTCAACATACAATTAAAACGAATACGAGTAAAACGAATAAAGTATTATGTCAATGCGTAAGGTGGCCAGCACACCCTAAGTTTGTTGTTTCCTTTGAAGTACATAAAATTTTTTTATTTTAAAGCAATTTTACATTAAAGTAAATGAGTTTTTCTTTATGTAGCGGTGTTAACGGAATGTGTATTTATATGGTTGCCGATCTGCAAAAACCTATGCATTTATTACCGCTATTTGCCAGAAAAAGCAGAACGATTCGGAAGCCGAAAACACAAACGTTTTCAGATTTCTTAAAAATAACTACGTAGTTAATATTGTTGCTGCAAACGCAGATCATAACCTCTAACTTGTGAAGGATTGCCTTGACGTTAAGCCAAGTATGAAGGAAGCTGAACTAGCAGTTGTTCTTAGCAATATTGGTCATGCTATGGAAGAACTGGTATAGAAAATAGCATTATAGGTGAGCTCCAAACAAAGAAACGGCGGCAACAGCCAACACAGCAGGCTACGCAAAAGGAACTATGACCAATTAAAAAATGACATTGGTCACAAAATGTAAAAAGACAAGGAGCTGCTTTAAAAAGTGTATATATATAGTTAAATGCATAGTTTTGCAAACAAACAACAATACATTTTATTTGCTATTGTTTGTCCATATAACAATTTATTTTTAAATATTTTTGAGCTTAAGACCGATTGGTTTTATTGAGAAAAAATACATTTTATTGAAATAGAATCTTAAAAACCTGCATTATTATTTTTGTTTTCGTTTGTGAAATTATGCTAGTGTAGTAATGATAACGTTTTCATTACGTATTTGGCCGAGATTCTCCTAATGATTGTGGCGTGGAGGGACCTACAATTATAAGAGCCTACTCCGAACGGCTGATGTAGTTTATGAAAAGCTCTCATATGGCATAAATATCCTCGGATGTTTGAATGTGAAATCTCAAAAGTATACCGATTAAAAGCTTTTGAGTAGGGCACAATAGACACAATTTTTACTATCAAACGGAAATAAAAAAATATATATGCATTTAAGAGTTAGTTTAGATCTTATTTTGCAAGATTTAAATATAAATATTTCGCAAGAATTTGGGCTCATTGCACGTGTTATTGCAAAATGCTTACGAAATTGTGCATTATTTAGAAATCGGTAAGTATTTTATTTACTTAGAAAATTAACAAATATCAATGTAGCACCCGCTATGATTGTGCGTTTGACGTAACGGAACGTACATTAACAAAAAAAAAACATTTTAAGTTTAATATACTATCACCAAATGAAAGTAAAACTTCGACGCTTTACTTGTTAAGTAAGTAAGTAAGTTTGCCCCGAAGATGCACCATTGTGTACGAGTAAGTTAACAAAATATCAGCACGTTTTAAGCAAAGCGCAGAGTTTTATCAGATCCGTTCATCACGTATGACAACTATAAGTGTATTTCCTTTAAAATTCCAGATTTAGTTAAAGCAAAGCTCGCTTCTTTGCTTTTGTAGAATTTGAGAATGTCAGCTGTTTGTATGACGTCAGTTAAGAACTTACTTCCAATTTACATGTTTCATATACTTAAGTTCGCTCTTGAGTTAATTTCGATTTTAGCCACTTGTATGTTTACTGAATTAATGAAAGAATTGGATTTTCCACAAAAAAAATTTTGTTCGTGTAAAGAAGAGATATCGCAACCATAACACATCGAAATGACTTGACCAGCTGTGTGCCAGCTTATAAGGGGTGTTTTTTAGACGTGTGGTTTTCAATGAGGTAATACTTTTTTAGGAGTTGGTCTTTTTGACAGCTGTTACTTCATTTATACTCAGTTTGGTTTGCCATTTGAAGACGCCTTGGAAGAGAATATTCGGCGCGTTATTGCTGACATTCGGCCCCAATTGCTGCAAAAAGTGGTCGAAAATCGGGACTCTCGGCTGGAATTTATTCGAGCCAGTCGCAGCGGTCACTTGCCCGAAATCATTTTTAAAACATAATGCACACCTATATCTTTATAATAAAGCTAAATTCTTGGCCATAGCATTAAATTATATGCCGTTTATTTCATCTTAAAAACCACATGTCTACAAAAAAAACACATTACTACAAAAAACAAATTTGAACAGTTAAAAATAAAATTTCAACATTTTTGGTGTTGAATACGAACGTCAGAATTTTAACTAGCTTGAGGAGCTGGCGAAACGAATGACAGCTTATGTATGTGTATACAACATATTTTTTTTTGTGGCAGTAATTAAGGCATACAAGGACAAGCGAACAAGCGAATATAATTATTAAAAACAATCGAAAAATCAATAAATTGTAAGTAGGGGAATGTTCTAGCGTCAAACACTGCTGCAATACTGCCAATAATAATCGTCGTTTATACCTTACTAATAGTTCTCACTCAAATATTACATACATATGTATATGAGTTTTCGATAAAATTTTACTTAGCATTTGGCACAGCAATACATTTTCCATCTCAACTCGATATGGAGTAAAAAGTTTCCGATTAGTCTTGGTTATCTCTTGTACCCTACATTTACTCTCTGTGCTGGCTTCCCACTACTCAAATCCACATTTAATAAGAAAATTGTAAAAGGCCTGCCAGATAGAATACGTTGAGTCCGCTTCAACGAGGCATTCAACTGACAAGGCGTACGAAACGCAGAGGTACGCCACATTAAAAGCGTTGTCGCATGTAAACAAATCAATTGTTTTGTATTGGCGGTACTTTTTTTTCGTATGCAAGTCAAATATATCTTAAGATTATAAAAAATGGAAAGAATTGAAAAAAAAAACAATCATCTGCCGCTAGCGACGGATTTGAATGCGTCAAAAGTAGGGGGTAGGGCTACTGTTGTACATTGCGGCATCGCATGCGTTGCGAATGTGGCATTCTGTATCAAATACACATAATATACTTAGCTGTCAGTCGAATGATTCGCCGGAACGCACGTAACGTGCTCTATCTTCAAGTTTTACTCTCGCTCTGTTGAGACGTGCTTTACTCTCGCTCTGTGAAGTTGCTAAATTTCTAAGGGTTATTTTTCAAATTTATTCATAAACGGAGTGTCAAAAGTTTCGTAACGTGCAACTCTATCTGTTCGTGCCACAAATTCAGTGTTGTTGCAGGCATAAGTCTTTAAAATCCGTGTACAAACATTGCCTCGGCCGCCTCATCTTTGTTTATTGTTTTGCTGCCACTGCCAACGCTGTTGCTGTCGTCATCGTCGCAGTCGCCATCGTCGCCGAATTTGCAGTCTTTGTTCTCTCGCTCTCTTCTACTTGTGAGCTGTTGTGGTTGTTTGCCCGGTGCTATTGGACCTTTTGGCGCAATTATCACCTACGCATCATCAGCTGTTTACACCGTCGCTGGTCTCTCTTTCTCTGCCTTTTTGATCGCTGTTGTTTATCAGCATGTCAACTCGTACTAAATCTGCGCGCCTGATCAATTCATCACCATCAAAGCCGCCTACCCCTCAACTTAAAGTAGGTAAAGATGAGAATTGCTGCCCACCAGTTTGGGTAACTCTCGGTAAGGCTCGTGAAAGTTGAGAGCGAATGTGCGCAACTTGAGCAACTGCGTAAAGATATGTGTGAGCTCAAAGCGGAACTTGCTGTACACGACAACAACAGTGTGTCAGCAGATGTTATTGTTAGTGGAATACCATACGAAAATGAGGAAAACGTGAGTAATATTTTCGGCAAGCTTTGCGAAGTGATGCAGCTAAAAACTCCTGCTGCTCGCGCGGCGTTTCGTGTGCGCAGAGGAAAAAACAACACAAAACCTGAGCCGCTCATTATCAAGCTAATCAATCCCTCTGATCGTTCTCTGCTATTCAAAGCTGCTGCCAGGTTTTACAAAACCAACAAAAGATGCCTGCAGCTTCTTGATATTGGAGGTAAAACTGAGCAGAATATTTATGTGAACGAGTGCCTAACTAAACATAATCGCGAAGTTATGAAGTTCGCGACATAGCTGAAAAGGCAAAGGCGTTTAACATCAGCCTTTTCGATGAGAGGGGAAATATACGTACGCGTAAAGCCTGGAGGTGCTGCTGTCAAAGTGCTCACTATAGATGCCATTGAAGCTTTGCTTGAAAGCAGCAAATGACTATTTTATACTGTATTATTAAGACTTTTCTCAATAGTTAGACACTGTAGTTTAAAACTAAAGACAAAATATTACTTTACTTATTTACGTATCTCTTCTTTTCCCCCCTACTCTTTCTGCTCTTTTAAATTTCTCTTAATTATTGTTTTTCATGATTCGAGTATTACGTTTAGCGGTGTTTGCAACTTAATATTTCTTAAGCGCCGTGTTCTCTTATTTATTACTTTTTATTAATGATGTGTAAAGATGCATATTGTTCCATGGGCAGAGATGCTACTTTTACTTGATACGCGTATTGAGTAAGCAAAAGGCTGGCTTAAAAGTATGCCATATAAACGCTCAGAGTCTACCATCTAAAATAGATGAATTCAGGTACATTTTTGAGTCTTCGGATGTAGATGTTGTGTGTGTATCTGAATGATGACTTGTTTAGTGTCAATGGATATACACTCTTCAGTTTAGATAGAGTTGAACGTGGTGGTGGTGTTGCTGTGTTTGTCAAAAGTAGTCTGTGTTGTTCCCTTAAGTGTACTTCAAAAACTTCGGAACAGATCGAATTTCTTTTCATTGAAATTAAATCTAAGTGTGATAAAATCCTTATTGGGTGTGTCTATAGACCAAATAGGCTCATAGCGTATGCCCTTTTATGGACTTTATCGAAAACTTAACTCTTACTTATAGTAACATTGTTATCGCAGGAGATTTTAACAGTGACCTGTTGTGTGAAAGTGAGTTTGCATTAGCCATGGAAAACCTGGGTCTTTTTCCGGCTAACAATTCAATTCCTACCCATTTCACACAAACTAGTAGTACTTTGCTAGATATATTTTTTGTTAAGAATGCCAAAAGAATACTTATCTTTGACCAATTGTCAGTTCCAAGTTTTTCGAAGCACGATTTAATTTTCATGACATTTGACTTTCAATTGACTTATGACACTAGCTCTTACTCATATCGCGACTTCTCACTTATTGACTATAAAAAGCTTGAAGAAGCGGTGGATAGAGTCGACTGGGGGTTAATCTACAACTTATCATCTAGCAATGACCAAATTAATTTCCTCGAAGCTAACGTTAGATCACTCTTTGATCAGTTCGTCCCAGTAGTACACAAATCTGTCGGTGATAAAAAACGACCTTGGTTCAACAAATATATTAAAAATTTGATCTTTAAACGCAACCACGCGTATCGAAAATGGAAACAATTTAAATGTTTAGAAAACTACAACATCTTTAGGGCTCGCAGAAGAGATGTCACCAAAGCAATAAAATTACGAAAGCTTCAATATTATGAGCATCTGTTCAGTGTGGCGGTTGATTCATTGCAGACGTGGAAAATAATTCGTGAGATCGGAATTGGCAACAAGAACCACTCTGTCACTGAATCAGTTGATGTTAATGTGTTAAATGAACATCTTGTAAGTTTATCAGATTCCTTGTGTAATACTCGTATATGTTATGAGAGTTACAGTTCTAGTTTTGATGTAGTAATGTCGAGTTTCTGTTTCAAATGTGTCGATGAGTGTGAAGTGGTTCAGGCAATTCTTAGTATTAAATCTAATGCAACCGGTCTTGATGGTATTAACCCCAAGTTCCTAAAATGTTTGTTGCCAAAAATTTGGCATATGTTACTCTCGCTTTGAACACTATCCTAAGTACATCTATTTTCCCTAACTCGTGGAAAAGTGCTAAGATTATACCCATAAAGAAAGTGAACGGTGACTATCGACCGATTGCAATATTGTCATTTCTGTCTAAAGTTCTTGAACGTATCATGCATCGTCAAATAAACAACTATCTGAATAACAACTCCTTGGTCAACCCATTGCAGTCAGTAATTAAGTATGGGAGCATTGCGCTATAGACGGGAATTACTTCTTCATTTTGCTGAATATTGCTGAACGTATTATCAACCTCGAAACAAACTATTCCATGGATAACAACTATCAAACTTTTTCTAAACTTTTCTACTTAATCTATTAACTTTCCCTTTACTACCATTATATCTTCTACTTATGTTCTATTCTGTACATTATTATTAATTTTATTATTATAATTTTTACTATTATTATTATTATTATTATTAGTTGTGTTTAAATTAACTGTTACTCTAAGATTTATAAGCATATGTGTAATGTAATGTAGTTATATAGTCAAATATTGAAAAAATAACTTATGGTTGTATGTTTGACTTAATAAATAACTAAATAAAAAAAATAAAAAATATCTGGCAGGCCTTTAAGTGCCGTTCTGTTTCTGTTCCTGTTTGTTTTTTGTTGAAAGCGGAGACGTAGAATTTTTTTTGCAAATGTCAGGACAGAAGGAAAAAAGGTGGGCACGTTTTTGAGAAGTGATTTTGCTAAAAAGCGTTATCATGGCAAACTTTATCTCGTGACGTGAGCCTAAATTCGTGTTATGAAACTAAATACAAAAAAACGACAATTTTGGCATCATTTTTGGGATATTGAGGAGTGAAGGAGCAGCTGCTAGGGAAAAAACTTAAAATTTGGAAAGTATTTCAAAAAAGGAAAAAAGTTAAACGTTTGCTGCGTTGCACAGCATACATTCAACGCTTACAATTAGCGAGTTCAGGTATGCAAATCACTCTCAGTTCTCACTTTAATCTATGTAACTTATGATTAAAATTGTGAACATTTTTCCTCTTAGGTAACTTCAAAATGTAATATGATGGAGGGCAAACATGATTTTATATGTATATTCATATATTTTGCAAAGTATTTCTCCTGAAATAAAAAAAAAAAATTATAATCACCCTTTTTGCGAGTTTCGTACGAAAAAAAAATTCACCTGGAATTTTTTCATTAGTCCGAAGGCCTTTTACGAGTTTCTCCCGAAATAGATTTCACTTCGAAAATGGAAATTACAACTTTGAAAAGTGTATACTGGACGTGTAAAATTATCAAATAAATCAATTTCAATAGTAATTTGACAAAATTTATCAATTTTCCAGATTTTTTACGACTACAATTTGCTATTTTGCCAGTTGGGAAGCTTAGCGCGTGCCTGCGATTTTTGGCTGAAGGTGGTTACTATAAAGGTGTAGGTAACAGTTTAGGGTTGTTTGTACCATCTCTGGTTAGGCGGTTATTTAAAATTCAGCGCTTACTTATCTGACAGAAGATATTAACCGGTCAAAATAACGAGTCCATATAATTCCCGCAGTGGGTAAAGCGGCCTACGCTCAAAGATTTACCGCTTTGGCCAGTAAAAGCCTAGTTTGGAAAAAAAGTTTATTTCTGTGCTCATTTAAGTTATAAATTGTTGACCCGTTTCTATTTGGACTCATAGAGGTTACCTGGAAAGTTTTCCGGGAGTTTTGAAAATTGGCAATTTTATAGATTTTGACGTGCTCTTTCCGAATTTCAAATGCACATAGATGAACAACAAAATAAACTTTTGTTTAACTATCATTTTGCAAAAAGCCGTCCACAAATTTTATCAGAATTTAACTTTAAAAACACCCTTTTTTGCATTTTTACATATATGGTGTTTGATTTTCATTCACTGCACTTAATATGGAGCCACTAATGCATTCATTTTGGCACTCAAATATTATTAACTCATTTTGCTATCAACTTTCACCGTTTTTAGAATCAACATATATTAAAATACTTCGCAATTTTTAAATTAAATTTGCATATTTAAGCTCCGCACGAAACTTTAAAATTCCTTCCAAAAACATCTGTCAAACTACTGAAAACAACGAGCGAAAGAGAAACCAAGATGAAATTGATGTAACCCAGTAAGCTTAATATAGAATGTATATGCATGTCTTACATGTCTTATACAAGCAATTAAATACATATACACTTAAAAGTAGATTTTGAAGTAATAAATTAAAAATTTTTAATAAAAAATCGCGCGATTTTTTATTACCAATTTTCGGCTGCGGCGCTTTTCACAGATAATTCCATGTTTAGTAATAAATTTACAATTTTTAATTAAAAATCGCGCAATTTATTATTAGAAATTTTCGACCGCGGCACTTTCCTAATATATTTAAAATTTTGTAATAAAAATGGCGCGATTTAAAATGTTTGCTGGGTAACTTTGACTCGATTTTGTATGGGAAATGTTGAATTTTTGCCCATTTTTAAAGGCTTCCCCAGGGCGTCACCGAGGGTCTAGAGAAACCAGTGAGGGCTTATTAAAAATTGTATTCCTTCCCTTTTCTAACGGTATGCTTGGGGGGTGCCACGCCCCCTCCTTCACCGCCCACTACCCCCTTTCATGCGGCACTATACTAAACATTTCCCTTAATGGCTTCTGTTAAAGATTCTAAAGAATTTTAAATGAAAATTTTCAATAATAAATAAATTAATATAAGTGGCAAGCTACGTCATTTTAAATTTTGTTGCAAATGATATATCCGATACTGTATGTATAGATAGATTAGCAGTGCAACCCTATCGAAACTTCGATTGAATAGAACTTTGTTATCGATGCCTTTGCGTATACCGTATGAGCATCGATAATACCAAATGAAAATTCTTTCGACCACTTTCGTCAAAGATCGAATGTAACTCATTATAGGAATTCATAGTTTCGTCAGCATTTTTGCTTAGAATACAAATTAAAGTTCGAATAGGTGCTATTTGTTTCTAATAACATTGTCATAGCCTAACATTTAATATACAATTTTTTTATACTTATGTATGTATGTATGTACAGCTCCATACAGAGTTGGAAGGCCTGACAATCTCAAAAGTCCTTAATAACTTAAATAGCCCAAGAAGGCTGGAGTGACAATTAAAAATGTTAGCGCAATAGATCTAGTTAAGTTGCTGCGCTCCAATAATAATTATAATTAGGTATATTGAACATATTTGTGTATAATATATTTTGAAAATATCAATAGTTGACTAGTTAAAAGAATGGATGCAGGAATTTAATTAAAAATACAGTGTTCAGTGTAAATTTCTATATTTCTTGTTCAACGCTTTATTACTGTAGTTACCCTGCAAAATATGCGATTAGTCTAGGATGAGTCCGGGAATAGTCGCAAGGGAACATACGACGAATACAACTTCTGAACTGTTCCCTTTGTTCGAGCATGTCCTATGAAGAGACTAATCGACCCCTTCTATATTCGAATGGGTATAAATGAGGACCAGTCTATTTATAAAATAAAAATAAAAATCTTTGCTTCGACTTAGAATCGAACCAGCGTCCCGAGGGTTGCTAAGCGAATGCTCTTTTTACATGCCAACGACGCGCATGAAATTTTATGGCCTAAGTGCGTGCATATACCAATGCATCGTTTATCATACCCGAAAGAGATGAATACAGGACTAATCTACAATTATACCCGTTTGAGACTTGTTGCGACTAATTAATGCCCAGTTGTACCCGATAGGAACGTAGAACAATATATACAGTCCTAACGAAATTTCGATTAAGCATTCCTTAATGCCCAAATTCAGTAAGTTCTGCCTTAGTTTCTACTAAAAAATGGACACGGAAAAAATTAGTCAACTTTGTTTACTCGTTACTTTCGTAAAACTAACTGTAAATCAAAATTTAGTACACACATTCCAAGTGTTTTTTGTCATTATTAATTCCGCGTTTCTCCTTTTTGTAAATTCAATGTATTTTTGAAAATGTGTTCGATGAAATATGAGCTTGCGGAGAAAATTATGCGCAAGAAGCAGGAAAATATGCATTTGTCGCACAATGACATTGCAAAAACTTTAAATTATCCGAAAGGTACGGTAACTTATGTGTTAAAAAAGTTTAAAGAAACCTTATCCGTTAACCAAAAGCCAGGAAGTCGAAGAAAAAAAGAATTTGCGACGCAGTCAATGTCCAAAGAAGTCGTGTCAATATTTCGAAAAAATCCTGGCCTTTCACTTCAAGATGCTGCAAAACGGGTCCATATGTCGAAAGATTACTTCCAAAAGGTTAACGATCATGTACAAATATTGTAGCACCAATCGAAATGATCAACAAAATAAGAGTGCTAAAACACGTGTACGAAAATTATACAGGCAAAACATCGGTAAATAAGGGTTTGTAGTTATGGACGATGAGACATATGTATGTAGATACGTCAGACATTAAGCAGATTCAGGGCAAAGAGTTTTATACCGCAATGAAGACAGGAGGAGTCGCAGGTGCCTTCAAGTTAAAAATGTTCGACAAGTTCCCTAAAAAATTTTTGGTTTGACGAACCATATGCCAGTGTGGTATAAAAAGCAAAATATTTATTACCACGGGCACTAGAAACCAAGAAATTCATATGAAGGAGTGCTTGCAAAAACGTTTACTACCATTCATAAAGCAGCATGAAGGTTCAGTTCAGTTCGGGCCGGGTTTAGCATCGTCCCATTACATCCGCCTTGCCATGAAGTGGTATGGAAGTCACGGGGTGACCCGCCAAACTTTCCCCAATTGAAAAATATTGGACTGTTCTTAAGAGAAAATTGCTGAAAACGAAAAAGCACGCTAAAAATGAGCGACAGTTTAAAATAAATTGGCAGAGAGCAGAAGATACCGTAACAAAACCCAATGTCCATCGCCTAATGAGAGGGCTCACATCGAAATTGCGCCATTTTTTTTTATAATAAAGATAATTGATATGAGGTTTTTTGTATAATGTAGTACACTTAATAAAGAAGAAAAAAACAGCCAAAAATTTTGTTATACCTTGTATAACTTTGTTGTTATAAGGATTTTAGACTGACCAAAATTTTTCCTGTCCTTTAGAGGCAAAAGCCACAATTTAAAACATTTCATTACTTTCAAAATAAATCCTCTGGTCTCAAAATAAAATATCTAAATTTTGAGCTGGTGACGAGCAGTTCACAAAAAATTCAAATAAAAACAAAAGAGAAAATCGTGAAAGCGAGGAAAGGCTATAATCTCTAGCGCATAGTCTCACATTTTGAGATTTTACCAAGTTATTGAATTCAGGCATAAGTAAATTTTAATGGAAAGTAATAACACTAGATTTTAAGAAGCATTATTAAAGCTGCATTGCTTAAAATCTACTGAGTTAAAAAAAACTAACAAAATACATATAAAAGTAGTATGTTTCAAAAAAATTTCGTTTTTCCCACATCAACATAGACATGGGTAAACTCTGTTCCATTGTTAAGGTATTTAATTTTTTTTACACAGATATTGTTTTAAGCTTTGGAAACCAGTCAACCAAACAGTAAAAATAAAAGTTTTTACACACTAACAGCTCGATTCTGTGCACTTGGCAAATTCTGGCTTCTGACTGCAGGGCTTTTCCCCACATGTGTGGTGAACAATATAAGTACATATGTAATGAAGCAGAAACAGCTGATTTCTGTTTACTTTTTATTATTCACGGAATGGATTCTTCTACATCGTAAGTATTTCACATATTATTCATTAATTTGTAAAATAATATGGAACAAGTAAAGAATACGGACCGTTGAGCTAGAAAAAAAAAAGTGGGCGTGGTCCGCCCCTTTTTACCGATTTTGGTGGTGTAATTTTTTTTTTGTGCAAAGTAAAAGTTAGTGGAGTTAAGGAGGGGTTAAGGGGGAAATTTCAATATTTTGAAAAGCTAATATTTCAAAAATTATTTATCCGATCTTCACAATATTGGTATCGTTATACGTAATTAATAGTATGTAAAAATAAGTTTGTCTTAAAGCCTATAAAAATACCTTTAATTTGATGTATAATTTTATATATTAAATTTTATAAGAAATTTTGTTTTATTTGTGTTTCTGACGATAAGAGAATCAGTAATAATGAGGGTAATGATCCAGAGCGGCTTCGCGGAAAGGTATTAACGATGTGTTTTATTTAAATTTTTAATGTTGTTTTATTTAATTTTGAAACCTAAGTATGAAACAGTATTTCCGTGCGGAACATCTTTCCAAGTGAGCGGCATTCGGCCGCGCTTTGAAAAAATAACCCTGGCCGGACAAACTCCGGCTACGCCATCAACAGTATTTCCACCCAGAACACCTTTCCGCGTGAGCCGCCTTCGGCCGCGCTAAAAAAATAACCCTGGCCGGACAAACTCCGGCTGCGACATCAACAGTATATCCGCGCAGAACACCTTTCCGCGTGAGCGGCCTTCGGCCGCGCTTAAAAAAAATAACCCTGGCCGGACAAACTCCGGCTACGCCATCAACAGTATTTCAGCGCACAACACCTTTCCGCGCTTTAAAAAAATTACCCTGGCCTGACATACTACGACTACGCCATCAACAGTATTTCAGCGCAATACTCCTTTCCGGTTTTCTATTGAATACCTTTCGGCGAAGCCGCTCTGGATCATTACCCTCATTATTACTGATTCTAAAACAAAATTTCTTACAAAATTTAAGTTTTAACATATAAAATTATATATCAAATTAAAGGTATTTTTATGGTCTTTAAGACAAACTTATTTGTACATACTATTAATTAAGTATTTTTTTATGAAAAATATAGTTTTTTATTAAAAAAATGTGCGTTTTTTCAGTTTTTGTTAGTTTTGTCAAAATATATATATAATTTATGTAAACATATGCATGTCAAATAAAAGGCCTTTTAATTATATTTTTAACGATACCAATATTGTTTTTGAAATATTAGCTTTTCAAAATATTGAAATTTCCCCCTTTACCCCTCCATAACAACGACCCTATTAGTTAGCACCAAAAAAAAGTTACACCATCGAAGTCAGTGAGAGGAGGCGGTTCACTTTTTAATTTTTTTCTAGCTGAACGGTCCGTATTCTTTACTTAAGCCAATAATATGTAACTTATTATTAAATTTAATTTATTCGAAAACTTTGTATGAAACTTCTGGAAAGAGACGACTGACTCATGGACAAGTTGAAGTTGTTTCCTACACATTTTTTGTATGAGCCGTGTCCAAAGAAGTTAAAAGCTGCCAGAACTATTATAGTTAAAGGCAGTGAGGTTTTTTTTGTTATCATGTGGGGCCACTTCATCAATGAGACGACGGAAAATTTCACGTGTCAAACGAAAATTTTGCATAAACGTGTTATCACTCAACGAAAATGTATCACTACCATCTCGTAAGCTTCTTAAGAAACGCGCGCGATCTCTATTTTCACAATTGTCCTCTTCGTCTAACAATAACAATAAATGTAAAATATCTTCTTCCATTCTAATAAATTAATTTTCACAACTATGCACAAAGAGTAAAACAGATGTTTTATTTGCCAAGAGCATTTGACATCTTAACAGTTTATCAAGAAAAGAGCTTATTATTTTTGACATAGAATAGAAAAATCTTGATAAATTGTCAATCTTGATAAATAAGCAAGATGTTGAATTTGTCAAGTGCACAGAATAGAGCTGTAAACCCGTGCATGGGAACTGTATTCCCCACTGGTGTGCCAGTACATTTGGTATAATAATAAGTAAATTATACATTATAATAATTATAAATATTTTTGTTTTTATTTATCCCAGATATAAGAGCTATCTACTATATACACAGTTCCGGTCACAAAATTAGCTTTATTTAGTTACTTTTGATAGCTTTCATTTAAAATTTAGTAGGACCTGTAACCGAAGCTATATAAATAAAACTTACAAAGCTTATACGACATTCGCAAAAATTACACGAGTAAAGTAAAGTACCGGTGGTTTATTAGAATTTTTTGTTTATCGTGCTTGTCGAGCATTTTCTTCAATAAAATCTAAAAATCTGCACAAGGCATAACCGGAACATCCCAGTAGCAAATGGTATAGGCTTCCCAATGAAGTGGTAATTTGCAGCTCCAGTATACGAGAGCTCCCAACACCGATTACATTTTTTACAGGGCATATGTTTGAAAACTCATTCATACCACTTCGCTTACATCTTCCAACGAAGAATTCATAACCAATTGTCGACTCATTATCTTTTGCAATGCAAGGTCTGATAAGTCCAACTTGTTCTTTCATTGTATATTGTAAGCGAAGTGGTATTATGTATAACTTTCTGCTTCGTTGTAAATTGCATTCGAAAGAGAAATTTGTGCAAATAACTCCTTCGCTGTACTTTAAAAGTGGAGTGGTAATGTGTTCAACTCGCTATTTCATTGACTTTTGCACGCGAGACAGTACGCCAACCCACTACCCCAAATTAAACATTGAAATTTTTAAAAATTGACATATGTTAGTCCAGTAAAATATTTAATATTACAAATTTTACAACAATAAATTATTAGCGCGTGCTGTCAACGATCGCCGAAAACGGTACACGCGAACACGAGTTTATATTATTGGCAATAATTTATTGCTACCAGGATTGATAAATAAGAGATTACGCCTTGCGCAGGTCCGTTACCTTTTTGCTTTACGTTATTGGCATTCAGCTGCTCAAAATTACGTCACATCGGCAAAGTTTCTTTAAAGTTCCAACACGAGTGAAGTGAATATTTGGTGTTCTATAATTTTAAAGGTTTAATTAAAGTTTTTTGTAAAGTGCAACGCGATTTGATTATATTATTTGAACTTATAAAGCAATTCTCCAATCAAAATGAGAATATGTTATTGCAGGTGTGACATACATGCGCAGATCGTAAGTTATTTTTGTTAGCTGTCGGCGTAATCTCTTCTATATCAATCTTGATTGCTACTACTTAACAACAATTTTTGGCGGCAATCGTAAACGACGCCAGTCGCGCTGCCGCGAATTCGCGTTACAAAATTCTCTGAATTACCACTTAATACTACTTCGGTTCATAAATTTGCTACTGGGATATTATTCTACCTGAGAGGGGACTGTGGGTATATTCTTGTGGATATTCCGGAGGTACTGAGTGCAAAGAGCCCCTGCGTCGATGGCGCTGACGTGCATGGTAGCTACAAAGTACGGTAAAAAGTGTATAGAATGTGAACCGAAATCGAGATCCAACCGCGAATGCTTGCTCTTTATCAACGTCTATTGTGGCATTCATGCCATCTATAGTCAATTTTCCGATGCAGCATATTTTATTCATTCAGACATCCGACGTCGAGCGTTCAAATATGGCGAAATTCAGCAAACTTATCGATGCTTAACGAGCAGTAATACCAACTTCGTGGTCTTCTTCATCATTTCTTCCTTCGAGGAAATCAAATTAGTCTAGCAATGTCGGAAAATCATCGATGCTTGATCACCGGTCGTCCGTCGTATAATACAAAGCAAAGCAAAGACTTTCCATTTTGCTAAATTCTTACGACCTACGACATTCAAGTAATATTTAGGATGATCGCTCAAATCTTATAAAATCGCAGTCAACTAGTTACCGAAAATACACTCCAAGCATAATTTGATTTAAACAAAAACCACACAATGTATTGCTTTGTAGCAGTGCCTTCATACCGCGAATGCGAGTCAACACGATTTGGATTAACGGATTGAGTATATTATGCATTGGATACTCGAAAGTATTTTTAAACGGATTTCATTTCAGGTTTTTCAATGTTTTAAAACAAAAAAAAAGTTCAAATTCAAAACTTGTACACTCATGTTTTGTATACCAAATAAGTGGGTCATCTATTCCCCAAGCACAATAAAGAGTTTCGAGTGCAATTCGCACTGGCACAATCCAACACCATTACAAATACATATATTATAGATTATGTTTTAAGAATCCTTAAATAAGTAGCTTTCTAATTATATAAGTATTAATATATCTTTGGGGATTAAATACATAAATAAATTCATGTCTTCTGCCATCGTGGAGGATTATATACCCCAAGCACATATTGAAGGTAAAGTGAGAAAAAAAGGTTGTAAGAAATTCGCAGAACTTCTTTTTTTTTAACTATAATTTCGTCATTGAAAGATTTCATACAAAGAAACTTTTCCTTAATTAAGCTGGACCTTGCTGTGAAGACTATAAAATTCCATGTCCGATAAATTTTCTGTTTTAGAAAACACAAATTTCAGGTATTCGATTTTTTGAGCATAATAAGCATGTGCACTTTTGGATACTATTTTTCAAAACTTTTGCCATGCTTGTATATGGCGTTTTTTTAAGACGTGTGGTTTGCAATGAGGCAATACTTTTTTCGGATTTGGTCTTTTTGACAGCTGTTACTTGATTTATACTCAGTTTAGTTTGCCATTTCAAAACGCCATAAAAAATACTATTCGATGCGTTATTGCTGACATACGACCCCAATTGCTGCAAAAACCGGCCGAAAATTTAGCCTCTCGGCTGGAGTTTATTCGAGCTAGCCCGTCACTTTCCCGAAATCATTTTTAAAACATAATGTCAAACCCTTACCTTTATAATAAAGCCTAATTTTTTGGCCTTAGCATTAAATTATATGCTCTTTATATTTTCTTAAAAACAACATGTCTACAAAAACATCCTTTATAAACTTGAGGAATTTCCATGAATGTACACATAATTTCGAAATTTGATGTGTTATGATTTTACGACTTTATAGGTGATAACACCTTGTGTATACTCCAATTAAGTTTTTCTTTACAAGAGAAAATATTTTAATAACACACGCCTTTCACAAATTTATTTTTCTTCTAATTAACAAAAGTTTATTTTTAATTAAAATATCATGCATTCGCTAACACAAACCATAAAAACCTGTTTTTCTTAATTTATACAAAATGTACAATGATTTAACTAGTTAAGGAATGCAACCGCTTTCCCACTAAAACTGCTGACAACAATAAAGTCAACTATTCAAATTATAAACAACTAAAGCACCCACACAGAATTAAGGAATGCAATTGTTTGCTACCAAAACTGCTGACGACCATAATATCAACCGTTAAGATGATGTGACATCGGATACATCAGCATAAATGTCTCACACTTACAATCAACACTCCAAATACATTTTGCAAATAAAATAAAGTAAAACAGCTTCCTGGAATTGCAGCAGCAGCGACAACAACCGACAGCAGGTTAGAATAAAAATTGAATTATTAAATAAAGACAGACTCAATTTGTACACACCGCGAGTTTAATTGGCGCCCGAGCAGGGGCCACAGTAATTAAAAATTAATCATCGATCGGAAAATGACTTGGCTATCCTTAAGATCGAACTTTTCATAATTGCATTAAAAAGTATCCTTAAAATGAAATAAGGAGAAATAGAGCAATAAGTGTTAGTTCTTATTTTGCTGTGTGCCTACGATCAACTAACCAAAATTAAAAAGGACACCCAACAAACAGTTCGGCACTTAGCAATCAAGTTAGCTGATATCTGGACAACAAGGACCTCCAAACGACAAAGGAGCTCTACCAGGAATCACAACAATCAAGTATCCTACTAACCGGAGAAAAAGTAAAGTAATTAGTTTTAAGTGAATACAATTTTATGTATGTAAAGTGACAAAGTGGATAAATTTAAAAAAACGATAAAATGAATACAGAAAATAAAATGTTAGCACAGCTTATTGCTGTACAAACGAATGATTTAAAAAAGGAATTAGAGCAGTTGAGACTGCAATTAAGAAATCTAACCAGCACTCATAATGTAACAGAATTTGAAACACAAAATATTGTAAAAACAGTTTAATGTAATGAGACTTTGGATATTATAAAGTCTTTACCCGAATTCAATGGCAAAGGCTACGTGAGTTGGAGAGAAGCAGCTCATCATATTATTTCACTGTACGCGAAGGGAAGTAAGAAATATTTTGCCGCATTAACTATCCTTCGTAATAAAATTACACAAGTAGCCAATGATACTCTTACAAATCATGGCACAGTCCTTAATTTCGAGGCAATTATAAGCCGTTTAGATTTTGCTTATGCAGATAAACGCCCTCTGCACATTTTGGAACAGGAACTAAATCTAATAAGACAATCTAATTTGAACTTAGTAGATTACTATAATAAAGTGAATTCTCAATTGACAATCATGATAAATAAAACTAGAATGACTTACGGGAATAATTCAGAAATAACTAAAGAATATAACAAAAGACATGGTTCAGATGCACAGAATTGAATTATCCTTTGAATAATATTATAATGGCTTTTAACCCATCAGATCTACCTAACACATTAGCTAAGGTCAAGCAAGAAGCCAAGTAAAAAGGGATAGGAATCTAAATAATACTAATAGGAATTCTCCTAAGGAAAATCATTATAATAATAAAAATTCAAATAATTTACGTTTTGACCAGCGTCAACTGAACAATGGTTACAAAATCTTTGGATGGCAAAACCAACCGAAATCAGTTCCAATGGAAGTAGATAATTCAGGCCAATTTAAACAACAAACCAGCTCTCAGCCAGGCAAAATACTTATAAACCTAGCTTCCAATCTACTAATAATACGCTAGAGCGAAATCCAAAAATAAGTTTCGGGTCAAGTAATAGTAGCCAACCCCGACTAAAACAGCAACGAATCAACAACATACAGGAGAATACTTTTTTAGACGAAGCAACCCCTTGCCTTACATATTCTAGCAACTGAGACGCACAAACAGAAAATTAAAAGTATTGATATACACAGGTGCAACAAATTGCTTCTGTAAACCAAAAATTCTACCTAATAGAGAGAAGCTAGTAATTGCGAAACGGGTAAGAACGATAAATGGTTACACAAAAATGACGCATTGTTGTATCTAATGCATACATTTTTAACCACTTAACACGATATTATAAAGTTGAAAATTTAGAAAGCGATATGCTTATAGGAATTAACTTGCTAAGTAAAGCGAAAATACAAATAAATTTTGAGGAAAATATGCTCTTGGTAAATGGGAAAAAAGAGAAATTTTATAATCTTGACGAAATTGAGTTAGGAGAAATAAATAATATAAAAGGTAACAATGGCCATGAATTGAAAGAAATAAAGAGGATAATTGTAAATGAACATGGAAAAATAGATACGTCACTACCTTTTAGAACGGACGTACACGCAAAAATTAGGACTATTACAGACAGTCCTATCTTACCCACTATCAGCCAATGGATTTGTAAATGAAGAAATAAGAAAAAAGTTATAACAAAATATTATAAGAGAAAGCGGGAGTCCTTATTATTCACCCACATGGGTCGTTCCCAAGAAAGGTTCCAATGAAGACGAAATTTGTCACGTCTATATAGACGATATCATAGTTTACTCTAGCAACGCTGACGATCACGATGAACATTTAATTAAATTAATAAATACATACATTGCAAAAAGCACATATGAAAATATCACTTGAGAAATCAGAATTTTTCAAGTCAAATGTAGAATTTTTGGGCTACCAAGTAGCTCATAATACTATTACAACAGATGGAAAGAAAATTGAAACAATATGAAATTATCCTGTACCAAGAACACTAAGGCAATTATGAAGTTTCTTAGGGATGACTGGTTATTATAAGAAGTTTGTGTATAAGTATGCCCAAATAACAAAGCCGTTAACTAAGTATTTAGCTGGAGAAAATGGAAGTTTCCCAAAATCGGTTGAAAAAGTTGAAATCAAATTAGATGAAAAAGCATTAAATGCAGTAGAGAAACTGCAAAATGAATTAATTCAACTAGTCGAGTTGACACAACCAAATTTTAAGAAAACATTTATATTGACAACAGACGCATCCAATGAAGCCATTGGAGCTGTACTCTCACAAGATAATAAACCCATTACGTTCATTTCAAAAACCCTTAACAAAACAGAGCAGAATACTGACCACCAGCCCCTAACATTCGCAGTATCAGCGAGAAACCCAAATTCC
The DNA here is from genome assembly GCA_963971545.1 of Philophylla caesio. Taxonomy (NCBI): domain Eukaryota; kingdom Metazoa; phylum Arthropoda; class Insecta; order Diptera; family Tephritidae; genus Philophylla; species Philophylla caesio. The sequence goes on from OZ020605.1 coordinate 13,158,343, forward strand.
AAAATAAAAAGGTGGCATGCCTTGATAGAGGAATATGCACATAAAATTATATACAAACCAGGAAATACAAATCATGTAGCAGATACTCTTTCTAGGCAATTTTTAAATAATAATAATTTAGGAAATGGAAACGATGAACCAACAGAAACTGCACATTCAGCAAAAAGTTTAGATATTTTTCATATTAAAACAATTAACAAAGCTCTAAACTCGTTTTCACAACAAATAGTGTTGAATAAGGATAGTTCAAATCATGATACAAATATTTTTAGAGGTAGTTTCACTTTTAATTTTTTGACAGAAACTGTGTTCGACGGATGACGCCCCATATTGCCACTATTTTGAAATAGAACTTGGGGATCTAAATTTTATTGTATTTCAAGCACAAATCGTGTACATTTTATGTATATACATACATCTGTTTCATTTATTGGACGTATATTTTTTCACCAAAGCAATGCAAGTTTATTGATGTACAATATGTGGCTTATTTTTAAAACCATGATGACGAAAGGTAGTTAATGATGCACCATAAGTTCTAATAACATTAAAAAACACTATAGTGGGGTTTAAATCAAGGCTTGTACGATTTTTTAAGCCTTAAAGTTGCAACTACATGAGGAGATTTTATGATAGGCGATAATTGCTTGGCAAAGTTGACTTGCGGTCTCCCAGATAACTTTAAGTCGTTTGTAACATTTGAAGACTTTTGGGAAATCACAATTGAATTTTGTAATGCAATTCCTCAAAAGGCAACGATAGAGTTTTTCCAAAGTCTCCGATAATATTAATAGTTCACGAAAATCTTAAACTAATCTATAAACAATAAAATGTATTCTTTATTACTTTTAAATATACGACAAAATGTGATAAAAAATATACTCAATATATCGAAAACTAAATACGATAACAAAAAACGAAAACCCCCCTTTGAAATTGCTTGATATATGGAGAATAACTGCATTATTAACTTTATTTGCAAAATTTTCACATACATTGGATTATCCGGGCGATAATACGGACACATTTTACAGATTTTTACGAAAAAATTTTACAGATTTAAAAATTTTGTCCAATGTAATTTGACCTTACGACAATATTCTTCCGAGTGTTCAAAGCAAGGAATTTATATGAAGAATTGTCGTATGTAAAAAATTTTTGTGACATACAACAAAATTGGACAAACCGCTTCAACTTTGCACATACGACCAAATAATAGTTTAGTATTACTGCATTATTAACTAAATTTGGCCCAGTTTTCACATACGACATTTACATACTTATTCGGTATGTCCTTTGAGGCAAGCGATTTTTGAATCGCCTCATGTGCGTGCAAAAATGTAGCTTTGCACATATTAAAATTGTTGTGGTCTTTATTTTTCTTATTGCCAAAAATAGAGGATTTTTTTAGTAAGGAATTGGTAGCACGAAAATTCGGAACATTGTTTCTGTCAAATGGTTAATATGGCGTCTGAATTGAGAGAGTGAAACTACCTCTAAAAATGATTGTATCGTGGTTCAAATGACCATTTAAGAACAAAAAGTTTTAATTCGTTCCGACATCATATAAAATATAAATCCCTGGAATTTGTATAAGAAATTATATTAGAGCGGTTAAATAAGTACATGTTAACAGGGATTCATTGTAGTTCCGAGGACTTATATGCAGAAAGTTTTTCATAGAACCGTAATAGCAATGGATGTAATAAACGAAGATGACCAAGAGAAGATTGTGTGACAAACTCACACAGGGCACATAGAAACTATTAGGAGAATATCAAACAAGTATTTAAGGACTACTATTGGCCTGAAATGGAGAAAAATGTCAAACAATATATGCGATATATGCAATAAAAATAAGTACGATAGGCACCCTAAGCAAATGCCGATTGGTCAGGCACCAATTCCAAACAAGGAGGGGGAACAAATTCACATTGATATATTATTTGCGCTTAACTTAAAATTCTTAACTTTAGTAGACGCATACTCAAAATTTTTGGTAATTAAACACATCGATGATAAAACTAAACTACAAGATAAAGTATTAAAAGCTTTACAAAGCTTCCCAGGAGTAAAGAGAATAACTTGCGATAACGAACCGGGATTTAGTTCAGCACAATTTAAATCTTTTGCAGAGCGAATGAAAATACAAATTAAATATTGCGACCCTAAACATTCAACAAATAATGGACAAATAGAAAGAGTTCACTCTACGGTAATAGGTATCGCTAAATGTATTAGGGAGGAGTTTTAAATAGTAAATGATATAGAAGTCATAATTAGGGCTGCACAATCCTATAATCAAACAATACACTCAGTAACTGACAAAAAGCCTTTCGAAATTCTTTATAATGAAGTTAAACATGGCGATTTGGCTAACAAGCTAAAAGACGCACATGTAAGGACATTGAATGGTAGAAATAAAAATAGACAAATGCGGACGTTTAATGAAAATGAAATAATATTCGAAAAAGATAATCAATATCAAAGTAAACTAAAACTAGGTATAAAAAACAAGTAGTCAAAGAGGATTTAGGGAATAAAATAATGATTAAAAATAAAAACAGAATAATACATAAAGATAATATCAAATCTTAAAATCCTCAAGGTTCGCAATGATGCACCTCATCATTGTTTTAATGGCGATCCCTTTGATCACAGCACAAATTGAAATCATAGACCTTAATCACGGAAAAGGATATTCACTTCTGAAGCTAGACAAATTGAAATTAGTTGAAAGATACGACAGAATTAACTATTTAATTAACACAACAATGTATAAACAACAAGTTGACAATTTAGAAGCATTAGTACTTAAAGAAATGGAACCTAATTCACTCATGATGGCTAAACTAAAGCACATTCGAACACAGATAGATACACTTACCCCACATCATAGAATTCAAAAAAGAGGATTGTTTAATTTCTTTGGAACAGGGATGAAATATATTTATGGCACAATGGATGATGAAGATCGGCACGAAATAGAAGAGAAATTGAAAGTAAACACAGTGAACGCCCATAATGCAATTGAAAAAATCAATCTTCAAAAGAATATTAATGAGAAATTTGGCCATTAAATTAAAGGTATCACTGCAAATCTAAACCAGAATTACAAAGAACTGTTTCAAAATATTAATGAAGTTAACAAAGAATTAAATAACTTATCTAAGGAAAAGTGGGCAAACAAATTGTTTGAAAATCTAATGTACATATATTGAAACTAACATTATTAGAATCAAGGAAATCGTAATGACAAGCCAAAATAACCTCCTAAGTAGAGACTTTTTATCAGATGACGACACTGTAAACTTTAATATAACTTTTGAGAAATTAAGTAAGATCAAAATTGTAATTGTCACTCATAACGGAAATATTGTAATATTAGTTAAAATACCCTGTTTTACTAACGAAACTTATGAATCAATCTATGTTCAACCAATACCCAATGTTAATCAAGCAGAAATTTATATTCACGAAAATGAAATTTTATCTCTAAATGATGTTACTTATAAAAAGACTTCATTCAGGGAGGAATTGGAAGAATATAAAGACGGATGTATTGAAAATTTATTTAAAAGTAAAATGCACTGTAAATATATGACAAATAACCAATCGAAAGTATTTGATATGGATACAAACCATGTTTATGTAATCAATGCAAAAAATCAAACTATATATCACAACTGTAGTTCTAACAATTTTACTATTAGCGGAAATTATTTAATACGATTTGAAAATTGTAACGTCGAAATTGATAATGTAACCTATAAACATCGTAGAGCTCTCCCAGTGCAATTATTGCCAAACCTACTCAGATTAATTAATATAAAAATCATGAAGAACCTAAGTATGGAAGAAATTCATTTAAGAAGTATTGAAAATATTAAGCAACTTACAGAACTCAGATATGAAGCAAAAAAAAGCAAAATAACAAATTACAGTCTAATGGCGGGTATAAGTTTAATAATAGCAATAATAATAACTTGTAAATGTAGAAGTAAGAAAACCAAAGTCGAACAAATTCTGATACAAAAACCAGCAAATGATAGAAAGAATCAATTACTACTCGTCTTTGAATCGGGACGATTCATCTAACAAAGGGGGGAGTTAAGGAACGCAACCGCTTTTCTACCAAAACTGCTGACAACAATAAAGTCAACTATTCGAATTATAAACAACTAAAGCACCCACATAGAATTAAGGAATGCAATTGTTTGCTACCAAAACTGCTGACGACCATAATATCAACCGTTCAGATGATGTGACATCGGATGCATCACCATAAATGTCTCACACTTACAATCAACACTCCAAATACAATTTGCAAATAAAATAAAGTAAAACAGCTTCCTGGAATTGCAGCAGCAGCGACAACAACCGACAGCAGCTTAGGTTAGAATAAGAATTGAATTATTAAATAAAGACAGACTCAATTTGGAGTTGGAACTCACAAGTACACACCGCGAGTTTAATTTTTCGTATTTAAAAAGAATAAATTGTTAGAACTTTGTATGCATTTTAAAAAGTGCGGGGTTTTTGGGTTGTGTTAGACAATAAAAGGTATTTTAAAATAAAATTTTGTATAAAAACTAGAAGAAAAATAAATTGTCCAGCGTTAATAGGATTTAAATAACTAAATTTTCCTACAACGTTGCATTTGTTATTTTTTAACAGGCGTCTGTGCTTTAAATGTTCGATCAATGATTTATTTGTGATTATTTCATCTAGGGCACTATACAAAATTTTTTAGATATCTATTAACGTATTTTTTGAAATTTCATAGCTTGTGCTCCTATAAAATGACGTAGTAGTACTTACACGATAAGCACAAATTTAGAGAGATATTTGGTGTTGACTCAGTTGGATTTTTGATTTTTAGCGAAACAGACAAAAACGATTTTTTTTTATTGTTAGCGAAACACTACGAAGATGTGGTTTAAGATAAAAATGAATAAAAAAAATATTTGCTCGATTTCCGGTAATTTTAGTGAAATGAAAGTACATCATTTTGCATGCCAATTAAACGGTGTATTTTTCAACGGTCTTTTTATACTATTTTTATTAATTTCGTCATATTTTCAATATGTTTCAATTTATTTCAGATAACTCGAAATAATTCCCCTACTAACATTATTTTACATACGTCAATTTTAAGTGAACATCTGACATTTATATTATGTTACAGCCTTTGAATGAATTTTCCCATTATAATAGTCGAAACGGCAAACAAAATTAAAAGCACAAGAAGACCTAGGTGTATTTTTTAAACCTTTGCAGAGCCTAATGCCCGAATTCAGTAACTTGGTATCATATCAAGTCTCAAAATGACCTAGACATTATTGCTTTTTCTCGCTTTCACGTTTTTTTTTTCTTTTGTTTTCATTTCATTTTTTTGTGACCTGCTCATCAACAGGTCACTATTTAGAGACTTTATTTTGAAACTAATATATGCCAACTGGTCTAAAATTGAGACTTTTATCTCTATTAGAGACTGAGACTGCTAACTGAATTGGGGTATAAAGGCTTTATTTTGAGACTTATAAATGTCAACTAGTCTAAAATTGTGACTTTTGTCTCTATTAGAGACCGAGACTGCTTTATTTTGAGACTTATAAATGTCAACTAGTCTAAAATTGTGACTTTTGTCTCTATTAGAGACCGAGACTGCTAACTGAAATCGGCCTTTAATACAAAAAATTTGCATCATTTAGTTGCATTTAAGAAAAGGCAATAATCACCCATTCTGTTTTTATAGAAATTTTTATAATAGTATTACATTAGAAGTGAACCTTAATGAAAGCTTAAAAATCGATTTTCTCAAAGTTCTGACGTGCTACAGCAAAACGCCGAGACAAGCATTTCTCTATTTTAATGGTTCAGTTATGCATACTTAGTATTACTTATACTTAAACTTTCAACATACGGCCAACACAGAGCTGATTATAGTCCACATAGCGCATACCATCCGGCATCTTCGTCAGCTGTTTTTGAGCTGTCATTTTATTCTTCTGGTTTTGTTTGACTTTATTTATAAGTACGATATGCATAGCTATTTATATGATTTTTTGACAAAAATACAATTTAATAAAATAAATTTAACATTTATTTAATAAATAATACTTACTTTTTGCCAAAATCAAAAATAGCGCCAAGCGTCCTCATCCAAATACTTGTCAAGTGTGTGAAGAGAATTGTCAAAATCAAGTAAACAAACACAAGTGGCATCACAATTATTATATGTAACTTGGACTTTACGTAGAAAATCAAAGTTCAACAGACTTCCAAGTAAAGTTAAGTTGGATTACGTGTTGGCTAATCACTTATACGCAATGTTCATTAAATAGACTCGTTATGTGACATTTCTCAAGTTAAGTTAAGTGAAGCTAAGTATGCATAACTGAACCATAAGCCTTTTTCATTTCTCATGTGTACCAACCACTGTCGTACTGTGTAATAATTTGGCGCTTACAATATATACATATGTAGCTCTGTGTTTGGCCGAGCTTCTCCAACCATTTGTAGTGTGCGTCTTTATTTATTTATTTATTTCTAATTATATTTTACAAATAAATTTATAAAATATACAAAGGGGGCTGGGCTACTAGGCCATTTTGCCCCGCCGGTGGTTTATATACCATTGAGCATGTTGTGTTTGGATAAGATTTCGTAGATATTTTTTATTGTATCTTGCTTGCTACAGTGGAGTATTGTTTTAATGTTTGTTTGGCTTCCCGATAGAGTGCAGTCCTTTATCATGTGTTTGACAGACAGTGTCGTGTTGCACTGGGTGCAAACTGCTGGTCTTCCTCCATTAAAGTGGCGTTGTATGGTAAATTTTGTTACTCCAACTCTCATCCGTGCTAATTTGATGCAGTCATCTCTTATGAATTGTTTGTTGTAGTGCGGTCTTAGATTTTTGTTGTTGTGTGATTTTAAAAAAGAGGTAGAGGATTGCCATAGAGTGCATTGTTGATTATTTTTTATTGCTTTGTGATAGTTGGTTATTGTTGTCTCTAAGCATGGCACTTCCATTGTGAGCGGCATAATAATGGCTTTCTTAGCTGCATCATCTGCTCGCTCGTTGCCTGTTATACCAATGTGTCCTGGTATCCACACAACTGTTATTTGCTTGTTGGCTACCGTTTCGCCCAGTGCAAAAAATCGAGATGTACTGTCCTGCTCAAGGGATTTGATAACGCTGAGACTGTCTGAGCATATTAGTGCGCTTTGTTTTCCGTGTGCGGCGTGTTTAATTGCGAATTTTATTGCTGCCAGTTCTGAATTGTAGATTCCGGCGTAAGGTGGAAGTAAAGCTTGATGGATTGTGATGAATGAGTCACCCGTTTGTTTTACCACTGCGTAGGATGCTGCTCCGTCCAGACAGGACCCGTCTGTAAAGTAGACAACTTCCGGTGTTAAGTTTTCCTTATACGCCATGAATTGCTGTTTGAAAGCTTCGTGACATGTGTCTTTTTTGTTTCGTGGTCTCAGTGATATGTCTATTGTTGGATACCAACGACTTTCGTTTTTGTCTGGTGGTTTTTTTGGTATTGGCGAGTTTATGCTCGATAAGTATTGCAGTGTGCGTTGTATGCTGGATGTGTGCCTTATGTTATTTCCTGTTTTGTTGTTTTCCGGAATATGCTCCCAGAATTTTTTGTGGAGTGCGTGTGTTGTTGTGGTTAGCGCTTTTGCTGCTAGCTTCGTAGCTCTAGAGTGTAAGATCCAATTAAAATCGTCGTAGCGTGCTTCTACTCTTGTGGCGTCAATAGGTGTAGCTGTTAGTAGTCCAGCGGCCGTACGATAACATTTATTTAAAGCTGAGTTTATTTTGTCGGTGTTTGTTCTGGATGTCCAGCCGTAGAGTGTAATACACTGTTGTACGACACCTTCAGCAAGGGATTTACATATGGAAATTGCGGTGTCTATATGTGGTCCTTTCTTTCTCGTGCAGATGACTTTTAATAGATTATGGACTTTGCCTAAGCTGTTTGCGATTTTCTTTGAGTGCTCATTCCATAAAAGGTTTCTTGTGAATGTGACTCCTAGTACTCTCATGCTTGTTTTTAAGTTTATGTTTACATTCCTAATTGTGATGTTGGATGTGTCACAGCTTTTTTTTCTGCATATATGGAGCACTTCTATTTTGCTAGCGGGCACTATCGCTCCGGTTTCTGAGGCCCATGCGTGGATTTTGCTTTCTAGTTGATTTAGGCTTCTGCTCGCTTCCTCTGCCGTCCCAGAGGCTAAGGCAAAAATGTTATCGGCGCAGATGCCCACGTAGTTTATACCAGCTACTTTTTCTTCTGTGAGTCTTTTTGCTAAGGTGTTTGTGTAGGCATTGAAGAGCAGTACAGAAAGCGGGGACCCTTGTGGAACTCCATTATCAATTTTTGCTGTGTTTGAAAAGTATCCATCTATTTTCACCGTGATTCTTCTGTAGGTAAGAAAGAAGAGTATTAGTTTGAGCATTATTTTTGGTACGCCCCATTCATTGAGCTCTTGTATGACTTTGGTGGATATGACTCTGTCGAAGGCCTTTTCTAAGTCTTCAGAAATTATTAAATTATGATTTTGGTTTCTGATGTTTGTTTTGACATGTGATTCCAGTAGGTGGCAAATAGTGTGTACACCGTGCCCTGCAGTGTAGGCGTGCTGAATGTTGATGATCTTTCCTCTGTAAGTTTTAAGAAGTCTACTTGTGAGAATCTTGTCCATAATTTTCGAAAGTACTGGTAATAAAGATATGGGGCGATATCCCTCGTTGGAGTTTTGGTTTTTTCCTGCTTTTCGTATTGGTGCAAGAATCGCATGCTTCCAGTCATGGGGGTATACTCCAGTTTTGAGTATTTGACTGTAGAGTTTACACAATCTACATTTTAGAGAGGATGATGAGTTTTTTACCATGTTGTAGGTGATTTTGTCGTGTCCAGGTGTCGTTCCTTTTACGTTTTTTAGAGTCATGTTTAGTTCCAGTAGTGTTACGTCCTCCAGAATGTTGCAGCGATCGGTGCTTTGGCCTCTTAGGTGTTCTAGTTGAAAATTTTCTTTTTCTTGTACTTGTCGGGTGCTTAGATGTTTGTTCGAACCTATGCCACTCCATAATTCTGCGAAATTGTTTGCTATTGATATGGGGTGGGTGATCGCTTTTCCATTCTCAAATATTGGAGGGAATGTAGGAAAGTTTTTTGAATTGATTCTTTTTACTTTACCCCAAAGAGTTTTTGTATCTAAGTATGGGCTAAGTGAGCTGAGAAAGTTCTTCCAAGACTCTTGCTTTGCGTGTTTGCAAGCTCTTCTTACTTGAGCGCAGGCTTTTTTGTAAATTAGAATCACTGTGTAGTTCCTTACTTTTTTGAATTTTTTCCACGCTTTATTTTTTATGTCTATTAGCCGGCTTATTTCGCCGTTAAACCAAACCGGTGTGTTTTTCTGTTTCGGCTGCTTAGATGTTGGCATCGACTCGTTTGCGGATCTGCGTATTATCTTTTTTATTTGCGCTGCCTCTCTGTTGACATTGTTTGATTGTTCTGATAGTAGATTTATATGTTCAGTTTTTTGCTCGAATATACCCCAGTTTGCTTTACTTTCTTTGAATTTATATTCTACCACAAATGAAGGGACCTACAATTTTGTGCCGACTCCGAACGGCAGATGTATTTTATGAGAAGCTTTTTCATTGCAGAAATACCCTCGGAGATTTGCCATTGCCTGCCGAAGGGTGACCGCTATTAGAAAAAACTTTTCTATGATTTAGATTTTACTTGCCCTGGCTGAGATTCGAACCTCGAACTCAGCGGCATATGGAGTAATAGCACGCACCGCTACCCACTCGAGCACAGCGGCCACGGAAAATTCTGACCAAAAAGCTTTAAATTTTAAGGAAAAGTATCGAAGATTTAAACAAAAAAATTGTTATTTGTGTTCAGACATTGAAACCTTAGTTTAAATGGTTTTAGTTAAATATTGGAATCAAGCCCTATTTCAAATTTAATAAAAAAAAAATGTATGATGAAAAATCTTTTAATAATAATTATATTGCGCTCAGTGTGTTTAGCGGAGCTTCTCATACCATTTGTGGTATCCGTGTTTATGTTATACCACAAAATGGAGGGACCTACAGTAATGAGAAGCTTTTTTATGGCAGAAATACCCTCGGCGGTTTGCCATTACCTGCCGAGTGGGGACCGCTGTTAGAAAAACTGTTTCTATCACTTAGATTTTACATGCCCTGTCTGAGGTTCAAACCCGAACGCAGCGGTGTATCGAGTACATAGCACGCACCGCTACACACTCGACCACAGATATTGTAAAGTAAATCAGGGTATATGTGTGTGTTCGTGCATAGATTTTTAATTATAGTAGGTATATGAACAATTCTGAATAATTCCACTTATTGTGTGTGTGTGTGTTTGTGTTTGTAAGCGAGTGGTTGCGGTACATTTAGAATAATAATATTTTTTACTTTTCTGCATATCGGAGGAGTACACATTTTGCTTAGTATTTTCTCAAGTAGATATTATAAAGTGCAGACATTTTTTCAAAATAGGTCCGCCAATTGTAAACTGCTATGTCGCTACTGTTCAAATCTGTTATTCTGTACTTATTTTTTATTGTTTAATTTTCACGTTTACCGTTTTTTTATTATTATATCCAGTGCAAGTAGTAATTACAATTCATTTTAAATACATCGAATATAACTAGATTTAGTAATAATTTATGAGTTTTAATAACGGCAGATATTAGATATACATACATATATGAATTAAGTACAAGTATTATTAAAATATGCAACAAGAAATGTGTGTTCGTGTTCCTATCGCTAACATGGCGTGCGGCAATTGTGAGCTACAATTTGCTTATACATATGTAGGTATGTATGTAGGTACAACACGGGTATTTAACCAAAACGCTTCAGTCACACACAACGTCACGGCTCGTAAAATATATTTGTACTGTGTATATCAAGAGCAACAGCTTACCACGTATATCTACTTATTTATTTTTAAGAATTTTCAATTAAAATTCAGTCCATTGTCTAACATAAATCATAAAAATCAAAGCTTTAAACTTTAAAGAAAACTAAAAAAAATAGTAAAAAATTTGTATATACATAGATGTTCCACTTTTTTCTCAGAAGTGTTAGATTATGCAGTTTGAGTATAGTTTATTAAATTTTAGTCTAGCAATGTGGAAGTTTCAAGTAGCTAGGAACTACCGTTGATTTATTCGAATTTTTTCGTCAAGGGTGTTGCGACTTTCTTCCATATAACGAAAAAGCAACACGAAAAAAATTCTAATTAATCAACGCTGAGACCTATGTACTTGAAACTTTAACATTGTTGTACTAAAATTTAATGGGCTATAAAACTGCATACTCAAAAAAATTTTAAAAATTCTGAGAAAAAATTGAAAATCTATATACAAATTTGTTAAACTTTTTTTTAGTTTTCTACAAAGTTTAAAACTTTGATTTTTATGGTTTATGGTGGACAATGGACTGTATTTTAATTTTAAATTCTCAAAAATAAATAAATAAATATACGTGACAAGCTATGTCATTTTAAATGCTGTTGCTTTTGATATGCACAACACTGTAGGTAAATTTGTAGTTGTCGAAATGTTTAATGTAAAATTGTTTGTTTACTTTTTTGAATGCGTAAATAATGTGTCCAAAAATTTTAAGCGAATGCGAGAGCACAATGTGTGTAATTTACATTTTATTAAATTACGTTGATCGATACAAATTCTTTAAATATTTTACGAGATACGCATGTGCAAAAGAGCATATAGACATTTAAATTTCAGCTTATTCTTAAAAGTTGTGTTCAAACATATATAAAATAATAAACACGGACGCATGTCGATTGTCGTGAAACACTTTTGCCCGGTTATATTAGGTTTAGGTTGTGCTTGTTAAGCATTTAGACGACTATCCCAACTACATACATAGTTATATGTATGTATACATATTGTAATTATACATACATACATTCATACACCATATACATATATGTACATATGTATGTATGTACTGCTTTGTTTTTATTTCTTTTATGTTAATTATGAATTTTCATTGGTTATTATAAATTTGAAATTATGTAAGTTGTGCTGTTTAAAAAAATGTGTCATTCAATCGTTAATAATTATTATTATTTTTGCTGTTGAATTACCCTTGTGATTATCTTTTCTTCTGTTCTAGACTAGACGCAGCTATTAGTATTATTTTTCCTTTATTTTTTTATTTCGTTCAGTACGTTCCTGTCTGAATTACATGTGGTTGGTTGACAAGTACAAAGTACAAATGAAACCCAAGACCAGAAATTACTCACAGGGCGTTTAGTGTATTTAGCTATACGATTTTTTTTCTTTTGCTATCAATAAATACTAAATTAATTACATAAAAGCCTAAACACACTTCTTCTCAGTTTAAACATTTTGCTTAAACATTAGAAAATTGAGAAAGGTTTACAATAATTTGCGCACAACATGAAATCTACATGCACTAATTAATTTATAAATTTTTTTCAATTTTATTCAATTCATTTGTCTATAGAAAATTTTTTTTGCTTCTATTATCGCACAGTATTCATTCGCTATTTGCTGCATAGACGTATTTATTCTTTCTTTCTTCCCTAGTACCTGTATTGTTTTCCAATTATTTTATGTTTTATTTTACCACACTCTGCCTTAGGGCTACTCTACAATGCGCTTCTGATCCTCGTCTGACGCCAATTTGTTATTAAATTATTATTAATTTTTATTCCTTTTAAAAATTAAGTTAATCCAGGCGGTTTACTCTGTAATGCGTTTCGAAAGTTAAATGCGTTGCTAAACGCACGACGAGCACTCACTAACTATAACGCAATAGTACTTTCTATTTACACCACCTCTGACAGAAAATTTGACAGGAAGTATATTAATTGCTTTTTTTATACAGTGTTACAGTGATCAAGGCTGTTATATGTAAGTTAACACCAGCGACAGGTTGATACCCTCCCATAAAGTGCTGACAACCCGCTGGTCAACACGCGCATCCGCTTGCCATTTCGTCACAACAAAAGCAACAATAAGCAGTTGGCTTCTCAGAAAACTGACTTCTCAACAAATTAGCTCCCGGCCAACGAAAAGCTATTTCCACTGAAAGAGTGCTGACGCTCGCCCGTCTGCACGCGCATCCGCTTTGTCAGTTCGACGCAGCACAAACAACAGCATAACGACCAACACAAACCATTTCCCACCAAAAGCGCTGACACCACATTATGTCTTCAAACAACAACAATCAACGTGCAACTATTAGGTAGACTTAATATTTAAATAATAAGTTCTGTTTCTGTATTTCGCACTTGACGTGCGCACTTGTAGCCAACGGCTGCCCTACATAGTAGGGAAATAAATGTTTAAAGGAAAATCAAGTGTCTCGTCTTTTACTGGCGCCCAACGTGGGGCCACGCGCAAAATATCCTCGTATAAGGATAACTATAAACTGTGGCCGTGGGTTCGGAACCACCCGTGTTTCCAATAATACAACCGAAAAGGAACAAAGTGGACAATTGCTAATATAAGCAAATAATAAAAAAGTGGACAATTGCTAATATAAAGCAAGTGAATAAAAAACCCGAAATTGAACAAAGTGAACAATTGCTAATATTAATTTAAAAACCGGAAAGAATAAAGTGGCCAGTTGCTAATAGAAGCAAATAATTTAAAAAACCGAAAAGGAACAAAGTGGACAATTGCTAATATAAGCAAATAATAAAAAAAGTGGACAATTGCTAATATAAAGCAAGTGAATAAAAAACCCGAAATTGAACAAAGTGGACAATTGCTAATATTAATTTAAAAACCGGAAAGAATAAAGTGGCCAGTTGCTAATAGAAGCAAATAATTTAAAAAACCGGAAATGAACAGTGGGCAATTGCTAACACAAACAAACAAATAAACCTCAAAGCAACAAAGTGGACAATTGAAACGGGGGAGTCTTGTTGAGAACCCGAAATTGTAACCAAATCAAACATTGAGAGCCATTTGCAACTCCAAGTGAAATCATCAATAAATCCCTTGGGGAAATTAAAGGCTTGAAAATTATAAAATTAATATTGGAATTGCACGCCAAGCCGAGGCGTCGCCAACGCGGGATTATCCAGGAAATTCCAGGCCGCTTCCAATCATCCAGCAGATCATCATCCAGTCGTCCAGGACATGCTGCTATTCTGTTTGTGAGTCTAGACTAAGAAAATTTTACTTTAAGGAAAATTGTAAAAATCTAAAAATTTTTTTAAGAAATTATAAATTTTGTAACGCATATTGAAATAATTTCGACTTTGCAAAATGGACGCACAGACGATTCAGGCCTTATTAAACGCGGCAATCCGTGCAGCCACGGAACAGACGAAGCGAGAGTTTGAGGCCACAGTGGGGGGATTGACACAGAGGCTTAGGGCGTTAGAACTGCCTCCTGCAGTTGTTGAATATAGGGAGATAGTGGTAGACCCAGCCGCCGCAAAGTGCGCCGAAACGCTGGATGTAGTGAAATCCCTACCAGAATTCAATAGGGACCACTGTATTGATTGGTAACACACGTGTTCACAAAAGTAATCTTAGATAACATTTCCATTCTAGGTTACTGACATTCCACCGCGGCACAGCGGAACTGCTAGACTACTCACATTCTAATTATATACCGATATCTGATGGACTGGTTGCTACCTTTACGGGATACGACTACCTAACCCACCAAACGAACCTAACCGTATTCGAAAAAATTATAGAAGAAACAAACAACTACAGTGAACTTTTTCCACATACGCACATAAAGGAACTGCTACAACTCGACTCGGACCAAATTACAAATCTTTTAGGAGTGCTAAGAATTCACCACCGACATTCTCGCAGTCTGAACTTAATTGGCCACGCCCTTAAGTATATTGCAGGAACCCCAGATTTCGATGATTTCCACGAGGTCAGCAGAAAAGAAGAAAGCCTTATAGAAGCAAATGAGCAGCAGATTAAAATAAATTCAGAGTTGCAAATCCAGATCAATAAACTAACGAGGACCATAAACCAACTATTGGCACACACTAAACAGGCAGAAGTAGACACGGCCAATTTATTTAGCCTTATCAGTAGCAGAAATAGGGCCGCGATTGCCGAACTAAATAACATAGCTCTTTCCATCACGTTAGGGAAACTTAACATTATAAACCCCGTCCTGTTGGATAGTAAAGAAGTAGAGACTATTATCAAGACCGAAAAGGACTTTGCCATTAGCATTAATGATATCATTATGAATTCTAAGCTTAAGATACTGCAAGACAACGAGATTGTCGTTTTTGTAATAAAATATCCAAAAATTAACAATGTATGCAATAAAACAAGAATCTACCCAGTAGTGCACGACAATAGGATTATAATATTAGAAACTAATGTAGTAGCAAAATGTAATAAGCATTACAAGCTAGTTGATAGATGCAAAAAAGCAGTCGCATCGACGTTCTGCGAGGAAATACAAAGCGCGGCAAGCTCATGTTTACAACAGCTACTAAACAACTACACAGCAACGTGTAGGACTACATCCGCCCACAACATATCGCCCATGGAAACGGTAGACGATGGTGTCGTTATAATTAACAATTGCTACGCGGAAATACAGCAAGAAGACAAATCAATGATTACTGTAAATGGCACATACTTAATTACATTCAAAAGCAAGGTGACCATTAACAACACTAGTTACATCAACCACAAGAATGAGTACAACTGACTCCGGAGACTCCCATGGCACAAGATATTAAGTTTACCGAGCACATTGCAACGCTGTCGTTACCGTATCTAGACGAAGTCAACATAAGGAATTTAAGGCATATCGCAACACTAAGGTACAAAATTAATATAAACTCAATCATAATGTTTAGTTCTCTTAGTGGATTGATTATCTCGGCGGTCATAGCGCTGACTATATTTCGCTGGAGGAAGAATAGACAGAAACGCATTGTCATAAATTTGATAGAGAATAATATTGCCGAGGTTCCAGGACAGAACGATGGCGCGCCCGGGGACGGCCGGTTTTAGAAGGGGGAGAGTTAACACCAGCGACAGGTTGATACCCTCCCATAAAGTGCTGACAACCCGCTGGTCAACACGCGCATCCGCTTGCCATTTCGTCACAACAAAAGCAACAATAAGCAGTTGGCTTCTCAGAAAACTGACTTCTCAACAAATTAGCTCCCGGCCAACGAAAAGCTATTTCCACTGAAAGAGTGCTGACGCTCGCCCGTCTGCACGCGCATCCGCTTTGTCAGTTCGACGCAGCACAAACAACAGCATAACGACCAACACAAACCATTTCCCACCAAAAGCGCTGACACCACATTATGTCTTCAAACAACAACAATCAACGTGCAACTATTAGGTAGATTTAATATTTAAATAATAAGTTCTGTTTCTGTATTTCGCACTTGACGTGCGCACTTGTAGCCAACGGCTGCCCTACATAGTAGGGAAATAAATGTTTAAAGGAAAATCAAGTGTCTCGTCTTTTACTTGTATTCAGAAGGTTTACGTTTGTTTACGTCATAGCTTGACGTATATGAGCAGAAAGCAAAATGAAAATGTTAATATGATGTTCGACGCCATCGTTACATTTTATAAACGCACTTTTTATTTGTTTAATTTTTTTGCACGCAAATGTGAATTTCTTTACACACTCTATCACGCAAACCGAAACCAAAAAAAATGTAATGTCGCGAAATTGTCGACTTTATTTTGGTAGCTATTAGAGGGCTGCATGAACACATTTATTTCTTCTGTTAGCCGAATGACACGAATGTGAATGCGGTGCTCATTCAACTCAGGCACTCATGCGATCATAAATATGTGTACTTACAAAGAAAAAAGAGACCAATATGGGTACTCTCTGCTTATGATTTAAGGTATGTACAAATTTTTCTCTTCGCTACGGTCATTTATAGTCATCGATCATTCATGCATTCACGGCCTGTCCGGAAACTGCACAAATGTGACGAATGTGGCGGACGTTGTGCAGGGGGACACCACCAAAGGCACATACATACATATGTAAGGCGCAGCTAGCGATGGCTGTTATTACGTGTGTACGTAACAACGCTTAGCATATGTGTTGTTTTCGCTTATGCTTACTACTTTGTTATTAAAGCTGATGGATAACTGATTAGAAAATTATTTTACTGATGTTATTTATACAATATTATTATTATTTAAGACTAAAATAATATTGATGTGAATAAAATATTAGTGGGCATTTGACTTCATTAAATTATCCAAATATTCCTCAACGAAAATTTAAATTTTAATATTTTATGAGTTATTTTTTGATATTATTACTTTTCCACTATTCAATGTACATAGGTATATGCAATAGTAGTTAAATGCTTTATTTTCGAGATATAGTAAGTAGAAAGCTCGCAAAATTATGGCATTTAAATGTTTTTTTTTGGAATAAGTTCGAAATGTCTTATGTATGAATATGTTTGAAACTATAGTGCACTTCCATTTTTTAAAATCAGAACCAGAAACTTTATACTTCTTTTTTTTTCAAAGGGACACAGAATATGATATAGGAACACAATTTCAGGAATAGAATATATGTATGCATATATGTATGTATGTATGTACATATTGTTCACAAGCGCAGACACACACTCTATGTATACGTACAATACACATGTATGTATGTATATATGTATGTGTGTACATAAATACAAAAGGGATAATCACCAAGTTGAGCAAATGGCCTGGCACTCAGTAAGTAGGCTGCATATACATACATACATACATGTACATACATGCATATTTACGAATGTGAAGAAGCTAGCGAATATTTATAAAAGGGTTTAACTACCATACATTATATATACTTATAATTTTGGTGCGTACACTATATACATATGTACATAGCTCAGTGTTTGGCCGAGGTTCTCCTACCATTTGTTGTGTGCGTCTTTATATTCTACCACAAATGGAGGGACCGACAGTTTAGTGCCGACTCAGAACGGCAGATGTATTTAATGAGAAGCTTTTTCATGGCAGAAATACCCTCGGAGGTTTGCCATTGCCTGCCGAGGGTTAACCGCTATTAGAAAAAACTTTTTCTATAATTAGGATTTTGCTTGCCCTGACTGAGATTCGAACCTCGAACTCACCGGCATATCGAGTTATAGCACGCACCGCTACTAACTCGACCACAGCGGCCACCATACATTATACCAACACATAAATAGACATATGTACGTACATATATAAATACGTATATAGATATAAATGCACTTCAGCGTCAAAAACATGTAACAATTGTATGCAATACTTACAATTATTTTTAACGCAAATCCTTTCCGTTAATTCTTTATATTAATAATATTGCATTCTTTAACTAAAACAATATCAATTAAAGTTTCAAAACTTGTACAGAGTGCACACATTTTCCAAATATCAAAGTTTTCCATCCAAAATTTCTAACGTTTTAATGAGAAATTGAAAAATTGAGAGTCTCAAGAAATTCTGTACATAAAAAGCATTGTGAAAATTTTTTCTAAATCTGTTTTCTTTCTATTTACATTTGCGCCTTCATATGAACATATTTTCATACAAATGTGTATTGACTTTATTATATGTGTATGCATTTATTTTATAGTTACTTATTAATTTCAGTAAAATGCAATGTAGATTATGCATGTATGTACAATTATTGAATTTTTTCTATTTAATTGCTTTCATAATGTAGCCGCTATCATTTGCAAAAATTGCCGCCGTCATAAAATCTTTCAATCGATACAGCCGGATGTGGTCTCATACATCCGAATGAGCATGACTAGTTGTACAACATATTTGGCTCTCTTTGTACAAGGAATGCCTCTTTTTCTAAATCGTGACTGAGCGCAGTATTCTCAGCTATCTGCATAGTCATTCAGTCATCGCGCTTGATGCGAGCAGAACGCGTAGAATGCTACGCTTACGTGTGAATGTGTTAAAACGGCCAATGACTGCATTCATGCAGACGTCTACTAGCTAACGTTTTTATACGTATTTTTTTCATCTAATCACGTCGTTAAATCCACGGAATTTATTTTTTTTATTTGCGCCTGAGCATACAGAAGACGCGCATTTGCAATTTAAATATATGTGCGCACCTTATTCAACCAAACCATGTGTTAAGAGAAAAGAATTTTATAATTCTTCTAGTTAGTAGCGATTTTCTTCACAAACTTTTTGGCATAATCTATAAATTAGTAGAATAAAATTAATCTACGAACGTTACTCTGAAATTATCATTCATGGTGACAAAATGTAAATAAAATACACCTTCTGAAAAAAAAAACTTGCAATCGCAAATAAATAAATTTTATAAAATATTAATATTAAGGGTTTCTCACTTTCATCATAATTTTATTTTGTCAATATGAATGTTAGTTTTAGAGACCACGTTCAAACTAACAGTATTCTATTTTTTAATAGTCTAATAAACATATGAAATATATTTTCAATTTAACATTAGTTATGTACATCCGTAAAATAATAGAGGGAAATCATTCTTCAACCGATTTTCAATTATTTTGTAGCTATCTACCACATTTGTGTAAAATGTTTTTAAAAAAAATTTCATTTTATTGCACTTTGTTTGATGGTTGCGTGAGCTGCTTGTACTGTCGTAAATTGTCATAGAAACGGTCGTTCGGCCTACGATTGAGCGTAGAAGAATGTCCGAAATGCGGCAGGGTAAA
Source organism: Philophylla caesio (assembly GCA_963971545.1). Classification (NCBI taxonomy): domain Eukaryota; kingdom Metazoa; phylum Arthropoda; class Insecta; order Diptera; family Tephritidae; genus Philophylla; species Philophylla caesio. The sequence goes on from OZ020605.1 coordinate 13,178,100, forward strand.
AATAAATACGCATCTCGCTGTTATACGGTACCTATCAGACATAAGCATTTTCGCAATTTATCTAACTCATTACATTACAGAGTAACCCCCCAATTTACATATTTTGAATTGCTATTGACGTGCACAATACTACTATGTATGTATATATGTTTATTACGTTTCCTTAATATAATTTCTATTTGTGGTTTTACAATATTTTCGCTGCTGTTATGGTAAATAGCGAAACATTCATCTTTTCTGGCCCTCACTCGCCGTTTTTCTCTCCAACTCTTAACTTGTCGACGTCGTGCACGCAGTACCCCGTATCACTAGCGTGAATGTTGCTTCGTGGAAAAAAATCTTGACAAACTGGCTTTATTGTTGTAAAATTAATATGCTATTAAATTTTTTTTTTTTTTGTAATGATTGGTAATGTGGTTGTTGCTGTTCTGGTTGAGCTAGTTTGATAGCTAGTGTCATTTCATATAATGATCTGTTTCAACGGTTAATGATTTGCTCATTGTCGTTATGAGTTGATGATTCTACTTTTGTTGTTGAATAAAATCAAAAGTTGTTGCGCCGCTAATCTTGCCCGACGCGCTGCGATGAAAGTGTACATTCTGCCACTTATTATCCCTCTTATGCCAAACGCGTGTCTCCTCCGATTGGTGCGTATGCGCATGTCCTTGCCTAATAGGGTGCGAATAAACAGATTGTAAATTTAGAAATAGTAAAAATATAATCAAGCGATACAAAATCTTAAGTTAATTAAATATATTTAAAGTATGCAAATTCCGACCAATAATGATACATATAACACTTTTCAAATGGAGCGAAGAACTGCTCAACTGTCAGTGTGCTCTTCTAAGTATTATATGTGAAAACGGACGTTTGCATTTAAACGCTGTACTCTTGCCATAACTACTGCAATCAAAACACACACATAAAACGAGACTCTCACATTAAAACACACAGAATCATCTCTGTGATCGATTTTGTGGAACATTCTTCAGAAATGCATCAAGTCAAAGCATCAGTCTCTTGAATTTCTAGTTTATAGTCAAGGGAGATGTCCAATATGCTCGACCGCGATTAAATTAAGTTTTGGAACTTCGTAATGTAAATAGGGTATTTATGTAATACATCTATTACACTATGCGCCAAAATCAATTTTTTTGGCTCAGTATTGAGAAAAACTAAAGGCAAGTGATAGTTTTAGACAGGGACCGTAATCGTTATGAGCTTTATCAAAAAAATTTATATTTAATCAATATATTCAGACGTTTAAAATTTCGATCAAAACAAAAATATTTTTTTTAGTTATATTTTTTTTTGTTCAGAAATAAATATATAATATTGATCAAAATTTGTTTGATCAAAAATAAAACTCATTTTTAAAAATAATTATTATTTTTTGAGTTTTATTTCTTTGTTGAACAATAAAAATCATTTCTTGAGCTATATTTTATAGTTCAGAAATAAAAACTAATTTTTGCCAGATCGAAAAACAACACGACACACCGCTTTTCCAATAAGTGGTAGGTGGTTAATTTTTTCTTCAAATATATATAGAATATAAGCCCAAGTTCCGTACTTAGCAGGAAACTAAAAAAAAATGTTCAAACATGCATCAGAATTGGAAGCTTTTTTCTCAGAATTGCTAACCTCTTTTTGAGTATGTAGTTTTGTAGCCCCATTAATTTTATTCTAATAATGTGCAAGTGTCAAATCGGTAGAAATTACCCTTGATTTTTTTGCTCCGTTCATTCAACAAAAAAAAAATTGTTAAAAATCAGCTGCGCTTTGTAGTCAGTTAAAACTAGTACTTCTCCAGACTTAAATTAAATGGGCTACAAAACTGCATACTCAAAAATTAAAATTTAACTTGAAATTTTGATGAATTTTTTCATAAGTTTTAGTATCATCTGAAAGCATGATTCGAAACTAATATTTATACTGCTATATACTAATTATATCATGCTGATTACATAGTATATGTCCATATACTCATTGAACTACAGTTACATCGTGGTTTGCCCAACATAGCGGAACTTTATACAAAAAAGTAGCCGGCGCTAATTACTTAGTTGCGCAAACTGTATTTGTGATTCAATTTAGAAATGCCAAATTTTAAACTTTGTATGCAATTTTAAGATATTTTTATATTATTTTATATTACATTACAATGATTATATCTGATCAACAAACAGCAACTCACAAAATAACATTATTTCAGAGCGAAAAATGAGTTTTATTTTTGATCAAAAAAAAAAAACTTGATATTTGATTATTGATCCTGAGCGATTAATAAATATCAAAATATAATAATTAGTAATAATTTTTATATGTTTTGATCAAAAATGTGTAAATCGTAACAAATTCGTATAGAGCTTGAGAATATACACATAATGTTTATATTTAAAAATGTTCTGCGATATTTGAAACCCTTTGATTTTTTCATTAATAATTTAAAAATAATCATTTTTTAGGTCCTTGTAGTGCAATTCAGTAACTTTTAACAACACGACTCGACGTGTTGTTAGGTAAAAAGATTTGTGGTTTGCAATAGCGATTGTGCGATTCACTAACTCATACTAAACAACACTGAACAGCTGACTTTTACTATTTATTTAAATTGATAAAAAGTGGTTGTAATAAGAACGTGTAAGATAGGCTCTAAGTATGTTATGTTATTAACGTGTAAAAGGGGCATTAAGTGCCAAATGCCCTGTATCGAGCATTGGTGTCATCCCTGGCACATGACCTACATATCACTAATACTAAAAAAAAAGATACCTGTTATACATATTTTATTTGTGGAAGCTGACAAAGGGCACGTGAGAAAAATAAATCCTTTTCCATCCAAAGACTTTTGATAGTTTAATTTCTTAACACACTAACACACGTTGAACGTGTTACAGTGGTACCTCTGGCAACGAAGTGTCAAAATTTACGAAAAACACAAAAAGGAATGCAAAAAAAAACATTGCAATTCATCCGGCCAACAGTTGGAGCGCAAATTCAGCAAACCAAAAGCAAGTATACTTAAATGAAGTTATTAAATAGTTTATTAACTTTTCTTTTTCTATTTTCAGAATGGCCTCAACAAGCCAAGCAGGAAAGAGGAGAAATGCCTCAATGGGGCAGCTGAGTGGGATGACGGATTTCTTCCAAGAGAATCCGGGGATAGCCAGCGGAAAGTTTCATCGGCTCCATGGCAGGATGGAGCTAAAGAAGTGGAAAGAGAAGGCTTCCATACTGAATGTAATCGGAGGCTGTGTAAAGTCCGCCGACGGTAAGTAATAACCCGGCGAAATTGGAATTTACCCATAAAGAGCTGTGCGTGTGAATAAATAAATAAATTCATCACTTCCATTAATAGATGTGTTGTAATGTTTGTGAAAAACAATATACTTTTTGTGTAGATAAACAAGTGAATATTGCGAAGCCAATTGTATAGCCACTACGCCCAGACGTTCTTTGTGTGTATATATGTATTCTACCTGTTTATTTCATATTGTTTTTTTTTTTCTAACATAGATTTGGCGTGATTTAAAAAGTAGGACCAGTGTCCGAGTGCGCGGCCGGAGAAGGCAGCAGTCTTTAACCAGCAACAGGCCCTTAAAGCAGCCACCCTTAACACAGCTGGATGAGCGGGTGCTGGAATTGATAGGAAGCCAGTATTTAGAAGGCCTCTCTGTGACAGAAAGCTTGTCAATGGAATATAAATAATAATAAATAAGGTTTATAAAATGTTTCTGTTTATTTTGCAAGTGCGTATATTTCACTTATATACTTATATATACATATGTACATTTAACATTCATTGCTTTAATAAAATATTAACGTTTTTAATGAAACAGTCATGTTCATTTAATCGATTAAGTTAAGAGATGGAACTACAAATTTATAAAAAAAAAATAATAAAACATGTAAGTATATGAAAATAAATTAACTATCGCGTTTCTAACAACACAAAACTAAAAACCGCTAGCTTAACAACACAGCTGATTTTGCAATAACGTATGTTGTCAAAAAAAGGGCTACTGAATAGCAGTATTGTTAACTTCTGTTGTTTAGCTCATTTGGCAACTTCGAGTGTTGTTAAAAAAGTTACTGAATCGCGCTACTGGTTTTAGAAGTCAATAATACTACGTTAATAGTTTTTAAGGGTTTAGCCTGAAACACATAAGATATTCCTAATTGAATCCTGGCACACAATTTGTTATTTAATTAGGTTAAGTACTGGGAAAATATGCTAAGAAAATATTCATATAAGGGATTTTTGATACGGGGAATTTATTTTTGAAGTTGGTTTTTTACAAACTCTACGCCAGATGGCGCTGTCGGCCAATTATATTAAATTTTACTGAGTTTTTTTTAATAAATACTCAAATTAGAGGTCTTTATTTAAAAAAAAATTGGGCGTGATGTTTTTTCAAATACCGCAATGAATACGTTTGTCTATTTTCTCTTCAAATTTTCCATCTTCTTTGCTTTTAATTTGGATTTTTACAATCATCGTCACAATTTTTATTGGTCTCGTTTGAGAAATTCCGGGATAGCCTCAACAACGTTTTTTCTATCTTGCATCTTAAAAATGGTATTTATAACACAAAGCTCCCCGCTATCGGTGGTGTTATTTATTATAACTTTTGATAAAGTATCTAAAATATGCCTTAATGAAACAGTGAAACTTGGATGAGACCCCGTTTTTTGAAGACGACTACGGCAAACGTATATAGGACAATGATTTGAGGGCATGCACCAGTAATGTCTGGACCCTTAATTGGGAGGGTGCATCTGCCTGGCTGGTAGATAACCTCAGCAGAGCAAAGGCTGACATCACCGCCATCTAAGAAATGCGATAGACGGGGCAAGGGAAAAAATCGGTAGGCCCTTGCGACATCTACTACAGCTGCCATGTAAAGGAGCGCAAATTCGGTGTCGGATTTGTGGTGGGAGAGACTTAGCTGTAAAGTACAGTCGTTCACTCCGGTGGACGAATGTCTCGCCTCAACGGAAGAAAAGGACAATGGGGCCAAAGATCGCTTCGATGATCTCCCTGGCCGCACGTATGAACGGTGCGATTTCAATGCCAAGGTGGGCAAGAAGAGCATCAATGGTTTTACAGTCGGCAAATTCAGTCTACACGACGAAACTTCCGGGGACGGACTGAGACTGATCGACTTAGCCGGCGCCCGAAGCACGGTATTCTGTAGTACCAGGTTCCAGCTTAAGAAGATACATCAAGTTACGTTGGTCTCTACAGATGGTCAACCACGTAACCAAATCGACCATGTTGTGATAGACGGAGGGCATGCTTCCAGTGTCCTAAATGAGCGCACGAGCCAACATCGATTTGGATCATTATCTTGGGGCAGCTAAGACCCACACTCGCTTCTGTGCAGCAACTTGCGCGGGCAACCGGACACAAGGAAAGCTCGACGTCGGAAAGCTGCAATCGCAACAGACAGCCACCCACTTTGCCACCCTACTTGTACAACTGCTCTCTGAGAGCAATAATTAACAGAACGATATCTCCGAGCAGTGAAACTATATTTCTCGCTATCTACATACCGCCGCAGAGGAATGCATTGCATTTCAGCGGGCCCTAAAAAACAACTGGTATGACGAGGAATGTCGTGCCGCTACGGAACGTAAGGACGCTACCTACAGGGCCACACTGCAATCGGGCGCAACACGAATTGTGCGGGAGCGTTATCGTGAGTTGACGAAGGAAGCAAGACGCATTTTTCGGAAGAAAAAGAGAGGCCGAAATGCGCGAGTGCGAAGAAAAGCTAACAGAAGGTTTCAAGACCGGGGCGAATTCCTGCAGGAATGACAACGGCGACCTGGTGACTGATGTCCACAGCGTACTTAAATTATGAAGGTAGCAGCTTTAACCACTTTGGAGAAGATGATGAACCCGAATCCCCAATCAATCATGATGGACTTGATGTACCATCACCCGACTGTGATGAAATTCGGAAGGCGCTAGCACGTCTGAAGAACAACAAAGACCCCGGGGCAGATGGGTTGCCAGCTGATTTATTGAACTGTGATCATGCAGTTAGCGCCAATTATCGAGGGATTAGTCTTCTTAATAACGCGTATCAGGTTCTGTCGAGCGTACTGTGTGAAAGACTTAAGCCCACCAATTCTTGGAAAAGACCCGAGAAAGAAGAATCGAAATACATACCATCTTTTCGTCGACTTCAAAGCCGCTTTCGACAGCACGAGAAGAAGTTGGCTATATGCCGCAATGTCTGCATTTGGTATCCAAGCAAAACTTATACAGCTATGTAAAATGACGATGAGCAACACCACCAGCTCCGTCAGGATTGGGATGGACCTCTCCGAGCCTTTTGATAACAAACGAGGTTTCAGACAGGGTGACTCTTTGTCGTGACACTTCTTTAACCTGATGCTGGAGAAGATAATTCGAGCCGCAGAGCTAAATCGGTCAGGTACCATTTTTTATGAGTGTGCAACTGCTAGCGTACGCCGACGATATTGACATGAGCGGCCTTAACAACAGCGCAGTTAGTTCGGTCTTCTCTAAGCTGTATACTCTTGTCATCAAATAGACAGTCAGCACATTCACGACTGGGATCTAACGTTACTGTTGATAGTAAAACTTTGGGTACCTAAAAACCAGCATTAACACCAATAACAACGTCAGCCTTGAAATCCAACGAAGGATCTCTCCTGCCAACAAAGTTCTCTCTCGACGGACAAAAATCACACTATATAAGTCTCTCATTATGCCCGTCCTATTGTATGGCGCAGAATCATGGACGATGACAACATCAGAAGAAGTGGCTCTTGGAATTTTCGACAGCAAGATTCTCCGAAAGATTTATTGACCTTTGCGACGGCGAATACGATGGAACGGTGAGCTGTGCGAGCTTTACACAACGTAGACATTGTGCAGCGAATTTAGAACCAGCGGCTCCACTGGCTTGGCTACGTCGTTCTGCGCTGGAAAGACCAAGTGGAAAAAGTATTTACTTAGCATTTCCAATAGGCGCCAGTTAGCCAGAGATAGAGAAAGTTGGAGTGCTAGGTTGACCTCGGCCAAAATCGCTTAGGCGGTTAATGCGCCAATTAAGTAAGTAAAAGCTACCCGCGCGATAGGTGTCGCGATTGCGCACACTCGACCATAATGGCTGAAACACAATGCCAACATACAACGAACTTTTCGTCGCGAATGTTCGTCGTGAAAAATAGAACACACCACCGTATATGAGAATGCGCACAACCAAAGCGCACGACGGAAGTCGTCCGACGTCTATTCGCGGCAATAGATTTATTTATATTGTCGTCGCTGGCAGCAGCGGCAAAATGTGAACCATTGTGACCATATGTTAAATATTCTAAGGCCTTAAAATCGAAATAAAACAAAAAATGGTTTAGTTTTTTGTTAAAATGTCTTGTAAAAATTTAACTTTAGTAAAAGCTATTTTCAACATTTTCTGTTTTTGTTAAATATCCTTTTTCTCGCTCCATTCATTGTATGTTTTAAACGTTTTATTTGCTCAATATACGCCAATTTATAATAACCGTGCAAAGTAGCATTATATTCGGACATTTTAGAAAACTAGCAAATTTGTAAATCAATCACGAAGAAATTTTAGCTAAATATTACCAATAAGTCCTGTCGCCAGCGAGGTTATAGACAAACATCAACGAAATGAGTAAAATTATCGGTTCTTGGAATAACATTACTTGTCATATAAGTTAGAGGGTTAAAATATATTACAAACAAAGAACTATTCATTCTACTAATAATATGAGAAAAAAATTGTTTGTTGCAGTTGGGTTATACATATTGTTTTAGATCAATCGCTCCCTCTTCAAATATGCTTAAATATTAAATCGTATAAAACAACTTAGACTATTTCATAATTATTAGGGTTTGTACGTGTTAATTGAGACTTTTAAAAACTACTGGACAGTGAAATTAACGCTTAAGGTTTGTGCTTTATTGCGGATGAGCTATTTATGTATTTTGTTGTCTATCCCACAAGACACGAATACCCAAAACGTTCAATTTTCGGACTTGTATTTGGTATATGGTATCATGTACACGTCAGAATTTTTTTTTATGTATAAAAGTATATAAAGAATATATAGAAAAAATACTTTATACATAAAAAAAAAATCTGACGTGTACATGAAAATCGCCGATACACGTGTATTTTTATTTTTTCTCCCCTTTCCGAAAAAGTATATTTGGTTCATAGGACAGAATGTGTGTAACGCGGTGTTTGTAACGCAGTGTAATGAGTAAGCAGGATATACGTACATACTGAATTGCATGAGTAAAATGTACTATATGTAGTAAAACAGTTTCGGTTAGAATTGTCATATAGAATCTCATTGAAACTAAATAATTGATTGGCGAATATATGTATGTACATATTAAGCATTAATTGAATGTTGCTGGCCTACTTACTTGTCAATGTATTGTGTGAGACGCACGTATGCAATGCATGCTGCATCTTCTCCAAGCAAATGAACATGCGGATTCAGAATAGTAGTGTTGATGGCCTTGCAATTCTTGCCTAGTACTATAAAGTGAAAAATCGATTATAATTCAATGAAAACAGCAAATATTTCATAACTATTAATTATATATCTAATTATTTAAAAATTAAGTTTTCATGGCAGCTATGTACATATATAAATAAAAAAAAAAGTTTAAGTATAAAATTAAAACAAGAAATTAGTAAAATATTACAAATCTTGCTTCAATATTACGCTTGTCATCTACTGAATATATAAATAATTTAGTTGTACTGCTAACAATTTCACTTTTATAATTTTAAATATTCCTACGCTTTCGCGAACTTATGATACGATTTATTTGTAATGTGCGAGTATATACGAGTATAAACGATTTTCTGCCATTCCTTGTCAAATTTCGTTTGGAAAAAAAATTTTTAGACGAAATGACGAATTCGCCCGGGGCGAATTTCAAAAAAGCGCCCCCTTTGTCATATGATTTTTGTAGTCGATCGTCTTCTTATTTTTTCTTAAAGAAGGAATAGAATTTATATGATCATACATAGACGTCTTCGTTTTGGATACAGTATATTCAATCTAATCCGATTCCATGAAATTCGTTTCGCGAGCTTTGGCCTGTGCAAATTGCTCGATTGTTTTGTCAAAATAATCTTATTGGCTATTTCATTTATAACAGTGCCAAATAATTCAGTTTTCCCTCAGACAAAGTGAAGCTGAGGTACGTTTTGATGACTTTATATTTCGAAAAACTTCGTTCTCCACTGGCAACAGTCACTGGCATAGTCAACAGTATTCCGAGAGATAGCCAAATGTTTGGAAACAAGGTAATCCCATTTTTCTCAACAATGAATTGAAGTGCTTCTAATAGGCGCTTGTTTTTGATAGGTTTTATGTGCTTAAAATGTTTCAACTCATAACAAAGCTGCAGTCCATTGATATCTGAATCCTTTTCAGTACTGGGCTTAGCACTCAAATCCTGACATTTTGACAATATATAAGTCGATTCACATTTGAATCCTGGAGTCCTTCCATTTTTGGATGTAGATAGACGTCGTACAAAAATCCCCAATGGTCTTCATGATTTTTCAGTTGCTGAAATCATTATTTTATAGAAGCAAGAACAGTGTCGACTAAAACGAAGAAGAAATTTCTCCGAAATTGATCTTTTGGTGTAACGATTGCAGATTCATCCTCATTTTCATAATCGAACATCTTTTTTTTTCTTTCTTTACGAGATGAAATTTCAAAAGACGATTCAGTCCCGAGATTCTCAGCAATTTCTTCAGCAGGTTTCAACGCAGACTCGAAACGTTTACGAAGATAGAAATTTGACACAATTTCCCACAGACACCGTAGCTACAGCAATGTCCATGGTGCGACTTTGCATTGTTTTAGTAACAATGTTGACTTGAAACAATATGTCGTACCTAACGACTAGTGAACGCCTCATGTATGTCCTTTGCTTGAAATTTAACGACTTTGACGGTGTCCAATCTACTTCCCCAACAATTTTTCATTGCATATGGTAGTTATCGCCGCTCGTTGTATAACCATACAAATTTTGCGACGAAATTTGCAATTGGGATATCTCGCACGAATATTATTAAGAACAAATACTTCATTCACAGTGAAATTAGTATTATTATAGTTTTAATATCTGGAAATTCAATTTTACAGAGTTTTACAATTATAAATTCGCGGTTTTTTGTTTTTACGTCTCACGTTACTCGTGTCGTTCCCTAAAACCAAAAGGAGCCGTTTCGTTAAATAACGAGATGGCCGAAACCATGCTTCGCCAAGGAAATAAATTCAATGTTTTCATTACAAAACTATTACAAAGTTGAAATATATTTCAGTGGCCCGTGACATTCCGGCCCCCGTGATTCAAAGCAGGAGTCAAAGAATCACCACAAACATCCACGACTGCAAACTTAGATGCCGGTCGTCGAAAACTTCCTTGCGACGTCTTCACCAACGTCGAACGCACTTGACCATCAGCTCTGCACCCCTCTCCGATTCACAAAGTTCCTCAAGCAAAGCACTAATGCATCCGTCGATAAATCCCTTGCTAGTTCCAAATGGATCGCTCTTACAGTCAAACAGGTAAACACGGCAACTCTCGCCGTCGTCCGACTGCTACCAAGACTGGTCCGAAATAGTCTATGCCCGTGTAGGTAAATGGGCGGATGTATGGGGTGACGCGATCAATTGGTAACTGCCCCATTTGTGGAGTCTGTGGAACGGCGCTTACGTTCTTGCATACTTGGCATCTCCTCTTTGTAGACTGTACGAGACGACGTACATAGGTTCGGAATCCAGAATTTGTAACGGATAGCACAAACAATCGCTTCTTGGTTTTGGTGTTAAAAAATTTCATGATAGTATAATATAATATAATTAATCGGGTAAAATCGTGCTCCGCTTAAGCGTAATAAGCCGTTTTCGTCTAGAACAGGGGTCAACTTCCACAAAGTACTTGACTTACTCAGCTGCATATTCTCTCTAAGAAGATCTATTTCGTTCTTGAACTCTGTTTCCTGAACGATGCGACAAATTAAGTTTTTTGCATTTTTCAGCATACCAGCATCTATTTTCGTCGGTTGAACTAATTTGTCTTTGTCGCGGCATGAGCGAAATTTTTCAATCGCGAGCTTAACCCAACATATAATTTAAAAAAAAACGGCAGTAATTGGAGTATCTTTTAAAAGGAATAACATTTTCCTCGTTTTGGACAGTATACAACTCTTTGGTGCGGACTAAGTTTCGCTTGATATTATGCCATCTGGCATCAACGGCCAAGCGTCTTCGTCCAACTTCAAGAATGATTGGCCATTCAGCCATTTGCTATTTTCCGAAAAAGTTCGGGATCTAGTTCCTTCGTCAGCTGGGTTTAATTTACCCGGCACCCACCTCCACTGGCTAGGGTTGGTTATCTGTAAAATCTCGGAAATTCGGTTTAATACATATTGGTTGTAACGCCTAGCATCAGAGTGTACCCATTGAACGACCGTTTTTGGGTCTGTCCAAAATACCACATTTTGTGGCTAAGTGTCGTGGCTGGTGATGCTAGATTATTTTAATCGTACTCCTAAGACCGCGGATTGAAATTCCAACCTCGGTATGGATAAAGGTTTGATTGGACTACATCTCGACTCTCCGTATACGAATGTAATCTCGACATTGACTTTGTAGCATACGCGCCAGTATTCAACTGCAGCAAATGCAAGCTGATCTGCGACTCAGAATCAGTTACATGTGGATGGTAGCACCTAACCGCCTTGAACTCTTTTACCTGACTCAATTTTGTACCAGTCGTCGTATATTCTCTCAGGTAATGGTTCGTGCCACCCAGTACTGTGCCGCCATAGCTTTTGCATTGTAATATTCGAAAACAAAGTTACATAGAAAACGGATCGAATATCGACATCATCAGCCTTAAAAGCTCAGCTTTCATTGGGCGTCGGTTGCCCGTCAATACTGCGTTTGGTACATTTGCAAACTTTAATTGAAAATGAAATTGGTCGTTTTCGGCATCCCAATACATGCCCAAAATGTTCTCCGAAGTTGACTCGCCACGGGACATGTTTTTTGTATTCGACTTTGACAATGATGATGGTACATCGATGATCTTTTGAATTTGACACGAAACGTCTAAGCTCAAAATTAGCCGCACTGTGTATAAATTTAATTTGCGTCGTGACGTTAACCGCCTCATCGACCGACTCAAATTTAAGTTTTTAATGTAGTGTGCTGAGCAGATGGAGCCGAAGATCACGGAAACAGAAACCTTTGCGCACATCGATCATCGTTTTTTATATATACATGGTGAAACATCTCTTTAATGTCTCCGCATATGCCGATTTGGCCCTGGCGAAACTTAAATAATATATACATTAACGGGTTAGGTTGTTATTCATCAGGCCTCATCAATACCGAGTTCAACGACATACCATCTGTTTAAGCGCTTGTCACCGATTAAACTGTTTCATCTTTATGGTCTGTACATATATGGCTGCTAATACGTATCTCGCCTTTGCTATATCACATCCTTTATTGAATTATTCATGAATTTACCTAGTTATGACCTAACCTTACGCTTTTGCTCGTTATTATTTGAATTGTATTCTAAATGATTGAATTGTATTAATCCTAATGTAAGTTTGCGCAAATATTTGATTGTATAACAGTTAGCGAATTTGTGAACTATTGGCATCACCCATTCTGCAGGTTGACAGATGTCAGCTGCATATATTTACTTTTTAGTAGTTGGAAGTTTTGGTTCAATTGATTCTACCTTTTTTCTCGCTTATATATAAATATATATAAATTTTTTTCAACTCGCGCCGATTTTTATAAAATAACTTTGTACTTTGTGCGCTACGGTTTTGTTTACGGTTTACCACATTTTGTGAACCGCTTTTAATAAAGTGAAGTATCATTTAAACGTTTCGAGGTGTTAATTACTTCCGCGGGAAAAGGTTTGTCGCGAAAAAAAAAGTGTCGGTGGACTAGCTCTACACCAACTTCCTCGAATTCGGGCACAATGAAAACGCTCGGAATTCAATTAAACGCGTTTTCAGATACCTTCTCATATACCGTTGATTCCGTCCCAGCGACCAATAGTAAAGTTATGTTTCCTACCTTCATCAGAATTACAACGTCCGCTCATAGAAAATGAGGAAATATCAGTTGAAACCGCGCCAACTCGTTTCCACTAAGTTCCCAAATCACCCAGTCGTCTTATCGTCATCGTCCGAACCGTGTGGAAAAGCGCACGGTCAAATGTACCGCGCAGGAACTGCAAGAGACACTAGCCGCTTAGCGATCACCGATTAAACTGTTTAATCTTTATGGTCTGTACATATGTGGCAGCTAATACGTATCTCGCCTTTGCTATATCACATCTTTTATTGAATTATTCATGAATTTACCTAGTTATGACCTAACCTTACGCTTTTGTTCGTTATTATTTGAATTGTATTCCAAATGATTGAATTGTATTAATCCTAATGTAAGTTTGCGCAAATAGTTTATTGTATAACAGTTAGCGAATTTGTGAACTATTGGCATCACCCATTCTGCAGGTTGACAGATGTCAGCTGCACATATTTACTTTTTAGTTGTTAGAAGTTTTTTGAAAATTTTGGTTCAATTGATTCTACCTTTTTTCTCGCTTATATATAAATATATATAAATTTTTTTAACTCGCGCCGATTTTTATAAAATAACTTTGTACTTTGTGCGCTACGGGTTTGTTTACGGTTTACCACATTTTGTGAGCTGCTTTTAATAAAGTTAAATATCATTTAAACGTTTCGAGGTGTTATTTATTTCCACGGGAAAAGGTTTGTCGCGAACAAAAGTGTCGGTGGTTTAAATCCTCCGGAACAGTCGCTTTCATTGCGAATTCAACGCCGCAACCATCGTTCCAATTTACCATCGTCGATCGCCAGCCATCTAACATCACCGCCGCCAATGTGTAGTGAAGCTATTGTCGTTCCAGCGCCATCACCAGCCACCTGCCGCCATCTCCAGGCCACCAGTCACCCTTCTGTAAAACAGAGGTTCAAGAGGTTCTTTCTTTGCAGCGGCGTCAAATACAAGTCGCCTTTTTACGTTCTTATGTTATGGCAAATACCACATTCGTTCACTTACCAATGCGGATTGACGGGGCATTAATTTGACGGCATACGATTTGCTAACATATTGAGCAATTTTATGTTTATACCAATCTGCAAAATCGGTATCGCTTAACATGAGCCTTTCAACCACCTCTAATCGCTTCAGCGCCATGCCATAATTTTCACCAAGGAAGACATTGTCGCTCTTCCATAAGACAACGTTTCGTACTTGTGCCCTAAATACTTTGTGGTTTGTTTCAAAATGTTTTCAGCACTTATATTTATCTGCTGTTGACTTCACGCGCGGTAACGGCGCCGGCTTATATTTCTCTAACTCAAAATGCTCCGTCATTTGGTTATGCAAATCGTCTAAAATATTATCGTCTGTGGCCACAAGCCCGACAGTAACTTCTTCACAATTGGGCTCATTTGACCCGAATAACACCCAATCTAGTTTCGTGTTATGAACAGTGAAACCGTCAAAAAATTCAATACATTGATTGGATGTACCAAATTCGTGTGTGAAACGCCAATAAGTAACTGCGCTGTAGCATTTTTATAATTTCTAATGGCAATGCCTACTAATTCATTATGCTGCTCGACCATTCTGCCGCAGTTCAGCGACTGCAGCGGCAGAAAGAGTTTACTCTTTGTACGCACCCCCTTCATGAAAAATTTCTCAGCCCTCGAAGGCGCCAGCAATCTCCAGTCGCACTTCTCTTGACATTACGCTAGTCGCCTTGTTTTCAATTCATTTAAGCGATAAAAACTAGATGCGCCCTTTAAACAGAGCACATCTGCTGTGCTTTCTTCCAATAAAGACTCCTTGGCACCTTCGTCAATAAAAGCAATTATCTCTGTCGTTCCTTTTGGACCGCTCAGCTTCACCGGCAAATATTTTAATAACGTGTAACGATTAATCTGTTTGTTTGGTGTGCGTCGACAGGATTGACGCGCGATTGTATCTCCTTCCTTAGAATACTGTTTTCTTCCTTCGATGCTTTAAAGGATGCTTGAAGAATTTTCAATTTTTCCCGTAGTTTATCCAATTCGATATTTTGGTTCACGGCAGTAGCTTCGAGATCCTTTTCGTTGGCAGAGTCTTCGCGCTCAGACATCGCGTTCCTTCTTAAGTTGTAAGCATGATTCGGCATTGATTCTATAAGGCAAGATTTACTCCAGTCCAAAATAGGAGTAAGACGTTTGCAATAGGGACATCTCGCACGAATATTATTAAGAACAAATACTTCATCCACAGTGAAATTAGTATTATTATAGTTTTAATATCTGGAAATTCAATTTTACAGAGTTTTACAATTATAAATTCACGTTTTTTTGTTTTTAAGTCTCATCTTACTCGTGTCGTTTCCTGAAACCAAAAGGACCAGTTTCGTAAAATCACGAGATGGCCGAAACCATGCTTTGTTCAGTTTCAGAGTTACACAAAAGGGAATAAATTCAGTGTTTTCATTAAAAACTTATTACAAAGTTGAAATATATTTAGGTGGCCCGTGACAGTAGTACCTAATCAATACTTTTTTTTTAATAATTTTTCAAACTTTGGAAAAAAGTCTATTGTCAACTCGAAGCTTAAGCCACCAAAAAATATTCAAAATCTTTAAAAAAAAATTTGTATCGCTATTCCACAAAAAGCGCCCATTAAATCCGGGGCACGGGGCGACCGCCCTAAATCCGGCACTGTATACACTCTGTTTAATAAGTATAGCGCACACACACATTGACACATCTGGACACAATTTATTTATCCTAAAAATATTTAAAATTACGTTTCAATTAAAACATAGTTAATTCTCTAACAAATACCATTAAAAACAGTATTTCAAGTTTTATATACAGCCGTGATCCCAGTTTTACATTTCAATTCCGCAATGAGATTTTAAAAATTTCCTGTGAAAGTGAATTAGTGTGCTCCCAATTTCACAAGTTTCTTCGCATATCAGGTCATCCCCGTCACACATATCGGTTATCGTTGTGGCAATTCACAAACAGCTGTTGGTAAATTTTCTTTTCGGATTCAGCTATGTATGCTTTTTTGGGGAGTCATCAGCAAAACACTTAAAAATACACATATTTCAATCAATAACTAATACAGGAATGTCATAATTGGCTTCTACAAACAACAAAGAATATTTAAAAAATTATTCCAATCGGAAATAATTAAACATTCGCACACTTTTTGTCATTTACTTTTCATTTCACATACAACCAAGCATTCGGAATCAATTCACAAAAATGTATGTGAATGAGAAATTGGGAGCACCAAACATGTGATTTCAAACCGAATCCACAGGGAAATTTGTGAATGTGAAACTGGGAGCACGGCTGATAAAAAAATATAGAAAACATTTATCAAAATGTAAGTCTATGCAGATATGTAGCTCATTTAATTTTAGTACAAATAAGTGCAAGTAACTAGTGGCAACAAATTACCACTGGTTTTTGAAAATTTTAATATGGACATTTTCTGCTGATAAAATATCAAAAAAAATGTCAACTGTGCCCCTTTCCATCGAAAAATTATTGAAAGAATTCAGCAGCACATGTATGAGCATGTGTATCTAACTTTCATAAAAATACCTTTATACAAATTTTAATAATTACCGTTTTCGAAATAAAACTTATGAAAATCAATTCCTTCGACAAGATTGCCCAAAGCTTCGGGTTCAAATGCAGTTAAATGAGGATCACATATTTTTCTGAAAAGATAAAAAAAAAGCATGTATTTTTAATATATTTATGTAAATAATTTGTTTTAGTAAAATGTTTATTTTTATTATTTTAAGCTCCAAAACCACAAACAAGAAGCAGATGGAAATACTTATAAGCTTCATGGAGGCCTGCTCGGATATTACCCTTAGCTTCCATAAGGGTATTTTATAGTTCTCGGGAGAAAAAAATTCCCGTCGAACAAACTCCCCGGGAGTATTCAGAGTCGGGCTGAGAGTTTATGTCAAAAAATGTGCATTAATTTTTATTAGTTACGTATTACGGTTCAGGACAATATGACGTTCTTCCAACAACTAAACTATATAAAAAAAATATGCAATACAGGGGTAGAGACTGTGTAGTTTAGGTTCTTGAAGTTAGTTCGTAGATCCTCAAAAATTAGAGTGTCCTAAGCTGGTAAATTTTTTTCTCGACAAAGCGGTTATCAAAATCGTGAACTACGCTGAATTCTAAGAAAATTTGCCCAGGAAACCATGGGGCTAAAATCAAAAGCGAGCTTCCGGTTTTTATCGAGAAACTTTTCGTATTTTTATTTTGTAAAAATCAATCCAATTTATATTACACTGTCGATTGTTTGTTTGATTTGCACTTATTTTTTTTTAAATTTATTTGTTTGCTATGATTTTATCAACTTCTCAGAGAAAGCAAAGCAACGCTTTTGAATTACTAATAAAACAATTGTTTCCGAAAGCATGGTTTTGAATTATTTTCATACAATATTGCAGTTAGAAGTTTTTACTCAAGAAAGAAGCGTGTGTCTCTGATTTTCGCGATACTAACATTTTAAAGAAAAATGTAAGCTTCTTTTAATTATGGAGTCATCTGCTATATCAATTAGTTCTTCTGCTAATTATATTGCATTATCAAATCACTCGGAATCAAATTTGATGCATATGCCAGATCCAAATTTTAGTGGTTTCGGCTTGCAAAGTGATTTACACGAACTAAATTTGCCCAGTTGCCGCGATGTTTTAAAATATTTTTTTTTTTCTGAGTGATCGGTCTAGAAATAGAAATAAAATGTTTTCGTACGCATCTTTTACTTCACAAGTGCCGGATAAATTGATTGAAATTTGGAGCAAATTTAATATTGGAAAAATGACGAAGAAACCCATAAGAAACAAGCTGAAAACCGTGCTAAATAAATATCCTAAAGAAACCAAAGCCACGTCTACATCTGAAAAATACACCGCATTTATCAAGACTATGAACAACTTATTCTATATTGGAAAATGCAAGTGCAATTTACAAAGCAATTGTTGCTCATGTGGTTTGATGCCTGATCATTTACACGAATTTTTGACTGATCAGCATACCGCAAGAAAACTGACAAATTCCAGCAGTCCTGGCGGATATTGTTGATTTGGATTTGGCTCCGACAGCTACTGATTCATCTTACCGGCCTGACTCATCAAATATGGACGTTGATGAAGATTTTGTGTTCAAAACACCAAATGCAGAAAGGCCAACTGTTCTTAAGCGCGGTCCGTATACGAAAAGGCTTGATACCCCCAATTATGCTATGATGTGCGACAGATTTAGTGTATCAGACAGAGTTGCTGCGTGTTTGGCTACGGCACTTTTTAAAGATATAGATTTCAAGGAAGACAATGGGGAACAAAATTAAATGGAAACCTGTGAACAGATTCAGGTAAGCAATGAATTAGTACTTTAATAAAGATATATATTTTTGGTTCTAAATAAGCAACATGTTCTTTTTCTAGCTTGTACCCGACTTTCAGCGTATTTTGCTGGGGAACGGACGTTAAGTACTTGTATCGGATAGCCAACAAAATTGAGAGCTTACAAAAAACCCACTATAAATTTTGACTGCACTAATTATGTTGAGATAATAAACTTAGATAACAATAGCATTTTGTCGAAGCCGCCCTTCACTGCAAATATACCCTATGACCATTTGCTCGAATACATAGAATTTGACAATCTTCCGCTTCCGGATCCACAAATTCCTCCACATATTCAAGGAACCGAGCGATTTGTGCAACTGCTGAATAGCGTTTCACGTCGAACTATTGAAAAAAATCGCGATGGTGTTATGGCAGTCACGTTTGCAAGTCGAAACGCAACATCTAGGATGGACAGCAAACAAGATATTAAAACTTATTAATTCTGAACTTTAGAAGTATATTATTTTTTGTTTGGCCCCTAACAGTTAAGTTTTTGTTTTGTATTTACTATTTAGATAAAAAATTATATTGTTTACTACAATACGATTTGGCGGAAAGCTTGAAATCTAGAAACCAGCGCAAAATTGTTTATTTTAATTTTTATGGATGGATTGGTAACATAATTTAACATAAAAAGCATACAAATTTTTTGGATTATAATGTTTAAACTCTTCAATGGCATTTTTTGATTCTTTTGGATATATTTGCTTATTAGTTTTTCTTTCATCATATTTGGTTTTTAATTTTAAACCAGAGCTTTTTAAAAGCCGATCTAAATACTAACATTTTATAAACATCTAGTTTATTTTTGAGGACCACAACGTTTTATTTCTTAAAATTACAAAAACCATGAGCTTTTACATTTCTTGTGTACCATTTATTGCTGATTAAATGGCTTTTTTAACATTAACCTAAGCATCAAAATTAGTCCGTTATCTTTACAGCTTTCGAAAGCTCATGAAATTTCCTTTCGAACAAACCCAAACATAACCCCTTTTGTTAGTTTTCTTAAAAGATTCAATAACAGTTTAGAATGTTTTTAATTTCTGTAGAGTACTTTCTCAAAATTGCAAGTACATAGAGATCATTAAGATCGACTTGATATGCATCACAAAAAGAACGCTGATGAGAAGGTGTAGCAGCCTTCGAAACAGCTGTACGGTCACTGCTTTGTGTTTTCGGCTGTAGTAGTTGTTACTATTTTCCACTTTTTTTTAAATAAAAAAAAAGACCCATGGTTTCTTGGGCAAATTTTCTTAAAATCCATCGTAGTTAACGATTTTGTTAACCGCATGGTGATTTTTTTTTTATCCATACAATGTACATATACATATGTATACTATGTTCACAAATTATAGCACAACTACATATTGACTGATTTGGGCCCTTCATTTTTGTTCTAATTAATTAAAATTATTTTTCATGTACAGCCCAATTCTGAATAAAAATTCCGCGCGAATTTTTTCCCAACACCCTGTCCACTTATCCCGAATAAAATTTCCCTGGGAATTTTTTCCTTTCTCTTTCCTACTATCATGAACAATGTTCGTAAAGCAGGAAAATCGGCTTGGGAAAAATGCATCTATCTCTAATGTGAAAAAAGGGTGAATGTGATGGCATTCATAACTGAATTTCTCTCTCTGCAAAATAATTGTTTTTCTTTATAGGTATGGCTTTCGGTTTTAGTTAAATTCACCGAACTACATAAAAAATTATATATGTACGGATGTAAATATAAAAAATGTATCAAACTTACGTGTATCCATCGAAATCGCCGCTATTAATAGCTTCAATTAGTTGTTCCGTGATTTTTATTATCTCCTGACGTCTTGCTGCTTTTGTTCGATTTTCAGCAAACCAGAACGATGTTTTGTGGAAATCGATAATCGATTTTCATTAGGTTGGTTTGTAATTAAAATGATCCGAGTATCGTAGTTGGCAGATATGTTGGAATCGAATCGGATGATATATACGAAATATTATTACAATAGTTGGTTACCAAGAAGTATAGAAAACAGAAAATAATAATAAGCGATTTAAACAATAAAAAATTGCTGTTGCTCAAATATTTTAATAGCATAACGATTATGTGTTAATACTACGTCATTTGATGG
The DNA here is from genome assembly GCA_963971545.1 of Philophylla caesio. NCBI lineage: Eukaryota > Metazoa > Arthropoda > Insecta > Diptera > Tephritidae > Philophylla > Philophylla caesio. Next base: position 13,198,782 of record OZ020605.1, read on the forward strand.
TTAATTATAGACGATTATTATTAGTCACATGATAGTTACATAAATGTTATAGACGTAACGTGTTCAATATGTATAAATGCATATGCATATATGTTAAAACTCGATGATTTTTAATAATTAATATTTTTAGCTAATTTAGGTAATAGTATGGCTCTACTTTCTATAAGTATACCCATTCATTGATTAGAATTTAATTGAATGGCCAGCATTTATGTATAGTCATTATATACTTAAATAGTTGAGTTAACGGTAAAAGGTTAATTCATTAATTTAATTATAGTATAGAGTATGAACTCTTTATATTTAAACTAGTTATAATATAAACCAATTCTACAAAATAGTATTAAAACTACATATGTAGAAGGAAGAGCAACAAGAGCTCTACGCGTTATGAATTTTCAATAAAATTATTGAAACAATATACAATAAGCAGCGAAAGTTCGACAAATGTTGCTTTATTAAAAAAAACGATTGTTCTTTTAAGCCGGATCCACAATAATACAAATCCGCAAACGTTTCTCTCTTGAAAAACTTTTATTTTTAGGTTATGTGCCACAAGATGTATTTCTTAAGTGATTTAAAATTGATATTTCAATATATTTTCTATGAACTGACTATACATAAATGAATTGAAGATACAAATTTCCATAAACATAAGCTTGTTGATTTGTTGTCAAATAAACCTTTTTCCAAGTGTTTAAAGATTGATGTTTAATTATTAATATAGTATAAAAAATAAAATTGGTGTAAAAATAAATGGTACCGAGTAAGTATCGATACTTTCCACGAGTACCGATACTTTTTGTCGATACTATGGGTATGAGTAAAGTGATCGATACCTTAGAGGTATATTTTGAAGCCTAATGATGCGTTATTTAAAATTAAAAAGTATTTGTACACCTTTATTCTAGCACGCCGACGGTTTGCTTATGCACATACAACTTGTATGAAAACAAACGCCGTGAAAGCCTATTATTAAGCACGAGACCAATTTTTATGGACATCTCCTCATTAGACTTCTTCTTATTTTATATTAATATGGTGCTAAAACACTGTAAGATCAAATTGTTCGTTGATGACGCACTCCTAAGAGTCAGTGATAGGAAGTGCAGAATGCGATTGAAAAAATGCAAGAAGATCTGAATTCCTTATATAACTGGTTATGCTCTAAAAAACTAAAACTGAATGTTAATAAGACACAGTTTATGGTCTTAACTAGGGCAGTCAATAACGGATGCTCAAACTACAGCCTAAAAATCAACGATGAAGTTATTAAAGAAGTTAAACTCATTAAATTCTTAGGGATATACATTGATAATAAATTAAAATTGGATGAGCATGTTGAATACGCAGTTAAAAAAATTGCAAAAAAAATTGGCTTTATAAAAAGATCTTGTAAATGTCTAAGAAGGAGATACAAACCATAGTCGATAGAGCTATAGTGGAACCCCACTTTATATACTGTCCAACGATATTCTTCATAGTTAGCGATACACAAGTAGATAAACCTCCAAAACGGCCAAACCGAGCTATGTGCTTTATACTAAATAAGCCTGACGATATACCCACGGGAGATGATCGCTGATATGAATTGACTGAGTGTGAAGCTGCAAGTTTTTTATCATGCTATGAAATTCGTGTTTCAACATAAAAGAAGCCAGACTTCCGGTTTATTTGAGTGACAACAGCTTTAGCCTACCCTTCTATAGAACCGAAGTGGATAAAATAAATATTTTCTATAAAGGGCTAAAGTGTTTTAATTAATTACCGTCGCACATAAAAAACTGCACTAACTTTAGTAGTTTCAAGAAATTACTGAATGACAATTGTAAAACCGGATAGGTAACGGCTCGGAATGGAAATTTGGTCTTTCCATCCGTCCTGGAACCAAATAAAGGCGATACACGGCCTTTCCGACCGTCTATAGAGCGGAGCGGAAGGCCTTTTCGTGCGACTCACATACAGTAAGAATTGGAATATGGATCGGAAACTCATTCTTTCCGACCATCAGAAACCAAGTAACAGGAATGCGGAGCGGAAACTGGGCTTTTCCGCCCGTGGCACATAATGGTAGACAGTAAACTAGGCCTTTCCAGCTACCCAACTACGCAATTATTTTTAAGCAATTTTATTCATGATTTTTAGAAATATATCTAACATGTAAAGCATAAGTTGCTGGAAAATATTTTATAACTTCTTAAAATTTTACATTTTAAAGTCGCAAGACTGTAAACAATAAATAAATATTTTTCCTTGAACATTTTTACGAAAATCGAATAAAGGAACTTAGGGTAGTTTAGTCAGCAAACTACATGCCGAGTAAACTATTGTGTCTTTCCATTTTCCTTATACAAAGCACCTACGCTAGTACTATTAGAAAACAATTTCTTAATCATTAAACCATTAAACATAAATGTACTCATAAAGCATTAGAATGGGCTAATAAACATTGGTTTTGAATTTAATTCTTCTTCCTCTGCACTTGGTTCTTCCATTGAGTCCGTTGCCAACCCAAGGGTGCCGAGTCGAAAGATATTTTCACCGGAGCATCGTTATCCACATGAACGGCATTTCCAAGCCATTGCAATCGTGAAATTTTTATGCGTTTGACAAAGACGACATCAAACGCCTATAGAGTTAATTCTTCCATCACAGGGTCATCAATCATACGAATAAGGGAAGAGGTTCTTCCCAATTTCGCCGTGGCCGAGTCGAGGGATTTGGCGATTATTTCTTAAGGTTAATCAGGGTTATACTAAGTATGCTCCAAACGTCTGCTACGAGATAAACATACTCGTCTTTGCAGGAATCTGTATAATTTTCGGGTCATGTTTATTTTTCTTGAAAATATATCCGTCACTTTGTCCATGGTGTACGAACGTGGACGTAAGAGTTGGGTTTGAGTGCAGCCGTGCAACAGTACCTCCATACCCAAAAGCACCCTTTACCCGTTGCACCTTTTACTTGCAAAAATATTTGTATTTATTTCTACCAATACTATTGAATAAGAACTTCGAATTTCTTGTTTATGGCAACATGGTTGATACTTACGTTCAGATTTCAGCATACCATTATTTTATTTTGTGGAACCGAGTTTCGAATTCGTAGTTAAGAATATTCGGATTACTGAATAGGGACATTTATTGATTATATTATTGCATTGACTAAAAAAAAGTATCGTCCTTTGCCAAGCTGGCAGATATTTAATAAGACACGCACCCAAACTTATTTCGGTAAATCACAAGAAAAACTGAGCTAGATTGAGTTTTTTATTCATTTCAAAGGCTAGTTCTCTTCTGAACTAAATTGTACATAAAAAAAGAATTTTGTTTTGTAACAAACGACAAATCGGACTATAAGTTGACTGAAAGGGCTAAAGCCGTTAAGTCGGTTACCTTCACACGTTTAGCGGTTTCAATAATAACAAAGTCTTATCTAAAGGTGCTTGCCGAATACAAGCTGGTTTTAATTGCTTTGCTTCGATAAATGTCAAAAATTAATAGAACAATACTGAAGTATATGAAATGCGAACAAATGACAGCTTTTCTTCAAGCACTTCCAGTTCGGAAAAGTTTCAAATAGCTCAATGTACCAGTTGACTGCGCTTTGAACAAAGTATAGTTACACCCATGTCGCGCACCAAAAACTTGCGACGTTAGCGTGATTAGCGGCTTATTTTGCACATTTTTACTATAAAAATAAAAATATTGCCACAGCTTCTTGTTTACGTCTCTGTCTCCTTTTTTCCTTTTACGTATCAGCTGATTGTTATGACAGCGTTTATAACGCCCATTTGGTCATATAAACTTTCAAAGCAAATCAGGTCAAGCACAGCCAGCTTGCATTGAGCCAGCACTTTTAGAAACGGAAATGAGAAGCAGCTCTGCTCCTGATGCCTACGAATTCACCGCAGCTATGCCAAAATTATAAAAATGTCTGCGAATGTTGCGCTGTGTGATTGTAAAGGGTGTTTTTTAGACGTGTGGTTTTCAATGAGGCAATACTTGCATATATATATAATATAATTTTGGCGCTTACACTATATAGCTCAGTGTTTGGCCGAGCTTCTCCTATCATTTGTGGTGTACGTCTTTATATTATACCACAAAATGGAGGGACCTACAGTTTTGTGCCGACTCCGAACGGCAGATGTATTTAATGAGAAGCTTTTTTTCATGGCAGAAATACCCTCGGAGGTTTGCCATTGCCTGCCGAGGCGTGACCGCTATTAGAAAAAACTTTTTCTATTATTAAGACTTTGCTTGCCCTGACTGAGATTCGAACTTCGAAATCACCGGCATATCAAGTTATAGCACGCACCTCTACCAACTCGACCACAGCGGCCACATACTTGCATACATCCAATATATAATCGCCCAGCAGAGTACGTAATATGAGCAACAATGGATCGGTTTCGCACAACGTTTACTCTAGTGGATAGTGCGCATCTTCAGAGACGCCGTACAGTGCGCAACAAGACGCTATTGATGCTGTGGAGCAGAGTATCGAAGAAGACCCGAATGAGTCCATCCGCCATCGCGCTCAATAATTCGAGCTGTGCCCATCCGGGCTTACAAAATCCAACTCGTGCAAGGATTGAAGTAGGGCTGCGACATCGACATCGATGTTTTAAAAACATCGATGTTTTTCTAAAACATCGAGTACTTTTAACATCGATTTCTTAGTGCCGATGTTTTTCCAACATCGATGTTTTGTATCGATGTTTGCATCGATGTTTTTGCTTTCGGACTGGTTGTGAGCCGAGGCAAAATTAAATTGTCGGCTTCGTATGTGTTTCATTTGAGAACCAATTTTTTATTTTTTTTAGTCACAAACTCATCGGCGGCGTGAGCGAAAACATCGATGTTTTTGACCGATGTTACATCGATTCAATGGCGCGGCTGAAGTAACAAACGATCTGCGTAGAGGTTTTTACCGACATCGATGTTTACAAAACGATATACAAAACTTTATTTTTACTGGAGTTATTTTATGTATACTGAAGTTATTTTATGCTTAAAATATTCAAAAACATCGATGTTTTTGGGGGTGTCTTAATTTTGCAGAAATGAAATGAGAAACATCGATGTTTTTTATTAAAGTTTTTTAGCAATACAAATAAAAAAGCAGTACTAATCAACTTTTGTATGTTTTTGCTTAATATCGTCGACATGACATATATAAAATTGCACTTCAGGGAAAACAAAACGCAGAAACATTTGTAACCGATGTTGGATCAACATCGATGTTTCTCAGCTCACGTTTGTTTGAATGGGAAAGTTTTTTTTTTTTTTTTTTATTTATGAAAGTTGTACTTACAGTTAAAACTTAATTACAACAAATAGGGAAGCTATGGCTGCGTCGCCTTAAGCTTAAGATTACATAGTTATAATAAATTAGAACAAGAGTTAAGAGCTATATATAGTAATACAGGTTTTTAGTTAAATTTTGTCGTATATATTAGCATATTTCAAATAGCTAATGAAGGTTTTAAGATTATCGAAGGTTGGGTTTGTAAGAAGATCCATTGGTTTTCTATTGCGTAGAGATCTTTTATACTGGTTGAAAAATTGGCATTCGTCTAAAATGTGTTCCATGTTAATTGGCGATCTATTGCAGTAGCTGCATATATTGGTCGCGGTTTTATCTGTTAAATGTCGGTTTGTCAAAAAGCTGTGTCCTAGTCGTATTCTTGTTATCTTGATCAGGTCTTTTCTTGTTAGTTCGGAATTGTCGTCGATTTTGGAGATTTCGTTGGTAGTTAATTTTTTTGGGTTTATTTTTTTATACCAAATGGTAGATTTGTCGTATGTACTATTTTGTTTGAGTGTAAATAGTTTTTTGACGTAACTTTGTATGTCGCTGGCTAGAACTATGGGAAAGTTAATAAACAAAATTATCACATTTGGAGTGATGATATTCCACAAGCCATTGTTGAGACCCCGATACATCCTCAAAAAGTCACTATTTGGTGTGATCTATTGGCAGAGGGAGTCATTGGTCTATATTTCTTCAAAAATGAAGCCGGCCATAATGTTACAGTCAATGGAGAACGCAATAGAGCCATGATTAATGACTTTTTCGTGCCTGAGTTGGAGGATGTTGATGTGGACGATCTTTGGTTACATGTAACGAAACAATCAATTTATTGAAAGAAACTTTTGGTGAGCGCATTATCTCGCGTCGTAGGCCTGTGACGTGGCCTCCATGATCGTGCGATTTAACACCGCTGGACTATTTTTGTGGGGTTATGTGAAGTCGCTTGTGAAAGTGGTCAAAAATCGGGCCTCTCGGCTGGAATTTATTCGAGCCAGCCGCAGCAGTCATGTGCCCGAAATCATTTTTAAAACATAATGGCAAACCCTTTTCTGTATAATAAAGCTAAATTCTTTGACATAGCATTCAATTATATGCATTTTATTTCTTCTTAAAAATCAGATGTCTAAAAATAATATATAAAACTGTAACATGTTAGTAGCCAGATATGCCGCGTACTTGAATAAGACAATTTCCCAGCCAAACTTCTACGTTGATTTCGAAAAAGTTTGTATTGTTTTGATTTATTTATGTATGTACTGGTTCAGTAAAAGACGTGAGTGTAAGTAGTTCATTGATTTGTGTTATTTGTTCGTAGCCACAAAAACTTCCAACTTTTTACAAACATTGCTTCTTTTATCAGGTAACTGATGGCAAAAAACAAATAACCATTGGTAAATGTGTAACCTGTGGCAAAATAATTCGTGGTTTTGAAATATTGTTGAATTTGTTTGTTTAAATTTTTGTTGAACTATTGTACTGACTATATTTTGTTACTATTTATTTATTTATTATTGAATTCACCATATGATTTATAGTAACCATTTTCATTATTATTGCTAACGCTCATAAAATAAGAATAAATTATGATTTTTAACTAATACAATATTAATTGTCCATTTAATCCACTTTAATCCAAATTAATCAAAATTTTTAATCAAACTAAATTTTTGATTAAATTTTTTTTTAACTGTAAATACATTTTTTAAACTAAATTAATTCCCTTTAATCATGATTAAATTTTGATTAAATTAAATTTCAATCATTAATTAATCAACGAATTACGAAAAGAAATTAATAGTCGAATTAATTAAAAAAATATATTGATTCAATTGATTATTAATTTTAATCCACTTTTATCAGCTCTGCTTTTGGTGTAGCAACGCCGCACCGTTACTAACGCCGATTACCAACATGTTATTCAACGATGAAGCGAAGTAATAGTGACGCATTCCGGTGGTGTACCGCTACATTCGTTTTGCCGATTTTGACAATTCTCAAGTTAAAATAGTCGAACCTTTGGTTAAAATTTCACAAATATAAATGGTTTAAAGAGAACTTAAATTAATCAAATAGTTTTGTATTCAAACCAACAACAAAAGTTATATGTACGTTTATTTGCCTTGGCTTAAAAGTTTAAAACAAAAAATTAGAGCTGATCCCAAACGTTTTAGTAAGAGTATCGAAAGCCAAGCTTAAAATAAGCTTGCATGAAAGAGGTACTGCAAGCGTTATAAACCAAGCTTAAGAAAAGCTTGCATTAATAAAGATTTTGCAAGCGCTGTAAGTTGACAGCTGCCGACATTTACAGAATATTTGGTATTGTAAGCGTTTTGCGAATGTCGTTTACATTTTGCCTGGCAATGCAATCGTTATCTAAGTGTTGACGGCGGCCGACAAAATTTACTGTTATCTTTTACCGCAAGCAAGCAATAAATTGGTATAAGTAATTCTAGTTGTGATTGCTGAAAAGTGAACAAAAAAAAAATTGTGAAAAAGTGCATTTTTTAATTAATTTTTTTATCGAACGATAGATGGCGGTAGGAAACAACCTGCAAAATATCGAAGCAACTGTGGCACAGGGCAATTACTAAACATGAACAAACACGACTTGAGCATGATAATATCGGTCATAACAGGAAACTGTATTATAGGAAAACACGCTTTCCGATTAGTGCTGAGACTGTACGACTTCTGCAGAAACTGTCACGATGAAGAAGAGGAAGAGACTATCTTGCACCTTCTGTGCCAAAGTTCTGCTCTATCCCGAAGAAGACTATCCACTCTGGGCAGACAGTTCTTCAATGACCCAGAAGAGCTTAGAGAGATTAAAATAAGAGATCTCCTTAAGTTCCTTCGAAGCACTAATTGGTTTTAGCGGGTGGTTCATTTGTGGGGAGTTACAATCCCCAAATGCGTCATCACAATGGGCCATGAGCCTAAGTGTGTCTGTAATGACAACCGCACTAACCTAACCTAACCTAATTAATATAACTGCGTAAGGATGTTGGTGAATTAAATAAAGTAAGTGGTTTCTCGCAATAACTCTACCATTTCACCAAGTAAACCATTTATTTATTTATTTATTTAATATTTTATAATTTTATTGAGCTCAAGGCCAGTTTATGGAAGATTTGTTTGTGAAAAAACAACAACAGTTTTTAATGGTTGAAGTTATAGTACTATTTCGGAAATCACCACATTTCCTCATCAGACTTCTTTTTGATTATTAAAGGAAATGTGGTGATTTCCGAAATAGTACTATAACTTCAATAGGGGCATTACAAGCATATTCAGTTTTGTAATTAACACCATAAAACGGCAAAAAATTGCGTAAACTTCGCTGAGGAATGTTAAAATTAAGTTTTACTAATAGAATGGGGCAATCAATAGCGCCATTAACCAAACTAAAAATAAAAGAGAGTATGGATCTTCTAGAATCCAACGATTTTAAATTTATTAAAAGTAGGCGTGAACTATACGAAGGTACTGGTTCCGAAAAATTTGAAGAGCGTAAATCCAACTTAAGGAATACCTTTTGGACACCTTCAATTCTGTTTATTAAATTGGCATGGTACGGTCACCAAATGATCGTTGCATATTCTAAGTTAGAGCGTACAAAAGACGTATATAATAATTTAAGCGTGTAGGGATCAGAAAATTTCGTGCTATTACGCCTCACAAAACCTATCATCGCATAAGACTTTGCAACAATATGAGAAATATGACTCTTAAAAGTAAAATTAGAAGAAAAAATTACGCCAAGATCCTTGATTTCAGTGAGATATTCTAAGACTGATGAAGCAATACTATAACACGTAGGCACAATATTGTGAATTTTAGCAAAAGTGACTTTAAAGCATTTGCTGATGTTCAAAGGAAGGCGGGATTTAATGCACCAGCATTGCAGCTTGTCTATATCAGCCTGAAGCTTAATTGCATCAGCTGAGCTTTTTATAACCGAATATATGTACATTTAAATCATCAGCGTACAGCAGAAAATTAGCAAATGTGATGCAATTGGTAATGTCATTTATAAATAGCACAAAGAGTAAAGGACCTAAAATACTCCCCTGAGGAACCCCTGAAGACGCTATAAAAGGCTTAGATGTTGCACCATCTACCATGACTACACAGCTTCTATTCAACAAATAAGATTTAATCCACTGCAAAAAATTAGAATTAAAGCCCATGTAAGATAACTTGCTAACTAAAATCCAATGAGAAACTTTATCAAATGCCTTGGAGAAATTTGTATAGACACAATCAACTTGAAAACCATCCAAGAATGAATTAATACAGTACTCACTAAAGACCGCTAGATTAGAAGCAGTCGAACGATTGGAGACGAAGCCATGTTGATTTGGCGAAATTAAGCTCTTAGATACAAAATACATTTTTTATACCATAATACTCTCAAAGACTTTTGATACTGAAGATAACTTTGATATTGGCCTATAATTGCACACATCAGTTTTATTACCGCTTTTGAAAAGCGGAGTAATAGAGGTCGATTTCCAATCGTCGATAAAAACCCCTGAAGCTAATGACTTATTAAAAATGAGTTGCAACGGGAGCACTAAAGCTAGGCAATTCCTTAGCAAAATGCCTGACAAACCATCAACATCGGCCTTATCAGACGGTTTCAATTTGGAGATACCATTAGCAACGTCTTCGAGGGACAAATTTAAGAATCCAAAACTTAAAGAGGAATTCACCATGAGATCATAATCAAGTGGCGAAGCGCCCACATCACTGGTGAAGTTCGAACTGAAAAATGTAGCAAACAGATTGGAAACGTCAGCTGGGCAACGTGCAAATTTACCTTGAAAGAAAACTGATGAAGGTATACTGGCACTTGTATTCTTAGACTTTATAAACTGCCAAAAGGTCTTCGGATTTGATTTTAATTTACACTCTACATCAAGAATGTAGTTTCTGTAAAGAAATTTGTCTAAGCAATTAAATTGCTTCTGATAGGCTTCATATTTAAGACGAAAGAACTGAATCCTAGTTGACTTAAATTTAAAAAAAAAATTATATCTGAGGTTTTTTAATTTTTTTAACTCCCGATTGTACCAAGGTTGCTTATAAGGTCTTTTTTTAAGACTGGAATATTGTTAATACATAAATCGATTAAAAGCGTTTTAAAAATTAAGAAAGAATTTGCAAGGTCAGAGTCATCAAAAACTTATTCCCAATCAATGTCGGATATTAAATCATTAAATTTAGAGTAATCGGAGGCTGGTAGTTAAAGCCAACTATTTCAGCGGACTGATTAACTGAAAACTCGCAAAACTCAAATTTTAGAACCAAGGGTACATGATGTTTATCACAAACTGATATTGGAAAGTAACATTCCTCAACATTGCAATTTATTTTCACTTATAAATATGAGATCAAGAACTCTATTCAGTTGATTAACAAAATTATTAATTTGCAATAAATTAAGACTTAAAAGATTGTCAAGCAGATACGACTCAAAAGAGGCAGTACCATTTATTGGCGTAAGGCCAAAATTAAAAAAAATGAACCGCACCATGTCACATTGGATAAGTTAAAGTCGCCTAACACACACAAATGGTTATCGCCGAGCTTATTTAAAACTAAAGATATTATATTATCTGCATGCGCACGATAAAGGTCATCATTGCCATTTGGAGGGATATAAGATACCAATAAGAAAAGAGAGCCCTTAGTAGAGGACCCACGAACACATATACAGAATTGATCGGTAACAGAATCATTATAAGCTAATTCCACAAAATGAGCGCTCATCTTCCGTTGGACTGCGATAAGAACTCCACTACCTCTCATACAGCCATTTTTCGCTGCATCTCTGTCCTTACGCTATACACTGTATAAATTGCAGTCAAAAAATTCCTCGTCACGGAAATCCGAAATAAACGCAAAGTCTCGACAATAACAAAGATGTCATAATAATTCAACTGAGAGCTAAGTGAACGAACAGCTTCTGATTTTGTTCGAAGGCCAGAAATATTCTGGAAATACACATACATACATTTAGCACCGTTGACGAATTTCTTCGGTTTGAGAAAGCTATTCAGAAAGATAAAGACACATTTTTCTTGCTCGTAAGAATTTAAATTTAGCAGTATCACTGCGAAATGCAATGTATATATGGATGTCATTTTATTTCTATTTTCAGAAAGCAGACCGTAAACGTCGAGTTCAAGAAAATTTGTTACAAAATCGTGGCAAACACTTATGCATGACCAAGTTGCAGAAAACTTTTCGAGGAGAGGTACTGCGGACAACAAGTGCATTCGAGCCTTGACTGGCACCACTGCCATTCGTCGTATGTAACAATGTTTTCATTCATTTTATAGGCAACTTTTTACAGTCATATTTAAATTCTTTTGCAGAAACTCTCACTTGCGAAAATGGTGGCAAAGAAGAGGACTTTGAGTTTGTCTCGAAATAATTTTTTCAATACGCGAAAAATCGCAATAAAATCAAAACATCAAAACCCAGTACAATATAAAATAACAATTGTTAAATAATCTTAAGTTCCCTTCCTCTAAATTTAAGCTTATAAAGAATGAACTGAAAAACACTATTATAATTTAATTTTAATTTTTGTGTATTATAACTACAGAACACTAACAAAATAAATGTTTAAAACGTTTACTTATTTCATTGAAAAAATATGTTTTGTAACCGTATTTACAAAGCTTATATAAAGCGTATTTGTTTATTATAAAAATTTATTATAAAACATTTTCTTTACACATTTGCAAAACCCGTTTTTATGTGTCTTAAAAATTATGTTTTGCAATCGTCTTCTTAAAGCTTATAAATCTGGGCGAGTTTCGATTATAAAGCGCTTACTTTAATGCGTTTTATAAATGTCATAGCAGCGTTTTACAAGCGTTTTGCATATATTTGAACGCTTACAAATCGTATATTTTGTTGCTGGGTATTTTTATGCAAAACAAACTATTTGGCAACACATTGGCCCGTATAAATAAAAACTTGAGCATTTGATTGATGCAACCTTTGAGCATTGTCTTGTATTTCCTAGTATTCTCGAGTATTGTTTAGTATTACGCAGTATTCTTGAGTAAGTTCAAGTTTACAGTGATCGTAATGAAACAATTTCCTATTTAACTGTATCCAGGGTCGGATGCAGAAAATAGTTTTGGGAAGGTCCATTTGTTTTCAACTTTTTACGATATTTTACATATTTTGAGATATTTGATTATAATCCATTATAAACATGGACATAATAATATTGGGATAAATGTTGAATGCATTTTTATAAAGCCATCGTTAGGCTAAGATTATATCATTTGAATCAGAAGAATCATAAAACGTCAGGGATTTAATGTGCTTCATCGATTCTCCTCTTTTTCTTTGCCAAAATATCCATTATTTGGTCACTAGTAACCTCAATGTCCTGATGAATATTTAAAAGCGCAGATACGTCCTCAATCTCCGTAAATTAGAAAAGGACCATTCACTCGAACCCACCGTGACTGGCAAAGTGGCACTGATTTAAAAAAAAATCGGTAAATGTGTTTGTAAAATTGCTTTTGAATAAAATATACTTTTTCGGCAAAAAACATTCTCTTTATCAACATAATCTCCTATTAACTCTTTACACTTAGTCCAGATTTTTTCCAAATATTTTATTTTGACCCAAACCCCTTACCACACAGCCATTTCTTCAGGTTCGGAAATAGGAAATAGTCGCATGGATTTTCGCCATGGTGACAACACATGTGTACATCGGCGCTTTTTTCGAGTGTAAGCAATCACCTATTGCACGGGTAGCTTTTTCATATCCAAATATTCGTGTAAAATGTGATGTGGCTTCTCAGTTGAGATGCCGACAACCTCAGTCACCTCACGCACTTTCATTCTCCGGTCATTAAATATCATTCCATGGATTTTATCAACGACTTTTTGTATAACGACTATAATAGACGCTAGTTAAGGGTCATTAGAATAGCGATATTTATATTTTATTTTATTTATTTATACGTATATAATAAAAAAAAAAGGAATATTATTGGGTTGGGTGCCCAGACATCCAGGACCCCTCCAATGTATCCGTCCCTGACTGTATCTAATTGAAACCTGTTATCTTTGTAACTAATAAAACTTTGCAAAAGAAGTCAATTGTAAAAAAGTAACTGTATATACATATATATATGTACACATATTTTCCTACACTCAACTGAAACCCGGAGTATTTTTCTTTCAAAATGAGCTCCGATACGGAAATCGACAGTGATGAAATTTCGGAAAATTTAGTTTCTGTAAATTTATTGAAAAATGCAAGTGTTTTCTTCGAGAAAGAGTGTACTCCTTTTACAAAAACTAAAAAAAGAAGCCTGGAGTCTCTAACGCTAGTGTATAATTTAGAGACCAAACAACAATTAAGCACGAAGCAAATATGAAAAAAATTTAATAACAAAAAAACCAGGCTGAAAGCAGGAACTGACAGAAATAGAACAGGCAATTAGAAAATCGCGCCAAAAGGTTGGGAAAAGAAATTTATGGAACTGTGGACTGGGCGAGAAAAAAACCCGTGCTTTCCAAAATTTCAGGTAACTAAATTGAAATTAAACAAATTTTTGCATATATAAGAACATATTTTCAAAAAAAATTTAGAGTTACAGAATTATAAAATTTTGTTCATATTCAGGCGCAATTTCAGCAGGAACGGCTTTGCAAAGTTCAATGGACGTATATGAAAATTCTAGCAATGGTGTTGCTGAATTCACTAATGTAATAAATAGTGTTGAATTTACTGGTGTAAGTGTGGAAGAATTAAGAAGGGTTGCGATAATTTCTGTAATTAAAGCTAAACGGTGTCAAGAGCGAGCAGCTTTAGCTCAGAAGAGAGCAGCAATTGCTCAAGAAAAATTAACAATAGCACGTAACGAATTAACCCTTTTGCAGAAAGAAACAATTGCAAAAGCAAAGGCGAATGAAAATATACATAGAAGCAACTGGTGCTGCCACCGACAATAAAATACACTTTCATCTCAATTTCTATTATTGCATTAGTAGGCTGGATCTTTGTGGTATGGGGCAACACTTATTTGCAAGCTAGGAGCATAACTCCCATGGAAATGTATTCTACAAAATTTGTAATCGGTTATAATTATGCGACGGGGTGTAGTTGTCTTGCTATTAAGCCACGACGAGCTTCACCACGCCGCCGAATATCTGATGGATTTTGTTCCGGGAGCAAACTAACTTGGTTTGACTACAAGAATAACGTCAAAATCTGTGAAGTCTGACCTGTAAACTATTATTTATTTCAATGGTACACTATTACTTATTTTAATGTCAAAGAAATTATAACAGAAACCTAAGCAACCCTGTTTTGTAGAGCCACGAGAAACTGGAGGGCTTTGGCAGCACTGGGTTTGAAATGGTTGATATTTTTACTTGACTTCCGGTATATAATAAAAATTGATTGAAGTTGCACTGACAACACGCTACACACGCTAAATACTAATATTACTAAGACATCCTGGGAAGAACGAGGAAAGTTTATATTTTTACAACTCAGGTGTGGAGAAAACTGGACACGGAGCTGACATTTATAATGGCAGAACGTTTATCAAGGGATAAATTGATAAATGCCTTGAGTGGTGCCGGTGTAGATTTCCCACGGTCTGCAACCACTGCACAATTAAAGAGGCTGTATCACCAAATTGGTATTGATGGGTGTGCTGCCGATGATATCACTTCTGCCGAAGCAGAAGAAACACAAAACAGTGAGGATGGAGGGGATGAACTCTCTTGCCAAGTACCACGAAATGATTTCGTAAAAACGCCTATCGCCGCCACCGATGCCGATACCAACGTTGCCGCTGCCGATACTGCTGCCGTTTCTCATTCCGCTGTTTTTTCTAATTTCACTGCCACTGCAGTAGCCGCTGTGAATGGGAAAAATATTGACGCCGCTGCTAGAATGCAAAACACTGGAGTTATTTTAGAAAGCCGAGATGCCGACGTAAACTTCGATTATGATGCCGACGCAGCCTTAGAGCGTGATTTGCAGAAGCTCAAGAAAAAACGTGAAATACTCGAGTTACAGATTCAGCAGTTAGAAGGAACAGTAGTCGCTACTCGTGTAGAACGGAAAGTTGACTTCAGTGATGTGGAACATGCCATTCCTAAATTTTTTGGCGACAATGCATCACATAGTGTGGAACACTTCATAAGAAATTTTGAGGACATTATGTACACCATAAATGCTGATGAACGCTTTAAGCTTTTAAGTCTGCGCCGCTCTCTCTCTGGTACTGCACGAGTTTTTTTTGCAACGACGTCTGCAATATCTTATGGTGACTTAAAAAAAGAAATTGTTGAGGAATTTGGCATATCAATGACGAGGCAAGATGTCTATAGAATGATGGCCCAACGTCGGTGGAACAAAAAAGAGGAGTCGCTCCATTGCTATGTTTTAAATATGCAATCCTTGGCTAAGCGCTCTGACATAAGCGAAATCGAAATCATCGATTTCATTATAGACGGTATAGGCAACAACATTTCCAACGTGAATTTATTACTGGGAACCCGTACGCTGGAAGAACTGAAAAAGCTTATCAACCGCTATCAACAGAAGTATTTGCAGCCTCAGGGACGAGACTCAGTCAACAATACAGCAAAGCAATCTACGACGACGATGGTACCGAAAGTCTCTAAAGACAAGAATGACGCCTTATGCTTCAACTGCTCACAAACCAGGCACATAAAGCCGAACTGCCCATATCCTTTGCGACCAAGTGGCTCCTGTTTCCGATGTTAGGACATGGGTCATGAGTACCGCTCATGCCCAAACCCAAAGAAGATTTTGCCGAAGATGACTGTACATGCGGTTGAGAGTCGAACTGGTGATAATGGAGATGAACGTTATGATGGTGATGTGGTGGCTGCGCTTAACTGGGTTAGTATCACTTTTGGTGTTAAATCGGTTCAAAGTGCAAAGTTTAACCAATTTGTTTCCCTTTTCGATACGGGTAGCCCCATTAGCTTTGCAAAACGATCATGTGTGCCGTTAGAAATAATAAATATGCCACATTCTAGTAATTTTTACGGAATTGGTGGTCACAAGCTTGAATTGCTGGGTGAAGTTGACAGCGTTATTAACTTTCGAAACAAATTTAATAAAATTAAACTTTTTGTACTGCCCGATGACTCTATGTCAATACCCATAATTCTGGGTCGGGATTTCTTACGTATCTTTGACATTCATTTAACTGAAAAGAAATTAGTTTATAAAAAGAGTGTACTGAATTCATTAAAAAATAAAAACTTATGCACTTTGAAGCCGAATGACTTTTCGATTATGGGAAGATACAAAATTTTAAACGATAAGTATACAAAACAATGTAAATATAATCATACCCGTGCTAGTGAAGTAGACGTAAATGTAAGCACCGAGTTAGCTGAAGTCACTTGTGGATCACGTATAGGTAGCGAGCGAGTTGCTTTTGCCGGAAATTTTCAATATAGATATTGCCTTCGATGAAACTGAAGTAGATATCGGCACGAATTTGAGCAGTATTCATCGTGATGAACTGAATAATTTAATAATGGACACGTATATAGTGCCGAAAAATATTACTCTTTCCCCTCTAGATTATTATATGAAAATTCATTTAACCACAGGTTTTCCATTCCATTGTGCCCCTAGACGATTGTCCTTTCGAGAACGAACTATGATTCAAGAAATAGTTGACCAATTGCAAAAAGACGGAATAGTTAGGCCAAGCAGTTCACCTTATGCTTCGGCCATAGTCTTAGTGAAAAAGATGGATGGGGGAGGGCGGTTATGTATTGACTATCGAGGGCTTAACAAGATTACTGTAAGAGACAATTACCCACTGCCACTAATTGAGGACTGTTTGGAATATTTAAAAGGCAAAAATATATTTAATTTGCTTGATCTGAAAAGTGGATTTCATCAGGTTAATATCTCGCCTGAATCGATTCCATACACGGCCTTAGTTACCCCAAATGGACAATATGAATTTCTGAAAATGCCGTTTGGATTAAAAAATGCTCCTGCCGTATTCCAAAGATTCATTAACGAGATATTCCTAGACATGGTGAATGACAGAAAAATTATAATCTACATGGACGATATTTTAATAGCGACATCCGACTTTGATGGACACAAGAGCCTGGTTCAGAAAGTACTTCAGCGTATTACTACGCGAAACTTAAAACTTAACCTAAAGAAATGCAAGTTTGGTTATACTAAGATAGAGTACTTAGGATATTCAGTTTCTCCTGATGGAGTATCACTAAGTGAGTCTCATATAGCCGCGATAAAGAAGTATTCAATACCGACAAATCAAAAAGAGTTACACTCATGCTTAGGCTTATTCTCATATTTTAGGCGATTTGTGCCGTCATTTTCAAAAATTGCTAGACCATTAAAGAATCTATTAAAACAAAATGTAGCTTTTCAATTCGACGAAGGGTGTTTTGAGGCATTTTACTATTTGAAGACTAAGTTGAGTAAGCGCCAGTGCTTGCCATCTATAGCCCCAAACGGGAAACAGAATTGCACTGCGATGATAGTGCAAGCGGATTTGGAGCTGTTCTTTTGCAGCGTCAGGATGATGGCAAACTTCATCCGATATCGTATTTTTCCAAAACAACTTCCAACGCGGAGGCTAAATATCATAGCTTCGAATTGGAGACGCTAGCCATAATTTATGCATTGCGACGATTTCGGGTGTACCTAGAGGGTATACATTTCAAAATAGTCACAGATTGTAACTCTTTAACGGTGACACTAGGTAAAAGGCAAGTTAACCCTCGAATCGCGAGATGGGCACTGGAATTGGAGAATTACGATTACCACATACAGCATAGGGAAGGGGCTTCTATGGGTCATGTTGATGCTCTTAGTAGATGCCAAATTGCATCCATCTTGGACGCCGGGGATGTCGATTCCCAAATCCAGGTTACCCAAGAGCGTGATGATACAATTAGAAGTCTGAAGACTCAACTGGAGAGTTCTCAACTTCGCGACTTTGAATTAATAGAGGGACTTGTTTACCGAGTTAAGGTGGCTGTAAACGGTGAGAGTAATTCTTATGAGAATAACGTAATTGGTCTCATTGAGAATGAGAATGCGTCTATGTTGAGAATGAGAATGCGTTCTCAACGCTGTGTACACGATGAGGATGAGGCAAATTATACATTCTCATAAGAATTACTCTCACCGTTTACAGCCACCTTAAGGAAAGACGGACGCATATTATTATACGTCCCGCATGAGAAGATAGGTCATCAGGCGTGTGAGAAGAGCTACGACAAGATAAAGATGTATTACTGGTTTGCAGGTATGAGAGAAAAGACAGAACTTTTCATTCAAAATTGTATTAAATGTATCATGTACACAACACCAGTCCGAGAAACAGAGCGGAATTTCTATAATATAGAAAAGAGACCACTGCCGTTCGACTCATTCCACATAGATCACTTTGGGCCATTACCATGTATTAATTCGATAAGGAAACATATCCTTGTAGTCATTGACGCGTTTACAAAATTTGTTAAGTTATACCCGACGAATTCGACTAGCTCTCGAGAGGTCACCAATGCTCTTGACAAGTACTTCAACTATTACAGTAGACCAAGACGTATCATAACCGATCGTGGAACCTGTTTCACATCCCTGGAGTTCGGAGATTTCTTATTAAAACGTAATATATCACATGTAAAGGTCGCAGTCGCTTCCCCCAAGCCAATGGGCAGGTGGAGAGAGTCAATAGGGTTATTAAAAATATGTTAGGAAAGTTAAGCGATCCGATTAGCCACGCCGATTGGGCAGTTAAATTAGGAAAAGTCGAATATGCCATTAACAACTCAATTCATAGCACAACTCAAAACACCCCTAGTATGCTTTTATTCGGAGTCGAACAACGTGGGGAAGAGATGGACGAATTAACTCAGTACTTAAGTGAAAGAGGTAATCTAGAGGGAGAGCGGGACTTAACGCTAATAAGAGCAAAAGCATCAAAGGCAATCGAGAAATCTCAAGAATACAATGAGAGTTATTTCCGGAAGCATAGCAAGCCTGCAAAACTTTACAATATTGGTGATTTCGTTGTTATCCGAAATGTGGATACTACGGTAGGGACCAATAAAAAATTCTCTCCTAAATAAAAAGGGCCATATGTCGTCCATAAAATTTTAGGGAACGACAGATATGTAATACGTGACATCGAGAATTGTCAGCTAACTCAGTTGCCGTATGATGGTGTAGTTGAACCTAATCGCATTCGTAAATGGGTGCTGAAACCTGATACGCTCACTACTGATGTAGGTAACTATAAGGAAAATCTTTGTAATAATGAGTTAAATGTAGAAGAGTCATTGGTAGACATTTTTGACATTACACCCAACGACTATGTCAAAGATCCGCTAAGTTAAGAGTTTTCTAGTTTTAAGAGAAAGTTGTATTATTCAATGATCGAGGCCGATCAATTATCAGGTTGGCCGAGTTGTAAACTATTATTTATTTCAATGAAATGGTTGATATTTTTACTTGACTTCCGGTATATAATAAAAATTGATTGAAGTTGCACTGACAACACGCTACACACGCTAAATACTAATATTACTAAGACATCCTGGGAAGAACGCGGAAAGTTTGTTAAAAACTTTTTGAGTATCTGTTACATGATTTCGGTATGGCGTTAGCAACCACGGTGATACACCATAACCTTCATCTCCTAGTAGGTTGGCACTTATGGGATTATGCTGGACCATAATAGGGTATATATTTGAATTTTTCAATATTCGTCTATCATGTACGCTTCCAGGTCATCGACACTAGTGAAATTGTCATATGCATCACACGTCGCTTGGATATTGATTGAAAAAAAAACCCTTTCTATTAATGTATTCATTTGGATGTTCAACTTGTGGTGGTTTGGTTATACGAACAAGTGGGCAATCTATAGCGCCAACTACAGGGGAAGTTTATTTAGAACCGACCATGCCTCAACTGCAGCTTCAAATTATTCTTGATTGGAAGGAAAGCGTATCCATGTGACATGTTTTGAAGAAATGCTTCTCAACACAGAATATATAATTTTTAAAGCGGTAGATTGAGTAGAGCGCCACCTCTGGTTTCGGTATAAGTACCGAGGAAATGGTCAGCCATCCATTGCACGTTTTCTTTACTGAATCTATGGCAAAAATAGGTTATTACCTCATATATTTATCAAAACATTACACAGTGCTTTATATTATAAACTAATATACCTTCATATGTACCTGTAAAGGTTTTTATTGAAAACTCCGCTGTGACTCCTTCTTTCAATATAAACTTTTCGAGCACGATTGACCTCCATATTCTATAAATTTTTGAAACGAATGAAACCTAACCAAGTACATGCTCAAGTATTTATAAGCTGCAAATAGATCAACTTATAAATAATAGAGAATGCTAGAGTATTTTTTAGTATCTACTAAACAATACTCGAAATAAATGCTAGTTCGGTTGAGTACGTGCTATAATGTTTCAAAGATGCAGCAACATTTTGATGCCTAGTATTGTTAAGTAATGTTGAGTATTGTCTAGTATTGTTGTGTATTGTTTAGAAGGTACTAACAAATGCTCTAGCCTACTCTAGCATGAGTATGCTCTAGCACGTGCTCAAGTTTTTATTCGTACGGACCATGACTATACATACAAAAACAAATTAAAATTACGCTTTCGACTGGAAATTACTCGCTGTAATTAAATATCTAAATAAATAAGTAAAATATCTAAAATTTAAAAAGAAATTTAACACCCTATATGTTAAGGTGACAGGGTGTTTTAAAATTTATTGTCAAAACTGAGATATTTTTGAAAAGCGCAAAAACTAAACTTTTTAAGTAATTACTGGAAATTGATTAGTAAAGTTCTATTTTAGCATAAGAAAAGATAAGTTAATAATTTTTATAAAGGGGCATGGCATAAAAAGTTGTTACTCAGTAACCGCTTTACAAATCTCTACCAAACTCGTTAGAAGAATTTCTTTCGAGAAAGAATTTTATTCAGCTAAAAGAAAAAAATCGAAGCTATAAATTATAATACCTCATGGATGATATGACTGTACCAGAAGGGTGAAAAGTCCTAGTTTTGTCTCACTTGTGATATTTTACAAGTGTTCATACAACTATATCTTTTTTAGTCAAGTTGTTATTAGATACAGAAATTTTTTCCTAAGTGGGCGTGGCAACGCCCATTTTTAAAAATTTCATAAATACCTAATTTCTTAGTTAAAAATCGCTCCAAATACCAAATTTCACTTCATTTGCTTTATTGGATACCGATAAATCGGAGTTTTTGCATTTTTCAAAAATTTCCGTTATATGGGAGGTGGGCGTGGTTATTGACCGATCTTGACCGTTTTCAATACCAACCTACTCTGTCCAAAGAGCAATCTATGTACCAAATTTCATTAAGATATCTCAATTTTTACTCAAGTTATTGTAACCACGGACTGACGGACGGACGGACGGACAGACAGTCAGGGCTAAATCGATTTCTCTTTTCATTCTGATAATTTTAGTATATATACGTCTATATCTATCTCGATTATTTTTTTGCTGTTACAAACAACCGTTATGCGAACAAAGTTATAATACCCTTGTGTACAAGTACGCTTGGGTATAAAAAGTTATTTTGTGGTTGGTTACATTCCGGCACACAATATAGAAATCTGGATAGACTTTTCCACTCAACTAAAATGTTAAAGAAAAATATTTCAAAATGAAAATTAAAATGAAGGACTTTTATAATATTTTTCTCCTTATAAAGGTCTTTATGTGACTTTTTACAACGGCAAATAAATTTTTTGGCGTATGTATATGGACTTTTATTTTAGACAGAAAAATAAAAGTTCAAATGTAACTGTTTCGAAAACTAGAAAAAATATCTGTCACAAAAAGACTTTTATTTCTGGTTCAAAACATAAAAGTCATAAAATAACACATTAAGATGAATTTAATTGTATGGTTTAAAAAATAACTGGCACTAACATTTTTAGCCGAAATTTACAATCAAAACGAATTTGAGAAGAGCTCAAAGAATTAAGCATTTTGGTATAAGGAAGTATGTGTATGCATTGGCTTTCACAGAATGATTTTTTGGTTTAAAATTTTGTACATAACAGTTATTTTCGGTCCCTGATTCTTAAGCTTCTTCAGACAGTTCCCTTATTGGTAAGTTTCATTTCTTATATCACTCATTGTAGCTTTTATAAGTTCCGAATGACTCTTTCGCATATTTAAACAATATCGGGAGGCACAGTTTACTAATGTAGGCCGTGGTTTTTTTCCAATATTCCGAAGCTTAATCTTTTAGACGTAGGGGAATCGCAAAGGCCATAAACATAATAAACATCCGTAAAAGTTTCGTCGCTAGGCGCTTTGTCTTCAATGTCCTTCTAGCAGTGATTTCAACTTTTATTCAGAAAAACTTGGCAAGAGTCGCCGAGATGTATGATCCATCAGGTTTTGGATGTCAATTTCATTTGATACGGTAATTAACGGTTTAAGAGGCACTGCTTTCTTCTGGGAATAAATAATTTGTTGATATCCAAAAAGAAGACTGGCATTAATTATAATTCACGTAATATTAACTCTTGCAACCAAGATCAAATACCTAGGTTCAAATGCAAACTCGACTGGAAGTTGTTCCGATTGTGGACAGTTAATCTCGGAATTGGGATCTCTGAAATAAAAAAATCGAACGGCATTTGAAAAAGGAAGGTTTGCCACGTGACAAATTACCACCATTAGTGAAGTTTTTTTAATTTAAAAAAAATCACCTTTTTTCTTCTGTTTTTCATGGTATAATTGTTTGGTCAAATTGTGGTAAATTCTTACACAGAATATAATAAGAAATAAAACGCATCAAGATTGGTGTAGCCAATCCGGAGATTAACTGTCCGCAAGTTGAAAAAATGTATTTTCGAGAAATACGCGTTTAAATTTTACGCTTTCTGTTCGGCAGCTGCGCGAGCACTTTAAGAGAGTCGCGTTTTAGCATGCGCTTAACCGATATAGACAATTTTTAACTCGGAATTTTACAAAAATATTTTTGAAGCTATAATTGAAAAATGATAAAAAGAAAAATTTTGATTTTTTTTTTAATTCTAAAGTGTAGTACCTTAAGACAACCCGATCTCGGCGTCGTGCTATCTGTCAGTGTCATTCTTCAAAAGCTTCCCTAATAGTTACACATTTTGCAAATAAGATGACCGAAACATTGAAACGAATTTTCCCTTACAGGTACATTATGAAGTTCGTAACCAAAAAATATGATTTTTTTTTCAAAACACATTTCAACAATAAAAGCGATCTTGCAACACCGTACTAAATGCGTGTCCTTCTTATTTAACCTGCTTAGGCGCGATTGTTCATCCAAGGTTGTTTTCGTAATCTCTGAATTCTTTTTTAGTTACGTGTATTCACTTTATCGAACGCTTTCATGCAATTATTTTTTTTTTCCACGTTTTTAGGGCAGAAGCGCGACGGTTTTCTGAGACTGGCGTTAGCGCAGTAACGCCAACCCTCGCGCCTGAAGAAATTATCGGCACAACGCACAGTTGCCCATACCTTGTATACACCCATATAAAAAAGGAACTACTTGCTTGAAGCACATATGTACATTGTGTCACGAAATTGCAATAAAATTCGAGTTTAACAATTAATAACAGCAGGAAGCGAATATGTTTTAAATTTTTTTCTTTTTTTAATTAATTTTCTTTTATTACATCCAAAAAAAAGGCCGATGTTACTAAGTGAAAGAATGGGAGAAAAAGAAACAAAACAAAAAAAAGACAATTTCCATTGTGTCAATTAAGGAGATATAATGAAAGCAAAATAAAATTAACTGTTTGAAATATTGGGAAAATTGATTTTTGGCGAAACTTTGCAGTGAAGAACCGAGTTAAAAACAGTCGATTACACAGTATTACAAAATGGAAAAAATTGAATGAACTTTTAAAGTGACATATTGGAAATTGTTCACCTGGTCGAATATAACTCAAAACGGTTTTTGGAAAATTTGTAACACCCTCAAAATCTTGCTTTACCGTTAAAAAACCGTTCTTCGGAAGTGTACGCGCTAATCTTTTCATTACTTGGCCATTTCTTTACCGATTTTCAATATGAAATATGTTTTGGAAAGGTAAGGATTATACCTTTAAATTGAGATATAAAGATCTATTTTTTGAGCTAGCGTGTTGTAAGTTTTCATCGGGTAAACTTGGAAAATTTGTTTTTTCTTAAAATGTTCTACTTTGACCGCATTTTATTGCAGTATTTTACTAAAAATATATCAAGTATGAGGAATTATTTTAAAAGTACATTCATGTCCAAAAATTTTGAGTGCTCATGCAATGAAATCGGACAATAATTGACGAAGCTATTAAATTTTTTCTGCTAATAAATAAATTTACCAAAAAATTTCCAAAAATTTTGAGTGGTCATCTAATAAATTTACGCCGTCAATTCAACCTTTCGACCGCATCGCAATTATATTGTGTAATAAGTGTGGTAAAATGTGTGATAGGCGCAACAAATTTTGTTACGCCTGCGGTCTATTTGTTGATAAGAAATATCGGTTCGATTTAAGAACAAATAAAGCTGTGGTTGAAGCGTTCAACCTCTTTTTCAGTTGCTCATACGTGGAAAGTGCTTGGTATGAACCCGAATATATTTGTTCGATGTGCTGTACAACATTAAAACAATGGAAAACCGGTAAATGCGATGACCAGCGTCTGCCGTTTGTGACTCCTATGGCTTGGCATTATCAAATATATCACAAGCCGGAGGATTGCTACTTTTGCCAAACAAAAATCACTGGTCACCACTATAAAAGTCGCCACCTCATAGAATATGCCAATATGTTGACTGTATCGGAACCGATTCCAAGAGGAAAACAAGATCAGCGAACTAAAGACAAAAATCCAGCTACATTTCCTGATTCAAGCCACAAATCTTCTAATGAGGTAAATGACGAATCGTACCTTCCAACCAAAGCAATAGAAACGGAACGTCATTTCGTGTCAAATCACGATTATTGTGATCTTGTGCGGGATATGGATCTGTCTATAAGACAGACAGAGATTCTGGCCTCCAGATTAAAGCAGTGGAATATAGTAGACAGTAACATTAAAGTAACGTCTGCACGAGACAGAGACCTATCTTCGATCGAACACATTTTCAAAGCTGATGACACCAATAACAAACTAGTTTATTGCGTTGATGTGGATGAATTGTTTGCTGCACTCGATCACGTGCACTGTCCACAAGATTGGCGATTATTTCTAGACGGAGCTTGCAAAAGTAAGTATTTAATGTGTTATGAGTGTGAGAGAACTAAATTTGAATAAAATTTATCAATTCATTTTCAATTGACTAACATCGTAGGTCTGACAGCAGTATTGCTGCACAACAGAAATGAATTGCCATCAGTTCCAGTGGCATACGCTACTGATATGAAAGAGACTTATCAAACGATGGAAAAAATTCTACGATTGCTTAAATACAATAAATTTCGCTGGCAGATTGTCTCGGACCTTAAAGTCCTGACAATTCTACTTGGAATGCAAAGTGGCTACACTAAATATCCTTGTTACTTTTGTGAATGGGACATTCGTGCCAAAAATCATTACAAGTGTAACATATGCCGAAACTTTCTTGGAAACACGAGAAGTTCAAATTACGTTGAGGTGGTCCATGAATTTTTGGAAGCTTATGGAGAAATGGGATGCAACATGTCTATAAAAATTCACTTTTTGCATTCTCATTTGGAATTTTTCCCGGATAATCTTGGTCAATTCAGCGACGAACAAGGTGAAAGATTTCACCAAGAAATCTCCAACAGTTTACAGGAAAGAACCAAGTTAGGATGATAGCTAATTACTGCTGGTCACTCAAACGTGAAACATATGACTCGTCTTATAAACGCAGAAGATCAAGCAAACATTTTTAGCTATAAAGTTATTTAGCATTTTAATGATTAATTTTTTTTTATTTTCAGTCACAATAAAAATTTGAAGTTGAAAGATAATCAAAATGTATGAATTTTAAATATGGTCATCATCTAAAATAATTTAAATAGTAATAACTCTGTCAATTTCCAACCGATTTTCGATTGAAATAGCTTAATCGATGCAGTATTAAATTCACTTTAATAATATTGTCTTTGATAGGTACCTTTCTGAATTAAGACTATCGTAAAATCGTAGTCAAAGTTTCAAAATTAATTTTTTTTTATTAAGTTACGATTTTTTTTCTCTGTAGCTTCGTCAGTTCTCGTTTGATTTTGATGAGTTATACGCCATTAAAATAGTGATTTGTCACCATTCAAAATATATAAACAACTTTTGAATCGGATGAAAATTCGCAAAGATATTGATGATTGACTAGCGAATAACCTTAAAAACAGTTTTTTGGCCCTAAAATGAGATTTTGGGGGTGTTTCGCAAATTTCAAGTATACAGTTTTTCTTAGTTTTATAAGGCCTAACGCCTAGGCTAGGTCTCTTTCAAAGTTCATTTTCAGTGTTACACAGTGTTATTAGTTTTTGACCAACGCTGTAGAGCTGGAGTTGATATTGTAACAAACCAGGAAAGCGCATTGATAGATAGATAGAGATGAAAGTAGGATTAAATATACATTCAATTGTAAACAAACCTCAAATTAGCACCAGAAAGCTTGCCAAAATTTAAGAAAACGACTACCGTGTAGATATATCGTATGAAATAATTCGACAACTACTCAAAAATCACAAATATCCAACCACAATTGCAGGGCGGAAGACACTGCAAGCTTCACAGAATGTTTGCAAAAGGATATCATTTGCTATTTACCAAATGTATACGCCAATGGAGTTCTGTAGCAACGAATGTTTTGGCGATTAAACTAAAATACAGCACTATTTTATCATCACCACGATGGGCCCAACAAATTTTGGAGAAAACCGCTCACAGCCCTCCAAAACAAAAATATAATACCCAGCGTCAAATTTGGAAAAATGTTCCGTCATGGTGTGGGTATGTATTTCTAGTAAAGGCGTTGGAGTGTTGCTAGAATAGTTGCAGGAAAATTAAGAATTTTGAAAAGATTACACCAAAAGGAGGAGGTGGACAACTTTTGGACACAATTTTACACCCGGAAACCTGCATTTTGCATAGAAGTCAATTTTTGCTTTTCCTTTTTCCTTACTCATTTCCAGCTTTGTCTACAGAGGGCATAGCGTGACTACAATGTATTCTAAACTTGTAAAATGTTGATTGGACCATTAATATATAAAATTAACTTCCAAATTACGGCTGGTAGCTACGTTCCGCAAAAATCTTAGCACCGAAACCAGTTTATGGATCTCATTCATTGACGACGGTCTCGGAACTTGAGATACCTTCTTTTAGCACCCCAACCACATTCATAAATGCTGATTTATTTAATCGAATATTTTTAACAAATCTGTAATTTAAAACTCGTAAAATAAGATATGTGTATCAACAACCGAAACTTTTTCATACAAATTGGCATCAGAGTCCAAAGGATTTAAGGTATGACTTAAAGTTTTCCGCTGCATTTTAACTGTTGATACATTTTGCCACCTTTCTTAATTGAGAAATATTATTCTCGCACTCCCAAGGAAATTCATTTTGTTTATTAAATCCAGAATAGAGCTATAAAAGCCAGCTGATGTCGAAACCTCGAAATTCGGCATTTGCGTTTGGCAGCACTTTTTCCGAGTTCACACGGAATCAGCGATAGCAAATTTTTCGTATTCGTAGCGGAGAGTTACGTTCGTAACTTTTCTACGACGTACTCAGCGATAGGGCAGATTTCCGCAACAAACAGTTCCTTCAAGTTCGCTGATAACGCATTGAGATACCGTGCAAATATCTTCGCCAAGCACTCACCTTGATAATATTTATTTTCACAACACTCTTTCTAAATATTTTCTGCAAAATATGCCGAGATTGTGGCAAAAATGCAGATACATACTCGAGTGCTATAAATTTAAACAAATTCTGACATTTCTCTTCGCCTTCGGTGGGTAAAAGTATTACAATTTTTCTTGGAAATTTTTAGCGATGATCGTATTTAAGAATAATCGCCAAAAGTTCGGATAATTTTTAGAGATTGGAGTTTTAGCTATAGCGAAAGCTGGAATCCGCCTACAGGTCTAAAAACAAACGTTATGATTAACTTAAAGGCCTGCCAGATAGAATACGTTGAGTCCGCTTCAACGAGGCATTCAACTGACAAGGCGTACGAAACGCAGAGGTACGCCACATTAAAAGCGTTGTCGCATGTAAACAAATCAATTGTTTTGTATTGGCGGTACTTTTTTTTCGTATGCAAATCAAATATATCTTAAAGTTGTGCTGATATTTACTTTTGAGTAAAGATTATAAAAAATGGAAATAATTAAAAAAAAAAATAAGCTGCCACTACCGACGGATTTGGATGCGTCAAAAGTAGAGAGTAGGGCTACTGTTGTACGTTGCGGCATCGCATGTGTTGCGAATGTGGCATTATGCATTCAAATACACATAATATACATACTTAGCTGTCAGTCGAATGCTTCGCCGGAACGCACGTAACGTGCTCTATCTGGCAGGCCTTTTAAGATGGATGCTATGGCGAATAATTTAACTATAAATATTATGATGGGTGCGAGAACGCATCTAGCTTTATTTTTTATATGGAAGAAATTGCGAAAGAGCGCCAGTAAAAAAATTGACAAAAATTAGTGGTAGTTCGTAGCCGTCTCAGTCTCTAATAGAGACTAAAGTCACAATTTTTAACCAGTTTGCATTCATTAGTCTCTAAATTGTGACCTGGTGATGAGCACACAAGTCACAAAAAGTTTAAATAAAAACAAAAGAAAAAAACGTGAAAGCGAGGAAAAGCAATAATCTCTAGCTCATTTTGAGACTTGAGATGCGACTGAGTTACAGAATTCGGGTATAAATGTCTAAATATGTATTTGTGCTATACATATCTCCATAAAACAAGTAAAAATAGTTGCCTTCGGAAGATCTCAGTTAATAATAATAATATATAATAACAATAAGCTTCTCCTACCATTTGTGGTGTGCGTCTTTATATTCTACCACAAATGGAGGGACCTACAGTTTTGTGCCGACCGCGAACGGTAGATGTATTTTATGAGAATCTTTTTTATGGCTTAAATACCTTCGGAGGTTTGCCATTGCCTGCCGAGGGGTGACCTTAATTTGAAAAAAAAACGTTTTAGATATTACTTGCCTTGGCTGAGATTCGAACCTCGAATACATCGGCATATCGAGTAATAGCACGCACCGCAACCCACTTGACTACAGCGGCCGCAATGCTGTAATACATTTTCCAAGTCTAACTTTACTTAATGCGAAAAATGCAAATTTGGTAGTTGTTTCTATTGCGCTTTTTTTCTTAGTCGAATTATCACAGAGGATTATCGGTTTCAGCGACATACGAAGCTTAGATGTATTGTAGAAATATCATATTTTAGTGACTATAATTTCGACTTGCAACTTACTTCTACTTCTGACAACTTGTGAATAAGCCAATTCTAAAAGTTGTTACTTGCAAGATTTTACTAAATACATAGTTTCATTGTCTTATTGATGCCATATACATATTTTGAGCAAGCTTATTCCATTCTAAGACACACAGTTCTCGACAAAAATACAACACATTCATGTTTTAACACATTTAAACAAAAAAAAATTGGCTATAATACATCACTTTCGCTGACGATTTGTCCACCTTAAGGGGTTGAAAGCATAATATCTCAAGAATGTTGTGTCTTAATTTCAAATCGATCCTAGCAAAATTGACAAAGTTATCGCTCCGCTTAACTACTTAGTGTTCAAAACTTTAAAGCATTTTTCTCACAACTAATGTTTTCAAAGTCGGGGCCTCTCATAACTTCAAATCTACTGCACCGAACGTTTTGAAACATTAGACACTATTTCTATACATAATTTACGATGTAACGCTGGAGAGTTTTTTTAAAATTTCTTAATATTTTTCATTTACATTAACAAATTAACCGATTTTTTCGCGTTTCCTGGGCAAAGCGACTATCTAGCGATATAATTTTGATTTTTTTGATGATACAGCACCGAGTTATGAGGGGCACCGCAATTCAAATTTTTTCGAGATGCTCCAGAGTAATTGCTGCCATCGCCATATTTTTTTATATTTCTCCATGAAAACTTAACAGAATATTCTTCAAATGTCATTCTATAATGTACCATTTGTTTTTAAAAATATATTTTACCTGTTTCATAAAAAAAAAAATCATAAATATGGGCCTTGTTTTACACGAATTAACCCTACTCCCCATTTAAGCCACTTAAACATATTTTCGATAACGTTTCGAACACATTGTACAGGTGTTTCTTATATAAATAAATACTTGTCTTCAAATTATTTTAAAATGGATTTTCAGCAGCTTGAAAAAGGTTTGAAAAATTGCCACGAAAACATATCTAAAATTCAGCAGCAGGAAATTTTAAATAAAAACCTCAATATAGCCGCATACAAATCTGGTCACACTGCATGCCAGTTTCCTGTTTTTGAGCGCGGACACAACGTGTTTATTCTGCTAAGTCTATTACTACTCTATACTTCGAATCGATATATGTAATACTTTTTTATAATACCATAAAATAGCGATTTGTACTAGATACTCGTAGCATGAAAATCGGTAAATACTGGTTCGCATACCTTTAAATCAATCACAAGCTACCAAAAATAAAATTTGACATGATGCTCATTCTAGATCGAGACTTTTATTGTGTTTTGTAGATTTTTTTTTTGCGCCCATTCACTGAAAACTATTTAAAATATAACCCAAACTACGCGAACTAACTGAAGATACATAATACATAATGCTAAGTTGAGAAAGCTAAAATATGCCATTAACATTAATTAGCTAAAGCAATTACTACTGTTACTCTAATACTACATCACCTATGTACATATGTATATAATTATGTATGTACATACATGCAGAGTACTTCAAATTTTTTATATGTATAATTAACAAAAATAAAGCAAACTTTTACGTACCTGAGCATTGCGAATTAGATGACAATTGCTGACAAGTTTTCGCTGGACAAACAATCCTTATTTCTAAATTCAGCCGGCCGATGAATAAATCAATCGACCAATCAGTTAATAATCAGTAACACGTGAGGTTGAATTTTTCGTTTCGAATGTTGGTATGTTTTAGGAGTTGTTTAGAATAGCAAATCATGTTTTCAAGTTTTTGTTTAATTTGCAAAAAAAAAAAATATGAGAAATAATTAATTAAAAATATGATCATCCTAAAGCGTCACATACAGTTTTTTTTGTTATGCAAACTTTTCTTTGTTTATTAATGTTTTTTGTATTTTAAATCACCCTTATGATATTGCGTTGAGTATGATCGTAGTGTATGTATTGTGATGTGATTACATAAGAATATACATATGCATTTCTTACATTCAAATCGGTTGCACAAAGTGCTACAATCTTAAAGGAGACTAGAAAACTTAGTTAAGAACATATAACAAATACCCTTAATTCTTATTACTTTACTTTGACTAATACGTTTTTCTTTTTTTTTTGTTAAACTAGCCCCCAAGAAATGTTGGGTAAGCAACTCGCCGCAATCCAAACCGCAACCAGATGAACTTTCCCAACATCTTTGATTTACGAACGGTGTTTCGTCATATATTTTCTTGAGGTATGGTTGCCCACTTCAACACTCGGTTGGCTGGCTGCTTTGGTGAAATAATAGGGCTGCCAGATATGTCTACTAAAAACACGGGACACATAGTAATTGTTTGAACAGATACCGATGTATGCGCAAAAATATTATGTTTCAATAAAAAAACAAAAATTATACGTAGCGTATTAAAACTTTTTCAATTTTTCTACTTACAAAAAACCATATAAGCCCAAGTTTCAAACTTTTTTTAAAAAACCCAAAAACGAAAATTACATCAAAAATGCAATTTTAAAAACATTGTTTAAAATTTTTAAGTATGCAGTATTAAAGCCCTTTAAATTTAAGTTAATTAAAGTGCAAGTTTGAAAGGCTATATATATATATGTATGTATGTATGCATTGGTTTTTGACAAATACGCATTAACAATATTTATTTTGCATGGAAAAATGGTAACTTAATGTGAAAAAGACAAAGTTTATTGTTCTATCTATGTAGGGCATTTAATGTTAAGTCAGTAAGCTACAGATTAAAAATAAAGGATGACAGAATCAAAGAGGTAATCTTCATTAAGTATCTAGGTATATACACATATAGATAATAAGTTAAATTTTGCGGATCACATTGAATACACAGTTAATAAAATTGCGAAAAAAAAATTGGTCTTATGAAAAGATCGTGTAAGTACTTAGGAAGAAGATATAAAACTGTTATATACAGACATATAGTTGAGCCGCACTTTATATATTGCCCAACGATCTTCTTTATGGGTAGCGACACACAAATTGATAAACTCCAAGAAATGCAAAATAGAGCTATGCGATTTATATTAAATAAGCGTTACGATACACTTATACAGGAAATGATTGAAGCTTTGAATTAGCGGAGCGTGAAACAGCAAATATTCTTTCACGCCATTAAATTCGTGTTTATTTAGTATAAAACAGGGTAGCCGGCAGGAATATTTAAGTGATAGTATTCGATACAAAAATGAACCGCACTCATATTTACTCAGGAAAATAATAGTTTAAGGCTACCACTATACAAAACAGAAGTTGATAAGAGACATATTTTTTACAAAGGATTGAAATGTTTTAATGAGCTACCAAGTTTTATAAGAAATTGTAATAACATTACAACCTTCAAGAGGCTACTAGCTGATCACTGCAGGACATTACCTATTAGACAAAAAGGTTCGGCATGAAACCAAGTCCTTTCCATCCGTTCCACCAGATCAATTCTGGAACTAAATCATTCAGATCACCTACGCCAAAGGAACCCAATAAAACGTTGGCTTGGAAACTAGTCCTTTCCAACCGACCTGTTTAAACACTAAGGTGCTTGGAATGTCGTCAATTCCGACAGCTTAAATAAGATATTACTCATCAAAAAGCTTGTTATACCTGCGAAATAAACCACCTGCGTCGTCCATTCCGACAGCTTATATAAGGTGTTGCTCATCAAAAATCTTGTTACATCTGAGAAATAAACCGCCTGTCGAGCATAGAGCGGGGAAGATGCGATGCTGCATGGAATCTCGTCCATTCCGACAGCAGAAATAATATGTACATTACTCATTAAAAAGTATGTTATACCTGCAGAAGAATTGTAGAATCAGTATGGCTCTGGACCTCTTCAATTCAACTCAGACCACCTGTCGCAGCCATAGGGCAGTTACGATGATGCTCGGAATCTCGTCCATTCCGACATCGTCAATAATAAAATACTCATCGACAGAAATTACAAATTATATTGCTATAGAATAAAAATGTGTACTATCTCAATGAATATGTGATTGTAAAAATACGCTTCTTACTTATAATGCGTTTTAGTTTTTAGAGTAAATATTGTACCTAATAAGTTAATTTTTGAATACATATGTATCTGTATGTTATACATGTATATTGTGAACTTT
This sequence comes from Philophylla caesio, assembly GCA_963971545.1. Taxonomy (NCBI): domain Eukaryota; kingdom Metazoa; phylum Arthropoda; class Insecta; order Diptera; family Tephritidae; genus Philophylla; species Philophylla caesio. Next base: position 13,232,769 of record OZ020605.1, read on the forward strand.
TAGGTCAGCAGACCGCAATAAAGAATTAAATTAAATTAAATTTAAAAAAAACTTTACCAAAAAATATTTATTTTTATATTCAAATTGTAAGGGATTTAAAACTGCACATTGTTTTTGTAAAAAAAAATTATTGCAATTTTTATAAAAGAAAAATAAATTTAGGAAAATTTTACAATGTGAGCTTAAAATTTGCCACAGAGTGTAAATAAAAATTCAGGTAATATTCCTGTTTTGCCACAGTTGCTATTGAACAGCTCAATTCGTCTGAACGAACGAACGCAATTATTTCACGTTTAAAAATTTATAGCAAATCCTTAAATTTTATGTCTTGGTGATTTGATAATTTTATGCAAAAATATACACATCAAGACCTTTTATTTGAAATATCTCGGTAGCTATTGTAGTTTAGTCAAGCTAAATGCCGCATTTCGCAATATATAAATAGAAGATTAACGTGACATGTCTGCGGAAAAAAACGGGACGGCAGACAGACCTATAACATCTTGCCGATGTCAGACACATACACTTAAGGGCTAATGCAGATGGCAACGCAGAAGGCATCTTTGGAATTTAACAAATTATTATTTTATAGTACATTTTCAAATTTAAAATCGCGAGTATTGTAAAAAAAAACTTTTAGTCGCAATTGTACATATCTTCATGTTATTATTAAGGGATGTAACTTTCACCATAACTTAAAAAAAAACCGATTATTTTGGCCAAATCTAATGTGCATGCATATGTACATTCATATTAATATTTAATGATGAGTGTAGGATGTTGATAATATGGCCGTCGTAAGGCGCAATTGTTTTTTTAAATTGACTCTCCGATTGTGGCATTGGATAACTGACTAAATTTGAGACGATTGACATTAACAACGTTTTTCGACTGATACCCAGTGTTGCATTTGGTGAGTAAAGTTAAAAAGATTGGTGAAGCTAGAAATATTAAACAAATAATTACATCTAGTTGCAAGTAGCCAGTAGTTTAAACAAAAAAGATAGAATGTGACTAGACCACTTGCAAGTTATGAGTATGTAAATCTTTTGAACTAATTTTAAATTGAAACATTGGAGCCAAAAAAATTTCATCAACACTTACGATATGTTTTAAAAACATAAACAACCCTGAAGAGAGATATAGTCCACAATGCAGCGAGCACGGATGGCGACTTCCAGGGTATCTCTCTGTAAAAGCTTTTAATTTTACCCTAAAACAAATATTTCCGATGCAAATCTTTATAAAATTTGTGTTTTTACATGTTCAGGGGATATACATATATGTAGAAGAAATTGCGGAAGAGCGCTAGTAAAAAAAAGGTTTTCAGAATCAACGTTGTTTTTAGGGCAATTGAAACTTGCACTTTATTGTACAGACATTTAAAGCGCTACAAAACTGTATGCCCAACAAAATGTATTAACTTTTATTTAACACACATAATTATTTTTGGTGTTAAAGTTAAATCAAATTTAAACTTGAATAACTTTTGGAACAGTGAATTTATCGAATTATTGTCGAAGTATCTAAGATTGACCTAGGAACAAAAAAACGAAATTTTGTGTTATTCCGAAAATAATATCGGGAATTGGGATATTGCTCGCCGTTTGGGACGTTATGCATCATCCATGTGTCGATTTTTAACATTAAATCAAGAAACTAGTCGAACAAATGTACGAACATACCCAGAAAGATCACGCGTCCTAAAGAGGCCTGATGAGGCTCATCTAAAGCGCTTATGTCTTAAGGGGGAAGATTAGTCTTTGGGACGCATTCGTCAAAGCCGTTTTTTGGTATGAAGGAAAACTCGTAGATTGACAGTTTGAATTGTGATTGTGTCTTTAGTCAACTACATATATTGCGATGAAGTTTTGCAGTTGTAGTGCGAAAGTGAAAGAGCAGCATGCGCTAAATTTAAGTGCATTTCAAAACAGGCAGCCGCAAAGTTTTAAGAAAATATTTTTTTAATAAAAGGTAAGTAAAGGTAGGCACAGTAGAGTAAACTGGGGCAGATTCGTCGCCATTTTTTCGAAGTACTGTAACTAAGGAATTTGTCCACGGATTTTAAACTTTAATATTTTGTTTTAAACATTGATTATTAATTTATGAAATATGTAAAGAGTTTCGTTTTATACCTAAGGAAACGTACAATTTTTTGATTTTTTTAAAAATGCCATTCTACTGAATGTGCCCCATTACCCTGTACTAAGGAAAATAGGTGTTCAAATGGAATAACATTCCTTCGATTATAACATTTTCAGATAATGGAACATTTACAGTACGATGTGAATTTCAGCGACTATTATATTAAATAAATTTACTTAAAAGCAATAAGCTTTTATGGTACTTTCTGCCGAAAGTACCCCTTGAAAAGACGAAACTGCCCCTGTCATGGGGCACATTCCGAAGAATGGCATTTTGAAAAAAAAAAATCAAAAAAAGTTATGTTTTCACAGGTATAAAACGAAACTCTTTAGATATTTCATAAACCAAGAACCAATGTTAAAAACAAAATATTAAACTTTAAAATCCGTGGACAAGTTTCGGAATTACAGAACGTCAAAAAAATGGTGACGAATCTGACCCAGTTTACCCTAGGTCACAAAAAGAAAAAACGTGAAAACGAGGAAAAGCAGAGAGAGAAGAGACTGAGTTACTGAATTCGGGTATAAGTCCGTTTCAAAATTAAAAGAAGAGCTCATTGCCGCAATAAAAAAAAAGCGTTGCTGTACCCGCATTATTCAACGGCGACTCAAGGATATGGAGTTGGAGTCGCAACGTCGACCTGCAAAATAACCATTGTTAAAGTCGAAATGCGTTAGAAACGGCTGGAATGGTGGAAAAATTTAGGCAAAGTGGACATCGTTGGATAGCTGCAATGGAGTCAAAAACGATGCAGGAACTTTAAAAAAAAATCTATTGAAGAAGTGTGGTTCACTGAAATAGACACGAATTATCTTGAGTCGCTTTACCTATGTATGCCAGGTAGACTACAGATACAAGTTAGAGGCGGGCATATCGACAAATAAATGACTATCTCAGCTAATAAAGGACGTTTATTATCTAATATTTTATATACTACTGTGTACAAATATGAATAAGACTTTTCAATTTAAACTTCCCGGGTTTATCAATTCGGGTAAATATTTATTTTATTTTTAAGTTGGTTGCACTGTTATTGACAACTGTGTAAAATTTTATGTCAATTGGTTCATTGGTGTAGTAGTTACGCTTGCATTTGCGAACAAAAAAAAGTGGTTTCTTCGATTTTTATAATGTCTGAAATTATTCAACAAAGAAGTAGTATTAAATTTTGTGCGCGAAATGAAATACCGGGGGCGCCAAAACGGTCAGAATGTTGCAGAAGGTGGGAACACAATGTCAAGAGCGAGTGTTTTTGATTGGCACAAATTTTTCAAAGAACGTCGAGAACGCGTTGAAGACGAACCACGTCAAAGACGAACAAGAACATCTACTGATGAGCTACATGTCAACAAAATCAAAGAA